>CM002514.2:30814138-31489372 GCA_000576495.2 Oryza glumipatula
GAGAGAGAGAGAGAAAGAAGGAGGGCCCACGGGCAGAGAGAGAGAGGGAGAGGAAAAGAGAGAAAGAGAGAGAGAAAGGAAAAGGGGCCCACGGGCAGAGGGAGGCGATCTAGACTTTTTCCGGGGGAAATGAATTTGGAGGAATTGGATTCGGAGATTGGATTCGACGGAGGATCGGAGACTCGAGATCGGGAATTGGCACGGAGACTGACAACAAGCAGGAAAACAGATTTTCGCATATAGGGTTTTTAAGGATTAATTTTCCCGCTAGGCGCCACGACGGAACGGGCGCTACAGACCAACCCCCCTAACAAGAATCTCGACCCCGAGATTCAGCACCTAAGGGAGCAGCTCCGGAAACTCGGCGCGGAGATGATCTTCTCGTTCCCAGGTTGCCTCATCTTCAGAATGGTTGCTCCACTGAACTTTGTAGAACTTGATGGTCTTTCTTCGAGTCTGACGTTCTGCCTCTTCAAGAACTCTGATCGGTCTTTCCTTGTAGGTCAGATTCTTTTCTAGCTCGATATTCCCCAGGGGAACTTGTTCTTCCGGAATACGCAGACACTTCTTTAACTGAGACACGTGAAACACGTTGTGCACATCTGCGAGACCTTCAGGTAATTCAAGCTGATAAGCCACCTCGCCACGTCTGGCGGTTATGAGGTAGGGGCCGATGTAGCGGGGAGCTAACTTGCCGGACATCCCAAACCTCTTCATACCACGGAGGGGTGATACCCGTAGGTACACATGATCTCCTACTTCGAACTCAAGGTCTCGCCTTCGGTTGTCAGCGTAATTCTTCTGACGGTTCTGAGCTGTCTTTAATCGTTCTCGGATCAGCTTAACTTGTTCTTCTGCTGCCTTAAGTATGTCAGGTCCGAATACCAGTGCTTCGCCAACCTCATTCCAGCATAAGGGAGTGCGGCATTTTCTTCCGAACATTGCCTCATTTGGCGTCATCTGAATGCTGGCCTGATAACTGTTGTTGTACGAGAACTCGGCATACGGCAAACAACGGTCCCAAGTACCTTCAAAACCCAGAGCACATGCACGAAGCATGTCTTCTAGGATTTGATTCACTCTTTCAGTCTGACCATCGGTCTGCGGATGGTAAGCTGTACTAAAATTTAGATCGGTTCCGAGAGCCTCATGCAACTGCTTCCAGAACCTTGATGTGAACTGAGTGCCTCGATCTGACACAATCTTCTTGGGACAGCCAAATCTACATACGACATGGGTCATGTAGAGTTCTGCCAGCTTCTTTCCATCATAGGTGGTTTTCACTGGCACGAAATGAGCTGACTTTGTGAGTCGATCCACGATTACCCAGATGGAGTCGTATCCGCTAGGGGTTCTTGGCAAACCGGTGATGAAATCCATTCCGATTTCTTCCCATTTCCACTCAGGAATTGGTAATGGTTGTAGCAGTCCGGCTGGCCTTTGATGCTCTGCCTTGACTCTTTGGCAAATGTCACAAAGGGCTACGTATTCTGCGACATCTCGCTTCATTCCTGCCCACCAGAAGTATGCTTTGATATCCTGGTACATCTTCGTACTTCCTGGATGAATGGAGTAGGCGGATTCGTGAGCTTCTTTTAAAATGAGATCTCTTAACTCCTTCTTGGCCGGTACACAGATGCGTGATCCGCACCAAACTGTGCCTTGATCGTCTATGGAGAAATCGGTGTCCTTCTTTTCCTTTATCCTTTTTATTAATTCTTTTATCCCTTCATCATCCTTCTGTGCTTCTCGGATTTGTGATTCTAGGGTAGGTTGTACTGTCAAGCTGGCAGGGACACCTGACTGTACCATGGTCAGTCTTAACTTCTCCAATTCTTTGCACAGGCGATCTTGGTCAGGCCATATTTGAGCTGCGTTGCAATAGGTCTTTCGACTTAGCGCATCAGCGACCACGTTAGCTTTACCGGGATGGTAATGAATTCCTAGATCGTAATCCTTGATTAGTTCCAGCCATCTTCTCTGTCTCATGTTCAACTCGGTCTGAGTGAAGATGTACTTAAGGCTCTTGTGATCGGTGTATACTTCACATCTGTTCCCGATTAAATAGTGCCTCCAGATCTTGAGAGCATGGATTACGGCTGCTAACTCGAGATCATGGGTGGGATAGTTGACCTCATGAGGCCTAAGCTGTCTGGATGCGTAGGCCACGACCTTTCGTTCTTGCATTAGGACACATCCTAAGCCTTGTCTTGATGCATCACAGAAGATTTCGAAATCTCTTCGGATGTCTGGCAGGGTGAGGACTGGGGCGGTGGTCAACCTTTTCTTCATCTCCTGAAAACTGTTTTCACATGCTGCTGACCATTCAAACTTCTTTTCCTTCTTCAATAGCTCGGTCATAGGTCTTGCTAGTTTAGAGAATCCTTCGATGAATCTTCGATAATAACCAGCTAGGCCAAGGAAACTGCGGATCTCTGACACATTCTTAGGCGGATTCCAAGCAAGTACGGCTTCAACCTTGCTAGGATCTACTTCAACACCGTTAGAGGAGATCACGTGTCCAAGAAATGCTACTCGGTCCAACCAGAATTCGCATTTCGAGAACTTGGCGAATAGTCGATGATCCCTGAGCTTTTCCATTATCAATCTTAGGTGTTCAGCATGTTCTTCCTCACTCTTGGAGTATATCAAGATGTCATCGATAAATACCACAACAAACTGGTCCAGGTATTCCATGAAGATCTTGTTCATCAGGTTCATGAAGAATGCTGGAGCATTAGTGAGTCCGAAGGACATCACTGTGAACTCATATAGACCGTAACGCGTTGAGAAAGCGGTCTTTGGAATATCTTCAGGTCTGATTTTCAACTGGTGGTAACCTGATCTTAAGTCGATCTTAGAGAAAACTTTTGCTCCTTTGAGTTGATCGAACAGATCGTCAATTCGTGGCAACGGGTACTTGTTCTTTTTAGTTACTTCATTTAGGGCTCTATAGTCAATTACCATTCTCTCAGAGCCATCCTTTTTCTTAACCAGAAGTACTGGGGCTCCCCAAGGGGATGAACTAGGTCGCACATAACCTTTACTTTCCAATTCTTCAATTTGCCTTTTGACTTCTGCTAGTTCATTAGCTGCCATTCGGTAGGGTCTTTTCGCAATTGGTGCGGTGCCTGGTGCTAGTTCTATGGCGAACTCAATTTCTCGGTCTGGTGGCATACCCGTTAATTCTTCTGGAAATACGTCGGGGTATTCACAGACTATGGGCACTGATTCCAAGGGAATGGCTTGCAAACTGGCTAGAATAGACCGACTTGCGGTAGGGGTGTTAGCGGTAAAGCGGACTTGCTTTCCTTCAGGTCCTTGCAAGGTGATGGACTTCTCAGCACAATCTATCTGTCCTTTGTGCTTAGCCAACCAATCCATCCCTAGGATGATGTCCAAGCTTTGCGAGTCTAGGACTATCGGTTTGGCTAGGAAGTCAACTTCCTCAATTCTAAGGTTAACTTCCGGGCATATTTTAGTTGCCCTTATATCCCTTCCAGGGGAATGTACTATCATCGGGATTCTCAAATTTTGGGTTTTCCAACCATTTCTTTTCACAAAAGCTTGCGATATGAAAGAATGGGAAGCTCCTGAATCAAACAGAACTATTGCGGGTACGGAGTTGACAGGGAACATACCCATCACGACGTCTGGAGCATCCTGAGCGGTCTCAGCTTGAATGTGGTTCACTCGGCCTCGACCAAAGTGGTTGGAAGCACGAGAACCTTGTCCACTCGCCTGAGAGCTAAGACGAGTTTGAGCTACCGCTGGAGTAGGAGTTCTGGCTGTGCTGCCATTAGCATGTCCTGAGTTGGTACTGGGGGGATTCTGAGGGCACTGCCTGGCAAAGTGACCCATCTGTTTGCACCGGAAACACTGGACTGCCGACTGTCCTGACGGCGATTTGAAGGAGGTAGCACTGTTTGGCGCAGTATTGCCACTTGGGGCATGCTGCTGCGGCTGAGGTGCTGGACGGTTCACCTGTTGTCGAGGGGCATAGCCTGGCTGGCGGTTAACCTGAGTGACCGACTGGTGATATTGCATGGGTTGTCCAAAGCGAGGGCGAGGTGCGCCTCGGGAAGAATTGCCCTGATGGTTAGACTTGCGTTTCTTATATTCTTCGGCGGCTTCTTTTCTGGCATCCTCAAGCAGTAGTGCCTTGTTGATCATATGCTGAAAGGTGGGGAAATCATGAGCAAGCAACTGGAGTCTCATTCCAACTGCGGCACCTTTCAGAAACTTCCTGATCTTCTTCTTGTCTGTGTCCACTTCCTCAGGAGCATATCGAGCCAACTTATTGAACTGACTCAGGTATTCATTGACGCTACTATTGCCTTGCTTAAGCTTGCTAAATTCCTCTTTCTTCATATCAATGGCGCTTTCGGGTACATGAGCTGCACGGAAGGCCGTAGCAAACTCATCCCAAGCGATGTTAGTGGGTTCTGGGTGTGCATTGCAATAATTCTCCCACCAATCTGCAGCAGGTCCTCTTAGCTGGTGAGAGGCGTAGAGTGTCTTCTCAACGGAAGTGCACTGCACTAGGTTGAGTTTTCGTTCAACATCTTTCAGCCAATCGTCAGCCTCAACGGGCTCGACGGTCTGAGTGAATTCTGGCGGACGAGACCTCAGAAAGTCTGTTAGCTTGGGCCTATTGTTACCCATGTGGGGATGGCCATTTCCATGCGCGTTATGCTGAAAACCGGCTATGGCTGTGGCTAATCCTTGCAAGATCTGCGTCTGAACTGCCATCAAGTGTTGCATGTTATTCTCAACATGTGGTGGGGAGGGGATGCGTTCTTCTCCAGAATTGTGACTGGCGGTGTGGTGAGAGCGGTGAGACTGTTCCACTTCTGCAGCACGGGAAACTGAGCGATGCGAGCGGTTGCTGCGATGGGGTTGCTCGACTTCTGCATTGCGGGAAGCTGTATGGTGCGAACGGCTGCTGTGGTGAGACTGTTCATTATCTGACTCACGATTTGCTTCGGTCTCTGCTCTTCTTTCCTCAAAACCGAGGCGGGCTGGTGCTCGGGTAGCACGGCGGGGGCGACTAGCCATCTAAACTCCCAGAAGAGGGCGGGGTAAGAATCAGATAAGCACTTAGAGAAGGCAAGAAACAAGATAAATAACAACTAGATAGCACACACTAGGCATAAACTGGTTTTCTCAAATCATAAAGACACCTGATACAACGGGTGTGGACAAGTCACAGAGCTACGCCGAGCTTGACTGTACGCACACCTCCTAGGAGAACCAGACTACCAAACAACACCCACATCAAACACACGCACGCACTACCTCGCCACGACTCCAAAAGAGTTGGCGGCGGAACAAAAGGGCCTATCTCACGGACGGCTGCTGAAGACTGACTCCTCTACTCCTCGTCTGCCTGGCTGCCTCCTGTAGTCGCCTCCTCTGTCGAAGAGACGTCGATTGGCTGAAGCGAAGAGACCGGCGGTACCTGTCGAGGGCCGGCAGCAGCACGGGCTGCTGGCGGTGGGGGAGCTGGGTGGTCAAAGCGGAACACAGTGGAAGAACCAACAACACGCTTCCGCGCAGTGCGGATAAAGCGTGGGCCACGGCGGGAGGAAGCAACTGGAGTGTGTCCTGGAGTGTAGGAGGGGCTAACTGGGTGTGGGTAGGGGGAGTACACTGGTGAGTACGGCGCACGCGAGCTGGGGGAGCGCGGGCCACTGGGAGTGCGGGCAGAGCCGCGAGAGCTGTGGGAGGACAGGTGGCTGGCGTGGCAGAGGCGGCCTGAGTCCCAAGAGACAGTGTCAACTGAGGTGACACCCTCCTCGGCCAGACGGGCCTCCAGAGCAGCGTAGCGGCGGGCAAGGGAGCGGTAAGCCTCAAGGAGTAGGTCGTGCTGAGTGGCCTGAGCCTCTGAAAGCTCAACCATGCGAGTCAGCACTGGCTGAGACTCGCTGTACGGACAGGGGTACCTGGCGTCCGTGCGGCCGGAAGGAAGGCGTGGGAGCTGCCGGAAGGCAGAACCTCCGAGACGGTGACCGTAGTCGTGGGCCAGACGACGAAGCGCAGTCCAGGAGAGGTCCTGGTACGCGATCTGGAGAGTGGGCCTGGCCACAGTGAAGTGGTGAGGGCGAAGGCCGGCTCCGTGTATACCTCCACGAGGGTAAAGGTACACAGAGAGCTCACAGCGAGGGGGAGTGCGGTCCACAGAGTACCCCGTGTACTCGGGACACGAGAAGCCAAGGAAACGGGCGAGGTCACGAAGCTGAGCGACGTGGTGACCCTCACCAAAACCGTGGGAACTGAAACTGGCGTTCACTGCCATCTACAATTTTGAAAGAGGGAGAAAAGATCAGTAACCATTTTAGAAACAAACTACTGAAAATAAAGAAAGCAGGAAACCTTAGCTTTTCGCAAATAATTTTGAACTTAGTATCCTTAGGGTCGTCCTAAGCGTCGGGTTTTCGTCCTAGGGCCAAGCCTGTGCTCTGATACCATCTCTTGTCACGCCCCGAACTAGCCCTGAGCGGAACTAGCTCGTGACGCTCCAAATTAACCTGTTAATCGATACCAGTCCCAGGAAACAGTGCTGGTATCACAGGAAGACAGCATATCACAGCAACAGAGGTCTCTTTATTATAGAGTAGGATTACAGTC
This sequence comes from Oryza glumipatula, assembly GCA_000576495.2. Taxonomy (NCBI): domain Eukaryota; kingdom Viridiplantae; phylum Streptophyta; class Magnoliopsida; order Poales; family Poaceae; genus Oryza; species Oryza glumipatula. The sequence continues at coordinate 30,820,769 of CM002514.2, forward strand.
ATGTTGGGCTGCGGACAGACCCCGAGCTCACAACTGCATTACAAAAGAGGAAAGCGGAAGCCAAGACTTGGACCAAACATCACAGGCGCGACTTGGGAACTAGGCCGAAACCCTAAAACTCTTCGAAGCCGACTTGCTCCTGGAAGAACTCCTCGTCAGCGGGATCCACTTCGCCTTCTTCAGCAACTGGGGGGGGGGGATATTTATATAGAGCAAGGGTGAGTACAGGAGTACTCAGCAGGCCATGGGAATTTAAGTGTTTAATGCAGGCTTCAAAGGAAAGGCTGTTGTTTTCGCAATTGATTTTGTTTAAACTTCTTTTTGGAATCATCTAGGTGAGTGCTTCTCAAACGACACGGATGAGACAGTGCGTCTCGTCCGGTCGGAGTATGTGCAATGTTTCAGTCTTTAGAACAAGGTTGGCATCCGGCCAACAGCTTTCAAACGGCCAACCGGCCAACAGCTTTTGAAACGGCCAACAGGCCAACATCTTTTGAAACGGCCAACAGGCCAACAGCTTTTGAAACGGCCAACAGGCCAACAGCTTTTAAACGGCCATCCGGGCCCGGCTGATCCCATCAGCCACAGGTTTCCAACACCGAAACCAAACCACATCAGCTCTTTCACAAGCAGTTGTCAAACAAGACTACGCTAGGAATCACCTCACATCCGCCCATGACCGTGGGCACGGCTGTTCGAACAGTTTGTTAAACCTCTGCAGAGGGGGTACACTTTACCCACACGACATTACTAACCCGAATCATCCAGCCCGTGTATAACGGCCACGTCTGGTTGACCTAAAGGCTTTCATGACAAGGCATTTCGAAAGCAGACACAGGTTCGCCATATGCCGACGAGGGGGGTCCCAGACCGACAACAGGTTAGGTCCCAGACCATGCTGTGCCAGGAAGCTCGGGGGTCTTCCCCGCCACCACCCCGAAGAATCCACATGCCTCTCGACATCAAAGCTCCCCCGATTAGCAATTTACTCAGCCAGGGGTGTCCCATACCACCCATGTGGTTGCACATGTCTTATGTTTGGATGAAATTCCAAGGAATCGGTCCTTAATTGCAAGAGCAGGGAACCGTACTCTCAGTACGTTCCCTGGTCCGCGATTTTCGAAACTCATTTAGTTCGCAAACACCGACCCAGGTGTCGGGTTTTCCAAATCTTTCGTAAAACCTCAAGTTTTACCCATCATTGAATATTTTAAGTTTTGGGGGAAAAGTGTTCCGATGTGCGTGCCCGAGGGTCCGCACATCGAAGCACAACAGTCGACAAGGGAGTGTTAAGTATTCAACAAGTCATGGAGGGTAATTGCAGCAATGTGGGATTGGGGCCGACGGGATATCCCGTAAATCACGGCCAATTACTAGTGTGAGTCCTAACCATGCAATATTTGCGAAAAAGAAATACTTAGATTTAAATTATAGGTGCAAGATGATCAAAGGTGACTTGCCTTGCTCGAGATCTTGAGCTTGATCTTCGAATTCCTCGCACTGCGGGTCTTCGGGCTCCGGAACTACACGCGGAACGGGACAACTCAACAAACAGCGAAAATAAAGCCCTATTATTGACCTCTAAGCGTGCCATTAAATAGATCTCGAGATTTGGGGAATTTTGGAAGTTGAACGGAGTCGATCGGATACACGGTTGAGAAGATATTGGATTTTTGGACTAAAGGAAAAAGGAAAAAGGATTTAATTAAATCCTTTTTAAAAGAAAAAGGAATTAAAAGGAAGGAGGGAGGGTTTTTAGACTTCTCGGGCGGCTAGGGCGCGGCCCAAGAGGAAAGTCGGCCCGGCCGAGGCTTAAATGGGCCGGCCGGCCCAATGATCGCGCGGGCGCGGCGGAGAGAGAGGAATCGCGGTGGGCCGGGTTCACCGTGCGCGGTCCCGGGTGGGACCCGCTTGTCGGCGATACGGTCCACCGTGAACTCGGCGCATGCGGCGCGGCGCTAGGGTTAGGGTTTGGGCGCGGCTCACGCGCGCGGCGCGCGGGGGACGCGGGTGCGGCGGGCCCACGCGCAGCCTCTCGGCTCGCGGTGGACCGCGCGCACGGGAAGCGGCGGACGGGGTCGGCTCGACCCCGGTCTCGTCCGACGTGGCGCCGACGTGGCGGCCACGTGGGCGAGCGGGAGGAGGAAGACGACGATGACGCCGAAATGGACGGCGGTCGACGGCGACGAGCGACGGGACGTTTTGCGGCGACGCGGGCGACGGGATTCACACCGGGAGATCGACCGAGAAGAGAGGAAGCGAGCCAACGGCTCGGATGCGCCGGAGAGGGCTCGACGGCGACGGATTTCGGCGACGAACACCGGCGGCGAGAGAAGGGGGAAACGGCGACGGCGGCTCGAGGGGCTAATCCCCGGCGGTGGGAGCATCTACGCGACCTCGGGGAGCTTTTCCTAGCGCTGGATCGGGCGGAGACATGCCGAGGGAGGCTGGCGACGTGCGCCGCTTCCGAGCTCGGGCGGCGGCGGCGGCGGGCACGCGGCGAGCGAGGGCGAGGCTCGGGGCTTCGCCGGCGAGTTGCGGGAAACCCACTCGTGCTCCTACCGGAATCTAGGGGAAGGAGGTGGATCGAGGAGGGGGAACGGAGGGAAACAATACCGTGACGGGGAGGGCGACGCCGAGGCGAAGGCTGGCGGCGCGGGTGGATCCTTCCGGTCTCGGGCCGGGGAAGAGGAAGGAGCGGAGCGCCCGGAGTCCCTTCCGCGTCCACGGACGCGGCGGCTTCTTCGGCGCACGCGACGGCGACGGAGACGGAGGAGGGAGTGGCGGCAATGGCGCGGGTGGGAATGCAGGGGAAAAACGGAGGGGAGGAGAGGGGGTTAAGAAGGAGGCGGCAATGTCGGTTCGCGAAACCGACATTGCGACGGTCAAAGGCGCTCGGCGGTCGCGGCGAGGACGGCTGACGCCGGCGGGGCGGAGGGAAAAAGGAGAAAGAGGGGAGAAAAGGCGGCTCGCCCTTTTGCCGAATCGGGAAAAGGAGGGGGAAAGAGAGGGAGAGCGACGCGGCCGAGAGGGGGAGGCGCGCGCGGGCTTTGCCTCCGCGTCTTGGACGCGAGCGCGGAGTGGCGGGGTCGGGCGAGGTGACGACGGTGATGACGGCGGCGGATTTTGGAGCGGCGCGGCGACACGGCGCAGGCGCGGGGCCGAGGGGATGACGGCGGCGAGACTGGCCGGTCGGCCACTGCGGGCGCGCGCGCGGGAGGAAGGCGGTGCGCGGAGAGGCGGTGCGCGGGCGGCCGCTCGCGCACGCGCGGGCGCGAGGGCGCGCGAGGGAGGAGGAGAGAAGAGAGAAAAGGAAGGCTCGGGGGGGGGGAGAGCCGGCAGAGAGAGAGAGAGAGAGAGAGAGAGAGAGAAAGAAGGAGGGCCCACGGGCAGAGAGAGAGAGGGAGAGGAAAAGAGAGAAAGAGAGAGAGAAAGGAAAAGGGGCCCACGGGCAGAGGGAGGCGATCTAGACTTTTTCCGGGGGAAATGAATTTGGAGGAATTGGATTCGGAGATTGGATTCGACGGAGGATCGGAGACTCGAGATCGGGAATTGGCACGGAGACTGACAACAAGCAGGAAAACAGATTTTCGCATATAGGGTTTTTAAGGATTAATTTTCCCGCTAGGCGCCACGACGGAACGGGCGCTACAGACCAACCCCCCTAACAAGAATCTCGACCCCGAGATTCAGCACCTAAGGGAGCAGCTCCGGAAACTCGGCGCGGAGATGATCTTCTCGTTCCCAGGTTGCCTCATCTTCAGAATGGTTGCTCCACTGAACTTTGTAGAACTTGATGGTCTTTCTTCGAGTCTGACGTTCTGCCTCTTCAAGAACTCTGATCGGTCTTTCCTTGTAGGTCAGATTCTTTTCTAGCTCGATATTCCCCAGGGGAACTTGTTCTTCCGGAATACGCAGACACTTCTTTAACTGAGACACGTGAAACACGTTGTGCACATCTGCGAGACCTTCAGGTAATTCAAGCTGATAAGCCACCTCGCCACGTCTGGCGGTTATGAGGTAGGGGCCGATGTAGCGGGGAGCTAACTTGCCGGACATCCCAAACCTCTTCATACCACGGAGGGGTGATACCCGTAGGTACACATGATCTCCTACTTCGAACTCAAGGTCTCGCCTTCGGTTGTCAGCGTAATTCTTCTGACGGTTCTGAGCTGTCTTTAATCGTTCTCGGATCAGCTTAACTTGTTCTTCTGCTGCCTTAAGTATGTCAGGTCCGAATACCAGTGCTTCGCCAACCTCATTCCAGCATAAGGGAGTGCGGCATTTTCTTCCGAACATTGCCTCATTTGGCGTCATCTGAATGCTGGCCTGATAACTGTTGTTGTACGAGAACTCGGCATACGGCAAACAACGGTCCCAAGTACCTTCAAAACCCAGAGCACATGCACGAAGCATGTCTTCTAGGATTTGATTCACTCTTTCAGTCTGACCATCGGTCTGCGGATGGTAAGCTGTACTAAAATTTAGATCGGTTCCGAGAGCCTCATGCAACTGCTTCCAGAACCTTGATGTGAACTGAGTGCCTCGATCTGACACAATCTTCTTGGGACAGCCAAATCTACATACGACATGGGTCATGTAGAGTTCTGCCAGCTTCTTTCCATCATAGGTGGTTTTCACTGGCACGAAATGAGCTGACTTTGTGAGTCGATCCACGATTACCCAGATGGAGTCGTATCCGCTAGGGGTTCTTGGCAAACCGGTGATGAAATCCATTCCGATTTCTTCCCATTTCCACTCAGGAATTGGTAATGGTTGTAGCAGTCCGGCTGGCCTTTGATGCTCTGCCTTGACTCTTTGGCAAATGTCACAAAGGGCTACGTATTCTGCGACATCTCGCTTCATTCCTGCCCACCAGAAGTATGCTTTGATATCCTGGTACATCTTCGTACTTCCTGGATGAATGGAGTAGGCGGATTCGTGAGCTTCTTTTAAAATGAGATCTCTTAACTCCTTCTTGGCCGGTACACAGATGCGTGATCCGCACCAAACTGTGCCTTGATCGTCTATGGAGAAATCGGTGTCCTTCTTTTCCTTTATCCTTTTTATTAATTCTTTTATCCCTTTTGCCGAAATCGGGAAAAGGAGGGGGAAAGAGAGGGAGAGCGACGCGGCCGAGAGGGGGAGGCGCGCGCGGGCTTTGCCTCCGCGTCTTGGACGCGAGCGCGGAGTGGCGGGGTCGGGCGAGGTGACGACGGTGATGACGGCGGCGGATTTTGGAGCGGCGCGGCGACACGGCGCAGGCGCGGGGCCGAGGGGATGACGGCGGCGAGACTGGCCGGTCGGCCACTGCGGGCGCGCGCGCGGGAGGAAGGCGGTGCGCGGAGAGGCGGTGCGCGGGCGGCCGCTCGCGCACGCGCGGGCGCGAGGGCGCGCGAGGGAGGAGGAGAGAAGAGAGAAAAGGAAGGCTCGGGGGGGGGGAGAGCCGGCAGAGAGAGAGAGAGAGAGAGAGAGAGAGAGAGAGAAAGAAGGAGGGCCCACGGGCAGAGAGAGAGAGGGAGAGGAAAAGAGAGAAAGAGAGAGAGAAAGGAAAAGGGGCCCACGGGCAGAGGGAGGCGATCTAGACTTTTTCCGGGGGAAATGAATTTGGAGGAATTGGATTCGGAGATTGGATTCGACGGAGGATCGGAGACTCGAGATTGGGAATTGGCACGGAGACTGACAACAAGCAGGAAAACAGATTTTCGCATATAGGGTTTTTAAGGATTAATTTTCCCGCTAGGCGCCACGACGGAACGGGCGCTACACGACACCGTGCGGGAAGCCCTCCGCCACCGCCCGTCGTCGCCGACACGCGTGGGTAGCCAACCGCCGCCGCCGGTCATTGCCGACGCGCAGGGGAAGTCCACCACCGTCAGCCGTCGCCGACGCCACGCGGAAGACAAGGGGGAGATGACGAGGAGGGGCGCCGGGGTAAGGCCGCTTGATGGCGGCGCACTCACCCTCAGGCCAGTGCACGCACCAGCGAGGGGGCATGCGCCGGCGCCGCCGCTTTTCACCGTTCGCTCCAGCTCCGGTGAGAGGCTAGGGTTTTCGCCGACGGCCGGAAGGGATGGGCTTTTGTCCCTCCGACGTCGCCGCCTAGTCGTCCGATCGAAACCCTAAGATCGGATAGCCGGCACTAGCTGGACCGAAGCCGGCCCAAGTGGAGGCGCGCGCGGGGCGGCTTCCCTAGCCTAGCCTAGGCCCAGGTTGCGGCCCGGGGAGGAGGAAGCGCCCGCACGTGCGCATAATAGGCCGTGGGCCGATCGGCCAGGCTAGGAAAAAGTCTGTTCTAGGTCCCTCAGCCGAAGAAAAGAACCGGCCAGGCGGGGAAAAAGTATGTTCTAGGTCCCTCGGCTGAAGAAAAGAAGTTTAATTCTATATCTTAATCTTAACTAATTAAAAGATTTGTAACTTTCCGTTCGTCACAAGACAGACGAAGGCTAGAATTAAAAATAAGAAATATTAAAATAATAATAGCATAGAGTCATGGTCACCGCTGTCGCGGAAGGGAAGCAGACGGCCAGGCGCAGCTGCTACCTACCGTGCTACGGTCGTCAATTGGCCATCGATTGGCCTGAGGTTGCTCGCTGATTCGCTGGTCGACCGTGCTGCTGAGCCACCCGTAGATCTACCCATATCTTAAGAGTCCAGGTTGACTCGAACCGTGTAAAGGTGGAAATTAAATCGGCTTTGTCTTTTTTTTTATCTCCCTTTCTTCGGAACTATATTTCTTTCTATCATTTGAGACTTTTTCTAGCGAGCAAAAGTACCAAAGCAGTGTGAAAATAACTTTGGTTAAAAAACAAATATTTTTAGTTTTAATACACCGTAGCGAAACACAGACATTTTGCTAGTATATACTCTCTCCGTCCCAAAAAACTTGTCTAGATTCGTCGTTGTCCTAGTTCATCCCCTCTTAGGTTGAGTTTTTTTAAGGGAGGGAGTATGTAGATATAAGTAGGTTCACGGGTTACCTGCAGTGATTAATGCGCCTTTTGGCTTCTTAATTAGCTAAGAGCATATACAGTAGCATGCTATAAGCTAACTATAAACATATTTGAAAGAGATAAAGGAAGAGAGAAGAGGAGCGGGCTACAGATCTGTAGCCAGCTGCAACATGGACTCCAAGACGTAATGTGTATATGACAGGTGGGACTAGGTATTAATAGTATCGTAAGCAACTATTGTATGAATTGGCTATTACATTGCAGGAATCCTAATTGGCGCGTATGCGCCGACGGCGCGCACGCGCCGGCCCACACAGCTTGATAGGGGGCACGGTTAGTTTTTTTTTTCCGAAATTTTCCATATATGTGTAAACTTTCAACTCAGATTTGAATACTTTCAACTCCGATTTGAAAACTTTGAACTTCGACTTGAAAACTTTTAACTCATATTTGAAAACTTTCAACTCAGATTTAAAAATTTTCAACTCGAGATTTAAAAACTTTCAACTCAGATTCGAAAACTTTCAACTTGAGATTTCAAAACTTTCAACTCGAGATTTGAAAACTTTCAAGTACATATTTGAAAATTTTTAAGTTAAGATTTGAAAAAATATGAAAACTTTTGACTCAGATTTAAAAACTTTCAACTCGAGATTTGAAAACTTTCGACTCAGATTCGAAAACTTTCGACTCGAGATTTGAAAACTTTCAACTCAGATTCGAAAACTTTTAACTCGAGATTTGAATACTTTCAAATCAGATTTAAAAATTTTCAAGTTAAGATTTAAAAACTTTCAACTCAAAACATTTTTTAAAAAATAAGTGTGCTAAAGATTAAAAAAGTAATCAGAAAAAAAGAAAAAAAACTGAAAAAAATCGCAAAAGAAAAAGAAAAAACAAATCACGAAAAAAAAGGGCTAATGGGCCTTGGGTCGGGAGCAGCTGGCGCGTGCCAGCTAGCAACCCCTATTACATTGACTATAGATGATTTGGAGCTGGTATTGGGCTATACTATTAAACTTGCTCAAGGACCGTAAAGCACGGTCCAATAGCTGAAGGCCTGGTAAACTACTCCGCCGCCAAGAGGCCCCAGCAAGGCAGCATATCCACCTCGCCGCCGCCGTCATCGCCGCCTCGGCGCGACGTGGAGGGGGGGATGTCTCCAGCATCATCTCCGACGGCAACGAGGTGAGCATGCAAGATACGCTGCTATCTCACGATTTCCCTTCCCATCTGGTTGCATCTACTGTCATGTTATTGCTGTACATTAGAGCTTGGTGTTTCGATTTACGAAATTGTATCTTTGTAATGGTAACTGTAGCTAGTTGCAAATGTTGCGGAGACATTGCGGATCCAAAGACCTAGTGCCTCGATTTCTTCTTTTTCTTTTGAGTTGCTGTGCACAAGTGCATTTCTTTCTTCTCCAGTATTTCAACAGCTAAGCAATGGGAGGGTGTGATGTCTGTGAGGATATTTGCATACTTACTATACTATATAACAAATGGAATGAAGTGGGGAACCTTGGGTTCATCTGTTATTTGGTTGTGGAACCGGTCACAATTTGATATCGATATGATTGCAACTACATAGTCTTATAATCCTAACTAATCTATCTCAAGTTAGGCCATTTGGTCATGTTCTCTAGAAATGCAATCTGCAATACTAGTGGCGCTTACGTTTGAGATATGATTATTATTAGTTAGGTACATAAAATCTACACTTTGATGTCACCATTGGACCATTTTATGCAAGTTAATTATGTTCACTTATGGGAACCATATATACTGGATAAGTTGAAGGAATGAAATTTCTGTATATTAAAGTTCTTACTTACAGGTTACTTTTAACAATAAATTGAGAGAGCCTAGTCTGATTATAAGCTTCACGTTCCCCATTATATACCAATTTCTTTGTAACTTGTCATTAGAGAACTTTCTCCCAGTATGACTTCCACGGCAGATACTACACATGGAGTACTTTCAAATATTAATATGCCATTTTCAGATGTGGTTGCTAACTCCTAATTAATAAATAAACTAGCTATTCTATATGACAAATACTATATAAATGAAAATGATCCTGCATCAGATAAAACATACATGCTCCATGAGGCATGGGTAAGATCCATGGATAAGATAAACCATACACAGGGAAGGGTACTGAACAACTACAACATATTTTTTTGAGAGAAGGCGGGAGTTCTGCCATTTTATATTATGACAGGAAGAAAAAAATTATAGGGTTCCTTAACAGGGTACTATTATAGAGATGACAAGATACAACTTGTAAAAAGAACTGAGAGGCTAGAGAGCATCAGTTCTGCCACAATATGACAGTTTTGACACTTCAGAAAGAAAAAGGCTTCAGTGCAACCCATTGCCAGCAGACATTATTACGCGGGGGGGGGGGGGGGGGGGGGGGGGGGGATAATCAAGCGCAGTACACCAGAAATCTAGTCAATGAATCTTAACATAGCCTTTCAACATTTAGCCAAAGATCTTACTCTGTCACCTAACATCTGAAAATGGCAAATTAATATTTGAAAGTACTCCATGTGTCGTATCTGCCATGGAAGTCATACTGGGTAATAGTTTGGAGTGAAGTGTTTTAAGTCCTGTTACACATGTCTATTTAATCCAAACAAATGGACTGAACTTTGATCTGTTGGCCACTTACTGCCTTGCAGGCTTTCCAAGCGATCAACGATCCTGCTAGGGTGAGTTCTCCCTATGTATTACTCTATATTGGCATTTATCCTTTTTAAGTGCCATCTCCTTCAGACTTCAGTGAGCAAGTAGCATTTTGGTATTCCTAGCAAGTAGCAACATGTCATCACAAAATCAGATCTTATGATCTTGTGGTGCTTTTGATTTCTTCTCTTAATTATTTTTTAGGAGTCATAAATGAACCAAAAAGAGGATGTTTGTTTCTTTATTTATGACGGAAGTGACTGAATTAGCGGAATAAAACACCACTGTAATAGTCTGGTACTCTGCCGCTGCTAGTACTGCATTCGTGTTACTTAAACTGGTGTCTTCACTTGTGAAGTTGTTGTCTTCTTTCCTTATGCATTTTCTCTGTGCACAGCATTATAGGGATGCATCATGCATGTAGCTCCAACATATGTTGCCTTTTCTTCTCTATGTTGTTTTCTTTAATATAGAACAAGAGAAAGGAAAGAAACTTTACAATTCATATCCACATCAAACCTTTTTACCACTTTGAATCTATGGATAGACAGATAGTGCGATGATTGGGCTTAGGTGGTCCAAGCACTATCCTAGAATTCAATTAGAATAAACATATGATTAATTAGTTGCAGGATCAGTTTCAACAAAGTAGCTAACACAGAGCTCCAGGTACAGCCCACTTATCACCACCTTTTCTTCACATCATTAAAATTTCTTGTTTATTCTGCAACTTATTTCTAATCTTGACTGTTGCCAATACTTTATGACTTTTTTATTAAAAGATGATACGATAGGCCACTGAGGCAGTGTCTCTGCTTTAATCTGTCGGTCCCATTAAGAAATATAGGTGTTGCTTGTTCTTCTTGTTGTTTCTGACCTGCATCAGAACATGCACTGTAGACTAAGTTCATGCATGTACCAACATCTCTATTGGACGAAAGAACGTAAGAACATAGGTTGTTACTGTTCTCTTTAGTCTATGTCTCACTAACATCTCTATTGGAAATGAACATGAGAGCGCATATTGTTCTTAGTACTCTTTAGCTTTCATATAGCATGTATTTGCATTTGCTCCACTAAAATTGCTTCTAATTTAGGTAATCCATCTCGATCTGTATGTTTAGTGGGGAAATCGTGCAAACTGTATAATTTGAGGGATGAAATGAGAATATAATAAACATAGCTATGAACAATTTAAGACATGTGATTCTAATGATTTGTTATCTATGAAACCAAGCTTAATTTTGAGCAATCAACTCATTTCCTTTTTCATTTTGGTTCTTCCATATTATCAGGTTAGAGCTTTGATTCTCTTTTTTTATCTTCGGAGTAGGTGTGTCTTTTAGTTATACATACTTTTCAAGTTTCCGTGATACATATCCAGGAAGAGATTATGATACATGTAAATATGCACACTTCTACTGTACTAATAGTTTTACAACCATATCTAAATTGTTGTTCTACTCTTCCCATTTGATCACCAAATCACCAACGACTTCTCATCAGTTTACATACATTAAACAATTTACTATACATTCCTGTATATCCAATTGAGTGAGCACAATTTCTAACTTTAGAAAGTATATCAGTTTAAGATATGAACTTTTAACCTTATAATCTGTTACTTGATCAATAAAATATACCATTCATACAAAGTGGTATTGTGTTCCATACTGTCAAAGGCAAGTCACACAAGCTATGTTGCACATTAGATTCTACATACATACATCATGAGCACACCAATAATGTTATAGTAGATCTGTAAATATTGAGATCCATAGTAACACAAATATAACCACATAAGTACTGCAAAGCTGGAAAGCACATATGTAGCTTAGAAACCTGGCCTATATCTTGATGTATGGCTTTAGCCTTAATAGCATGGTCCTCATTTTCCATAACCAGATTGTGTAGCCAACATCCTTGTTCCTTCATTGTCAATCTTCCAGAATACCTCAGGGCAGCTGTAGTCTGACATGGTAGATGTCAGAAGTGGACATGGGAGATTGCTGCATGCTTTGTCTTTCCCTTCATCTATACCCAGCAAGGAAGGTGCCCCTGGCGCCTCAATTTCTCTCCATATCTGATCCATGGTATATCCATCCATGACACTCTGAGTGCTTTTGAGGACTCTTGCCATGCAGCTGCGATCATCATGAATGTCTCCTCCATCCATACTGATGATTGGCACAGTATCTAGGAGGCAGGATTGGTATGCCAGTGACGACGAGGAGGACGAGGGTGACATGTCGCCCCTTCTCTCCTGGGCTTTCTTCCTCATGTGTGTCCTCCAGTAGTTCTTGATCTCATTATCTGTGCGCCCTGGCAGCCTCCGTGCTATCCTAGACCACCTATGCATAGAGTGAATATCTGTTATATTGAACTGCAAAAGCTTAGAGAAGTTTCTTGTACAGAGTATCTTTTTTTATCATACCTGTTACCCCAACGAGCATGGAGCTCAATAATAAGATGTTCCTCTTGCGGTGACATGCGCCCATGCTTGAGGCCAGGGTGGAGGTAGTTCACCCACCGGAGGCGGCAGCTCTTGCCTGTCCTATTGAGCCCTTCATGGACATAGTGAGGATGAAGTATGAAGATATTGGATTAGAGACCAAGACATTTCTGCTTGCGACTTTGCGCCAAGGATTGCAAAATAGCTACCTAATTTGCAGGTCCCCCACCCCTCAAACCTGATACTTTGGCAACGAAATCCCAACGGCGGTCACCGAACAGGCGGACAGTGCATACCAGTTGCAGGTCCTCCTGCTCTGTCCATGGTCCCTTGCGCATCTCCTCTCTCACTGTCACCATGTTGGGGCTTGGGCTGTTGTGACGCTAACGTTGTTCGCTTCTACCTTGGATAGGATGGGAACCACTCTTCGTATTCTTCTTCCCCTTTGAGTTTGTTGGCTCCAGCTTCACGTTTAGAGTCTTGATCAACTCGAGACCAATTGGAAGGTTGCTATTAGGGAGAGAGGAAGCCAGTTTGTCTTGGCTGTGGTACTGGTTTGCTAGCTTTTCCCCTATTTATAGGCAGGAGTGGAAACTCTTGTGGGGTCGCCTGACGTGTTGGGGTGATTTTAGAGAAACCTTGAGATCCTATACTTTGTCTTTCAGATGTTAAGGCTATTTTCAGACTCTTCAGTGAAAAAATTGTTTTACATGTTATTAAATATTAAAAAAAACTAAAGCTAGCAGCTGATCTTGCTACATTTCTCAAAAACACAAGCCATCGTAGCTAATTTTAGTTTTATAAGCCATCATCACAATTACTGTTAGCACCTTTCCATAAAACAGCAAACCTGAAGTCTGAACTTGACTACTAACGATGCTTGTTTTTTTTACAGAATTTTAAGAAACTCACAAAGTCTTGTTGTTTGTCAAGGAAGCACACATTTTCGAGAGAGGCATTCATGTCACAGGCCAGGTATATAGTGCGTCAAAGTCTTTCTCTGGATACTTCCATATTTTATTTCTTCTAGATTAGAAAAGCATTTGCCTTTCTGCCAGCCATTATCTTTGGCATGGAGAACTTTATCCCTATTTTCTTGTCACTTGTCAGCCATTTTCCTAAGCTCAGCAAAATGTCTCTTATGAACACACCTCCAATGCAAACCATATGAAAATGTACACTGGGCCATTTATCTTACCTTGCAAAAAGGAGTTCTCCCAAGTCCCAATGCTAGTTGAGCTAGCTTGAGCTAACTTGAGCCGCAGATGAACAGGCTTTCGTGGACCTGTACTGAATTGTGACTGATGTCTGTTGTACTGATTATACTGCTGATAAGAGGCCTGCAGGTTCTAAAGAGGAACCGTACAAAGCGCTATGGCAGGCACTATATTCAGGTAGATACCTGCTGTCCATAACGGTGCGCTGTTTAAAACAATGGACATCTGTCTTGGAGTTTTAATTTTTTTTATATATTTCTCTATCAGAAATAACCCTAAATATGTTGCATCGAAGTTTGTTTATGTGTTCAATACAGTAATTGATCTTATGGCACAAACCGTATAAGTGTAACTGTTACTTATTTGTTGACTTCTGTATGTGATTTTTTTCCTGCACGGAGAAGAAAGTTATGTGACGGCAGGTATCTAGACAGTAGGGTCTTGATAGGTATTTTATTCTCATGACCTAACTTCTCCATTGTAGGATTAGTAGTTTTTATTTTCAAAAGGTTCTCTTAGCATAAATTACACCCTATTTTTTTGTGAGGTTACTGGCCAGGGAGCAACCAAAAAACATTCACAGACGAAGCTCTGATGTGGAGGGCACTTATCTGCAATCTGTGTTGCATTTCACTTTCTGGTGGGGGACGGCTTCAATCTTCATTATCTTTGGCATCTTACTTTTTGGAGGCTCCCACACGCTGCAACACTGCTCTATCCCACTATAAAGAACTCAACAGTTTTTCCTCTTTTTTTTTTTTTCTCATCGTCCTGGCAAGGTGGCAATGCCTTCTTGTCTGTTTCTGTGACTCTTTTATCTGTCTCTGTCCCTTTCAGTCTCTGACTGGTATAAGAGCTGTTCATTTTTTTTAGATAATGGATTTAATAAAACCCAGACTCTACACCCAAATAAGAGCTGTTCATGTTTGCTTCTCTAGCTGTGGCATGATTCACTCTTTAGGACTGATCAATCATCATCAGTGTGATGACCTTTTTTTTTGTTTGTTTCCATGCCTATCGATTGCATGGCTTAAGTGAGGTCCTTTTCTCAGATATACACCTACATCCCTTTGAACTTTTTTTCAAATGGCACAACCCTTTGAACTCATTCTCATGTAAAGTTTCTTAATCGGCGCTGAGTGATATAACATTCACAAAAAATATGAGGGTGTCTTGGTTGAAACGCGAGTGTGACTATTGCGTAAACTGAAATTTCCAATTGGTTATGTACACAATAGATCTTCTGTATGCGAGTACCACTCTTTGAATTGAAGATAACTGGATGTCCTGACTCAACCTTATTCCCAATGCTTAATGCTTGAAATGATCTTCTATCGGAAAATGCTCATTGTTATTTTTCCCTTTTCGTTGGTTTAGCTTCTCCATTTCCCTTAAGAAGAGCCAAGAAGGTCGCCTATATTTACTAAAACAGGAGAACTGTACTTAATTTTCTTTGCTCTGAACATGTTTTCCATCAATGTATATTGGGATTTCAGTTATTATTCTAGAAAAATATGGAATGGTTACGTTCTGAAAACAACAGCAGAAACGGTTCGATCAGGTCAAACCAGTTCACACTGTTACTTCTTTGCTATTGGCTAGCCTGCAGGAAGCAAAGTTTCATGTTATTGTTCCCCACCATGTTGAAAAAAATAACTGCTATGTTGAAAATACAAGCTGTAGTGTCGTATAGCTCATGACTTGTGTGTGGATTCTTGCAGGATGCTAAAGCTAAGTCCATGAGAGCTTGGACCTGAAGAGACATCAAAAACTGCCCTGGCTTTTTCCAACTTCAGGAAGGATGGTTGCCACAAAAAGGACATATTCTGTGGTTTGTTGCTGATATAATATAATTTTACATTCAGTGGTGTTTTTAGCTTGTTATTGACTGGAACATGGTTTGTGCTACCATGCTAGGTGAGCAGTTTTGTTCATTTGCGGTGGTAACTGGGCATGTTAATGTGCTGCAAGTGATGCCCAGTGTTCTGCATCCTATGTTACCCATATCATTTTTGGAAGTGACAGTTGTTCCATTTCCTCAGGTAAATAATTCAATGGCAAAAATGCAGATGGTCAGTGCTTGTCCTTGCTTAACCTGGAATTAAGAAAATATTTTTCCTCGAGTTCCATTTTCCATTTCTTGTGGTTCACATAGCAAGGGTCCTACCCTGATAAGCAGCTGTCATTTCATCGGCCTGGTCATCAAATATGTGGAGATAATTCTCGGTGTGTGATGATGGAGACCGCCACAAGTTGATGGGCCAGCACTCCAGCAGTTTGTGCTGAAAGATTAAGTTGACAGGTAATTCAAGTCTCCAGAGCTTTTATATCCAGGTTTGATTTTATTTATGGTTTAAAAACTCAGGGCTTCTTACTGATAATAGCATGTGGCTTTCTATATTGCTCTATCTTGGTTGCGATGTAGATGCCTGTGAGAGAACGAACCAGCCAATTAACTCAAAAGCTTAAGCGATAAGAATTCCAACTCTCTTTTTATCTTGACGAATTTGCAGGTGATCCTGGTGATGGCAGCAACAGAGACATCAATGCAGATAAAACAAAAACCAATTTGCATGATTTAGTCTTACTAATCTGAAGGTGTAGTTATCTTAGGGAGCCAAAGGTGAGCAAAAGCAACATCCACTGGATGCTGGATAAAAATTTGGGATGCATTAGCATTTGTGGGGTTGAGACATGGTGAGATCATAGCAGGGCCTTCATTGGGGCACTTGTTTCTCCATAAGGCTTAGTGGATGTCATCTTATGGTTGACGCATTGCACACCATTAGCATTAAGATGATTACCTTGTGGCCATGATTTGGACATGTGGATCCAGCAGAGTAGTATACTGTTACTGTGTGCATGCTGCAGTTGTTTTTAAGACTAGTGATCATTTTTACTCAATTTTTTTTGCAGGCTCTATGAGGTCAGATGGTTATGCACCCGGGGATGATAATGTAGCCTGCAGGCTGATGGTTTGTATGCTCTCAGCTGTTGTTTATGCTGAACAATGGAGGAGGACCATTTGATAAAAAAATTCAGCTATCTCCGACCAAATACCAACTTAGTTAGGAGATGGGCGGATGGCGTTGACATGAAATGTTTTTGTAGCACAAGACAAGTGCTAGTGACGATGAGCTAGCTCATTATGTCGATGGAACCAGAGTTGAAACACTAGTACGTTGGCACTTGGCACCATGACACGTACTCCTCTCTGTTATGTAATATATGACACCGTTGACTTTTTTTTTAAGTATTTTGCCGAGGTGGAGGCCATCCAAGAGAATGCATTGCGTCAATTTGATATCCTTCTGGATAATAACATAATAAGTTTATGCAAAACTCTTTTATAGCCACATAATTTATGCACTGTGGTATTACTATGATTCGCTGCAGGAAAATATTTTTCCAACAAAGTAGAATGAAACATTTATTATGCTTGTTGACAGTACTGAGAATTTATTTTTTCTAAGATGCATGTTGAATACTTGAAATGGTTCTGTTGCAGTATCGATACTATATTTCAAAATTTTCATTGCCCTTTCTTTTCAGTACAGTCAAATTGTAGAGCTCAGCACATGAACTATTATTATGAAATAAACGGTGATAGATATAAAAAAAACCTGGCTCGAACCAAATGCCTTATGCATATTGTTTCATGTAGACCTGAACTTGGTTTCTTGTGCTTGTAAGTTAGACCTGAACTAGTACAGTGACGCTTGCTAGTAGACCGGCCCACTGGGCCTTTCATGAACGCACTGTGGGGGTATTTTGGCCCAACAAGAAAGAGGTTGGCATGAGGCCCAGCACAGTAACCTTCCGGCTTGGCCCACGGAGCTGATTAGCATGGACGACAGCTCACTGGCAAAGCTAAACTTGAAGAAAACGACATCCATTAAATTAAGGAAAGTATAAATAATCACATATGTTTTAAGTATTTTTTTAGTATTTAATGTTAATTCACTTAAAAACACATATAAACATATTACTTGTAAAATATTTTTTAATTTATAAACCATTTTGAGCTCATCCGATTGGGGCGTTGACTCTTTTGGCTACTGCTTCGGAGTTCAGACACTGCAGTTCCTGTCCAGCCAGCGGAATGGAATATGACTCGTCAAATCTGGCCGGTCAAAATTGTTTTCTTTCACCATTAGTTAGCTGTTTTCTATTGGCCCCATCCAAATGATCGTTTTTTAAAATTACTATTGATAATGTTTTCTTGTATTTCTTTGTAGAATTATATTGGCATGCACACAAACTAATATTAGTCAGCTAGACTTAATAATTTAATTTTTCATCTATTTTAAATGGAACAATTGGATATTTTTTTGATATGCCAGCAGTATAAAAGTATTTTATATATAGCATAATAGAAGTAATAACCTAGGACTAGCGGCTACTTTTATGTGTTCTTTTTTTCTCTTCCCAATAACTATTTTTTACATCTTTAAACATCAAAAAAAAAATTTCCTGAGAAAACATAAAATGCTTATATTGAAAATAAAATTCATATGTAATTAAGCATTTTTTCTTGAAAAATCTACTGATGTCAATTATTTTACATGGCAAGCCTTATTATTTTGTATATTAGTGGCCAAAAGTGTATGTGCCCATTCTAAAATGTTGCTTGTTTCTGTTTGGGGGCAATATACAACTGGTACATATGTAGTTAAACTTTCTAAACTTTGACCACTAATAACGTTAACATCGGACTTATCTCCGTCATAATTTCCATGTTTTCTCATTAAACATCAAAATACACATTCAATACCACTACATACACAGTTGCAAAAAAGGAAAAAAAAAGAAATTACAGAAACATCTATAGAGCATTTATGAATTTTTTTTTTAAAAAAAACAACAGTAGCTTTCACTAGCAAGATGATAGATTTTCTATCAACAGATGTTAGCAATTCCGTAAGAAAAAACAAGTAAGTCGGAGTACTTTATTATATGAAGCACACATGACACCGTGATTATTGAGATAGTGATTGAGCTGCATGCATGCACAGGCTCAATTAACTATTGGTTGATCCGAGTTTAATTAAGCCAAGTCCTTGACGTATCGGCCGTAGTGAGTGAGCGAGTCGTAGTAGCTGTTCCAGAGCATCACTCCTCCGTACGTATCCGTCTTCTGTACCGCCGGCAGCAGCTTGTCGCGGAGCTCGCCGACGGCGACCATGTCGTTCTTCCCCGTCACGTTCGCCGCCACGAGCCCCAGGAAGATCTGCCCGTCGGGGTACGCCGCCGACCACCTGTTCCACTGCGCCATGACGCCGGCGAGCCCGGCGTGGTTGTAGGAGCAGGTGGCGTCGTCGTAGAACCTGACGTGGATTCGCCGGAACAGCTTGGTGTCCAGCGCCGCCTTCATCCTCGGGTCCGGGTAGGAGCACCTCACCGTCGCCGTGAGCATGATCCCGATGGGGTCGTGGATGTTCTGGTTGTAGTCGTTGATGCGGTTGGCGAGGTCGTCGTAGTGGTCGGCGGGGCCGTTGTCGATGAAGAAGTCGACGCCGTTGACGATGGTGTCGTCGCCGAAGGGGTGGAAGGCGCCGGGGCGGTCGCCGCCGAGGACGGAGTAGTAGAGGTTCTCGGCGACGTCGGCGGCGGACTTGGAGGAGGGGAGGGAGTAGCCGTCGCCGTCGCCGCCAATGGACAGGAGCATGTAGACGCCTTTGGACTGGCAGTGGCGGATGTCGGCGCCGACGTGGCGGAGGTCGTGGCCGGAGAGGTCGAGCCAGTACTTGCCGTGGCCGAAGACGCTGAGGAAGGAGATGATGACGATGTTGTAGTCGCCAGAGTCGCAGATGGAACTGAGAGAGCCCTCGGCCTTGTTGCGGCCCCAGAAGACGGCGACGTTCTGCCTCTTCCCCTGGGGGATGGCGGCGGCTGACTGGAGGAGCAGTAGCAAGGAGAGGAGGAGGAAGGCGGCGGTGGCAGATGATCGCCGGCGTTGGGACGCCATCGTGTGTATGCTGATGATTCGATGGTGATGAGATTAATTAGGTGCAGGTGAGCTTGCATATATATACATGTGGTAGTAGCTCTAGCTAGCAAAATTTGCAACAACTAGCTAGTAGCTTTTGGACTGATTGATCGATTGATTGATCGTTAGGTAGTAGCAATTCGCAATCCACGGCGGGTGGGTGTAATCCGGAGCTTAGCTAGCAAAGCATGAGCTCTCTGTTGAGTTTGACTAGTCTGTTTTAGTTCTAGTACATACATATATGCTCTGTCTGTGTTTCCCGCGAACGAAAACGAACTAGTACTCTACAAAACAGCCAGCGGCGGCACACAGGAGAAGACTAATAATCTGCATGCTATGCTTCTCCTATCCATCAGCTTAATTATTACCACCAAAATACAACACAAATAAAATTTCATTTCCTGACTCCTGAGTAGTGAGTACTAATACCCAGAGCCAGAAGAAGGAAGGAGTGGGGGCCTATTTCCCTGGACTTTACGCCGGATCGGATAAGAGAATTTGAGACCAACGCTTTCGATCCAGCTCTATCTTCTTCTTCAAGCTACTCCTATCAACAATCAAGAACACATCATACACGACAATATCTATATATGTGATCTGGATGGTCATATCTCAACAACAAATTTCTTCAATCCACGTGCATGAATCCATTAACTTACACGCACGCACCATAGGAGAGGGGCCTGCGACACCAACGGCTACAGTCATCACCTTCTACAACGTCTTCGTTATCCATAGTTGGGCTATTTTCCGATATATGGATATATAAGTATATAGTCAAAGAAGGAACCTTGAGCTAATAAGGAAGTACTATGTGGTTCCACTTGGGGTGCAAAATGTCTTGCCTGCCCTTAACTCCTATCCGAGTCTACTAGATCTTCTTATTCTACTTGAAGAATAGATTATATTTGATATAAATATAGAGCCACTAGGAGAGGAGAGTATGTGTAACGCTTCGCTTTTCGTGAGTCGTTAAAAACTAAATCGGCAAAATCCTAATTGCGAAAATTTTCGTTCTTTGAGTGAGAGTCTAAGTCGTGCCATGGATCTCAATTCAATCCCGTTGTTCCCCCTAGTCGATATCAAAATCCTCCACCTCAAGAATCCAATTCCGATTCGAGTCTCCAAATTCAAATTTCGAAATTCAATCGCCTCCTTTGAATACTCGCCAAATACATGTCCCAATTCCAAAATATCCGAGTCCACCTTTGTAGACCCCCGTTTTTATAACAGGAATCAATCGTGTAACAGTACCATTTCCCTGGATCAAGTAGTCTGGTACACACGAATCCATAGCTGAATTATCGAGTACACATACACGAAATGTTTAAGTCGAATATTACATCATAAGCCCGCAGGCATAGTTTTAATCATCGGACCGACAGGTCCGGAATACACTCAAAATCAGAATAGGTAAGGCAGCGGAAAAATGGAGGCAGCGGCACGCCATTGCCACAGGCAACGACCGTATCTAAGACCTATTGGACCCCATCGTCTTCATCTCCCTCCTGATAATAGGCATAGGGATCTTCCGACGCTTCATCTCCAGCTTCTGATTAAGTTTGTATATAGCAAGGGTGAGTACCAACCGTACTCAACAAGTCACCACAACAACAATGCAAATGACAGGGATATTTGAAGGATTGTTATGGTTCTTTTGCGTAAAGCAAGTTTTGTAATTCTTTTCACAACCCTAAGACCTAGCACAGACTGATCAAGTTTTAATACCAGTATTCATATTAGACAATGACGGTTCTGTCCACCATCCATTGTGATCCCAAGGATGGCTTCCCGCCATTGATTCGTCATGGTTTTCTGAGGACGTCCACGTTCCCTACTCTCAGGAAGTGGCTCCATCAGCATATAAATCATCATGCAATAATCCCAACCCACACAAGTTTAAGAATTCAGAGTCTAGCCAAGTGTAATACACGTCCCGGTGCTCAATAACCGCGAGCACGGCTATTCGAATAGATTTGGTTTACTCACACTGCAGTGGATGTACACTTTACCCGCACTCCGCGACTGCCCAACACATGAGCCTCGTCTCAACACATAAGACGCGTCACGGCAAAGCTTTTTGATAACCTCGCATTGGCAGTACCCGCTCCATGAACTTGACATCCTCATACACTCTAGGCGTCCGTTCCTAGCAGTGTGAGGAGTTCTGGCGCACCCGGGAAAGAAGAACTCACACATGCATTAAGTTAATTAGGTTTAAGTTCTCACATGGCAGTCCTACCGATGGCGACACCACTGTAGACACCCGCCTCGCGGTCCTACCAATGGCTGCCCCACCGTAGAGCCCCTGCCTCACACATCAAGAAACCACTATGCAAGGATACTGCCTCTGCTCAGCTATCTACTCCGCTAGGTCTATACCCATACGAGAAGTGCGGTTGTACGGGGGTCGTTTCATGCTTAACTTCATGGCTCGGTCCTTAATTGACCGGGGACGGTACTAGCCTTTTCCGGAAACCACCCAATTCCTCCGTCCGCCCCAGTCGAAAAATATTTGTTTGATTTTATTTTTCTTTTCGCAAATCATGTCATCAATATCACGGCACTGTGGCGCTCATGTCTCCACATGCCGTATCTCAATTACCTCCCCAAAGGTAATTGCCCAAGCATATAGCATTTGATAAATATGAGTATGCACAATTCTAGAATAGCATTGCTAAGCACTTGTCATAATTGACTAGGGACTCATACGTAAGCATGGTTACAAAGGAAATAATAGGCAAACAATCATCAAGGCATGGCATAATCACAAGTGGGATGTATATTATTGCATGCAATTTTATTTGTAAACAAAATAATTTCGCAATTGGGATCAATATGTTCAATGGATAGTGATGACTTGCCTTGCTCAAGGTCTTGCGGGTCTTGGCCTTCACCTGGATCTGCAACTCCCTCGGGCTCTATAGTTACGTGCGAAAATTGATTTGAATTCGGTTAGAATTCAAATAAAAATCCAAATAAATCCAAATAAAAGTCGAATGCGAAAATCGATTCTTGTTATTAACTTTACTATTTACGAACTAGGGTCGGCCCAATTTTGATTTGTATATCCTAAATTATTTTTTTCGGTGTAAATATTTGTTATTATAAGTTTTTAATTTAATTAACTCGAGTTTTGTATTCAAATAATAGATTCCAAATTTATATCGCGAGCTAAACATCGGATGGAATCCAAATATTTAACGATTTAATTTACTCTATGACTAAATGATTAAATATATTACGCGTCTAAAATCCCTATTAATTAAATTCGAACTTCCATCGTGAATCGATTATTTATAGAAATTATCTCTAATCAACCTATAAAAGTCTATAAGAATTCATCTAATTAATTTATATCTAAATTACCATCGCAATTAATTTCTTATAGCAATTATCAAGAACAATCTATATTTTATTTTAAACCTTGAAATTCTTACGAGTATAATTAATCTTATAATTAAACTCTAATTTATTTTAAATTTTCTAAACCTATTAATTTCCCTCAAATTTTATTTTAGTTATTTTTCTTTTCTTTCCTTTTCTTTTCTTTCATTTTCTCTCTCTCCCTCTCTCTCTCTTTCTTTTCTTTTTCTCTCTCTCTCTCTCTCTCTCTCTTTTCTTTTTCTCTCTCTCTCTCTCTCTCTCTCTTTCTCTCCCGACTCCTTCCTGCCTTCCTCTCTTCTTTCTCCCTTCACTCTCCCTCTCTCCCTCTCTCTCGGCTTTCTCTCCCTCGCTCTCCCTACCCAAGGCGACAGCGACGGCGACGGCGCAAGGGGGAAGGCGGCGGCTTACCGGCGGCGGCGGCGGCGCGAGGCGGCGATGCACGGCGGCTGCCTTGAGGCGACGGCGCGGCGGTACAAGTGCGGCGTTGCGGGGGCACGGCGACGGCTCGGCTGCACGACGACGGCTCGGTGGAGAAGGGAAAGAGGGGAAGGGAATGGATGGGGATGTGTGGGGAGTGGAGGAGAAGGGGAGGGGAAGCTCGGCTTTTATAAGCGGAGAGGGGGAAAGGAAGAGGAGAAGGGCGGCGGCGATTTCAATGGCGACGTGCGGCGACGCGGGGCGCGAGGCGATGAAGGGGATGGGCGTGCGGCGCGGCGGCATGGGGAGGGCGCAGGGCGACGTGCAGGCGGGCGCGCGGCGCGGTGACTAAAGGGGAGGGGAAAACGCGACGTGCGGGGCGACGGGTGGCGGCGCGACGGCATGGGGGAAGAAAAGGGGGAAGAGGACAAGGCGACGTGCGGGGCGGCGATGGCGCGGGGCTCGAGATGGGGACGCGACGGGGAGGCGGTGCGGGCACGAGGGGGCAAGGCAGCGCGGCGCGCGGGACGGGCGGCGGTGCGGAGCTCGGGACGACGGCGACGTGCGGTGCGGCGACGAGACGACGCGGCGGTGTGGGGTCTTGGGCCGACAGCGGCTCGCGCGGCGCGGGCGCGGGGTCAGGGCGACGGCGACGCGGGCTCGGGCGGCAGCGGCCCGTGCGGCGCGGTGACGGCAACGGGATGCGCGAGTGATGATGACGGCGATGGAGTGGGGAGGCGACGGGTCGGTGAGGCGGAGCTCGAGGCGGCGGCGATGCGACGGCGACGGGATGGGAATGCGGAGCGGCACGGTGACGCGTGCGGCGCGGCGTCGATGGCGCGGATGGGATGGGGAGGCTGGGTGGCATGGGTGACGAGAGCGCGGCGGCTTAGGGCTCCGGGCGGCGCGGGGAGGCGCGCGGCGCGCGGGGAAAAGGAGAGGGCCGGGTTAAGGACCCCGTCGAACACCTCGCGCGCAATGAACAGTGCGATTTCCGATTTTCCCGATTTTCAGCCCATTTCCCATTTAATTTAATTTAGCAATTTCCAAATGTTGTAAATTTGATTTTTATTCATTATTTGTGTTGTCCCAATTATTGTATTCACCCAAAATTAATTTTACTCATTTTTCATTTATTTATTGAATTCTTAATTAGTGTTAATTCTTATTCCAATCGCGTTTAAATTAAATTGATGCACATATGTTCACAATAATATTTATTTCCATCCATACCTAATCTTCATTTTAATTTATATTTATTTCATCAATTTACTTCTAGGGTTTATTAATTATTCTTTACTCACGATTAACGACTTCGAAATCAAATCCAAATAAAAGGCGAATAAAATCGGCATGATGCAATTCAATTAAAAGTTTTTGAAAATCCATATTTTTTTAGGGTTTTGTTTTATTGGTCGAATTTTCAGGATGTTACAAACCTACCCCCCTTAAATAAATCTCGTCCCGAGATTTCTTACCGGTTCTCGAACAGATACGGGTATTCCGTATTCAGGAACTCTTCGCTTTCCCAAGTGGCTTCATCCTCAGTGTGATTACTCCATTGTACCTTGTACATGCGCCACGTTTTGGTTCTAGTTCCCTTTTCTGCTTCATCCAATATCCGGATCGGGTGTTCTGGATATGTGAGATCGTTGCTAATATGAATCTCCTCCAGCGGAGCTTGTTCTTCCGGCACTCGCAAGCATTTCTTCAATTGGGACACATGGAAGACGGGGTGTACATCGGCGATAACTTCGGGTAGCTGTAGCTGATAGGCAACTTCTCCTCGTCTAGCGAGGATTTGAAAAGGTCCCACATATCTTGGCGCTAGTTTTCCTTTAACCTTAAACCTTTTCGTTCCCCTCATTGGTGAAACCTTTAGATAAACGTAATCGCCTTCCTTAAACTCTAGGTCTCTTCTTCGGGTGTCCGCGTAACTCTTCTGCCGTGACTGTGCCACTTTTAAATGGTCCCGAATCAGACGAACCTTTTCCTCGGCTTCTCTGATAATGTCAGGTCCAAATACTGCTCGTTCTCCTGTCTCGGACCACATCAGCGGGGTTCGACATCGTCGACCAAACAATGCCTCGTTGGGCGACATTTTTAGGCTTGCTTGAAAGCTGTTGTTGTAGGAGAATTCGGCGTAGGGCAAACATCTCTCCCAGTCTTTGCTAAAATCCAATGCACAAGCTCTCAACATGTCCTCCAGGACCTGGTTGGTTCTCTCTGTCTGGCCATCTGTCTGTGGGTGATAAGCTGTGCTGAACGCAAGGTAACTCCCTAGGGCTTCATGTACTTTCTCCCAGAAATGAGAGGTAAACTGTGTGCCTCGATCAGATATGATTCTCTTAGGTACACCGTGAAGACATACTATACGGGCCATATATAACTCGGCTAGCTTGGCACTACTATAGTTTGTCTTGACGGGGATGAATCTTGCCGTCTTGGTGAGTCGATCTACGATCACCCAGATGGAATCATATCCGGTTGCAGTCTTGGGCAATCCAACAATAAAATCCATACCTATCTCATCCCATTTCCATTCGGGAATCCTAAGGGGTTGCAGCAAACCTGCCGGTCTCTGGTGCTCAGCCTTTACCTTCTGACAAACGTCACAGAGCGCTACGTACTCTGCCACATCTCTCTTCATGTTGGGCCACCAGTACCCTTCCTTCAGATCCTGGTACATCTTGGTACTTCCAGGGTGCAATGAGTATGCTGATTCGTGAGCTTCTTTTAGGATTAATCCTCTCAGTCCACCCTGCTCGGGTACATAAATCCTCTTTTTGTACCATAGGACGTCCTTCTCGTCGGTTGAGAATTCCTTTGCGAAGCCTGCGGCTAGACGTTCCTTTACTTCTCGGATCTCCTGGTTGTCCTTCTGAGCCTCTTCGATTTGGTTCCTCAAAAGAGGTTGAATGTCCAAGGTATTTATCTGTCCTCGAGGCACTATATATAAGTTTAGCTGGGCAATTTCCTCCTTAAGTTCAGGGGCCATTTCTTCCGTCTCAAGATGATTGCAATGGCTCTTCCGACTCAAGGCGTCAGCCACCACGTTTGCCTTGCCAGGGTGATAGTGCACCTCCAGGTCATAATCCTTGATCAATTCCAACCACCGTCTTTGCCTCAAGTTGAGGTCTGATTGGGTAAAGATATACTTCAGACTCTTGTGGTCGGTGTAGATGTCGCAGTGGTTCCCTATCAGATAATGTCTCCAAATCTTCAGCGCATGAACCACAGCTACAAGTTCTAGGTCATGGGTGGGATAGTTTTCTTCATGCGGTCGCAATTGTCGCGACGCATAGGCCACAACCTTTCCGTCCTGCATTAGTACCCCTCCTAGCCCTTGCCTTGATGCATCACAATAGATGACAAAGTCTTTCCTGATGTCAGGAAGGACTAAAATAGGTGCCGAGGTCAGCTTTTCCTTGAGCTGCTCGAAGCTTTTCTGACACTGTTCTGACCACGCAAACTTCTTTTCCTTCTTGAGCAGCTGTGTCATTGGCCGGGCTATCTTAGAGAACCCTTCAATGAACCTTCGGTAGTATCCGGCCAAGCCTAGAAAACTCCGAATTTCGGTCACAGACTTGGGTTCTTTCCATTCCGTAACGGCCTCTACTTTAGCAGGGTCCACTGCTACTCCGCCGGCTGAGATCACGTGGCCTAGAAAAGCGACCTCCTTCAACCAGAATTCGCACTTGCTAAATTTTGCATATAATTTATGCCTCCGAAGTTTCTCGAGTACCAAACGCAAGTGCTCAGCATGTTCTTCTTCGTCCTTGGAGTAGATCAAGATATCATCGATGAATACTACCACGAATTTGTCCAGGTAATCCATGAACACCTTGTTCATGAGGTTCATGAAGTATGCCGGGGCGTTGGTTAAGCCAAACGACATCACCGTGAACTCATACAACCCATAGCGTGTTGAGAACGCGGTTTTGGGTATATCCCCGGTCCTAATCTTCAATTGATGGTATCCTGATCGAAGATCAATCTTGGAGAACACCTTTGCTCCTTTGAGCTGATCAAAAAGATCATCGATCCGTGGTAGTGGATACTTGTTCTTAATAGTGACTTCGTTCAGTGAACGGTAGTCTACACACATCCTCATGGTACCGTCTTTCTTTTTGACGAACAGCACTGGGGCTCCCCAAGGTGACGAACTGGGGCGTACGAATCCCTTTTCTTGCAATTCTCTGATTTGCTTTTTAAGCTCCTCTAATTCATTGACTGGCATCCGATAGGGTCTCTTAGATATGGGAGCAGTACCGGGTATCAGATCGATAATGAACTCTATATCACGATCTGGTGGCATCCCGGGTAGATCTTCTGGAAACACATCAGCAAATCGTTGCACGATAGGCATTCCTTTCAGAGGTAGCATGGTAAATATGCCTCCGGCACGTTCGGTTAGTCTAGGATCTTGATCCATGGTTGCTCGCATGTCCGACCCCCAAGGTGTGGTCAGGGTAACTTCCCTACGTCTGCAGTCGATTACCCCTCTGTTCTTTGTTAACCAATCCATTCCCAATATGACATCTAGGGTCTGGGGTATCAAAACCATAAGGTTGGAGGGAAACACCACATCCCTAAGACGGACAGGTACGTCTATGCAAGCTTGACTCACAGTTATCTCGCCCCCAGGTGAATGGACTATCATAGGTTTTCTAAGTCGTACTGGGGTTAAGTTGTGTTTTTGACTAGCCTTCAAAGATATGAATGAATGCGATGCGCCAGAATCGAAAAGGACTTTAACTGGGGTGGAGTTGATAGAGAACATACCCATTAGCACGCCCTGGTCTTCCTGGGCCTCTTCGGCTCGGACATGGTTCACTTGTCCGCGCCCGAATCCTGTAGCGGTCCTGTTCGTTTGTGGAGTCCTGAACAGGCCTCGTCCAACAGCAGGGGCAGGGGTCCCACGAACAGTGATCGCATTGGCGCCAGTACGGACAGGAGTCTTGCTTGGGTGAGGGCAATTGTTGGCGTAGTGCCCATACTCCCCGCAATTGAAGCAATTCACATGCCTCCTGGTTCCGGGGGCAGCCAGAGTTGGCGCAGGGGTGCGATTCTGAGTCGCAAGTGGCCTGTTGAAGTTGCTAGGTGCAGCAGGGCGGTTGGTGGCCACAACAGGGGGCTTCCACCCAGACGAAGTGGCTCCCTTGAATCGCTGAGGTACTCCCTGAGGTGTGCGATTCATGGCAAGTCTCCTCTTGCGATTGTTCTCTACAGTCTTCTGATCATTTTCCAGCCTAACAACCTTGTTGATCAGACTCTGGAAGCTTTGATGGTCTTGCCCAATCATGGGTCCACGCAGCTCATCATTCAGTCCCTCTATAAACTTGTCGATCTTTTCTTCTTCATCGACAAGGTCTCCGACTGCATAGCGGGCCAACTGAGTGAACCGGTTCAGATATTCCTGAACCGTCGTGTTTCCTTGCCGTAGCCTTCTGAACTCGTTCTTCTTCATACGCATCACCGCAGCAGGTACGAAGTTCTCGCGGAATGCTGCAGTGAACTCCTCCCAGGTGGGTTCTCCAGCATCCTCTTCCCGAGCTTCTTTATAGGTATCCCACCAGTCTCCGGCGGGTCCTTCCAGTTGGTTGACTGCGAAGATCACCTTGTCGGCTTCGCGCACCCGGACAAGGGTCAATTTCTTCTCGATGATACGCAGCCAGTCTTCCGCCTCCATAGGCTCGTCTGCTGATGCGAAGGTGGGTGGCTTGGTCCTCATGAATTCTCCAAAGCTGGATCCTCCGCGGTTGCCTTGGTTGTTTGCGATGGCTTGTAGTAGCTGGGTTTGAGTGGCCATGACTCCGGCCAGGGTGGTTAGGTCAGGTGTCGGTGGTTCTTCATTGCTGGTTGATGTCCTACGTCGGCTTGCCATCTGTGTAGGCCGATTGAGTAAGTATCCTAATTTTCTAACTAGTCCTTATGGTTTTATCCCATTAAGGGAGTTGTTTTGGTGTGAACTTTGTTTTGCAAGCTTGGTGGAATAAACTCATTTTCAATACAACAACAACAATATCATAAATAACTCCATAGAGTTCCACAAACAGTACATAAATCATGATGCAAGTGACTGCATATATACGCAATCCAGACAAAGTTCATCTAACAAATACATCACACTAACTATCAAGCTATCCGTCAATCTAGGTAAGGGGGTAGGGGTGTGTCTCGCATACAATCCAAAAAGAAACCAACTGAAGCGAGATCGAAGCTGCAGTCATCCTCCGGTCTAGTCGTCCAGCCATCCACAGGATCCTGGGGCAGGTAGTGGGTGGTCGCTGGCACGAGCAAACCTGAGTCCCCACGGCTCGGACGTGGTGGCCTCCGAATCCGGCTTGGGCTTCTTGCCCGGAGGTCGTGTGCTCTTGCGAGCAGTGCTGAGGGTGCGAGGGCCTCCGAGGAAGGTGATGCGGGGAACCGGGATCTCATCCTCTGAAGAATCAGTGGTGTCTGACTCGGCGTCGGTCCCCTCTGACTCGGAACTGACCTGGATCGGGGTCTCCAAACTGGAACCCGGCTGCGGAGAAGGTACAGGGATCTGTGGTGTGTGCACAATCTCCGGGGCAGGTGGCGGTGTCACTGTCGGGTCCTCCAGGTAAGGTGCTGACTCAGTAGCCAGCATGCCAGCCTCTCCCAAAAGAGCGTGGAAGGCCGGTGGGTATGGTGGAGTGAGGAAGAAGTAGCGGTCACGCCCTACCGCTGTGGAAGTAGAAGCTCCGGCGGTGCTGGTCGTGGCTGCTCGAAGCTGCGCCTCCAGCTGGCTGACGTGCTCCTGACTCTCTCTCAGCTGCTCCTCAAGTGTGTCCATCATTCCGCGGCGCTCGTTGTACTGATCGGACAACTGCTGGAACTGGTCGCCGTGGGTCTGGAGCTGTGCCTTCAGTGAGTCTATCTCACTGCCCCAAGTCTGGTGCTCCTCCTCCAGCTGAAGCTGCTGTGCGGTGAGGTCCGTCACCTCAGTCTCTAACTCTCCCACACGCCTCTGCTGGTCGTCGATCTCCAACAGAGCCTCCTCGTAAAAGTCGTCTGCTGCCTCAGTCCATCGTGACAGTCGGGTCACAATCGGGTTGTAGCAGCAAGGCGTGTCCTGAACTGTGCAGAGGGAGCTGCTCTCCTCTCGAAATGGGTGGTGAGCAAACTCCGTACTCGTCAACTCAGCTCGGTGGATAGAGCTAAGTCGGAGGAAGGCCTCCCGTGCTGCATCCTGCATCGCGTTCTCTGGTAGGTCGCGACGGTATCGTGCCGGGAAGCTGTAGTCTAACTCCGGAGGAACTCGTGTGTGAACCTCGATCCGAGCCTCCCAAACAGATCCATACGGCCTCACTCGGTAGATCGGAGAGCTGGGGTATCGCAGACGCCTCATCAGCCGGTGTAGCTCGATGACATAACCCTCCGAGCGGGGTACGCTCAACTCCCAGGCGGCGGGTGAATCCTGATCTGCCATCTAAATTTTAGAAAAACCCAAAGTCAGCTAAAACTTATTTTGTAAAGAGAATGGTTAAGAGTAAGATGAAAATTGTGCTGAGCTTTGTAAATATAGCGTTTTTATTTTTGAAGGTATCACTAAGTGGGAATTTCTCCCTTGGCCAACTTAGAAAAGGGGGTGGGGCACCGTTTGGTCTTTCCTACAGTCGTATGGCTCTGATACCAGCTCTGTAGACCCCCGTTTTTATAACAGGAATCAATCGTGTAACAGTACCATTTCCCTGGATCAAGTAGTCTGGTACACACGAATCCATAGCTGAATTATCGAGTACACATACACGAAATGTTTAAGTCGAATATTACATCATAAGCCCGCAGGCATAGTTTTAATCATCGGACCGACAGGTCCGGAATACACTCAAAATCAGAATAGGTAAGGCAGCGGAAAAATGGAGGCAGCGGCACGCCATTGCCACAGGCAACGACCGTATCTAAGACCTATTGGACCCCATCGTCTTCATCTCCCTCCTGATAATAGGCATAGGGATCTTCCGACGCTTCATCTCCAGCTTCTGATTAAGTTTGTATATAGCAAGGGTGAGTACCAACCGTACTCAACAAGTCACCACAACAACAATGCAAATGACAGGGATATTTGAAGGATTGTTATGGTTCTTTTGCGTAAAGCAAGTTTTGTAATTCTTTTCACAACCCTAAGACCTAGCACAGACTGATCAAGTTTTAATACCAGTATTCATATTAGACAATGACGGTTCTGTCCACCATCCATTGTGATCCCAAGGATGGCTTCCCGCCATTGATTCGTCATGGTTTTCTGAGGACGTCCACGTTCCCTACTCTCAGGAAGTGGCTCCATCAGCATATAAATCATCATGCAATAATCCCAACCCACACAAGTTTAAGAATTCAGAGTCTAGCCAAGTGTAATACACGTCCCGGTGCTCAATAACCGCGAGCACGGCTATTCGAATAGATTTGGTTTACTCACACTGCAGTGGATGTACACTTTACCCGCACTCCGCGACTGCCCAACACATGAGCCTCGTCTCAACACATAAGACGCGTCACGGCAAAGCTTTTTGATAACCTCGCATTGGCAGTACCCGCTCCATGAACTTGACATCCTCATACACTCTAGGCGTCCGTTCCTAGCAGTGTGAGGAGTTCTGGCGCACCCGGGAAAGAAGAACTCACACATGCATTAAGTTAATTAGGTTTAAGTTCTCACATGGCAGTCCTACCGATGGCGACACCACTGTAGACACCCGCCTCGCGGTCCTACCAATGGCTGCCCCACCGTAGAGCCCCTGCCTCACACATCAAGAAACCACTATGCAAGGATACTGCCTCTGCTCAGCTATCTACTCCGCTAGGTCTATACCCATACGAGAAGTGCGGTTGTACGGGGGTCGTTTCATGCTTAACTTCATGGCTCGGTCCTTAATTGACCGGGGACGGTACTAGCCTTTTCCGGAAACCACCCAATTCCTCCGTCCGCCCCAGTCGAAAAATATTTGTTTGATTTTATTTTTCTTTTCGCAAATCATGTCATCAATATCACGGCACTGTGGCGCTCATGTCTCCACATGCCGTATCTCAATTACCTCCCCAAAGGTAATTGCCCAAGCATATAGCATTTGATAAATATGAGTATGCACAATTCTAGAATAGCATTGCTAAGCACTTGTCATAATTGACTAGGGACTCATACGTAAGCATGGTTACAAAGGAAATAATAGGCAAACAATCATCAAGGCATGGCATAATCACAAGTGGGATGTATATTATTGCATGCAATTTTATTTGTAAACAAAATAATTTCGCAATTGGGATCAATATGTTCAATGGATAGTGATGACTTGCCTTGCTCAAGGTCTTGCGGGTCTTGGCCTTCACCTGGATCTGCAACTCCCTCGGGCTCTATAGTTACGTGCGAAAATTGATTTGAATTCGGTTAGAATTCAAATAAAAATCCAAATAAATCCAAATAAAAGTCGAATGCGAAAATCGATTCTTGTTATTAACTTTACTATTTACGAACTAGGGTCGGCCCAATTTTGATTTGTATATCCTAAATTATTTTTTTCGGTGTAAATATTTGTTATTATAAGTTTTTAATTTAATTAACTCGAGTTTTGTATTCAAATAATAGATTCCAAATTTATATCGCGAGCTAAACATCGGATGGAATCCAAATATTTAACGATTTAATTTACTCTATGACTAAATGATTAAATATATTACGCGTCTAAAATCCCTATTAATTAAATTCGAACTTCCATCGTGAATCGATTATTTATAGAAATTATCTCTAATCAACCTATAAAAGTCTATAAGAATTCATCTAATTAATTTATATCTAAATTACCATCGCAATTAATTTCTTATAGCAATTATCAAGAACAATCTATATTTTATTTTAAACCTTGAAATTCTTACGAGTATAATTAATCTTATAATTAAACTCTAATTTATTTTAAATTTTCTAAACCTATTAATTTCCCTCAAATTTTATTTTAGTTATTTTTCTTTTTCTTTCCTTTTTCTTTTCTTTCATTTTCTCTTTCTCTCCCTCTCTCTCTCTCTTTCTTTTCTTTTTTTCTCTCTCTCTCTCTCTCTCTTTCTTTTTCTTCTCTCTCTCTCCTCTCTCTCTCTCTTCTCTCCCGACTCCTTCCTGCCTTCCTCTCTTCTTTCTCCCTTCACTCTCCCTCTCTCCCTCTCTCTCGGCTTTCTCTCCCTCGCTCTCCCTACCCAAGGCGACAGCGACGGCGACGGCGCAAGGGGGAAGGCGGCGGCTTACCGGCGGCGGCGGCGGCGCGAGGCGGCGATGCACGGCGGCTGCCTTGAGGCGACGGCGCGGCGGTACAAGTGCGGCGTTGCGGGGGCACGGCGACGGCTCGGCTGCACGACGACGGCTCGGTGGAGAAGGGAAAGAGGGGAAGGGAATGGATGGGGATGTGTGGGGAGTGGAGGAGAAGGGGAGGGGAAGCTCGGCTTTTATAAGCGGAGAGGGGGAAAGGAAGAGGAGAAGGGCGGCGGCGATTTCAATGGCGACGTGCGGCGACGCGGGGCGCGAGGCGATGAAGGGGATGGGCGTGCGGCGCGGCGGCATGGGGAGGGCGCAGGGCGACGTGCAGGCGGGCGCGCGGCGCGGTGACTAAAGGGGAGGGGAAAACGCGACGTGCGGGGCGACGGGTGGCGGCGCGACGGCATGGGGGAAGAAAAGGGGGAAGAGGACAAGGCGACGTGCGGGGCGGCGATGGCGCGGGGCTCGAGATGGGGACGCGACGGGGAGGCGGTGCGGGCACGAGGGGGCAAGGCAGCGCGGCGCGCGGGACGGGCGGCGGTGCGGAGCTCGGGACGACGGCGACGTGCGGTGCGGCGACGAGACGACGCGGCGGTGTGGGGTCTTGGGCCGACAGCGGCTCGCGCGGCGCGGGCGCGGGGTCAGGGCGACGGCGACGCGGGCTCGGGCGGCAGCGGCCCGTGCGGCGCGG
The DNA here is from genome assembly GCA_000576495.2 of Oryza glumipatula. Taxonomy (NCBI): domain Eukaryota; kingdom Viridiplantae; phylum Streptophyta; class Magnoliopsida; order Poales; family Poaceae; genus Oryza; species Oryza glumipatula. Next base: position 30,854,829 of record CM002514.2, read on the forward strand.
TGACGGCAACGGGATGCGCGAGTGATGATGACGGCGATGGAGTGGGGAGGCGACGGGTCGGTGAGGCGGAGCTCGAGGCGGCGGCGATGCGACGGCGACGGGATGGGAATGCGGAGCGGCACGGTGACGCGTGCGGCGCGGCGTCGATGGCGCGGATGGGATGGGGAGGCTGGGTGGCATGGGTGACGAGAGCGCGGCGGCTTAGGGCTCCGGGCGGCGCGGGGAGGCGCGCGGCGCGCGGGGAAAAGGAGAGGGCCGGGTTAAGGACCCCGTCGAACACCTCGCGCGCAATGAACAGTGCGATTTCCGATTTTCCCGATTTTCAGCCCATTTCCCATTTAATTTAATTTAGCAATTTCCAAATGTTGTAAATTTGATTTTTATTCATTATTTGTGTTGTCCCAATTATTGTATTCACCCAAAATTAATTTTACTCATTTTTCATTTATTTATTGAATTCTTAATTAGTGTTAATTCTTATTCCAATCGCGTTTAAATTAAATTGATGCACATATGTTCACAATAATATTTATTTCCATCCATACCTAATCTTCATTTTAATTTATATTTATTTCATCAATTTACTTCTAGGGTTTATTAATTATTCTTTACTCACGATTAACGACTTCGAAATCAAATCCAAATAAAAGGCGAATAAAATCGGCATGATGCAATTCAATTAAAAGTTTTTGAAAATCCATATTTTTTTAGGGTTTTGTTTTATTGGTCGAATTTTCAGGATGTTACAACCTTGAATCCATTTCTTTGCTCCTCCATATTCCTATAAGTCCAAATATCAAGTTCGAAATTCAAATTCCAAATCTCAATCCCTCCAAATCAGTCTTCTCTGCAAAAGTCTATTTTACCTCCCTCGGGTGTTGTGGGCCGTATTCCCCCTTAGCCCACCTCCCTCCCTCAGCCGTTTCTCCTCCCTCAGCCTCGCACGTGCGTTGCACGTGCCGAGCCGAGCCGAGCTCTCTCTGTTTCTCCCTCTCTCTCTCTCGTTTTCTCTCTCTCGCGCCGACGCCGCTTCCCGCCGTCGCCGCCCAAAACCCACCACCGCCTTCGCTCTTTGCCGCGCTCGCGCATGGCCGACCGGCCGGTCGTTGCTGCCGTCAGCCTTGCCGCGCCTGCGCCGCGTAGCCGCCCGGCCCCGCTCGCCTTTTGCCGATGTCGCCGCTGTCATCGCCTGGCTCCGATGGCCCCATGCCGCATCCTTCCAAAACCAGGAGACAGAGCTCGTGCTCCTCTCTCTCGTTCTCACATCCTCCTTCTTCCCAAAATAGCAAGGGAGCAAAGCTCGTTTCCCTCCTCTTTTCACCTTTTTCCTTAGCCGGCGTGACCGCCTCTGCCGCCGCTTGGCCGCTAGTTCCGAGCACGACCGTCGGCGCCGCCGCCATCGCCAATTTTCCCGCTACCGCCATTCGATTTTCGGCCGTGCCACTCGTTCCCGCGCGCGCGCGCTCGCTCGGGGCCAGCCGCTCGGTCGCCGCCGCGTCAGCCCTGACGCCGCCCGTGACCGCGCGTCGCCCAGCCCCGCTTGTGCGCATGCGTCCAAGGGAGGGAGGCAGAGCCCTCGGCCTCGCTCCCTCTCCCTTTCCTTTATCCCGAAACAGCAAGGAGCAGAGCTCCCTTTCTTCTCCACCTTTTTCCTTTTGCCCGACCACCATCGGCGTCACCGCCTGCCACCACCTTGACCACGCCAGCTCGTCGTCCTTGCACCCTTGACCGCCTATGTCAGTTCCCCCCTCCCAAACCGCCTCTTCTCCATCTATAAAGCCCAGGCCGAGCCTCCCCATCCCATTCTCTCTCGGCATCTTTCTTCCACCGCCGCCGCGCCTTTGTTGCCGCCTTGCAGCTGCCGACCTCGCCTCCCTTCGCTGTCGCGCGTGCTGGTGAAGCCGGCGTGTGCGCAAGGAGCCGAAGAGGACTCCAGGCACCCTCCTTCTTCCCCTTCCCCGGCCCGAGGCCGGAGAGCCCGCCCCACGCCGTCGGCCATCTCCCAGCGCCCGTCCTGACGCGGTAGCCTTCCGTTCCCCTTCCTCGCTCTCTCTCGCCACCTCCAACTCGCGTGGTAGCTCGGCTAGCCTCTCGAACACGCGTAGACGAAGCCCCGCCGCCGCCCGGCATGGCCTCGCCGCCATTGCCGCCCGCTCCCGGAGGCCGCCGCCGTCGCTAGCCCTCCTCGGTGCTCCTTCGCCCCATCTGGCGCCGGAAACGGATTCCTTGAACCCCGGAGATGCTCCCACCCCTTTGAATAAAACCCTTGTCGTCTCGTCGTGTTTTCCCCTTTTGCTCGCCGGTGATTGCCACCGCCGCAATCCACCGTCGTCGGCTCCTCTCGCGCCGATTCCTCTCGTCGCCATGCTCCCGGGAATCCCCTTGACCTCCCCCTTGCTGCCCCAAGGCCGCCGGCCTTCTCCTTTGTCTCCGCGCCGTGTCGCCGCTTCCGCCACCGCATAACGCCGCCGCGCGTGCGTCACCGGTGACCATCGGGTCCTGTGTCACCGCGTGCGCGTCGCAACGCCATACCGGTTTGGCTAAGCCCGAGCCCGCGCGCCCTTCGCCCTCCTCGCGCGCGGCCACGTCGGCGTGCCGACGAGATTGGCCGCCGCCGCCGGCCGTCGTCGCGCGTCGACTTCCCGATCCGAGCCGTGGAATGAGATTCCCTTCTCCTCCTCCTGCCGCCAGTGCTAGCCGCCCCTTCCGGCTTGCCGCCGTTCGCCGGGCTCCGCCGCGCACCGTGAGCCGTCCGATGCCGCTCCCGGCCTCCTCCCCCCCTCCCCATCCGACGTGGCGATCACGTGGCCGCCACCTCAGCCCGCCCGGCCCCTTTGACCAGTCCGCGCCAGCCCAGTCGGCCGCAGCCGCCTCCTCTCTCTGTCTTGCTCGTGGGCTTGGCCCATCGGCCGACCCCATTAAGAAATAAGTCCACTTTCAATCCCTCCCTCTAAGCCCAGTGCCCATCCCTCATGAGCTAAAGTCCATATTTCCTCCCTCCATCAAATCAGCTCCCCTACACAAAAGTCCATCTTTCCCCCTTGTTGGTCCCGTGTGTCAATGAGTAATTAAAGAATATTCTCGGGAATATTCTTTTCCATGAATCAATAAATCATTTCTTTAATCTAGGATATGCAATAAATCCTTTTTTCCCTTGTTCCATAAATCAATTCCTTATTCCAAAATTCCATGAATCATTTCCCTTGGTCCCGCACGTCCGTGACTGTCAATAATATTCTTGAGAGTATTATTTCTATAAATTTCATAAATCAATTTTCCCTTGTTCCACAAATATCTTCCTTTGCCCAGAAATTCCAATTAAACTTCCAAAATTCATATCTCTCAATCCGTAGCTCTGATTGACTCCGTTCAACTTCCAATAATTCCGTAAATTTGAGATCTATTTAATGGCACTATTAATTAGTCTAAATAGGGTCTTTCTTTTGGTCTTTTGTTTAGGTTTTCGATTGTTTGCGTATAGTCGCGGTTACCGGATTTTCGTCGATCGCGGGTTTTCTCGAAGATTCGTGAAGCTTCGTGCAGACCTTGAGCAAGTGTCACGCCCCGAACTAGCTCCGAACAGAACTAGCCCGTGACGCTCCAATTTAACCTGTTAACCGATACCAGTCCCAGGAAACAGTGCTGGTATCACAGGAAGACAGAATATCACAGCAACAGAGGTCTCTTTATTATAGAGTAGGATTACAGTCATGTTGGGCTGCGGACAGACCCCGAGCTCACAACTGCATTACAAAAGAGGAAGCGGAAGCCAAGACTTGGACCAAACATCACAGGCGCGACTTGGGAACTAGGCCGAAACCCTAAAACTCATCGTAGCCGACTTGCTCCTGGAAGAACTCCTCGTCAGCGGGATCCACATCATCTTCTTCAGCAACTGGGGGAGAAATTATTTATATAGAGCAAGGGTGAGTACAGGAGTACTCAGCAAGCCATGGGAATTTAAGTGTTTAAATGCAGGCTTCAAAGGAACGGCTGTTGTTTTTGCAATTGATTTTATTTAAACTACTTTTTGAAACGACTAGGTGAGTGCTTCTCAAACGACACGGATGGACAGTGCGCCTCGTCCGGTCGGAGTATGTGCAATGTATCAATCTTTAAATCGATCAAGGTTGGCACCCGGCCAACAGCTTTCAAACGGCCACCCGGGCCTGGCTGATCCCATCAGCCGCAGATTTCCACACATCAAATTCATTCCTCAACAGCAACTTCTCAAAGCAGTAGTCAAACAAAACTACGCTAGGAATCACCTCACATCCGCCCATGACCGTGGGCACGGCTGTTCGAACAGTTTGTTATCCTCTGCAGGGGGGGTACACTTTACCCACACGACATTACTAACCCGAATCACCCAGCCCGTGCAGATCGGCCACGTCTGGTGACCTAAGGGCTTTCATGACAAGGCATTTCGAGAGCAGACACAGGGTTGCCATATGCCGACGAGAGGGGTCCCAGACCGACAACAGGTTAGGTCCTAGACCATACTGTGCCAGGAAGCCCGGGGGTTCTCCCCGACACCACCCCGTTGAATCCACATGTCTCTCGGCATCAAGGCTCCCCCGATTAGCAATTTACTCAGCCAGGGGTGTCCCATTCCACCCATGTGGTTGTACTTGTCTTATGATTGGATGAAATTCCAAGGAAACGGTCCTTAACTGCAAGAGCAGGGAACCGTACTCCCGGTACGTTCCCTGGTCCGCGACTTTAGAAATTCATTTAGTTCGCAAGCACCGACCCAGGTGTCGGGTTTTCCAAATCTTTTGTAAAACCCAAGTTTTACCCATCATTGGATATTTTAAATTTGAGGGAAAGTGTTCTGATGCGCGTGCCCAAGGGCCCACACATCGAAGCACAACAGTTGACAAAGGAGGGTTAAGTGTTCAATCATTCACGGAGGGTAATTGCAGCAATGTAGGATTGGGGGCCGACGGGCTATCCCGCAAATCGCGGCCAGTTTACTTGTGTAAAACCTATCCATGCAATATTTGCGGAAAAGAAATACTTAGATTTAAATTATAGGTGCAAGATGATCAAAGGTGACTTGCCTTGCTCGAGATCTTAAGCTTGATCCTCGAAATCCTCGCACTGCGGGTCTTCGGACTCCGAAACTACACGCGGAACGGGACAACTCAACAAACAGCGAAAATAAAGCCCTATTATTGACATCTAAGCGTGCCATTAGATAGATCTCGAGATTTGAGGAATTTTGGAAGTTGAACGGAGTCAAACGGACGTTCGGTTGAGAAGATATTGAATTTCTAAGATTATTGGATTTTTGGTCTAAAGGAAAAAGGATTTAATTAAACCCTTTTGGAAAAAGAAAATAAAATAAAGGAAGGAGGGAGGGAAATTAGACTTCCCTCGGGCGGCTAGGGCGCGGCCCGAGAGAAAGGGACGGCTCGGCCGGGCTTAATGGGCCGGCCGGCCCGAGAAGCGGCCCAAAACGCGCGCGCGGGCGGGGAGGAGAGAGAGAGCCGGTGGACCGGGCTCACCTCGCGCGGTCCCGGGTGGGACCCGCTTGTCGGTGACTCGGCTTACCGTGAGCGAGGTGCACGCGGCGTGCGCTAGGGTTTGGGGAGGGACGCGGCGCACGCGCGCGGTTCGCGGTGGGAGCGGTTGCGGCGGGCCCACGCGCAGCCTCACGGCTCGCGGTGGACCGCGCGCACGGGGGAGCGGTGGACCGGGGTCGGCTCGACCCGGTCGCGGCCGAGGTGGCGCCGATGTGGCGCCTACGTGGCAGCCACGCGAGCCGGCGAGAGGAAGACGACGACGCTGGCCGAAAACGGACGGCGGGCGGCGGCGGCGAGCGACGGGGCGAACCACGGCGATACCGGCGAAAGCGAGCACACCGGGAGGTTGATCGAGACGAGGGGAGACGAGCCAACGGTTCGGATTCGCCGGAGGGGGCTCGACGGCGGCGGATTGCGGCGGCGACCACCGGCGGCGAGAGAAGAGGGAAACGGCGACGAGGTCACGAGGGGCTAATCCCCGGCGGTGAGAGCATCTATGCGGCTACGGGAATCTTTTCCTTGCGCCGGATTGGGCGGAGCTACGCCGAGCGAGGCCGGCGACGAGAGGCGCTACCGAGCTCGGGCGGCGACGGCGGCGAGCACACAGCGGGCGGCGGCAAGACTTGGGGTGGCGCCAGCTAGCTACGGGGAGGCTACACAAGCTTCTACCGAAAGCTGAGGGGAGGAGACGGAACGAGGAGGGAGAACGGAGGGAAGCACTACCGAGACGAGGCGGGGCGCTGTGACGATGGCTGACGTCGCGGGAGTGATCTCTCCGGCCTCGGGCCGGGGAAGAGGAAGGAGACGAGCGCCCGGAGTCCCCTTCCGCGTCCTAGCGCGCACCGGCTCCTCCGGCACACGCGACGGCGGCGGTCGGCGACGATTAGGGCACGGCGCGGCAATGGCGAGAGGTGAAAACGAGGGAGAGAAATCGGAGGAGGGAGGAGAGGGTTTATAGGGCGGCGATGTCGGTTTGGGGAACCGACAAAGGGCGGTCAAAGGAGACGGGCCGGCGCTCCGGCGCTCGCGGCCAAACGGCGACAGGAGGGGAATGACGCCGGCGGGGGAGGAAAAAGAAAAAGGAAGGGGGAAAAGGGGGGCTTGCCCCTTTCCTCTTCGGGAAAAAGGAGGAGGGAGATGGGGCGACGGGCAGTGGGAGGAGGAGCTCCGCCTCCGTTCCTTGGACGCTTGCGCGGAGGTGGCGGGGCCGGGCCGATGACGACGGGGGCGGTTTGGAGCGGAGCGGCGACACGGGCGGCAGGCGCGGGGCAGGCGCGGCAGGGCTGACGGCGGCGGCGACTGGCCGGTCGGCCACCACGGCGCGCGCGCGCGGGAAGCAACGGCGGCGCGGCGATTTGGGCGGGGTCGGCGGGAAACGGCAGCGAGGCGGAGGGAGCGGCGCGCGGCGCGGCTCACGCGCACGCGCACGCGCACGCGCGTGCGGCGCGGGGGCGGCGCGAGGGAGAGAGGGAGAGGGATAGGGAGAAAGAGAGAGAGAGAGAGAGATGGGCCGAGAGAGGGGTCCGGCCCACGAACTCGAGGGAGGCAAAATAGACTTTTGCGGAGGAATTGATTTGGAAGGAATTGGATTCGGAATTTGAATTCGACGATGGATCGGGGATTCGAGATCAGGGATTGGCACTGAGACTGACAACAAGCAAAGAAACAATTTTCGCAATTAGGGTTTTTAGAATTTAATTTTCCCGCTAGGCGCCACGACGGAACGGGCGCTACAGCAAGGCAAGTCACCCTTTGACCAATTGCTCCTATAATTGGAAAATCATTATTATTTTGTTTTCAACTGGCATTATTAGAATCACACACTTAATTTGCTTGGCCTCGGTTCGTATGTCAAACCGACGGACCTACCTAGTAGTCGCACTAATTCCTGTAGGCTGTACTACCCTGATTCCTTGTCGCTCCACCCTTGTGGTACTTCGGTATCCGTGCTCTCTGAGCACGCATACCAAATATCCCACATACACCGTTGATTGTCGAAAAATTGGGAAATGGGTTTGAGAAGCCTTGAAAACCCGACATGTGGTGTCGGTGTGTTTGAAAATAAAATGAATTGTGAAAATTCGCGATGCGGGTGCCGTGCCTATGTGGCACTGTCTCGTATTCGCATATAAGGACCGATTCCTATGGGAAACTCATCAAGCATAACAAAGTGCAACCACAAGGTGGAATGGGACACCCTGGCTAAGTAACTAGTCGGTTCAGGGAAACCTCGCATGCCAATAGTTGGGAACGCCGGGGCGGGGTCGGTTGGAGCCAACCCGGGTTCCTGGTAAGGCAAGAACGCGAAGCTTGCCAGATTACCGATCGAGGTGGTTGGAGTTTGATTTGTGAAAACTAAAATGGCCTATATTTATGTGAGGATTGGATCCTTCTATGTGGCATGAGGTATCCCTGGGTCGGCTTGGGAAAGGCTTTGTTGCGAACCTCCGATACCGACGGGTGTTCGGAATAAGTTCGTATCTTGTGGGTAAAGTGTACCCCTCTGCAGAGGTTAACTAACTGTTCGAACAGCCGTGCCCACGGTCATGGGCGGATGTGAGGTGGTTCCCGTTGCGTAGATTTGTTTGCCTGTGCTTTGTGAAAAGTTGTTGTGGGATGGGAATCGTAACCAGATCAGCCTATGTGGCAGATGGATGACCTGAGTGGTCAGAAACGAATCTGTGTGATTCGGGATGTCTGCGGGCATCATAGACTAGGCTTCCCGAGAGGAAGCGGATTGCTTTGCTGCTGGGCAGCTGGACTCTGGGAGTCCGAGAAAATGAAAAAGGCTCTGGGAGCCGATTAATCAAGTGAAATGGCTCTGGGAGCCGAGAAGTAATGATCTGACCCGGGAGGTCAGTACATTACCATCTGAGTTGTTGAAAAGCATCTCTTAAAGTCGAATCGAGACGCAAGTCTCTTTCCGACCCAAACCAAAAAAAAAAGAGGTAAATCACTTAGTGATTTCCAAAATGCTTTCAAACAAAAGATTTGCAAAACAACCTTGCCTCTCTTCCAAGCTTGCATTAAACACCTAAATTCCCGTGACTTGCTGAGTACGAAAGTACTCACCCTTGCTCTATATAAATATATATAGTTCCTCTGCCTTGAAGAGAAGACGAAGTGAAGTGAAGATTAGGGTTTCGTCCTGGTTCCCAGCCGTCGCCTGTGGTGTTGGGTGTTAGTCCGTTGGTTCCGCTGCTGCTGCTGTTGTTGGTGTTTCCTCGTCCGTGTCGTCGGTTGCATTCTCGGGCTGTTCTGAGCTGCAACCTAAGTCAAGGTAAATAAGTCCTCTATTTATTTTAAGGATTTGCAATGATTCATATTTGTCACCGTGGGTACCAGCACTATGTCCTGGGACTGGTACCGAGATCGCGGTTTCGTAGAAAGCGGTTCACGCAGTTATTCCTACGACACGCTCCTATCAGGTGCCGTTGTACAGCGGTGCCGGGTTGGGGTGTGACAGTATGGAATCATGTATATTGAAACAAAATGCAAAATGGATAGCAAGGGCATCCCTCTCATGGAAGGGAGCCCAAAGAGAGCCCAAGCTCAGTCTGGTGAGGGCCAAGAGAGTGGATGAGAGAGGATGAGAATGAGTGGAATGGGGGAGAGAGCTCCTCTCTTGTCCTTGGAGGGCTCCTTTTATTCATATGTAACGGGAGATTACGCCTTTGCCCTTTGATTTACTACATATGTACAACATCTGTTCAGGGGTATTTTAGTCATTCTGTACATTAGCCTATACAACACCCTAAGCATGAGGTTATTCCCCAACAATGTAGACAGAGAACATTGTGCAGGGTGTGCAAGAGGTTCTTAGAAGAAGACATCAAGAGCATCATTGACACGAGGATAAGATCGAGCAGATTGTGATCTCAACCCTGTACCGTAGAAGGTGGTCAATCTCACCATGCATTGCACGAGGCGTTACATGAGTGTGATCGGCAAACGATAGCGCAGGTGATGGATGAGGGTATAAGGGAGAGCTTTGTCACGCCCCGAACTAGCCCCGAACGGAACTAGCCCGTGACGCTCCAATTTAACCTGTTAACCGATACCAGTCCCAGGAAACAGTGCTGGTATCACAGGAAGACAGCATATCACAGCAACAGAGGTCTCTTTATTATAGAGTAGGATTACAGTCATGTTGGGCTGCGGACAGACCCCGAGCTCACAACTGCATTACAAAAGAGGAAAGCGGAAGCCAAGACTTGGACCAAACATCACAGGCGCGACTTGGGAACTAGGCCGAAACCCTAAAACTCATCGAAGCCAACTTGCTCCTGGAAGAACTCCTCGTCAGCGGGATCCACATCACCTTCTTCAGCAACTGGGGGGGGGATTATTTATATAGAGCAAGGGTGAGTACAGGAGTACTCAGCAAGCCATGGGAATTTAAGTGTTTAATGCAGGCTTCAAGGAAAGGCTGTTGTTTTCGCAATTGATTTTATTTAAACTTCTTTTTGGAATCATCTAGGTGAGTGCTTCTCAAACGACACGGATGAGACAGTGCGTCTCGTCCAGTCGGAGTATGTGCAATGCATCAGTCTTTAAAACAAACAGGGTTGGCATCCGACCAACAGTTTTCAAACGGCCAACCGGCCAACACCTTTATAAACGGCCAACCGGCCAACAGCTTTTTAAACGGCCAACCGGCCAACAGCTTTTTAAATGGCCAACCGGCCAACAGCTTTTTAAACGGCCAACCGGGCCCGGCTGATCCCATCAGCCACAGGTTTCCAAACATCGAAACCAAACCACATCAGCTTTTTCACAAAGCAATAGTCAAACAAAACTACGCTAGGAATCACCTCACATCCGCCCATGACCGTGGGCACGGCTGTTCGAACAGTTTGTTAATCCTCTGCAGAGGGGGGTACACTTTACCCACACGACATTACTAACCCGAATCATCCAGCCCGTGTAATACGGCCACGTCTGGTGACCTGAAGGCTTTCATGACAAGGCATTTCGAGAGCAGACACAGGATCGCCATATGCCGACGAGAGGGGTCCCAGACCGACAACAGGTTAGGTCCCAGACCATGCTGTGCCAGGAAACCCGGGGGTCCTCCCCGACACCACCCCGATGAATCCACATGTCTCTCGGCATCAAGGCTCCCCCGATTAGCAATTTACTCAGCCAGGGGTGTCCCATTCCACCCATGTGGTTGCACATGTCTTATGTTTGGATGAAATTCCAAGGAATCGGTCCTTAATTGCAAGAGCAGGGAACCGTACTCCCGGTACGTTCCCTGGTCCGCGATTTTAGAAATTCATTTAGTTCGCAAACACCGACCCAGGTGTCGGGTTTTCCAAATCTTTTGTAAAACTCAAGTTTTACCCATCATTGGATATTTTAAATTTGGGGGAAAGTGTTCCGATGCGCGTGCCCGAGGGCCCACGCGTCGAAGCACAACAATTGACAAAGGAGTTTTCGATATTCAATAATTCACGGAGGGTAATTGCAGCAATGTAGGTTTGGGGGCCGACGGGCTATCCCGCAAATCACGGCCAAATTACTTGTGTGAGTCCTAACCATGCAATATTTGCGGAAAAGAATTACTTAGATTTAAATTATAGGTGCAAGATGATCAAAGGTGACTTGCCTTGCTCGAGATCTTGAGCTTGATCCTCGAAATCCTCGCACTGCGGGTCTTCGGGCTCCGAAACTACACGCGGAACGGAACAACTCAACGAACAGCGAAAATAAAGCCCTATTATTGACCTCTAAGCGTGCCATTAGATAGATCTTGAGATTTGGGGAATTTTGGAAGTTGAACGGAGTCAATCGGATACACGGTTGAGAAGATATTGAATTTCTAAGATTATTGGATTTTTGGTCTAAAGGAAAAAGGATTTAATTAAATCCCTTTGGAAAAAGAAAAGAAAATAAAGAAAGGAGGGAGGGAATTTAGACTTTTGCGGCGGCTTGGATGCGGCCCGATAGGAAATGGGCGGCTCGGCCGAGCTAAATGGGCCGGCCGGCCCAAGAGGCGGCCCAAGCGCGCGCGGACGGCGGGAAGAGAGAGAGAACGCCGGTGGGCCGGGTTCACCACGCGCGGTCCCGGGTGGGACCCGCTTGTCGGTGACTCGGCTCACCGTGAGCGAGGCGCACGCGGGCGGCGCTTAGGGTTTGGGCGCGGACGCGGCGCACGCGCGCGGCGCGCGGAGGACGCGGGTGCGGCGGGCCCACGCGCAGCCTCACGGCTCGCGGTGGACCGCGCGCACGGGGAGCGGCGGACCGGGGTCTGCTCGACCCGGTCGCGGCTGAGGTGGGGCCGATGTGGCACCTACGTGGCTGCCACGCGGGCCGGCGCGAGGAAGACGACGACGCCGGCCGAAATGGACGGCGGACGGCGGCGATGGGCGACGGGATGATCCGCGGTGATACAAGCGACAACGAGCACCCGGGAGGTCTACTGAGACGAGAGGAGACGAGCCAACGGCTCGGATTCGCCGGAGGGGGCTTGACGACGGTGGATTGCGGCGACGACCACCGGCGGCGAGGGAAGAGGGGAACGGCGACGACGCGATGGGAGATCGATTCCTTCGCACTTGAGCATCTACGCGACCACCGGAGTCCTTTTCTAGCGTCGGATTGGACGGAGACACTACGAGAGAGGCCGGCGACGAGAGCCGCTATAGGGCTCGGGCGGCGACGGCGGCGAGCACGCGGCGGGTAACGGCAAGGCTCGGGGCGGCGCCAGCTAACTACGGAAGGTCTACTCGTGCTCCTACCGAAGGCGGAGGGGAGGAGATGAACCGAGGAGGGAGAACGGAGAGGAGCACTACCGTGCGGTGGAGGGCGCTGAGGCGACGGCCGACGGCGCGGGAGTGATCTCTCCGGCCTCGGGCCGGGGAAGGGGAAGGAGAGGAGGCGCCCGGAGTCCCCTTCCGCGTCCTTCGCACGCACCGGCTCTCCCGGCGCTTCGGCGACGGACGGCGGACGCGAACGGGCACGGGCGAGCGGCAATGGCGCGGTCGAACACGGGGGAAAACGGAGGGGGAGGAGCTCGGTTAAAAAGGGGGCGGCAATGTCGGTTTGAGAGGGGAACCGACTTAGGGGCGGTCAAGGAGATGGGCCGGCGCTCGGCGCTCGCAGCCAAAGCGGCGGCAGAGAGAGGATGACGCCGGCGGGGAGGAAAAGAGAAAAAGGGGGAAAGAAAGGGGCTTGCCTCTTTGCCGCTTTTGGGAAAAGGAGGAGGGAGAGGGAGAGCGACGCGGAGGGCTCGGTCTCCGCCTCTTGGACGCGGGCGCGGAGTGGCGGGGCCGAGCGATGACGACGGCGATGACGGCGGCGCGGATTTGGAAGGGCGCGGCGACACGGCGGCAGGCGCTGACGGCGGCGGCGACTGGCCGGTCGGCCACCACGGCGCGCGCGCGGATTTCGAACGGGCGGCGCGGGAAGTGGCAGCGAAGGCGGTGCGCGGCGCGGCTCGGCTCTCGCGCGCTCGCGCGCGCGCATGCGCGGGCGCGGGGCGACGCGAGAGAGGGGGAGAGGAAGAGAGGAAGGGATCGGGAGGCAGAGAGAGAGAGAGAGAGAGAGAGAGAGAGAGAAGGAAATGGGCCGAGAGGGGAATTCGGCCCACGAGCCGAGGGAGGCAAAATAGACTTTTGCAGAGGATTGATTTGGGAGGAATTGGATTCGGAATTTGAATTCGACGGGGAATCAGAGATTCGAGATCAGGGATTGGCACGGAGACTGACAACAAGCAAGAAAACGGATTTTCACAATTAGGGGTTTTTAAGAATTAATTTTCCCGCTAGGCGCCACGACGGAACGGGCGCTACAGACCAACCCCCCTAACAAGAATCTCGACCCCGAGATTCAGCACCTAAGGGAGCAGCTCCGGAAACTCGGCGCGGAGATGATCTTCTCGTTCCCAGGTTGCCTCATCTTCAGAATGGTTGCTCCATTGGACCTTGTAGAACTTGATGGTCTTCCTTCGAGTCTGACGTTCTGCCTCTTCAAGAACCCTGATCGGTCTTTCCTTGTAGGTCAGATTCTTTTCCAGCTCGATATTGCCCAGGGGAACTTGTTCTTCTGGAATACGTAGACACTTCTTTAACTGGGACACGTGAAACACGTTGTGCACATCTGCGAGACCTTCAGGTAACTCAAGCTGATAAGCCACCTCGCCACGTCTGGCGGTTATGAGGTAGGGGCCGATGTAGCGGGGTGCTAACTTGCCGGACATCCCAAACCTCTTCATACCACGGAGGGGTGATACCCGCAGGTACACATGATCCCCTTTTTCGAACTCAAGGTCACGCCTCCGATTGTCAGCGTAATTCTTCTGACGGTTCTGAGCTGTTTTTAAACGTTCTCGGATCAGCTTAACTTGTTCTTCTGCTGCTTTGAGTATATCAGGACCGAACACCAGTGCTTCGCCAACCTCATTCCAGCACAAGGGAGTGCGGCATTTTCTTCCGAACATTGCCTCATTTGGCGACATCTGAATGCTGGCCTGATAACTGTTGTTGTACGAGAACTCAGCATACGGCAAACAACGGTCCCAAGTGCCTTCAAAATCCAGAGCACACGCACGAAGCATGTCTTCTAGGATTTGATTTACTCTTTCAGTCTGACCATCGGTCTGTGGATGGTAAGCTGTACTAAAATTTAGTTCGGTTCCGAGAGCTTCATGCAACTGCTTCCAGAACCTTGATGTGAACTGAGTGCCTCGATCTGACACAATCTTCTTGGGACAGCCAAATCTACATACGACATGGGTCATGTAGAGTTCTGCCAGTTTCTTTCCATCAAAGGTGGTTTTCACTGGCACGAAATGAGCTGATTTCGTGAGTCGATCCACGATTACCTAGATGGAGTCGTACCCGCTAGGGGTTCTTGGCAAACCGGTGATGAAATCCATCCCGATTTCTTCCCATTTCCACTCAGGAATCGGTAACGGTTGCAGCAGTCCGGCTGGCCTTTGATGCTCTGCCTTGACTCTTTGGCAAATGTCACAAAGGGCTACGTATTCTGCGACATCTCGCTTCATTCCAGCCCACCAGAAGTACGCTTTGATATCCTGGTACATCTTCGTACTTCCTGGATGAATGGAGTAGGCGGATTCATGAGCTTCTTTTAAAATGAGGTCTCTTAACTCCTTCTTGGCCGGTACACAGATGCGGGATCCGCACCAAACTGTGCCCTGATCGTCTATGGAGAAACTGGTGTCCTTCTTCTCCTGTATTCTTTTTATTATTTCTTTTATCCCTTCATCATCCTTCTGAGCTTCCCGGATTTGTGATTCTAGGGTAGGTTGCACTGTCAAGCTGGCGGGGACACCTGACTGTACCATGGTCAGCCTTAACTTCTCCAATTCTTTGCACAGGCGATCTTGGTCAGGCCATATTTGAGCTGCGTTGCAATAGGTCTTTCGACTTAGCGCATCAGCGACCACATTAGCTTTACCGGGATGGTAATGAATTCCTAGATCGTAATCCTTGATTAGTTCCAGCCATCTTCTCTGCCTCATATTTAACTCGGTCTGAGTGAAGATGTATTTAAGGCTTTTGTGATCGGTGTATACTTCACATCTGTTCCTGATTAAATAGTGCCTCCAGATCTTGAGAGCATGAATTACGGCTGCCAACTCGAGATCATGGGTGGGATAGTTGACTTCATGAGGCCTAAGCTGCCTGGATGCATAGGCCACAACCTTTCGTTCTTGCATTAGGACACATCCTAAACCTTGTCTTGATGCATCACAGAAGATTTCGAAATCCCTTCGGATATCTGGCAGGGTGAGGACTGGGGCGGTGGTCAACCTTTTCTTCATTTCTTGAAAACTGTCTTCACACGCTGCTGACCATTCAAACTTCTTTTCCTTCTTCAATAGCTCGGTCATAGGTCTTGCTAGCTTGGAGAATCCTTCGATGAATCTTCGATAATAACCAGCTAGGCCAAGGAAACTGCGGATCTCTGACACATTCTTAGGCGGATTCCAAGCAAGTACGGCTTCCACCTTGCTAGGGTCTACTTCAACACCGTTAGAGGAGATCACATGTCCAAGGAATGCTACTCGGTCCAACCAGAATTCGCATTTCGAGAACTTGGCGAATAGTCGATGATCCCTGAGCTTTTCCATTATGTAACATCCTGAAAATTCGACCAATAAAACAAAACCCTAAAAATACGGATTTTCAAAAACCTTTTAATTGAATTGCATCATGCCGATTTTATTCGCCTTTTATTTGGATTTGATTTCGAAGTCGTTAATCGTGAGTAAAGAATAATTAATAAACCCTAAAAGTAAATTGATGAAATAAATATAAATTAAAATGAAGATTAGTTATGGATGGAAATAAATATTATTGTAAACATATATGCATCAATTTAATTTAAACGCGATTGGAATAAGAATTAACACTAATTAAAAATTCAATAAATAAATGAAAAATGAGTAAAATTTATTTTGGGTGAATACAATAATTGGGACAACACACATAATGAATAAAAATCAAATTTACAACATTTGGAAATTGCTAAATTAAATTAAAGGGAAAATGGGCTGAAAATCGGGAAAAATAGGAAATCGCACTGTTCACTGCACACCAAGTGTTCGACGCGGTCCTTTAACCCGGCCCCCTCCTTTTCCCCCGCGCGTCGCGCGCCTCCCTCGCGCCCCGCGCGCCACGCGCCTCCCCGCGCCGCCCGGAGCCCTAGCCGCCGCGCCCTCGTCGCCATGCCGCGCAGCCTCCCCGACCCGCGCGCCGTGCCGCTCCGCATCCCCGTCCCGTCGCATCGCCGTCATCCCCAGGCCGCGCGCCGTGTCCCGCGCGCCATCGCCGCTGTCGCCATCCCCGCCATCGTCGCCGCCGCACACGCGTCGTCGTCGCTTCGCCTCCCCGTTCCATCGTCATCGCCATCATCACATCGTCGCCCCGCGCACCGTTCCCCATCACCGCGCCGCACACGTCGTCGTCACCGAGCCCGAGCCAGCCGCTGCCGTCGCATCGTCGTCACTTCAAGCCGCGCCGCACGCGTCGTCGTCGTCCCCGACCCGCCGCCCGTCCCGCGCGCTGCGCTGCCTTGCTCCCCTCGTGCCCGCACCGCCTCCCCGTCGCATCGCCATCTCAAATCCCGCGCCGTCGCCGCCCCGCACGTCGCCCGTTCTTTTTCCCCTTTCTTCCTCCGCGCCGCCGCCCGCCACATCACCCGCACGTCGCTCGGTCCCCTTCCCTTGGCAGCCGCGCCACACACCCGTATCGGCCGCCGCACGTCGCCTTGCCTCCCCGACCAGCCGCCGCGCCGCACGCTGCTCCCTCTTCGCCTCGCGCCCCGCGCAACCACGTCGCCGTCGCATCGCCTTAAAGCCACCACCGCCGTCCCCCTCCTCTTCTCTCCCCGCGCCCTATAAAGCCGCGCCGACCCCCTCCTCTCCACCCCACACCCAATCCCCAGCATTCCCCTCTCTTTCCCCTTCTCCACCGCGCCATCGCCGTGCCGCCGCGTCGCCGGTTCGTGTCGCCGTGCCGCCGCCCCGTGTGCCACACCGTGCGCCGTCGTAGCCGCCACCTCCGTCCCAGCCACCGCCGTCGCCGCCGCCACCGTGGTGAGCCGCTGACCCCCCCCAAGGTCGTCATCGCCGTCGGGTAGGTAGGGAGCGCGAGAGAGAAAGGGAGAGCCGAGGGAGAAGAGAGAAGGGAAGAGAAGAGAGGAAGGGAGGAAGAAGCCGGGGAGAAAGAGAGAGAGAGAGAGAGAAGAAAGAGAGAGAAAGAGAGAGAGAGAGAGAGAGGAAAAATAGAGAAGAGAAGAACCCCTCGCTCTCTCTCTCTCTCCCCACCCCCTCCCACCCCCACCCCCCCGAAAAGGAAAGGAAGAGAAGAAAAAGGAAAAGAATAAATAGAAATTAGGGAGGTTTAGAAAATTTAAATAAATTAGAATTTAATTATAGATTGATTATAATCGTAGAATTGCAAAGTTCAAAATAAAATATAGATTGTCCTTGATAATTCTTTATGAATCAATTCGCAATGGTAATTTAAATATAAAATTAAAGACTAAATACAATTAGGTGAAATCCTATAAATTCTTATAGGGGATAATTGCTACAAATAATCAATGCACGATGAGAGTTTGGGTTTAGTAATAGAGATTTTAACCATGTGTTATATTTAATCGTTTAGGTTTAGACCAAATTAAATAGGGTAATATTATAAGATGAATTTTGGACTTCCATCCGATATTTAGCTCACCATATAAATTTCTAGTCTATTATTTGAATACATGCTCGGGGTAGATTAAATTAAAAACTTACAATACAAAATATTTGCACCGTAAAAATAATTTAGGATATAAATATAAATCAAAATTGGGTTGGCCCTAATTCGCGAATAGTTAATAAAAAGAATCGATTTCCGCATTCGAGTTTTATTTGGATTTATTTGGATCTTTATTTGAATTCTAACCGAATTCAAATCAATTTCGCACGTAACTATAGAGTCCGAGGGAGTTGCAGATCCAGGTGAAGGCCAAGACCCACAAGATCCTGAGCAAGGCAAGTCATCACTATCCATTGAACATATTGATCCCAATTGCGAACTTATTTTGTTTACAAATAAAATTGCATGCAATAATATACATCCCACTCGTGATTAAGCCATGCCTTGATGATTGTTTGCCTATTATTTCCTTTGTAACCATATTTACGTATGAGTCCCTAGTCAATTATGACAATTGCTTAGCAATGCTACCCTAGAATTGTGCATACTCATATTTATCAAATGCTATATGCTTGGGCAATTACCTTTGGGAAGGTAATTGAGATGCGGCATGTGGAGACATGAGCGCCACAGTGCCGCGATGTTGATGACATGATTTGCGAAAAGAGAAACAAAATCAAACAAATGTTTTTCGACTGGGGCGGACGGAGGATTTGGGTGGTATCCGGAAAAGGCTAGTACCGTCCCCGGTCAATTAAGGACCGAGCCATGAAGTTAAGCATGAAACGACCCCCGTACAACCGCACTTCTCGTATGGGTATAGACCTAGCGGAATAGATAGCTGAGCAGAGGCAGTATCCTTGCATAGTGGTTTCTTGATGTGTGAGGCAGGGGCTCTACGGTGGGGCAGCCATTGGTAGAACCGCGAGGCGGGTGTCTACAGTGGTGTCGCCATTGGTAGGACTGCCACGTGAGAATTTAAACCTAATTAACTTAATGCATGTGTGAGTTCTTCTTTCCCGGGTGCGCCAGAACTCCTCACACTGCTAGAAACGGACGCTTAGAGTGTATGAGGATGTCAAGTTCATGGAGCGGGTACTGCCAATGCGAGGTTATCGAAAAGCTTTGCCGTGACGCGTCTCATGTGTTGGGACGAGGCTCATGTGTTGGGCAGTCGCGGAGTGCGGGTAAAGTGTACATCCACTGCAGTGTGAGTAAACCCAATCTATTCGAATAGCCGTGCTCGCGGTTATTGAGCACCGGGACGTGTATTACACTTGGCTAGACTCTGAATTCTTAACTTGTGTGGGTTGGGATAATTGCATGATGATTTATATGCTGTTGGAGCCACTTCCTGAGAGTAGGGATGTGGACGTCCTCAGAAAACCATGACGACTCAATGGCGGGAAGCCATCCTTGGGATCACAATGGATGGTGGACAGAACCGTCATTGTTTAATGTGAATACTGGTATTAAAACTTGATCAGTCCTTGCTAGGTCTTAGGTTTGTGAAAAGATTTATAAAACTTGCTTTACGCAAAAAGAGCCATAACAATCCTTCAAATTTCCCTGCCATGTGCATTGTTGCTGTGATGACTTGTTGAGTACGGTTGGTACTCACCCTTGCTATACATAAACTTAATCAGAAGCTGGAGATGAAGCGTCGGAAGATCCCTATGCCTATTATCAGGAGGGAGATGAAGACGATGGGGTCCAATAGGTCTTAGATACGGTCGTTGCCTGTGGCAATGGCGTGCCGCTGCCTCCATTTTCCGCTGCCTTACCTATTCTGCTTTTGACTGTATCCCGGACCTTACGGTCCGATGATTAAGACTATGCCTGCGGGCTTATGATGTAATAATTCGACTTAAACATTCGTGTATGTGTACTCGATAATTCAGCTATGAATTCGTGTGTACCAAACTACTTGATCCAGGGAAATGGTACTGTTACACGATTGATTCCTGTTATAAAAACGGGGGTCCACACATTATCAGTCTTAGGTGTTTAGCATGTTCTTCCTCATTTTTGGAGTATATCAGGATGTCATCGATAAATACCACAACAAACTGGTCTAGGTATTCCATGAAGATCTTGTTCATCAGGTTCATGAAGAATGCTGGAGCATTGGTGAGTCCGAAGGACATTACTGTGAACTCATATAGACCGTAACGCGTTGAGAAAGCGGTTTTTGGAATATCTTCAGGCCTGATTTTCAACTGGTGATAACCTGATCTTAAGTCGATTTTAGAGAAAACTTTTGCTCCTTTGAGTTGATCGAACAGATCGTCAATCCGTGGCAACGGGTACTTGTTCTTTATAGTTACTTCATTCAGGGCTCTATAGTCAATTACCATTCTCTCAGAGCCATCCTTTTTCTTAACCAGAAGTACTGGGGCTCCCCAAGGGGATGAGCTAGGTCGCACATAACCTTTACTCTCTAATTCTTCGATCTGCCTTTTGACTTCTGCTAGTTCGTTAGCTGCCATTCGGTAGGGTCTTTTTGCAATTGGTGCGGTGCCCGGTGCTAGTTCTATGGCGAACTCAATTTCTCGGTCTGGTGGCATACCCGTTAATTCTTCTGGAAATACGTCGGGGTATTCACAGACTATGGGCACTGATTCCAAGGGAATGGCTTGCAAACTGGTTAGAATAGACCGACTTGCGGTAGGGGCGTTAGGGGTAAAGCGGACTTGCTTTCCTCCAGGTCCTTGCAAAGTGATGGACCTCTCGGCACAATCTATCTGTCCCTTGTGCTTAGCCAACCAATCCATCCCTAGGCGTAGAGCGTCTTCTCAACAGGAGTGCACTGCACTAAGTTGAGTTTTCGTTCAACATCCTTCAGCCAATCGTCAGCCTCAACGGGCTCGACGGTCTGAGTGAATTCTGGCGGACGAGACCTCAGAAAGTCTGTTAGCTTGGGCCTATTGTTACCCATGTGGGGATGGCCATTTCCATGCGCGTTATGCTGAAAGCCGGCTATGGCTGTGGCTAATCCTTGCAAGATCTGGGTCTGAACTGCCATCAAATGTTGCATGTTATTCTCAACATGAGGTGGGGACGGGATGCGTTCTTCTCCAGAGTTGTGACTGGCGGTGTGGTGAGAGCGGTGAGACTGTTCCACTTCTGCAGTACGGGAAGCTGTGTGATGCGAGCGATTGCTGCGATGGGGTTGCTCGACTTCTGCATTGCGGGAAGCTGTATGGTGTGAACGGCTGCTGTGGTGAGACTGCTCATTAGCTGATTCGTGATTTGCTTCTGGCTCTGCTCTTCTTTCCTCAAAACCGAGGCGGGCTGGTGCACGAGTAGCACGGCGGGGGCGACTAGCCATCTAAACTCCCAGAAGAGGGCGGGGTAAGGATCAGATAAGCACTTAAGGAAGGCAAGAAGCAAAATAAATAACAACTAGATAGCACACACTAGGCATAAACTAGATTTTCTCAAATCATAAAACACCTGATACAACGGGTGTGGACAAGTCACAGAGCTACACCGAGCTTGACTGTACGCACACCTCCTAGGAGAACCAGACTACCAGACAACACCCACATCAAACACACGCACGCACTACCTCGCCACGACTCCAAAAGAGTTGGCGGCGGAACAAAAGGGCCTATCTCACGGACGGCTGCTGACGACTGCCTCCTCTACTCCTCGTCTGCCTGACTGCCTCCTGTAGTCTGCTCCTCTGTCGAAGAGACGTCGATCGGCTGACGCGAAGGGACCGGCGGTACCTGTCGAGGGCCGGCAGCAGCACGGGCTGCTGGCGGTGGGGGAGCTGGGTGGTCAAAGCGGAACACAGTGGAAGAACCAACAACACGCTTCCGCGCAGTGCGGATAAAGCGTGGGCCACGGCGGAAGGAAGCAACTGGAGTGTGTCCTGGAGTGTAGGAGGGGCTAACTGGGTGTGGGTAGGGGGAGTACACTGGTGAGTACGGCGCACGCGAGCTGGGGGAGCGCGGGCCACTGGGAGTGCGGGCAGAGCCGCGAGAGCTGTGGGAGGACAGGTGGCTGGCGTGGCAGAGGCGGCCTGAGTCCCAAGAGACAGTGTCAACCGAGGTGACACCCTCCTCGGCCAGACGGGCCTCCAGAGTTGCGTAGCGGCGGGCAAGGGAGCGGTAAGCCTCAAGGAGTAGGTCGTGCTGAGTGGCCTGAGCCTCTGAAAGCTCAACCATGCGAGTCAGCACTGGCTGAGACTCGCTGTACGGACAAGGGTACCTGGCGTCCGTGCGGCCGGAAGGAAGGCGTGGGAGCTGCCGGAAAGCAGAACCCCCGAGGCGGTGACCGTAGTCGTGGGCCAAGCGACGAAGCGCAGTCCAGGAGAGGTCCTGGTACGCGATCTGGAGAGTGGGCCTGGCCACAGTGAAGTGGTGGGGGCGAAGGCCGGCTCCGTGTATACCTCCACGAGGGTAAAGGTACACAGAGAGCTCACAGCGAGGGGGGGTACGGTCCACGGAGTACCCCGTGTACTCGGGACACAAGAAGCCAAGGAAGCGGGCGAGGTCACGAAGCTAAGCGACGTGGTGACCCTCACCAAAACCGTGGGAACTGAAGCTGGCGTTCACTGCCATCTACAATTTTGAAAGAGGGAGAAAAGATCAGTAACCATTTTAGCAACAAACTACTGAAAATAAAGAAAGCAAAGAAGCCTTAGCTTTTCGCAAATAGTTTTGAACTTAGTATCCTTAGGGTCGTCCTAAGCGTCGGGTTTCGTCCTAGGGCCAAGCCTGTGCTCTGATACCATCTCTTGTCACGCCCCGAACTAGCCCCGAACGGAACTAGCCCGTGACGCTCCAATTTAACCTGTTAACCGATACCAGTCCCAGGAAACAGTGCTGGTATCACAGGAAGACAGCATATCACAGCAACAGAGGTCTCTTTATTATAGAGTAGGATTACAGTCATGTTGGGCTGCGGACAGACCCCGAGCTCACAACTGCATTACAAAAGAGGAAAGCGGAAGCCAAGACTTGGACCAAACATCACAGGCGCGACTTGGGAACTAGGCCGAAACCCTAAAACTCATCGAAGCCAACTTGCTCCTGGAAGAACTCCTCGTCAGCGGGATCCACATCACCTTCTTCAGCAACTGGGGGGGTGGATTATTTATATAGAGCAAGGGTGAGTACAGGAGTACTCAGCAAGCCATGGGAATTTAAGTGTTTAATGCAGGCTTCAAGGAAAGGCTGTTGTTTTCGCAATTGATTTTATTTAAACTTCTTTTTGGAATCATCTAGGTGAGTGCTTCTCAAACGACACGGATGAGACAGTGCGTCTCGTCCAGTCGGAGTATGTGCAATGTATCAGTCTTTAAAACAAACAGGGTTGGCATCCGGCCAACAGTTTTCAAACGGCCAACCGGCCAACACCTTTATAAACGGCCAACCGGCTGTAACACCCTGAAAATTTGACCAATAAAAACAAAACCCTAAAAATATGGATTTTCAAAAACTTTTTAATTAAATGCATCATGCCGATCTTATTCGCCTCTTTTATTTGGATTTGATTTCGAAGTTCGTTAATCGTGAGTAAAGAATAATCAATTAGGAATAAACCCTAGAAGTAAATTGGTAAAATAAATATAATTTAAAATAAAGATTAAGTGTGGACAGAAATAAACAAAATATCATTGCAAACATATTTGTATCAATTAAATTTAAAAGCGATGGAATGAGAATTAACCCTAATTAAAAATTCAAATAAATTATATAAATAAGATGTAGGGTGAATTTATTAGTTGTGATAACACAAATATTGAGTAAAATGCACATATGCAAAAATTAGGAATTTTGGAATTAAACTTAAATGGAAAATGGACTAAAATCGGGATAATAGGAAAAGGTCACTGTTCATTGCCCGCAAGGTGCACGACGTGGTCCCCTAACCCAGCCCCCTCCTCTGCCGCACCATCGCCGTCGCCGCGCGCCCGTCCCCTCGCCGCCTCGCGCCCCGCGCCGCGCGACGCTCCGCCTCCCCGCGCGCCGCGCCGCTCTGCCTCCCCGTTCCGTCGCCGTCGCCATCGTCGCGCCGCTGCCGCGCCGCGTCACCGTCGCGTCGCCGTCACCACGTGCCGCGCGCCGTCGCCGTCGCCATCCCATCGCCGCTGCTGTGCCGCGCGCCGTCACCCCGCGCCTCGAGCCGTGCCACTGACGCGCCGCGCGCCGTTCCGTCGCCTCGCGCCGCGCGCCCGCCTTCTCGAGCCCCGCGCCGTCCGTCGCGTCGCCGCCCGTCGTGTCCCGCCTGTTTTCCCCCACCGCCTCGCTCCGAGCCGCGCACCGCCGCTGCCGCGCCGTCGCCGTCGCGTCGCCGCTGCCGTCTGCCGCGCCGCGCGCCCGTCCCGCCGTCGCATCGCCCGTCCCGCCATCGCATCGCCCGTCCCATCGCCGCGCGCTGTCGCCGCGTCGAGCCCCACGCCAACCGTCGCGTCTCCCGCCTCGCACCCCGCACCCTACCGCGCCGCGTGCCGCTCGCCCGTCGCCATTGCATCTCGCGCCCCGTGCCGCGCCGCCCGCCGTCGCGTCGCCATTAGGGCTGGCCGCCCCCTCTTCCGCGCCCTATAAAAGCCCCACCATCCCCCACCCTCTCCCCTCCATTCCCTCCTCCTCTCCTCTACCCTCTCCACCGCGCCATCGTCGTGCCGCCGCGTCGCCGCATTCGTGCCGCCGTGCCGCCGCCTTAGTGTGCCGCGCCGTGCGCCGTCGTCGCCACCGCCGTCGTCGCCGCCGCCGCCGTCGGTGAGCCGCTGCCCTTCCCCCTTGCGCCCATCGCCGTCGCCGCCGGGTAGGCAGAGAGCCGCGAGAGAGAGAGGGAGAAAGGGAGAAGCCGAGGAAGGAGAGGAGGAAGAAAGGAGCCGGGAGGAGGAAAGGAGAGAAAAAAGGAAAAAAGAAAAGAAAGGAGAAAAAGAGAAGGAAAAGAAGAGAAAGGAGGAAAAGAGAAAGAAAAAGAAAAGAAAAAAAAAAGAAAGAGAAAGGGGGAAATAAATTAGAGAGAGATTAGGGAAGTCTAGAAAATTTAAAATAATTAGAATTTAAGTATAGATTAATTATAGTCGTAGAATTGCAAAATTTAAAAATTAAATATAGATTATTCTTGGTAATTTCTATAAGAAATCAATTCGCGGTAGTAATTTAGATGTAATTAATAACTAAAAACAATTAGATGAATTCTTATAGATTATTAAAGATTGTTTGTGGGTAATCTCTCTAAGTAATCGATTCACGGTAGGAATTCGGATTTAATTACTAGGAATTTTAGCCGTGAATTATATTTAATCGTTTAGTCATAGACTAAATTAAGCCGTATAATAATATGAGATAATTTTTGGATTCCATCCGATATTTAGCTCGCGATATAAATTTCTAACCTATTATATGGATACAATGCTCGGGTAGATTAAATTAAAAACCTATGATAACAAAACATTTACATCCGCAAAAATAATTAGGTTGTATAAAACGAAATTGGGTTTGCCCTAGTTCGCGAGTGGTAAAGTTAATATAAAAAGAATCAATTTTCGCATTCGACTTCTATTTGGTTTATTTGGATTTTTATTTGAATTCTAACCGAATTCAAATCAATTTTCGCACGTAACTATAGAGCCCGAGAGAGTTGCGGATCCAAGTGAAGGCCAAGACCCGCAAGACTTTGAGCAAGGCAAGTCATCACTATCCCTTGAACATGTTGATCCCAATTGCGAAATTGTTTTGTTTACAAATAAAATTGCATGCAATGATGAATATCCTACTTGTGATTATGCCATGCCTTGATTATTGTTTACCCTTAAATCTTTGTAACCATGATTACGTATGAGTCCCTAGTCAATTATGACAATTGCTTAGAAATGCTATTCTAGAATCATGCATACTCATATTTATCAAATGCTATATGCTTGGGCAATTACCTTTGGGGAGGTAATTGAGATACGGCATGTGGAGACATGAGCGCCACATTGCCATGATGTTGATGACATGATTTGTGAAAGGAGAAATAAAATTAAACAAATGTTTTCGACTGGGGCGGACGGAGGATTTGGGTGGTATCCGGAAAAGGCTAGTACCGTCCCCGGTCAATTAAGGACCGAGCCATGAAGTTAAGCATGAAACGACCCCCGTACAACCGCACTTCTCGTATGGGTATAGACCTAGCGGAATAGATAGCTGAGCGGAGGCAGTATCCATGCATAGTGGTTTCTTGATGTGTGAGGCAGGGGCTCTACGGTGGGGCAGCCATTGGTAGAACCGCGAGGCGGGTGTCTACAGTGGTGTCGCCATCGGTAGGACTGCCATGTGAGAATTTAAACATAATTAACTTAATGCATGTGTGAGTCTTTCCTTCCTGGGTGCGCCAGAACTCCTCACACTGCTAGAAACCGTGTACGCCTAGAGTGTATGAGGATGTGAAGTTCATGGAGCGGGTACTGCCAATGCGAGGTTATCGAAAAGCTTTGTCGTGACGCGTCTCATGTGTTGGGACGAGGCTCATGTGTTGGGCAGTCGCGGAGTGCGGGTAAAGTGTACATCCACTGCAGTGTGAGTAAACCAAAACTATTCGAATAGCCGTGCTCGCGGTTATTGAGCACCGGGACATGTATTACACTTGGCTAGACTCTAAATTCTTAACTTGTGTGGGATGGGATATTGCATGATGATTTCTATGCTGATGGAGCCACTTCCTGAGAGGAGGGAATGTGGACGTCCTCAGAAAACCATGACGACTCAATGGCGGGAAGCTATCCTTGGGATCACAATGGATGGTGGACAGAACCGTCATTGTTTAATATGAACACTGGTATTAAAACTTGATCAGTCTATGCTAGGTCTTAGGGTTGTGAAAAGAGTTATAAAACTTGCTTTGCGCAAAAAGAACCATAGCCAACCTTTGAATACCCCTGTCATATGCATTGTTACTGTGGTGACTTGTTGAGTACGGTTGGTACTCACCCTTGCAATATACAAACTTAATCAGAGGCT
This sequence comes from Oryza glumipatula, assembly GCA_000576495.2. Lineage (NCBI taxonomy): Eukaryota > Viridiplantae > Streptophyta > Magnoliopsida > Poales > Poaceae > Oryza > Oryza glumipatula. The sequence continues at coordinate 30,881,505 of CM002514.2, forward strand.
GGAGATGAAGCGTCGGAAGATCCCTATGCCTATTATCAGGAGGGTGATGAAGACGATGGTGCTCAGTAGGTCTTAGATACGGTCGTTGCCTGTGGCAATGGCGTGCCGCTGCCTCAATTCCGCTGCCTTACCTACTTCTGTTTTTGGATTGTATTCCGGACCGTTCGGTCCGATGATTTAAGACAATGCCTGCGGGCTTATGATGTAATAACTCGTCCTAGACATTCGTGTATGTGTACTCGGTATTTCAGCTATGAATTCGTGGGTACCAGACTACTTGATCCAGGGAAATGGTACTGTGTGGACCCCTGTTTTTATAACAGGAATCAATCGTGTAAACAGTACCATTTCCCTGGATCAAGTAGTCTGGTACACACGAATTCATAGCTGAAATACCGAGTACACATACACGAATGTCTTAGGACGAGTTATTACATCATAAGCCCGCAGGCATAGTCTTAAATCATCGGACCGAATTGGTCCGGAATACATTCAAAAACAGAATAGGTAAGGCAGCGGAAATGGAGGCAGCGGCACGCCATTGCCACAGGCAACGACCGTATCTAAGACCTATTGGACCCCGTCGTCTTCATCTCCCTCCTGATAATAGGCATAGGGATCTTCCGACGCTTCATCTCCAGCCTCTGATTAAGTTTATGTATAGCAAGGGTGAGTACCAACCGTACTCAACAAGTCACCACAGCAACAATGCACATGACAGGGATATTTGAAGGATGGTTATGGTTCTTTTGCGTAAAGCAAGTTTTATAATTCTTTTCACAACCCTAAGATCTAGCATAGACTGATCAAGTTTTAATACCAGTGTTCATATTAGACAATGACGGTTCTGTCCACCATCCATTGTGATCCCAAGGATGGCTTTCCGCCATTGAGTCGTCATGGTTTTCTGAGGACGTCCACATTCCCTACTCTCAGGAAGTGGCTCCAGCAGCATATAAATCATCATGCAATATCCCATCCCACACAGGTTAAGAATTTAGAGTCTAGCCAAGTGTAATACACGTCCCGGTGCTCAATAACCGCGAGCACGGCTATTCGAATAGATTTGGTTTACTCACACTGCAGTGGATGTACACTTTACCCGCACTCCGCGACTGCCCAACACATGAGCCTCGTCCCAACACATGAGACGCGTCACGGCAAAGCTTTTCGATAACCTCGCATTGGCAGTACCCGCTCCATGAACTTTACATCCTCATACACTCTAGGCGTACGCGGTTTCTAGCAGTGTGAGGAGTTCTGGCGCACCCGGGAAAGAAAGACTCACACATGCATTAAGTTAATTAAGTTTAAATTCTCACATGGCAGTCCTACCGATGGCGACACCACTGTAGACACCCGCCTCGCAGTTCTACCAATGGCTGCCCCACCGTAGAGCCCCTGCCTTACACATCAAGAAACCACTATGCATGGATACTGCCTCTGCTCAGCTATCTATTCCGCTAGGTCTATACCCATACGAGAAGTGCGGTTGTACGAGGGTCGTTTCATGCTTAACTTCATGGCTCGGTCCTTAAGTGACCGGGGACGGTACTAGCCTTTGCCGGATACCACCCAAATCCTCCGTCCGCCCCAGTCGAAAACATTTGTTTGATTTTATTTCTCTTTTCACAAATCATGTCATCAACATCATGGCACTGTGGCGCTCATGCCTCCACATGCCGTATCTCAATTACCTTCCCAAAGGTAATTGCCCCAAGCATATAGCATTTGATAAGTATGAGTATGCACAATTCTAGAATAGCATTGCTAAGCAATTGTCATAATTGACTAGGGCTTATACGTAAACATGGTTACGAAGGAAATAAGGGTAAACAATAATCAAGGCATGGCATAATCACAAGTGGGATTTTCTTCATTGCATGCAATTTTATTTGTAAACAAAATAATTTCGCAATTGGGATCAATATGTTCAAGGGATAGTGATGACTTGCCTTGCTCAAGGTCTTGCGGGTCTTGGCCTTCACTTGGATCTGCAACTCCCTCGGGCTCTATAGTTACGTGCGAAAATTGATTTGAATTCGGTTAGAATTCAAATAAAAATCCAAATAAATCCAAATAGAAGTCGAATGCGAAAATCGATCCCTTTTTATTAACTTTACTATTTGCGAACTAGGGTCAACCCAATTTCGACTTATATATCCTAGATTATTTTTACGGTATAAATATTTTGTTATCGTAAGTTTTTAATTTAATTAGTCCGGGTGTTACATCCGTTTTAATAAGTTAAAAATTTCTATTGCGAGCCAAGTATTGGACAAAGTCCAAAAATTATCTTTTAGTATTATGCGATTTAATTTAGTCTATGACTAAATGATTGAATATAATACGCGTCTAAAATCCCTATTAATTAAATCCGAATTCCCACCGTGAATCAATTACTTATAGAGATTACCCCCAAATAACCTATAAAAATCTATAAGAATTCATCTAATTAATTTATATCTAAATTACTATCGTGAATTGATTTCTCATAGAAATTACCAAGAATATTTTATATTAAAATTTGCAATTCTACGATTATACTTAATCTATAATTAAATTCTAATTTATTTTAAATTTTCTAAACCTCCCTAATTTTTCCCAAATTTCTATTTATTTATTTATTTTTTCTTTTCTATTTTCTCTACCTTTCTCTTTTTCTATTTTCTTTTCTTTTTCCTTATCTTTTTCTTTTTCTTTTTGTTTTTCCTTCTTTTTATTTTTTTCTTTCTCTCCTTCTCTCTCTTTTCTCTTTTCTCTCTCTCTCTCTTTTCTCTCCTCTCTCTCTCTCTCTTTCCCGGCTCCTTCCTTTCTTCTTTTCTTTCTTCTTCTTCTCTCTCGGCTCTCCTCTCTCTCTCGGCTTCTCGCCCTCCCGGGCGGCGGCAGCGGACGCGAGGGGGAAGGCGGCGGCTTACCAATCAGTGGCGGCGGCGACGGCGGTGCAAGGCGGTGACGCACGGCGCGGCGGCTTCGAGGCGACGGCGCGGCGGCTCCGAGGCTACGGCGCGGCGGCTTCGATGGTGGCGGCGTGGTGGCACGACGACGGCGGTGCGTGGAGAGGGGAAGAAGAGGGGAAAGATGGGGGATGGGTGTGGGGTGGAGAAGAGAGGGGCTCGGGCTTTATAGGGCGCGGGAGAGGGAGAAGAGGAGAGGGGAAGGGGCGGCGGTTAAAGGCGATGCGACGGCGGCGTGGCTGCGCGGGGCGCGAGGCGACGAGGGGACGAGCGTGCGGCGCGGCGGCATGGGGGCAGAGCGACGTGCGGCGACGAGGGACCGGCGCGCGAGGCGGCGGCAAAAAGGAGGGAGCAGCACGACGTGCGGGACGGGCGCGCGGCGGCGCGGGGTTCGAGATGGGGACGACGTGCGCTGCGCGGCGACGGGACGGGGAGGCCGAGCGGGCTCGAGGCGACGACGACGCGTGCGGCGCGGCGACGGGACGGGCGCGCGGCGCGGCTTGAGATGACGGCGACGCGATGGGACGGGGAGGCGGAGCGGCATGGGGCGACAGCGGCCCGCGCGGCGCGGCAGCGGCGGCGTGATGATGGCGACGGGATGGGACGGGGAGGCGGAGCGGCATGGGGCGACAGCGGCCCGCGCGGCGCGGCAGCGGCGGCGTGATGATGGCGACGGGATGGGACGGGGAGGCGGAGCGGCAACGACGCGTGTGCGGCGGCGACGATGGCGCGCGGTGCGGGGCTCGGGACGGCGACGCGCGCGCGGCGGCGACGATGACGCGACGGCACAGCAGCGGCGACGAGGCGGGGATGGCGACAGCGGCGATGGCGCGCGGTGTGGGCTCGGGGCGGCGCGGGACTCGGCGCGCGGCGCGCGGGATGGGCGTGCGGGGCGACGGCAGAGGAGGGGGCCGGGTTAGGGAACCCCGTCGAACACCTTGCGGGCAATGAATAGTGCCATTTTCCTATTTTCCCGATTTTAGCCTATTTTCCATTTAAATTTAATTTCGCAATTTCTAAATGTTGTAAAATTTATTTTTATTCACTATGTGTGTTATTCCAACTATTGAATCCACTCTAGATAAATTTTACTCATATTTTATTTGTATTATTTATTTGAATCTTTAATTAGTGTTAATGCTTATTCCATTTGCGTTTAAATTAAATTGATACAAATACGATCGCGAGAATATTTTACTTATCTCTATCCACACTTAATCTTTATTTTAAATTATGTTTGTCTTACCAATTTATTTTTTTAGGATTATAAGCAATTAATTATTCTCCACACTCGATTAGTGAACTTCAAAATCGAATCAAATAAAATAGGCGAATAAAATCGGCATGATGCAATTCATTTGAAAAGTTTTCGAAAATCCGTATTTTTAGAGTTTTGTTTTTATTGGTCGAATTTTCAGGGTGTTACAAACCTACCCCCCTTAAATAAATCTCGTCCCGAGATTTCTTACCGGTTTTCGAACAGATACGGGTATTCCGTCTTCAAGAACTCTTCGCTTTCCCAAGTGGCTTCATCCTCAGTGTGATTACTCCATTGTACCTTGTACATACGCCACGTTTTGGTTCTAGTTCCCTTTTCTGCTTCATCCAATATCCGGATCGGGTGTTCTGGATACGTGAGATCGTTGCTAATGTGAATCTCCTCCAGCGGAGCTTGTTCTTCCGGCACTCGTAAGCATTTCTTTAATTGTGACACATGGAAGACTGGGTGTACATCGGCGATAGTTTCGGGTAGCTGTAGCTGGTAGGCAACTTCTCCTCGTCTAGCGAGGATTTGAAAAGGTCCCACATATCTTGGCGCTAGTTTTCCTTTAACCTTAAACCTTTTCGTTCCCCTCATTGGTGAAACCTTTAGATAAACGTAATCTCCTTCCTTAAACTCTAGGTTTCTTCTTCGGGTGTCCGCGTAACTCTTCTGCCGTGATTGTGCCACTTTTAAACGGTCTCGAATCAGACGAACCTTTTCTTCGGCCTCTTTGATGATGTCAGGTCCAAATACTGCTCGTTCCCCTGTCTCGGACCACATTAGCGGGGTTCGACATCGTCGACCAAACAATGCCTCGTTGGGTGACATTTTTAGGCTTGCTTGAAAGCTGTTGTTATAGGAGAATTCGGCGTAGGGCAAACATCTCTCCCAGTCTTTGCTAAAATCCAATGCGCAAGCTCTCAACATGTCCTCCAGGACCTGGTTGGTTCTCTCTGTCTGGCCATCTGTCTGTGGGTGATAAGCTGTGCTGAACGCAAGGTAACTCCCTAGAGCTTCATGTACTTTTTCCCAGAAATGCGAGGTAAACTGTGTGCCTCGATCAGATATGATTCTCTTAGGTACACCATGAAGACATACTATCCTGGCCATATATAACTCGGCTAGCTTGGCACTACTATAATTTGTCTTAACGGGAATGAATCTTGCCGTCTTGGTGAGTCGATCCACAATCACCCAGATGGAATCATATCCTGTTGCAGTCTTGGGCAATCCAACAATAAAATCCATACCTATCTCATCCCATTTCCATTCGGGAATCCTGAGGGGTTGCAGCAAACCTGCCGGTTTCTGGTGCTCAGCCTTCACCTTCTGACAAACGTCACAGAGCGCTACGTACTCTGCCACATCTCTCTTCATGTTGGGCCACCAGTATCCTTCCTTCAGATCTTGGTACATCTTGGTACTTCCGGGGTGCAATGAATATGCTGATTCGTGAGCTTCTTTTAGGATTAATCCTCTCAGTCCACCCTGCTCGGGTACATAAATCCTCTTTTTGTACCATAGGACATCCTTCTCGTCGGTTGAAAATTCCTTTGCAAAGCCTGCAGCTAGACGTTCCTTCACCTCTCGGATTTCTTGGTTGTCCTTCTGGGCCTCTTCAATTTGGGTCCTCAAAAGAGGTTGAATGTCCAAGGTGTTTATCTGTCCATGAGGTACTATATGTAGGTTTAGCTGGGCCATTTCCTTCTTAAGCTCAGGAGCCATTCTTTCCGCCTCAAGATGATTGCAATGGCTCTTCCGACTCAACGCGTCAGCCACAACGTTTGCCTTGCCAGGGTGATAGTGAACCTCTAAGTCATAATCCTTGATTAATAGCAACCACCGTCTTTGCCTCAAGTTGAGGTCTGACTGGGTAAAGATGTACTTCAGACTCTTGTGGTCAGTGTAGATATCACAGTGGTTTCCTATCAGATAATGTCTCCAAATCTTCAGCGCATGAACCACAGCTGCAAGTTCTAGGTCATGGGTAGGGTAGTTTTCTTCGTGTGGTCGCAATTGTCGCGACGCATAGGCCACAACCTTTCCGTCCTGCATTAGTACTCCTCCTAGTCCTTGCCTCGATGCATCACAATATATGACAAAGTCTTTTCTGATGTCAGGAAGAACTAAAATAGGTGCCGAGGTCAGCTTTTCCTTGAGCTGCTCAAAGCTTTTCTGACACTGTTCTGACCACGCAAACTTCTTTTCTTTCTTGAGTAGTTGTGTCATTGGCCGGGCTATCTTAGAGAACCCTTCAATGAACCTTCGGTAGTATCCGGCCAAGCCTAGAAAACTCCGAATTTCAGTCACAGATTTGGGTTCCTTCCATTCAGTAACGGCCTCCACCTTAGCAGGGTCCACTGCTACTCCGCCGGCTGAGATCACGTGGCCTAGAAAAGCGACTTCCTTCAACCAGAACTCACACTTGCTAAATTTTGCATATAATTTATGCTTCCAAAGTTTCTCGAGTACCAAACGCAAGTGCTCAGCATGTTCTTCTTCGTCTTTGGAGTAGATCAATATATCATCGATGAATACTACCACGAACTTGTGCAGGTAATCCATGAACACCTTGTTCATGAGATTCATAAAGTAAGCTGGGGCGTTGGTTAAACCAAACGACATTACGGTGAACTCATACAACCCATAGCGTGTTGAGAACGCTGTTTTGGGTATATCCCCAGTCCTAATTTTCAATTGATGGTATCCTGATCGAAAATCAATCTTAGAGAACACCTTCGCTCCTTTGAGTTGATCAAAAAGATCATCGATCCGTGGTAGTGGATACTTGTTCTTGATAGTTACTTCGTTCAGTGAACGGTAGTCCACACACATCCTCATGGTACCATCTTTCTTCTTGACGAATAGCACTGGGGCTCCCCAAGGTGACGAACTGGGGCGTACAAATCCCTTTTCTTGTAACTCTCTGATTTGCTTTTTAAGTTCCTCTAACTCATTGACCGGCATCCGATAAGGTCTCTTGGATATGGGAGCAGTTCCGGGTATCAGATCAATAATGAACTCTATATCACGATCTGGTGGCATCCCAGGTAGATCTTCTGGAAACACATCGGCAAATCGTTGCACTATAGGCATTCCTTTCAAAGGTAGCATGGTAAATATGCCTCCGGCACGTTCGGTTAGTCTAGGATCTTGATCCATAGTTGCTCGCATGTCCGACCCCCAAGGTGTGGTCAGGGTAACTTCCCTACGTCTGCAGTCGATTACCCCTCTGTTCTTTGTTAACCAATCCATCCCCAATATGACATCCAGGGTCTGGGGTATCAAAACCATAAGGTTGGAGGGAAACACCACATCCCTAAGACGGACAGGTACATCTATGCAAGCATGACTCACAGTTATCTCGCCCCCAGGTGAGTGGACTATCATAGGTTTTCTAAGTCTCACTAGAGTTAAGTCGTGCTTTTGACTAGCCTTCAAAGATATGAATGAATGCGATGCACCAGAATCGAAAAGGACTTTAACCGGGGTAGAATTGATAGAGAACATACCCATTAGTACGCCCTGATCTTCCTGGGCCTCTTCAGCTCGGACATGGTTCACTTGTCCGCGCCCAAATCCTGTAGCGGTCCTGTTCGTTTGTGGAGTCTTGAACAGGCCTCGTCCGACAGCAGGGGCGGGGGTCCCACGAACAGTGATCGCATTGGCGCCAGTACGGACAGGAGTCTTGCGTGGATGAGGGCAATTGTTGGCGTAGTGCCCATACTCCCCGCAATTGAAGCAGTCCACATGCCTCCTGGCTCCAGGGGCAGCCAGAGTTGGTGTAGGGGTGCGGTTCTGAATCGCAACTGGCCTGTTGAAGTTGCTAGGTGCAGCAGGGCGGTTGGTTGCCACAATAGGGGGCTTCCACCCAGACGAAGTGGCTCCCTTGAGTCGCTGAGGTACTCCCTGAGGTGGGCGATTCATAGCAAGCCTCCTCTTGCGATTATGTTCTACAGTCCTCTGATCATTTTCCAACCTAACCACTTTGTTGATCAGGCTCTGGAAGCTCACATGGTCTTGCCCAATCATAGGTCCTCGCAACTCATCATTCAGCCCTTCTATGAACTTGTCGATCTTTTCTTCTTCATCTACAAGATCTCCTACTGCATAGCGGGCCAACTGAGTAAATCGGTTCAGATATTCCTGCACCGTTGTGTTCCCTTGTCGCAGCCTTCTGAACTCGTTCTTCTTCATACGCATTACCGCAGCAGGTACGAAGTTCTCGCGGAATGCTGCAGTGAACTCTTCCCAGGTGGGTTCTCCGGCATCCTCTTCCCGAGCTTCCTTGTAGGTATCCCACCAATCACCAGCGGGTCCCTCCAGTTGGTTCACTGCGAAGATCACCTTGTCGGCTTCGCGTACCCGGACAAGGGTCAGTTTCTTCTCGATGATACGCAGCCAATCTTCCGCCTCCATAGGCTCGTCTGCCGTTGCGAACGTGGGTGGCTTGGTCCTCATGAATTCTCCAAAGCTTGATCCTCCGCGGTTGCCTTGGTTGTTTGCAATGGCTTGTAGAAGTTGGGTTTGAGTGGCCATAACTCCGGCCAGTGTGGTTAGGTCAGGTGTCGAAGGTTCTTCATTGCTGGTTGACGCTCTACGTCGGCTTGCCATCTGTGTAGGCCGATTAAATAAGTATCCTAATTTTCTAACTAGTTCTTATGGTTTTATCCCATTAGGGGAGTTGTTTTGGTGTGAACTTTGTTTTGCAAGCTTGGTGGAATAAACTCATTTATAACACAACAGCAGTAATATCATAAATAACATCATAGATTTCCACAAATAGTACATAAATCATGATGCAAGCGACTGTATACATACACAGTCCAAACAAGGTTCATTCAAAAGATACATCAAACTAACTATCAAGCTATCCGTCAATCTAGGTAAGGGGGTAGGGGTGTGTCTCGCATACAATCCAAAAAGAAACCATCTGAAGCGAGATCGAAGCTGTAGTCATCCTCCGGTCTAGTCGTCCAACCATCCGCAGGATCCTGGGGCAGGTAGAGGGTGGTCGCTGGCACGGGCAAACCTGAGTCCCCACGGCTCGGAAGTAGTGGCCTCTGAATCAGGCTTGGGCTTCTTGCCCGGAGGTTGTGTGCTCTTGCGAGCAGTGCTGAGGGTGCGAGGGCCTCCGAGGAAGGTGATGCGGGGAACAGGGATCTCATCCTCTGAAGAATCAGTGGTGTCTAGCTCGACGTCGGTTCCCTCTGTCTCGGAATCGACCTGGATCGGGGTCTCCAAACTGGAACCCAGCTGCGGAGAAGGTACAGGGATCTGTGGAGTGTGCACAATTTCCGGGGCAGGTGGCGGTGTCACTGTCGGGTCCTCCAGGTAAGGTGCTGACTCAGTAGCCAACATGCCAGCCTCTCCCAAAAGAGCGTGGAATGCTGGTGGGTATGGCGGAGTGAGGAAAAAGTAGCGGTCACGCCCTACTGCTGTGGAAGTAGAAGCTCCTGTGGTGCTGGCCGTGGCTGCTCGAAGCTGCGCCTCCAGCTGACTGACGTGCTCCTGACTCTCCCTCAGCTGCTCCTCAAGTGTATCCATCATCCCGCGGCGCTCGTTGTACTGATCGGATAACTGCTGGAACTGGTCGCCGTGGGCCTGGAGCTGTGCCTTCAGTGAGTCTATCTCACTGCCCCAAGTCTGGTGCTCCTCCTCTAGCTGAAGCTGCTGCGCTGTGAGGTCAGTCACCTCGGTCTCTAACTCTCCCACACGCCTCTGCTGGTCGTCGATCTCCAACAGGGCCTCCTCGTAAAAGTCGTCTGCTGCCTCAGCCCATCGTGACAGTCGGGTCACTATCGGGTTGTAGCAGCAAGGAGTGTCCTGAACTGTGCAGACGGAGTTGCTCTCCTCTCGAAATGGGTGGTGAGCAAACTCAGTACTCGCCAACTCAGCCCGGTGGATAGAGCTAAGTCGGAGGAAGGCCTCCCGTGCTGCATCCTGCATCGCGGTCTCCGGTAGGTCGCGACGGTGTCGTGTCGGGAAGCTGTAGTCTAACTCCGGAGGAACTCGCGTGTGAACCTCGACCCGAGCCTCCCAAACAGATCCGCACGGCCTCACTCGGTAGATCGGAGAGCTGGGGTATCGCAGACGCCTCATCAGCCGGTGTAGCTCGTTGACGTAACCCTCCGAGCGGGGTACGCTCATCTCCCAGGTGGCGGGTGAATCCTGATCTGCCATCTAAATTTAGGAAAAAACCCAGGGTCAGCTAAGAGTAAAAACTTATTTTGTAAAGAGAATAGTTAAGAATAAGATGAAAATCGTACTGAGTTTTGTAAACATAGCGTCTTTATTTTTGAAAGTATTACTAAGTGGGAATTTCTCCCTTGGCCAACTTAGAAAAGGGGTGGGGCACCTTTTGGTCTTTTCCTACAGTCGTATGGCTCTGATACCAGCTCTGTGGACCCCCGTTTTTATAACAGGAATCAATCGTGTAAACAGTACCATTTCCCTGGATCAAGTAGTCTGGTACACACGAATTCATAGCTGAAATACCGAGTACACATACACGAATGTCTTAGGACGAGTTATTACATCATAAGCCCGCAGGCATAGTCTTAAATCATCGGACCGAATTGGTCCGGAATACATTCAAAAACAGAATAGGTAAGGCAGCGGAAATGGAGGCAGCGGCACGCCATTGCCACAGGCAACGACCGTATCTAAGACCTATTGGACCCCGTCGTCTTCATCTCCCTCCTGATAATAGGCATAGGGATCTTCCGACGCTTCATCTCCAGCCTCTGATTAAGTTTATGTATAGCAAGGGTGAGTACCAACCGTACTCAACAAGTCACCACAGCAACAATGCACATGACAGGGATATTTGAAGGATGGTTATGGTTCTTTTGCGTAAAGCAAGTTTTATAATTCTTTTCACAACCCTAAGATCTAGCATAGACTGATCAAGTTTTAATACCAGTGTTCATATTAGACAATGACGGTTCTGTCCACCATCCATTGTGATCCCAAGGATGGCTTCCCGCCATTGAGTCGTCATGGTTTTCTGAGGACGTCCACATTCCCTACTCTCAGGAAGTGGCTCCAGCAGCATATAAATCATCATGCAATATCCCATCCCACACAGGTTAAGAATTTAGAGTCTAGCCAAGTGTAATACACGTCCCGGTGCTCAATAACCGCGAGCACGGCTATTCGAATAGATTTGGTTTACTCACACTGCAGTGGATGTACACTTTACCCGCACTCCGCGACTGCCCAACACATGAGCCTCGTCCCAACACATGAGACGCATCACGGCAAAGCTTTTCGATAACCTCGCATTGGCAGTACCCGCTCCATGAACTTTACATCCTCATACACTCTAGGCGTACGCGGTTTCTAGCAGTGTGAGGAGTTCTGGCGCACCCGGGAAAGAAAGACTCACACATGCATTAAGTTAATTAAGTTTAAATTCTCACATGGCAGTCCTACCGATGGCGACACCACTGTAGACACCCGCCTCGCGGTTCTACCAATGGCTGCCCCACCGTAGAGCCCCTGCCTTACACATCAAGAAACCACTATGCATGGATACTGCCTCTGCTCAGCTATCTATTCCGCTAGGTCTATACCCATACGAGAAGTGCGGTTGTACGAGGGTCGTTTCATGCTTAACTTCATGGCTCGGTCCTTAAGTGACCGGGGACGGTACTAGCCTTTGCCGGATACCACCCAAATCCTCCGTCCGCCCCAGTCGAAAACATTTGTTTGATTTTATTTCTCTTTTCACAAATCATGTCATCAACATCATGGCACTGTGGCGCTCATGCCTCCACATGCCGTATCTCAATTACCTTCCCAAAGGTAATTGCCCCAAGCATATAGCATTTGATAAGTATGAGTATGCACAATTCTAGAATAGCATTGCTAAGCAATTGTCATAATTGACTAGGGCTTATACGTAAACATGGTTACGAAGGAAATAAGGGTAAACAATAATCAAGGCATGGCATAATCACAAGTGGGATTTTCTTCATTGCATGCAATTTTATTTGTAAACAAAATAATTTCGCAATTGGGATCAATATGTTCAAGGGATAGTGATGACTTGCCTTGCTCAAGGTCTTGCGGGTCTTGGCCTTCACTTGGATCTGCAACTCCCTCGGGCTCTATAGTTACGTGCGAAAATTGATTTGAATTCGGTTAGAATTCAAATAAAAATCCAAATAAATCCAAATAGAAGTCGAATGCGAAAATCGATCCCTTTTTATTAACTTTACTATTTGCGAACTAGGGTCAACCCAATTTCGACTTATATATCCTAGATTATTTTTACGGTATAAATATTTTGTTATCGTAAGTTTTTAATTTAATTAGTCCGGGTGTTACATCCGTTTTAATAAGTTAAAAATTTCTATTGCGAGCCAAGTATTGGACAAAGTCCAAAAATTATCTTTTAGTATTATGCGATTTAATTTAGTCTATGACTAAATGATTGAATATAATACGCGTCTAAAATCCCTATTAATTAAATCCGAATTCCCACCGTGAATCAATTACTTATAGAGATTACCCCCAAATAACCTATAAAAATCTATAAGAATTCATCTAATTAATTTATATCTAAATTACTATCGTGAATTGATTTCTCATAGAAATTACCAAGAATATTTTATATTAAATTTTGCAATTCTACGATTATACTTAATCTATAATTAAATTCTAATTTATTTTAAATTTTCTAAACCTCCCTAATTTTTCCCAAATTTCTATTTATTTATTTATTTTTTTCTTTTCTATTTTCTCTACCTTTCTCTTTTTCTATTTTCTTTTCTTTTTCCTTATCTTTTTCTTTTTCTTTTTCTTTTTCCTTCTTTTTATTTTTTTCTTTCTCTCCTTCTCTCTCTTTTCTCTTTTCTCTTTCTCTCTCTTTTCTCTCCTCTCTCTCTCTCTCTCTCTTTCCCGGCTCCTTCCTTTCTTCTTTTCTTTCTTCTTCTTCTCTCTCGGCTCTCCTCTCTCTCTCGGCTTCTCGCCCTCCCGGGCGGCGGCAGCGGACGCGAGGGGGAAGGCGGCGGCTTACCAATCAGTGGCGGCGGCGACGGCGGTGCAAGGCGGTGACGCACGGCGCGGCGGCTTCGAGGCGACGGCGCGGCGGCTCCGAGGCTACGGCGCGGCGGCTTCGATGGTGGCGGCGTGGTGGCACGACGACGGCGGTGCGTGGAGAGGGGAAGAAGAGGGGAAAGATGGGGGATGGGTGTGGGGTGGAGAAGAGAGGGGCTCGGGCTTTATAGGGCGCGGGAGAGGGAGAAGAGGAGAGGGGAAGGGGCGGCGGTTAAAGGCGATGCGACGGCGGCGTGGCTGCGCGGGGCGCGAGGCGACGAGGGGACGAGCGTGCGGCGCGGCGGCATGGGGGCAGAGCGACGTGCGGCGACGAGGGACGGGCGCGCGAGGCGGCGGCAAAAAGGAGGGAGCAGCACGACGTGCGGGACGGGCGCGCGGCGGCGCGGGGTTCGAGATGGGGACGACGTGCGCTGCGCGGCGACGGGACGGGGAGGCCGAGCGGGCTCGAGGCGACGACGACGCGTGCGGCGCGGCGACGGGACGGGCGCGCGGCGCGGCTTGAGATGACGGCGACGCGATGGGACGGGGAGGCGGAGCGGCATGGGGCGACAGCGGCCCGCGCGGCGCGGCAGCGGCGGCGTGATGATGGCGACGGGATGGGACGGGGAGGCGGAGCGGCATGGGGCGACAGCGGCCCGCGCGGCGCGGCAGCGGCGGCGTGATGATGGCGACGGGATGGGACGGGGAGGCGGAGCGGCATGGGGCGACAGCGGCCCGCGCGGCGCGGCAGCGGCGGCGTGATGATGGCGACGGGATGGGACGGGGAGGCGGAGCGGCATGGGGCGACAGCGGCCCGCGCAGCGCGGCAGCGGCGGCGTGATGATGGCGACGGGATGGGACGGGGAGGCGGAGCGGCAACGACGCGTGTGCGGCGGCGACGATGGCGCGCGGTGCGGGGCTCGGGACGGCGACGCGCGCGCGGCGGCGACGATGACGCGACGGCACAGCAGCGGCGACGAGGCGGGGATGGCGACAGCGGCGATGGCGCGCGGTGTGGGCTCGGGGCGGCGCGGGACTCGGCGCGCGGCGCGCGGGATGGGCGTGCGGGGCGACGGCAGAGGAGGGGGCCGGGTTAGGGAACCCCGTCGAACACCTTGCGGGCAATGAATAGTGCCATTTTCCTATTTTCCCGATTTTAGCCTATTTTCCATTTAAATTTAATTTCGCAATTTCTAAATGTTGTAAAATTGATTTTTATTCACTATGTGTGTTATTCCAACTATTGAATCCACTCTAGATAAATTTTACTCATATTTTATTTGTATTATTTATTTGAATCTTTAATTAGTGTTAATGCTTATTCCATTTGCGTTTAAATTAAATTGATACAAATACGATCGCGAGAATATTTTACTTATCTCTATCCACACTTAATCTTTATTTTAAATTATGTTTGTCTTACCAATTTATTTTTTTAGGATTATAAGCAATTAATTATTCTCCACACTCGATTAGTGAACTTCAAAATCGAATCAAATAAAATAGGCGAATAAAATCGGCATGATGCAATTCATTTGAAAAGTTTTCGAAAATCCGTATTTTTAGAGTTTTGTTTTTATTGGTCGAATTTTCAGGGTGTTACATACTGTTTACACGATCGATTCCTGTTATAAAAACGGGGGTCTACAGAAATGGTATCAGAGCCGACTCTCGCGGTTTCACGGGCGCGTGTGTCGCAGTTGCGCAGGCATGGTGCGCATGGCTGGTGTAGACCGGGAGTGGTTACACAGCATGTCACATGCGCTGGCGCAGTTGCGCAGGCATGGTGCGCATGGCTGGTGTAGACCGGGAGTGGTTAAACAGCATGGCACATGCGCTGGCACTGGGCACATGGACGTGGCCAAGAGAGGACGTTCCTGGCCTGGGGTTGATCGACGGGGGCGTCGATCTCTCTTAAGGGGGTGAGGGTGTAACATCCCGGCCTAGGGCTTAATAGGATTAATAGAATACTCATATCAACAAGTTGCAACTTCTTTTCCAGAAGCCAATCTCCAAAAAACTCCAGGGTTAAGCGTGCTTGGCCTGGAGCAATTTGGGATGGGTGACCGACCGGGAAAATTCTTCCCGGGTACACACGAGTGAGGACAAAGTGTGCAGAAAAGACATGTGTTGGTCTGTGAGGGTAGTCTATGACCTATGAAAGCTATCAGATGTAAGCGGGCCGGCCTGGGGAAGGCGGGTCGTTACAAAATGGTGTAACATCCTGTAACATCCTGAAAATTCGACCAATAGAAAACGAAACTCTAAAAATACGGATTTTCAAAAACTTTTCAAATAAATTGCATCATGCCGATTTTATTCGCTTATTTTATTTGATTCGATGTTGATGTTCACTAATTGAGTATGGGGAATAGTTAATTACTTATCATCCTAAAAATAAATTGGCAAGCTATATATATAATTTAAAATAAAGATTTAGTGTGGGTAGAAATAAATAAAATGTTAATGCAAACACATTTTATCAATTAAATTTAAACGCGAGGGAATAAGGATTAACCCTAATTAATGATTCAAACAAATAATACAAATGAAATATGAGTAAAATTAATTTAGGGTGAATACAATAATTGGAACAACACACATAATGAATAAAAATCAAATTTACAACATTTATAAATTGCAAAATTAAATTTAAATAGAAAATGGGCTGAAATCGGGAAAAATAGAAAATGGCACTGTTCATTGCCCTTAAGGTGTTCGATGGGGTCCCCTAAACCGGCCCCCTCCTCTGCCGTCGCCCCGCACGCCCATCTCGCGCGCCGCGCGCCGAGTCTCGCGCCGCCCCAGCCCTAAGCCGCCGCGCCATCGTCGCCGTGCCGCACGCGTCGCTGTGCCGCTTCGCCTCCCCGCGCGCCGCGCGTCGAGCCCCGCACCGCCGCCGTCCCGCGCGCCGCTCGGTCTTCCCCCCCCCACATGCCGCGCCGCCCCGTCCCGTCGTCTCGTCGTCTCGTCGTCTCGTCGCCACGATTCCGCCCCCCACACGTCGCTCGGCCTCCCCGTCACGCCGCCGCACACGTCGTCGTCGCCCCATGCCGCTTCGCCTCCCCATCCCATCGCCGTCGCCATCATCACGCCGCACCGCCGCCGCCGCGCCGCACGGGCCGCTGTCGCCCCGGACCCGCGTCGCCATCGTCCTGAGCCCGCGCCAACCGCGCGTCCCGTCGCCGCGCCGCACGCATCGTCGTCACCTCGAGCCCCACATCGCCGCCCGTCCCGCGCGCTGCGCTGCCTTGCCTCCCCTCGTGCCGCACCGCCTCCCCGTCCCATCGTCGCCCCGCACGTCGCCCTGCCCATCTCGAATCCCGCGCGCCGCGCGCCCATCCCACACGTCGTGCTGCCCCTCCCCTTTGCCGCCGCATCGTGTGGACCCCCGTTTTTATAACAGGAATCAATCGTGTAACAGTACCATTTCCCTGGATCAAGTAGTCTGGTACACACGAATTCATAGCTGAATTATCGAGTACACATACACGAAATGTTTAAGTCGAATTATTACACCATAAGCCCGCAGGCATAGTTTTAATCATCGGACCGAAAGGTCCGGAATACATTCAAAAGCAGAATAGGTAAGGCAGCGGAAAAATGGAGGCAGCGGCACGCCATTGCCACAGGCAACGACCGTATCTAAGACCTATTGGACCCCATCGTCTTCATCTCCCTCCTGATAATAGGCATAGGGATCTTCCGACGCTTCATCTCCAGCTTCTGATTGAGTTTGTATATAGCAAGGGTGAGTACCAACCGTACTCAACAAGTCATCACAACAACAATGCAAATGACAGGGAAATTTGAAGGATTGTTATGGCTCTTTTGCGTAAAGCAAGTTTTATAATTCTTTTCACAAACCTAAGACCTAGCATAGACTGATCAAGTTTTAATACCAGTGTTCACATTAAACAATGACGGTTCTGTCCACCATCCATTGTGATCCCAAGGATGGCTTCCAGCCATTGAGTCGTCATGGTTTTCTGAGGACGTCCACATTCCCTACTCTCAGGAAGTGGCTCCAGCAGCATATAAAACATCATGCAATTATCCCAACCCACACCAGTTTAAGAATTCAGAGTCTAGCCAAGTGTAATACACGTCCCGGTGCTCAATAACCGCGAGCACGGCTATTCGAATAGATTTGGTTTACTCACACTGCAGTGGATGTACACTTTACCCGCACTCCGCGACTGCCCAACACATGAGCCTCGTCCCAACACATGAGACGCGTCACGGCAAAGCTTTTCGATAACCTCGCATTGGCAGTACCCGCTCCATGAACTTGTCATCCTCGTGCACTCTAGGCGTACGCAGTTTCTAGCAGTGTGAGGAGTTCTGGCGCACCCGGGAAAGAAGAACTCACACATGCATTAAGTTAATTAGGTTTAAATTCTCACATGGCAGTCCTACCGATGGCGACACCACTGTAGACACCCGCCTCGCGGTTCTACCAATGGCTGCCCCACCGTAGAGCCCCTGCCTCACACATCAAGAAACCACTATGCATGGATACTGCCTCTGCTCAGCTATCTATTCCGCTAGGTCTATACCCATACGAGAAGTGCGGTTGTACGGGAGTCGTTTCATGCTTAACTTCATGGCTCGGTCCTTAATTGACCGGGGACGGTACTAGCCTTTTCCGGATACCACCCAAATCCTCCGTCCGCCCCAGTCGAAAACATTTGTTTGATTTTATTTCTCTTTTCACAAATCATGTCATCAACATCATGGCACTGTGGCGCTCATGCTTCCACATGCCGTATCTCAATTACCTTCCCAAAGGTAATTGCCCAAGCATTCAGCATTTTGACAAATATGAGTATGCACAATTCTAGAATAGCATTGCTAAGCACTTGTCATAATTGACAAGGGACTCATACGTAAACAAGGTTACAAAGGAATTAATAGGCAAACAATTATCAAGGTATGGCATATTCACAAGTGGGATGTATATTATTGCATGCAATTTTATTTGTAAATAAAATAATTTCGCAATTGGGATCAATATGTTCAATGGATAGTGATGACTTGCCTTGCTCAAGGTCTTGCGGGTCTTGGCCTTCACCTGGATCTGCAACTCCTTCGGGTTCTATAATTACGTGCGAAAATTGATTTGAATTCGGTTAGAATTCAAATAAAAATCCAAATAAATCCAAATAAAAGTCGAATGCGAGAATCGATCCTTTTTATTAACTTTACTATTTGCGAACTAGGGTCAATTCAATTTTGATTTATATATCCTAAATTATTTTTACGGTGCAAATATTTAGTTATTATAAGTTCTTAATTTAATCTACCCCGAGCATCGTATTCCAAGTAACAGATTAGAAATTTATATTGCGAGCTAAACATCGGATGGAATCCAAATATTAAACGATTTAATTTGGTCTATGCCTAAACGATTAATTATACTGCACGGCTAAAATCCCTATTAATTAAATCCTGAACTCCCATTGTGAATCGATTATTTATAGAAATTAACCCCAAATAACCTATATAAAAATCTATAAGAATCCATCTAATTGTTTTTTTTTAGTCATTAATTTATATCTAAATTACCACCGCGAATTGATTCTTCATAGAAATTACCAAGAATAATCCATATTCTATATTAAATTTTGCGATTCTATGGTTATAATTAAATCTATATCAATTCTAATTTTAAAGGCTCAAACAACTAGAAGGGAGGGGGCGGGAAGGGGGAGGGGAGGGAGAGGGAAGGGGAGGGGGGAGGCGAGAGAGCGCGGAGAGAAGGAAAGGAGAGAGAGAAGTATTAAGGGAGAATAGGATCATCTCGCTCTCTGTTTGCAGTCTCTCTATCTCTTCCTTCTCCCTCTCTCTTTCTCTCTCTTTCTTTTTCCTCTCTCTCTCTCTCTCTCTTTCTCCCCGGCTTCTTCCTCTTCTTTTCTTTTCCCTCTCTCCCGGCTCTCCTCTCTCTCTCGGCCTCTCTACCCGGCGGCGTCGACGACCTAAGGGAGGGGCAGCGGCTCACCACGGTGGCGGCGGCGACGACGGTGGCTGTGACAAGGGTGGCGACGACGACGGCGCACGGCGTGGCACTCGGAGGCGACGGCACGGTGACACGAATCGGCGACGCGGCGGCACGGCGATGGCGCGGTGGAGAAGGGGAAGGAGAGGGGGGCGGCTGAGGATTGGGTGTGGGGTGGAGAGGAGGGGGTCGGCGTGGCTTTATAGGGCGCGGGGAGAAGGGGAAGGAGAGGAGCGGCGGCGGCTTTTAAAAACGACGCGACGGCGGCATGGTTGCGCGGGGTGCGAGGCGATGAGGGAGCGGCGTGCAGCGCGGCGGCAGGTCGGGGGCAAGACGACGTGCAGGCGGGTGAATCGGGCGCGCGGCGCGGCAGTGAATGGAAGGGGAACAAGGCGACGTGCGGGCGGGCGCGCGGCGGCGCGGGGAAAGAAAGGGGAAAAAGGAACGGGGCGACGGTGCGGGGTACGAGGGGAGCAAAGCAGCGCGGCGCGCGGGACGGGCGGCGGTGTGGCGCGGCTCGGGGTGACGAGACGACGATACGACGAGACGGGGCGGCGCGGCATGTGGGGGAAAAACCGAGCGGCGCGGCGATGGGGGACGGTGCGCGGGGCTCGAGGGCGGCGCGCGGGGCGAAGACGTGACGACGACGCGTGCGGCGTGGCGACGAGACGTGCGCGCGGCACGGCGACGGGTCGGGGAGACCGAGCGGGTTGGAGGCGGCAGCGATGCGTGCGGCGCGGCGATGTGATGGGGATGACGACGGGATGGGGATGGCGACGGGATGGGGAGCGGCACGGGTGACAGCGGCCCTTGCGGCGCGGCAGCGGCGGCGTGATGATGGCGAGGCGGAGCGGCGCACGGCACGCGAGGCGAGGCGGCCGCGGGGTGACGACGATGCGGGCGCGGCGGCGACGATGGCGCGGCGATGGAATGGGGACGGCGACGAGGGCGCGGCGGCTCAGCGCGCGGCGCGCGGGAGGGGGGAAAAGAAGGGGGCCGGGTTAAGGGGACCCCGTCAAACGCCTTGTGCGCAATGAACAGTGCGATTTTCTATTTTTCCCGATTTTCAGCCCATTTTCCAGTTAATTTAATTTTGCCATTTCTAAATGTTGTAAAATTGATTTTTATTCACTATGTGTGTTGTTCCAATTATTGTATTCATCCCAAATTAATTTTACTCATATTTCATTTATTTATTCGAATTCTTAATTAGTGTTAATTTCTTATTCCACGGCATTTAGATTTAATCGACTCAAACATGTTTGCAACAATATTTTATTCATTTCAATCCGCATTTAATCTTTATTTTAAATTATATATAGCCTTCCAATTTATGCTTAGGATGATAAGTAATTAACTATTCCCCACACTCAATTAGTGAGTATCAAAATCGAATCAAATAAAATAAGCGAATAAAATCGGCATGATGCAATTTATTTGAAAAGTTTTTGAAAATCCGTATTTTTAGGGTTTCGTTTTCTATTGGTCGAATTTTCAGGATGTTACAAACCTACCCCCCTTAAATAAATCTCGTCCCGAGATTTCTTACCGGTTCTCGAACAAATACGGGTATTCCGTCTTCAGGAACTCTTCGCTTTCCCAAGTGGCTTCCTCCTCAGTGTGATTACTCCATTGTACCTTGTACATACGCCACGTTTTGGTTCTAGTTCCCTTTTCTGCTTCATCCAATATCCGGATTGGGTGTTCTGGATACGTGAGATCGTTGCTAATATGAATCTCCTCCAGCGGAGCTTGTTCTTCCGGCACTCGCAAGCATTTCTTCAATTGTGAGACATGGAAGACTGGGTGTACATCGGCGATAATGTCGGGTAGCTGTAGCTGGTAGGCAACTTCTCCTCGTCTAGCGAGGATTTGAAAAGGTCCCACATATCTTGGCGCTAGTTTTCCCTTAACCTTAAACCTTTTCGTTCCCCTCATTGGCGAAACCTTTAGATAAACGTAGTCTCCCTCCTTAAATTCTAGGTTTCTCCTTCGGGTATCCGCGTAGCTCTTTTGCCGTGACTGTGCCACTTTTAAACGGTCCCGAACCAGACGAACCTTTTCTTCGGCTTCTTTGATAATGTCCGGTCCAAATACTGCACGTTCTCCTGTCTCGGACCACATCAACGGGGTTCGACACCGTCGACCAAACAATGCTTCGTTGGGCGACATTTTCAGGCTTGCTTGAAAGCTGTTGTTGTAGGAGAATTCGGCGTAGGGCAAACATCTCTCCCAGTCTTTGCTAAAATCCAATGCACAAGCTCTCAACATGTCTTCCAGGACCTGGTTGGTCCTCTCTGTCTGGCCATCTGTCTGGGGGTGATAAGCTGTGCTGAATGCAAGGTAACTCCCTAGGGCCTCATGCACTTTCTCCCAGAAATGAGAGGTAAACTGGGTGCCTCGATCAGATATGATTCTCTTAGGTACACCGTGAAGACATACTATCCTGGCCATATATAACTCGGCTAGCTTGGCACTGTTATAATTCGTCTTAACGGGAATGAACCTTGTCGTCTTGGTGAGTCGATCCACGATCACCCAGATGGAATCATACCCGGTTGCAGTCTTAGGCAATCCAACAATAAAATCCATACCTATCTCATCCCATTTCCATTCGGGAATCCTAAGGGGTTGCAGCAAACCTGCCGGTCTCTGGTGCTCAGCCTTCACCTTCTGACAAACGTCACAGAGCGCTACGTACTCTGCCACATCTCTCTTCATGTTGGGCCACCAGTATCCTTCCTTCAGATCCTGGTACATCTTGGTACTTCCAGGGTGCAATGAGTATGCTGATTCGTGAGCTTCTTTTAGGATTAATCCTCTCAGTCCTCCCTGTTCAGGTACGTAAATCCTCTTCTTGTACCATAGGACATCCTTCTCGTCGGTTGAAAATTCCTTTGCAAATCCTGCAGCTAGACGTTCTTTTACCTCTCGGATTTCCTGGTTGTCCTTCTGGGCCTCTTCAATTTGGGTCCTCAAAAGAGGTTGAATGTCCAAGGTGTTTACCTGTCCATGAGGTACTATACGTAGATTTAGCCGGGCCATTTCCTCCTGAAGCTCAGGAGCAATTCCTTCTGCCTCAAGCTGATTGCAATGGCTCTTCCGACTCAACGCGTCAGCCACAACGTTTGCTTTGCCAGGGTGGTAGTGAACCTCTAGGTCATAATCCTTGATCAACTCCAACCACCGTCTTTGCCTCAAGTTGAGGTCTGACTGAGTAAAGATATATTTCAGACTTTTGTGGTCGGTGTAGATGTCGCAGTGGTTTCCTATCAGATAGTGTCTCCAAATCTTCAGCGCATGAACTACAGCTGCAAGCTCTAGGTCATGGGTAGGGTAGTTTTCTTCATGTGGTCGCAATTGTCGCGACGCATAGGCCACAACCTTTCCGTCCTGCATTAGTACTCCTCCTAGTCCTTGCCTCGATGCATCACAATAGATGACAAAGTCTTTTCTAATGTCAGGAAGGACTAAAATAGGTGCCGAGGTCAGCTTTTCCTTGAGCTGCTCGAAGCTTTTCTGACACTGATCTGACCACGCAAACTTCTTTTCTTTCTTGAGTAGCTGTGTCATTGGCCGGGCTATCTTAGAGAATCCTTCAATAAACCTCCGGTAGTATCCGGCCAAGCCTAGAAAACTCCGAATTTCCGTCACGGATTTGGGTTCCTTCCATTCCGTAACGGCCTCCACTTTGGCAGGGTCCACTGCTACTCCGCCGGCTGAGATTACGTGGCCTAGAAAAGCGACCTCCTTCAACCAGAACTCACACTTGCTAAACTTTGCATATAATTTATGCTTCCGGAGTTTCTGGAGTACCAAACGCAAGTGCTCAGCATGTTCTTCTTCGTCTTTGGAGTAGATCAATATATCATCGATGAATACTACCACAAATTTGTCCAGGTATTCCATGAACACCTTGTTCATGAGGTTCATAAAGTACGCTGGGGCGTTGGTTAAACCAAACGACATCACCGTGAACTCATACAACCCATAGCGTGTTGAGAACGCGGTTTTGGGTATATCCCCGGTCCTAATTTTCAATTGATGGTATCCTGATCGAAGATCAATCTTAGAGAATATCTTCGCTCCCTTGAGTTGATCAAAAAGATCATCGATCCGTGGTAGGGGATACTTGTTCTTGATAGTTACCTCGTTCAGTGAACGATAGTCTACACACATCCTCATGGTACCATCTTTCTTCTTGACGAACAGCACTGGGGCTCCCCAAGGTGACGAACTGGGGCGTACGAATCCCTTTTCTTGCAATTCTCTGATTTGCTTTTTAAGCTCCTCTAACTCATTGACTGGCATCCGATAAGGTCTCTTAGATATGGGAGCAGTTCCGGGTATCAGATCAATAATAAACTCTATATCACGATCTGGTGGCATCCCAGGTAGATCTTCCGGAAACACATCGGCAAATCGTTGCACGATAGGCATTCCTTTCAGAGGTAGCATGGTAAATATGCCTCCGGCGGTTGCCTTGGTTGTTTGCGATGGCTTGTAGCAGCTGGGTTTGAGTGGCCATGACTCCGGCCAGGGTGGTTAGGTCAGGTGTCGAAGGTTCTTCATTGCTGGTTGATGTCCTACGTCGGCTTGCCATCTGTGTAGGCCGATTAAGTAAGTATCCTAATTTTCTAACTAGTTCTTATGGTTTTATCCCATTAAGGGGTTGTTTTGGTATGAACTTTGTTCTGCAAGCTTGGTGGAATAAACTCATTTTCAATACAACAACAACAATATCATAAATAACATCATAGATTTCCACAAACAGTACATAAATCATGATGCAAGTGACTGCATACATACGCAGTCCAAATAAAGTTCATCCAACAATTACATCAAACTAACTATTAGACTACTCGTCAATCTAGGTAAGGGGTAGGGGTGTGTCTCGCATACAATCCAAAAAGAAACCAACTGAAGCGAGATCGAAGCTGCAGTCATCCTCCGGTCTAGTCGTCCAACCATCCGCAGGATCCTGGGGCAGGTAGAGGGTGGTCGCTGGCACGGGCGAATCTGAGTCCCCATGGCTCGGAAGTAGTGGCCTCCGCGTCAGGCTTGGGCTTCTTGCCCGGAGGTCGTGTGCTCTTGCGAGCAGTGCTGAGGGTGCGAGGGCCTCCGAGGAAGGTGATGCGGGGGACAGGGACCTCATCCTCTGAAGAATCAGTGGTGTCTGACTCGACGTCGGTCCCCTCTGACTCGGAACTGACCTGGATCGGGGTCTCCAAACTGGAACCCAGCTGCGGAGAAGGTACAGGGATCTGTGGTGTGTGCACAATCTCCGGGGCAGGTGGCGGTGTCACTGTCGGGTCCTCCAGGTAAGGTGCTGACTCAGTAGCCAGCATGCCAGCCTCTCCCAAAAGAGCGTGGAAGGCTGGTGGGTATGGCGGAGTGAGGAAGAAGTAGCGGTCACGTCCTACCGCTGTGGAAGTAGAAGCTCCGGTGGTGCTGGTCGTGGCTGCTCGAAGCTGCGCCTCCAGCTGACTGACGTGCTCCTGACTCTCTCTCAGCTGCTCCTCAAGTGTATCCACCATTCCGCGGCGCTCGTTGTACTGATCGGACAACTGCTGGATCTGGTCGCCGTGGGTCTGGAGCTGTGCCTTCAGTGAGTCTATCTCACTGCCCCAAGTCTGGTGCTCCTCCTCCAGCTGAAGCTGCTGCGCTGTGAGGTCAGTCACCTCGGTCTCCAACTCTCCTACACGCCTCTGCTGGTCGTCGATCTCCAACAGAGCCTCCTCGTAGAAGTCGTCTGCTGCCTCAGCCCATCGTGACAGTCGGGTCACTATCGGGTTGTAGCAGCAGGGCGTGTCCTGAACTGTGCAGAGGGAGTTGCTCTCCTCTCGAAATGGGTGGTGAGCAAACTCAGTACTGGTCAACTCAGCTCGGTGGATAGAGCTAAGTCTGAGGAAGGCCTCCCGTGCTGCATCCTGCATCGCGTTCTCTGGTAGGTCGCGACGGTATCGTGCCGGGAAGCTGTAGTCTAACTCCGGAGGAACTCGTGTGTGAACCTCGACCCGAGCCTCCCAAACAGATCCATACGGTCTCACTCGGTAAATCGGAGAGCTGGGGTATCGCAGACGCCTCATCAGCCGGTGTAGCTCGATGACGTAACCCTCCGAGCGGGGTACGCTCAGCTCCCAAGCGGCGGGTGAATCCTGATCTGCCATCTAAATTTTTAGGAACAACCCAAAGTCAGTTAAGAGTAAAAATTATTTTGTAAAGAAGAGTAGTTAAGAGTAAGATGAAAATTGTACTGGGTTTTGTAAACATAGCGTTTTTTATTTTTGAAGGTATCACTAAGTGGGAATTTCTCCCTTGGCCAACCTAGAAAAGGGGGTGGGGCACCATTTGGTCTTTCCTACAGTCGTATGGCTCTGATACCAGCTCTGTGGACCCCCGTTTTTATAACAGGAATCAATCGTGTAACAGTACCATTTCCCTGGATCAAGTAGTCTGGTACACACGAATTCATAGCTGAATTATCGAGTACACATACACGAAATGTTTAAGTCGAATTATTACACCATAAGCCCGCAGGCATAGTTTTAATCATCGGACCGAAAGGTCCGGAATACATTCAAAAGCAGAATAGGTAAGGCAGCGGAAAAATGGAGGCAGCGGCACGCCATTGCCACAGGCAACGACCGTATCTAAGACCTATTGGACCCCATCGTCTTCATCTCCCTCCTGATAATAGGCATAGGGATCTTCCGACGCTTCATCTCCAGCTTCTGATTGAGTTTGTATATAGCAAGGGTGAGTACCAACCGTACTCAACAAGTCATCACAACAACAATGCAAATGACAGGGAAATTTGAAGGATTGTTATGGCTCTTTTGCGTAAAGCAAGTTTTATAATTCTTTTCACAAACCTAAGACCTAGCATAGACTGATCAAGTTTTAATACCAGTGTTCACATTAAACAATGACGGTTCTGTCCACCATCCATTGTGATCCCAAGGATGGCTTCCAGCCATTGAGTCGTCATGGTTTTCTGAGGACGTCCACATTCCCTACTCTCAGGAAGTGGCTCCAGCAGCATATAAAACATCATGCAATTATCCCAACCCACACCAGTTTAAGAATTCAGAGTCTAGCCAAGTGTAATACACGTCCCGGTGCTCAATAACCGCGAGCACGGCTATTCGAATAGATTTGGTTTACTCACACTGCAGTGGATGTACACTTTACCCGCACTCCGCGACTGCCCAACACATGAGCCTCGTCCCAACACATGAGACGCGTCACGGCAAAGCTTTTCGATAACCTCGCATTGGCAGTACCCGCTCCATGAACTTGTCATCCTCGTGCACTCTAGGCGTACGCAGTTTCTAGCAGTGTGAGGAGTTCTGGCGCACCCGGGAAAGAAGAACTCACACATGCATTAAGTTAATTAGGTTTAAATTCTCACATGGCAGTCCTACCGATGGCGACACCACTGTAGACACCCGCCTCGCGGTTCTACCAATGGCTGCCCCACCGTAGAGCCCCTGCCTCACACATCAAGAAACCACTATGCATGGATACTGCCTCTGCTCAGCTATCTATTCCGCTAGGTCTATACCCATACGAGAAGTGCGGTTGTACGGGAGTCGTTTCATGCTTAACTTCATGGCTCGGTCCTTAATTGACCGGGGACGGTACTAGCCTTTTCCGGATACCACCCAAATCCTCCGTCCGCCCCAGTCGAAAACATTTGTTTGATTTTATTTCTCTTTTCACAAATCATGTCATCAACATCATGGCACTGTGGCGCTCATGCTTCCACATGCCGTATCTCAATTACCTTCCCAAAGGTAATTGCCCAAGCATTCAGCATTTTGACAAATATGAGTATGCACAATTCTAGAATAGCATTGCTAAGCACTTGTCATAATTGACAAGGGACTCATACGTAAACAAGGTTACAAAGGAATTAATAGGCAAACAATTATCAAGGTATGGCATATTCACAAGTGGGATGTATATTATTGCATGCAATTTTATTTGTAAATAAAATAATTTCGCAATTGGGATCAATATGTTCAATGGATAGTGATGACTTGCCTTGCTCAAGGTCTTGCGGGTCTTGGCCTTCACCTGGATCTGCAACTCCTTCGGGTTCTATAATTACGTGCGAAAATTGATTTGAATTCGGTTAGAATTCAAATAAAAATCCAAATAAATCCAAATAAAAGTCGAATGCGAGAATCGATCCTTTTTATTAACTTTACTATTTGCGAACTAGGGTCAATTCAATTTTGATTTATATATCCTAAATTATTTTTACGGTGCAAATATTTAGTTATTATAAGTTCTTAATTTAATCTACCCCGAGCATCGTATTCCAAGTAACAGATTAGAAATTTATATTGCGAGCTAAACATCGGATGGAATCCAAATATTAACGATTTAATTTGGTCTATGCCTAAACGATTAATTATACTGCACGGCTAAAATCCCTATTAATTAAATCCTGAACTCCCATTGTGAATCGATTATTTATAGAAATTAACCCCAATAACCTATATAAAAAATCTATAAGAATCCATCTAATGTGTTTTTTTTAGTCATTAATTTATATCTAAATACCACCGCGAATTGATTCTTCATAGAAATTACCAGAATATCCATATTCTATAATTAAATTTTGGCGATTCTATGGTTATAATGAAAGAGAAAGCAAAGGCGAAGGGGGGGAAAGGCGCGAAAACACAAAGGAGGGTGGGGCGGGGGGGGGGGCGGGCCACATGGCGGGGGGGGGGGAGAGATGAGAGCAGAGCTCCTTCCCTTTTCTTCTTCTTTTCTTTTCTCTCTACTCTCTGTTTTCCCTCTCTCTCTTTTTTCTTTCCATCTCTCTTTCTCTCTCTTTCTTTTTCCTCTCTCTCTCTCTCTCTCTTTCTCCCCGGCTTCTTCCTCTTCTTTTCTCTTCCCTCTCTCCCGGCTCTCCTCTCTCTCTCGGCCTCTCTACCCGGCGGCGTCGACGACCTAAGGGAGGGGCAGCGGCTCACCACGGTGGCGGCGGCGACGACGGTGGCTGTGACAAGGGTGGCGACGACGACGGCGCACGGCGTGGCACTCGGAGGCGACGGCACGGTGACACGAATCGGCGACGCGGCGGCACGGCGATGGCGCGGTGGAGAAGGGGAAGGAGAGGGGGCGGCTGAGGATTGGGTGTGGGGTGGAGAGGAGGGGGTCGGCGTGGCTTTATAGGGCGCGGGGAGAAGGGGAAGGAGAGGAGCGGCGGCGGCTTTTAAAAACGACGCGACGGCGGCATGGTTGCGCGGGGTGCGAGGCGATGAGGGAGCGGCGTGCAGCGCGGCGGCAGGTCGGGGGCAAGACGACGTGCAGGCGGGTGAATCGGGCGCGCGGCGCGGCAGTGAATGGAAGGGGAACAAGGCGACGTGCGGGCGGGCGCGCGGCGGCGCGGGGAAAGAAAGGGGAAAAAGGAACGGGGCGACGGTGCGGGGTACGAGGGGAGCAAAGCAGCGCGGCGCGCGGGACGGGCGGCGGTGTGGCGCGGCTCGGGGTGACGAGACGACGATACGACGAGACGGGGCGGCGCGGCATGTGGGGGAAAAACCGAGCGGCGCGGCGATGGGGGACGGTGCGCGGGGCTCGAGGGCGGCGCGCGGGGCGAAGACGTGACGACGACGCGTGCGGCGTGGCGACGAGACGTGCGCGCGGCACGGCGACGGGTCGGGGAGACCGAGCGGGTTGGAGGCGGCAGCGATGCGTGCGGCGCGGCGATGTGATGGGGATGACGACGGGATGGGGATGGCGACGGGATGGGGAGCGGCACGGGTGACAGCGGCCCTTGCGGCGCGGCAGCGGCGGCGTGATGATGGCGAGGCGGAGCGGCGCACGGCACGCGAGGCGAGGCGGCCGCGGGGTGACGACGATGCGGGCGCGGCGGCGACGATGGCGCGGCGATGGAATGGGGACGGCGACGAGGGCGCGGCGGCTCAGCGCGCGGCGCGCGGGAGGGGGGAAAAGAAGGGGGCCGGGTTAAGGGGACCCCGTCGAACGCCTTGTGCGCAATGAACAGTGCGATTTTCTATTTTTCCCGATTTTCAGCCCATTTTCCACTTAATTTAATTTTGCCATTTCTAAATGTTGTAAAATTGATTTTTATTCACTATGTGTGTTGTTCCAATTATTGTATTCATCCCAAATTAATTTTACTCATATTTCATTTATTTATTCGAATTCTTAATTAGTGTTAATTTCTTATTCCACGGCATTTAGATTTAATCGACTCAAACATGTTTGCAACAATATTTTATTCATTTCAATCCGCATTTAATCTTTATTTTAAATTATATATAGCCTTCCAATTTATGCTTAGGATGATAAGTAATTAACTATTCCCCACACTCAATTAGTGAGTATCAAAATCGAATCAAATAAAATAAGCGAATAAAATCGGCATGATGCAATTTATTTGAAAAGTTTTTGAAAATCCGTATTTTTAGGGTTTCGTTTTCTATTGGTCGAATTTTCAGGATGTTACACATCGCCCGCGCGTCCCGCGCGTCGCCCTGTCCCCCATGCCGCCGCGCCGCGCGCCCGCACGCCGCACGTCGCCATTAAAACCGCCGTCGCCCCTCTCCGCTTCTCCCTCCCCCGTGCCTATAAAGCCGGCCTTTCCCCCCTCCACTCCACACACATCCCCATCCATCTCCTTCCCCTCTCCTCCTCCTCCACACGCCGCCGCCCTCGAGCTGTCGTGCAGCCGCGCCATCGCCGTGCCGTCGCGTCTCCGCATTCGTACCGCCGCGCCGCCATCTCCGTGTGTCGCGCCTTGCGCCGTCGCCGCCACCGTCGTCGTCGCCGTCGCCGCCGTCGGTGAGCCGCTGCCCTTCCCCCTTGCGCCGTCGCCGTCGCCTCGGGTAGAGCGGGAGAGAGAGCGCCGAGTGAGAGAGAGGAAGGGAGAACGGGGCCGGGCCGAGAGAGAAGAAGAGAAGAGAAGAAAGAAAGAGGGAGGAAAGAGCCGGGAGAGAGAGAGAGAGAGGGAAAAAGAAAGAGAGAGAGAGAGAGAGAGAAAAGAAAAAAGAAAAACAGAGAAGAGAGAGAGAGGGAGAGAAAAAGAAAATGAAAGAAAAGAAAAAGGAAAGAAAAAGAAAAAAAAAAGTAAATAAATAAGTATTAGAGAGAAATTTGGGAGGTTTAGAAAATTTAAAATAAATTAGAATCTAATTATAGATTAATATTAATCGTAGAATTGCAAAATTTAAATATAGATTATTCTTGGTAATTTTAATAAGAAATCGATTCGCGGTGACAATTTAGATATAAATTAAATGCCTAAAACAATTAGATGAATTCTTATAAGATTTTTATAGGTTATTTAGGGGTAAGTCCTAGAAGTAATTGATTCACGATGGGAGTGCGGATTTAATTAATAGGGATTTTAGCCGTGTATTATAATTAATCGTTTAGGCATAGACCAAATTAAATCGTTTAATATTTGGATTCCATCCGATGTTTAGCTCGCAATATAAATTTCTAATCTATTATTTGAATACGATGCTCGGGGTAGATTAAATTAAAAACTTATAATAACAAAATATTTGCACCGTAAAAATGATTTAAGATATATATAGATCGAAATTGGGTTGGCCCTAATTCGTGATTAGTAAAGTTAATAAGAGAATCGATTTTCGCATTCGACTTCTATTTGGATTTATTTGGATTTTTATTTGAATTCTAACCGAATTCAAATCAATTTTCGCACGTAACTATAGAGCCCGAGGGAGTTGCAGATCCGAGTGAAGGCCAAGACCCGCAAGACCTTGAGCAAGGCAAGTCATCACTATCCCTTGAACATGTTGATCCCAATTGCGAAATTATTTTGTTTACAAATAAAATTGCATGCAATAATATACATCCCACTTGTGATTATGCCATGCCTTGATGATTGTTTGCCTAATATTTCCTTTGTAACCATGTTTACGTATGAGTCCCTAGTCAATTATGACAAGTGCTTAGCAATGCTATTCTAGAATTGTGCATACTCATATTTATCAAATGCTATATGCTTGGGCAATTACCTTTGGGAAGGTAATTGAGATACGGCATGTGGAGATATGAGCGCCACAGTGCCATGATGTTGATGACATGATTTGTGAAAAGAAAAATAAAATTAAACAAATGTTTTCGACTGGGGCGGATGGAGGATTTGGGTGGTATCCGGAAAAGGCTAGTACCGTCCCCGGTCAATTAAGGACCGAGCCATGAAGTTAAGCATGAAACGACTCCCGTACAACCGCACTTCTCGTATGGGTATAGACCTAGCGGAATAGATAGCTGAGCAGAGGCAGTATCCATGCATAGTGGTTTCTTGATGTGTGAGGCAGGGGCTCTACGGTGGGGCAGCCATTGGTAGAACCGCGAGGCGGGTGTCTACAGTGGTGTCGCCATCGGTAGGACTGCCACGTGAGAATTTAAACCTAATTAACTTAATGCATGTGTGAGTTCTTCTTTCCCGGGTGCGCCAGAACTCCTCACACTGCTAGAAACCGCGTACGCCTAGAGTGTATGAGGATGTAAAGTTCATGGAGCGGGTACTGCCAATGCGAGGTTATCGAAAAGCTTTGCCGTGACGCGTCTCATGTGTTGGGACGAGGCTCATGTGTTGGGCAGTCGCGGAGTGCGGGTAAAGTGTACATCCACTGCAGTGTGAGTAAACCAAATCTATTCGAATAGCCGTGCTCGCGGTTATTGAGCACCGGGACGTGTATTACACTTGGCTAGACTCTGAATTCTTAAACTTGTGTGGGTTGGGATAATTGCATGATGATTTATATGCTGCTGGAGCCACTTCCTGAGAGTAGGGAATGTGGACGTCCTCAGAAAACCATGACGACTCAATGGCGGGAAGCCATCCTTGGGATCACAATGGATGGTGGACAGAACCATCATTGTCTAAATATGAATACTGGTATTAAAACTTGATCAGTCTATGCTAGGTTTTAGGGTTGCGAAAAGAATTATAAAACTTGCTTTACGCAAAAGAACCATAACAATCCTTCAAATATCCCTGTCATGTGCATTGTTGCCGTGGTGACTTGTTGAGTACGGTTGGTACTCACCCTTGCTATATACAAACTTAATCAGAGACTGGAGATGAAGCGTCGGAAGATCCCTATGCCTATTATCAGGAGGGAGATGAAGACGATGGGGTCCAATAGGTCTTAGATACGGTCGTTGCCTGTGGCAATGGCGTGCCGCTGCCTCCATTTTCCGCTGCCTTACCTATTCTGTTTTTGAATGTATTCCGGACCTTTCGGTCCGATGATTTAAGACAATGCCTGCGGGCTTTGATGTAATAACTCGTCCTAAGACATTCGTGTATGAGTACTCGGTATTTCAGCTATGAATTCGTGTGTACCAGACTACTTGATCCAGGGAAATGGTACTGTCTACACGATCGATTCCAGTTATAAAAACGGGGGTCCACAGAGCTGGTATCAGAGCCATACGACTGTAGGAAAAGACCAAAAGGTGCCCCACCCCTTTTCTAAGTTGGCCAAGGGAGAAATTCCCACTTAGTAATACTTTCAAAAATAAAACGCTATGTTTACAAAACTCAGCACGATTTTCATCTTACTCTTAACTATTCTCTTTACAAAATAAGTTTTTACTCTTAGCTGACTTTGGGTTTTCCTAAAATTTAGATGGCAGATCAGGATTCACCCGCCGCCTGGGAGATGGGCGTACCCCGCTCGGAGGGTTACGTCATCGAGCTACACCGGCTGATGAGACGTCTGCGATACCCCAGCTCTCCGATCTACCGAGTGAGGCCGTGTGGATCTGTTTGGGAGGCTCGGGTCGAGGTTCACACACGAGTTCCTCCGGAGTTAGACTACAGCTTCTCGACACGATATCGTCGCGACCTACCGGAGAACGCGATGCAGGACGCAGCACGGGAGGCCTTCCTCCGACTTAGCTCTATCCACCGAGCTGAGTTGGCAAGTACTGAGTTTGCTCACCACCCATTTCGAGAGGAGAGCAACTCCCTCTGCACAGTTCAGGACACGCCTTGCTGCTACAACCCGATAGTGACCCGACTGTCACGATGGGCTGAGGCAGCAGACGACTTTTACGAGGAGGCTCTGTTGGAGATCGACGACCAGCAGAGGCGTGTAGGAGAGTTAGAGACCGAGGTGACTGACCTCACAGCGCAGCAGCTTCAGCTAGAGGAGGAGCACCAGACTTGGGGTAGTGAGATAGACTCACTGAAGGCACAGCTCCAGACCCACGGCGACCAGTTCCAGCAGTTGTCCGATCAGTACAACGAGCGCCGCGGGATGGTGGATACACTTGAGGAGCAGCTAAGGGAGAGTCAGGAGCACGTCAGTCAGCTGGAGGCGCAACTTCGAGCAGCCACGGCCAGCACCACCGGAGCTTCTACTTCCACAGCAGTAGGGCGTGACCGCTACTTCTTCCTCACTCCGCCATACCCACCAGCCTTCCACGCTCTTTTGGGAGAGGCTGGCATGCTGGCTACTGAGTCAGCACCTTACCTGGAGGACCCGACAGTGCCACCGCCACCTGCCCCGGAGATTGTGCACACACCGCAGATCCCTGTACCTTCTCCGCAGCTGGGTTCCAGTTTGGAGACCCCGATCCAGGTTAGTTCCGAGACAGAGGGAACCGACGCCGAGTCAGACACCACTGATTCTTCAGAGGATGAGATCCCTGTTCCCCGCATCACCTTCCTCGGAGGCCCTCGCACCCTCAGCACTGCTCGCAAGAGCACCCGACCTCCGGGCAAGAAGCCCAAGCCTGACGCGGAGGCCACTACTTCCGAGCCGTGGGGACTCAGGTTCGCCCGTGCCAGCGACCACCCTCTACCTGCCCCAGGATCCTGCGGATGGTTGGACGACTAGTCCGGAGGATGACTGCAGCTTCGATCTCGCTTCAGTTGGTTCTTTTTGGATTGTATGCGAGACACACCCCTACCCCTTACCTAGATTGACGAGTAGTTTGATAGTTAGTTTGATGTATTTGTTGGATGAACTTTATTTGGACTGCGTATGTATGCAGTCACTTGCATCATGATTTATGTACTGTTTGTGGAACTCTATGATGTTATTTATGATATTGTTGTTGTTGTATTGAAAATGAGTTTATTCCACCAAGCTTGCAAAACAAAGTTCACACCAAAACAACTCCCTTAATGGGATAAAACCATAAGAACTAGTTAGACAGTTAGGATACTTACTTAATCGGCCTACACAGATGGCAAGCCGACGTAGGGCATCAACCAGCAATGAAGAACCTTCGACACCTGACCTAACCACCCTGGCCGGAGTCATGGCCACCCAAACCCAGCTGCTACAAGCCATCGCCAACAACCAAGGCAACCGCGGAGGATCAAGCTTTGGAGAATTCATGAGGACCAAGCCACCCACGTTCGCATCAGCAGACGAGCCTATGGAGGCGGAAGACTGGCTGCGTATCATCGAGAAGAAACTGACCCTTGTCCGGGTACGCGAAGCCGACAAGGTGATCTTCGCAGTAAACCAACTGGAGGGACCCGCTGGAGACTGGTGGGATACCTATAAGGAGGCTCGGGAAGAGGATGCTGGAGAACCCACCTGGGAGGAGTTCACTGCAGCATTCCGCGAGAACTTCGTACCTGCTGCGGTGATGCGTATGAAGAAGAACGAGTTCAGAAGGCTGCGGCAAGGAAACACGACGGTGCAGGAATATCTGAACCGATTTACTCAGTTGGCCCGCTATGCAGTCGGAGACCTTGTCGATGAAGAAGAAAAGATCGACAAGTTCATAGAAGGGCTGAATGATGAGCTGCGTGGACCCATGATTGGGCAAGACCATCAAAGCTTCCAGAGCCTGATCAACAAAGTTGTTAGGCTGGAAAATGATCAGAGGACTGTAGAAAACAATCGCAAGAGGAGACTTGCTATGAATCGCACACCTCAGGGAGTGCCTCAGCGATTCAAAGGAGCCACTTCGTCTGGGTGGAAGCCCCCTATTGTGGCAACCAACCGCCCTGCTGCACCTAGCAACTTCAACAGGCCAGTCGCGACTCAGAACCGCACCCCTGCACCAACTCTGGCTGCCCCTGGAACCAGGAGGCATGTGGACTGCTTCAATTGCGGTGAGTATGGGCACTACGCCAACAACTGCCCTCATCCACGCAAGACTCCTGTCCGTACTGGCGCCAATGCAATCACTGTTCGTGGGACCCCTGCCCCTGCTGTTGGACGAGGCCTGTTCCGGACTCCACAAACGAACAGGACCGCTACAGGATTTGGGCGCGGACAAGTGAACCACGTCCGAGCCGAAGAGGCCCAGGAAGATCAGGGCGTACTAATGGGTATGTTCTCTATCAATTCTACCCCAGTAAAAGTCCTTTTCGATTCTGGCGCATCGCATTCATTCATATCTTTGAAGGCTAGTCAAAAACACAACTTAACTCCAGTAAGACTTAGAAAACCTATGATAGTCCACTCACCTGGGGGCGAGATAACTGTGAGTCATGCTTGCATAGATGTACCTGTCCGTCTTAGGGATGTGGTATTTCCCTCCAACCTTATGGTTTTGATACCCCAGACCTTGGATGTCATATTGGGAATGGATTGGTTAACAAGGAACAGAGGGGTAATCGACTGCAGACGTAGGGAAGTCACCCTGACCACACCTTGGGGGTCGGACATGCGAGCAACTATGGATCAAGATCCTAGACTAACCGAACGTGCCGGAGGCATATTTACCATGCTGCCTTTGAAAGGAATGCCTATAGTGCAACGATTTGCCGATGTGTTTCCAGAAGATCTACCCGGGATGCCACCAGATCGTGATATTGAGTTCATTATTGATCTGATACCCGGAACTGCTCCCATATCCAAGAGACCTTATCGGATGCCAGTCAACGAGTTAGAGGAGCTTAAAAAGCAAATCAGAGAGTTACAAGAAAAGGGATTTGTACGCCCCAGTTCGTCACCTTGGGGAGCCCCAGTGCTGTTCGTCAAGAAGAAAGATGGTACCATGAGGATGTGTGTAGACTATCGTTCACTGAACGAAGTAACTATTAAGAACAAGTATCCACTACCACGGATCGATGATCTTTTCGATCAACTCAAAGGAGCGAAGGTATTCTCTAAGATTGATCTTCGATCGGGATACCATCAATTGAAAATTAGGACCGGGGATATACCCAAAACCGCGTTCTCAACACGCTATGGGTTGTATGAGTTCACGGTGATGTCGTTTGGTTTAACCAACGCCCCAGCTTACTTTATGAATCTCATGAACAAGGTGTTCATGGATTATCTGGACAAATTCGTGGTAGTATTCATCGATGATATATTGATCTACTCCAAAGACGAAGAAGAACATGCTGAGCACTTGCGTTTGGTACTCGAGAAACTTCGGAAGCATAAATTATATGCAAAGTTTAGCAAGTGTGAGTTCTGGTTGAAGGAGGTCGCTTTTCTAGGCCACGTGATCTCAGCCGGCGGAGTAGCAGTGGACCCTGCTAAAGTGGAGGCCGTTACGGAATGGAAGGAACCCAAATCTGTGACGGAAATTCGGAGTTTTCTAGGCTTGGCCGGATACTACCGGAGGTTCATTGAAGGATTCTCTAAGATAGCCCGGCCAATGACACAGCTACTCAAGAAAGAAAAGAAGTTTGCGTGGTCAGAACAGTGTCAGAAAAGCTTTGAGCAGCTCAAGGAAAAGCTAACCTCGGCACCTATTTTAGTTCTTCCTGACATCAGGAAAGACTTTGTCATCTATTGTGATGCATCGAGGCAAGGACTAGGAGGAGTACTAATGCAGGACGGCAAGGTTGTGGCCTATGCGTCGCGACAATTACGACCACATGAAGAAAACTACCCTACCCATGACCTAGAACTTGCGGCTGTGGTTCATGCGCTGAAGATTTGGAGACATTATCTGATAGGAAACCACTGTGATATCTACACCGACCACAAGAGTTTGAAGTATATCTTTACCCAGTCAGACCTCAACTTGAGGCAAAGACGGTGGTTGGAGTTAATCAAGGACTATGACTTGGAGGTTCACTATCACCCTGGCAAGGCAAACGTTGTGGCTGACGCGTTGAGTCGGAAGAGCCATTGCAATCATCTTGAGGCGGAAGGAATGGCTCCTGAGCTTAAAGAGGAAATGGCCCAGCTAAACCTACGTATAGTACCTCATGGACAGATAAACACCTTAGACATTCAACCTCTTTTGAGGGCCCAAATTGAAGAGGCCCAGAAGGACAACCAGGAAATCCGAGAGGTGAAGGAACGTCTAGCCGCAGGTTTCGCAAAGGAATTTTCAACCGACGAGAAGGATGTTCTATGGTACAAAAAGAGGATTTACGTACCTGAACAGGGTGGACTGAGAGGATTAATCCTAAAGGAAGCTCACGAATCAGCATACTCATTGCACCCCGGAAGTACTAAGATGTACCAGGATCTGAAGGAAGGATACTGGTGGCCCAACATGAAGAGAGATGTGGCAGAGTACGTAGCGCTCTGTGACGTTTGTCAGAAGGTGAAGGCTGAGCACCAGAGACCGGCAGGTTTGCTGCAACCCCTTAGGATCCCCGAATGGAAATGGGATGAGATAGGTATGGATTTCATTGTTGGATTGCCCAAGACTGCAACAGGGTATGATTCCATCTGGGTGATTGTGGATCGACTCACCAAGACAGCAAGATTCATTCCCGTTAAGACAAATTATAGTAGTGCCAAACTAGCCGAGTTATATATGGCCAGGATAGTATGTCTTCATGGTGTACCTAAGAGAATCATATCTGATCGAGGCACCCAGTTTACCTCTCATTTCTGGGAGAAAGTACATGAAGCCCTAGGGAGTTACCTTGCGTTCAGCACAGCTTATCACCCACAGACAGATGGCCAGACAGAGAGAACCAACCAGGTCCTGGAGGACATGTTGAGAGCTTGTGCATTGGATTTTAGCAAAGACTGGGAGAGATGTTTGCCCTATGCCGAATTCTCCTACAACAACAGCTTTCAAGCAAGCCTGAAAATGTCACCCAACGAAGCATTGTTTGGTCGACGGTGTCGAACCCCGTTGATGTGGTCCGAGACAGGAGAACGTGCAGTATTTGGACCGGACATTATCAAAGAAGCCGAAGAAAAGGTTCGTCTGATTCGGGACCGTTTAAAAGTGGCACAGTCACGGCAAAAGAGCTACGCGGACACCCGAAGGAGAAACCTAGAATTTAGGGAAGGAGATTACGTTTATTTAAAGGTTTCACCAATGAGGGGAACGAAAAGGTTTAAGGTTAAAGGAAAACTAGCGCCAAGATATGTGGGACCTTTTCAAATCCTCGCTAGACGAGGAGAAGTTGCCTATCAGCTACAGCTACCCGAAATTATCGCCGATGTACACCCAGTCTTCCATGTGTCACAATTGAAGAAATGCTTACGAGTGCCGGAAGAACAAGCTCCGCTGGAGGAGATTCACATTAGCAACGATCTCACGTATCCAGAACACCCGATCCGGATATTGGATGAAGCAGAAAAGGGAACTAGAACCAAAACGTGGCGCATGTACAAGGTACAATGGAGTAATCACACTGAGGATGAAGCCACTTGGGAAAGCGAAGAGTTCCTGAAGACGGAATACCCGTATCTGTTCGAGAACCGGTAAGAAATCTCGGGACGAGATTTATTTAAGGGGGGTAGGTTTGTAACATCCTGAAAATTCGACCAATAGAAAACGAAACTCTAAAAATACGGATTTTCAAAAACTTTTCAAATAAATTGCATCATGCCGATTTTATTCGCTTATTTTATTTGATTCGATGTTGATGTTCACTAATTGAGTATGGGGAATAGTTAATTACTTATCATCCTAAAAATAAATTGGCAAGCTATATATATAATTTAAAATAAAGATTTAGTGTGGGTAGAAATAAATAAAATGTTAATGCAAACACATTTTATCAATTAAATTTAAACGCGAGGGAATAAGGATTAACCCTAATTAATGATTCAAACAAATAATACAAATGAAATATGAGTAAAATTAATTTAGGGTGAATACAATAATTGGAACAACACACATAATGAATAAAAATCAAATTTACAACATTTATAAATTGCAAAATTAAATTTAAATAGAAAATGGGCTGAAATCGGGAAAAATAGAAAATGGCACTGTTCATTGCCCTTAAGGTGTTCGACGGGGTCCCCTAAACCGGCCCCCTCCTCTGCCGTCGCCCCGCACGCCCATCTCGCGCGCCGCGCGCCGAGTCTCGCGCCGCCCCAGCCCTAAGCCGCCGCGCCATCGTCGCCGTGCCGCACGCGTCGCTGTGCCGCTTCGCCTCCCCGCGCGCCGCGCGTCGAGCCCCGCACCGCCGCCGTCCCGCGCGCCGCTCGGTCTTCCCCCCCCCACATGCCGCGCCGCCCCGTCCCGTCGTCTCGTCGTCTCGTCGTCTCGTCGCCACGATTCCGCCCCCCACACGTCGCTCGGCCTCCCCGTCACGCCGCCGCACACGTCGTCGTCGCCCCATGCCGCTTCGCCTCCCCATCCCATCGCCGTCGCCATCATCACGCCGCACCGCCGCCGCCGCGCCGCACGGGCCGCTGTCGCCCCGGACCCGCGTCGCCATCGTCCTGAGCCCGCGCCAACCGCGCGTCCCGTCGCCGCGCCGCACGCATCGTCGTCACCTCGAGCCCCACATCGCCGCCCGTCCCGCGCGCTGCGCTGCCTTGCCTCCCCTCGTGCCGCACCGCCTCCCCGTCCCATCGTCGCCCCGCACGTCGCCCTGCCCATCTCGAATCCCGCGCGCCGCGCGCCCATCCCACACGTCGTGCTGCCCCTCCCCTTTG
Source organism: Oryza glumipatula (assembly GCA_000576495.2). Lineage (NCBI taxonomy): Eukaryota > Viridiplantae > Streptophyta > Magnoliopsida > Poales > Poaceae > Oryza > Oryza glumipatula. The sequence continues at coordinate 30,921,594 of CM002514.2, forward strand.
CCGCCGCATCGCCCGCGCGTCCCGCGCGTCGCCCTGTCCCCCATGCCGCCGCGCCGCGCGCCCGCACGCCGCACGTCGCCATTAAAACCGCCGTCGCCCCTCTCCGCTTCTCCCTCCCCCGTGCCTATAAAGCCGGCCTTTCCCCCCTCCACTCCACACACATCCCCATCCATCTCCTTCCCCTCTCCTCCTCCTCCACACGCCGCCGCCCTCGAGCTGTCGTGCAGCCGCGCCATCGCCGTGCCGTCGCGTCTCCGCATTCGTACCGCCGCGCCGCCATCTCCGTGTGTCGCGCCTTGCGCCGTCGCCGCCACCGTCGTCGTCGCCGTCGCCGCCGTCGGTGAGCCGCTGCCCTTCCCCCTTGCGCCGTCGCCGTCGCCTCGGGTAGAGCGGGAGAGAGAGCGCCGAGTGAGAGAGAGGAAGGGAGAACGGGGCCGGGCCGAGAGAGAAGAAGAGAAGAGAAGAAAGAAAGAGGGAGGAAAGAGCCGGGAGAGAGAGAGAGAGAGAGAGAGAGAGGAAAAAAGAGAGAGAGAGAGAGAGAAAAGAAAAAAGAAAACAGAGAAGAGGAGAGGGGAGAGCCCGCCCCTGCCCGCCCGCCCCGGCCCGCCCCGCACCCCCCCCGTCCTCCTAAGTATTAGAGAGACATTTTGGCGGTTTAGCACAATTTTTAAAATAAATTTAGCATCTATTATAGCTTATATTATCGTAGATTGGCCAACATTTCAATATCGTTCTTCTTGGTATTTTCACTCCGAAAATCGATTCGCGGTGACAATTTAAGATATAAATTAAGGCCTAAAAAAACCAATTAGATGAAATTCTTATAAGATTTTTTATAGTTATTTAGGGGTAATCCCTAGAATAGATTGGATTCACGATGGGAGTGCGGATTTAATTAATAGGGATTTTAGCCGTGTATTATAATTAATCGTTTAGGCATAGACCAATTAAATCGTTTAATATTTGGATTCCATCCGATGTTTAGCTCGCAATATAAATTTCTAATCTATTATTTGAATACGATGCTCGGGGTAGATTAAATTAAAAACTTATAATAACAAAATATTTGCACCGTAAAAATGATTTAAGATATATATAGATCGAAATTGGGTTGGCCCTAATTCGTGATTAGTAAAGTTAATAAGAGAATCGATTTTCGCATTCGACTTCTATTTGGATTTATTTGGATTTTTATTTGAATTCTAACCGAATTCAAATCAATTTTCGCACGTAACTATAGAGCCCGAGGGAGTTGCAGATCCGAGTGAAGGCCAAGACCCGCAAGACCTTGAGCAAGGCAAGTCATCACTATCCCTTGAACATGTTGATCCCAATTGCGAAATTATTTTGTTTACAAATAAAATTGCATGCAATAATATACATCCCACTTGTGATTATGCCATGCCTTGATGATTGTTTGCCTAATATTTCCTTTGTAACCATGTTTACGTATGAGTCCCTAGTCAATTATGACAAGTGCTTAGCAATGCTATTCTAGAATTGTGCATACTCATATTTATCAAATGCTATATGCTTGGGCAATTACCTTTGGGAAGGTAATTGAGATACGGCATGTGGAGACATGAGCGCCACAGTGCCATGATGTTGATGACATGATTTGTGAAAAGAAAAATAAAATTAAACAAATGTTTTCGACTGGGGCGTATGGAGGATTTGGGTGGTATCCGGAAAAGGCTAGTACCGTCCCCGGTCAATTAAGGACCGAGCCATGAAGTTAAGCATGAAACGACTCCCGTACAACCGCACTTCTCGTATGGGTATAGACCTAGCGGAATAGATAGCTGAGCAGAGGCAGTATCCATGCATAGTGGTTTCTTGATGTGTGAGGCAGGGGCTCTACGGTGGGGCAGCCATTGGTAGAACCGCGAGGCGGGTGTCTACAGTGGTGTCGCCATCGGTAGGACTGCCACGTGAGAATTTAAACCTAATTAACTTAATGCATGTGTGAGTTCTTCTTTCCCGGGTGCGCCAGAACTCCTCACACTGCTAGAAACCGCGTACGCCTAGAGTGTATGAGGATGTAAAGTTCATGGAGCGGGTACTGCCAATGCGAGGTTATCGAAAAGCTTTGCCGTGACGCGTCTCATGTGTTGGGACGAGGCTCATGTGTTGGGCAGTCGCGGAGTGCGGGTAAAGTGTACATCCACTGCAGTGTGAGTAAACCAAATCTATTCGAATAGCCGTGCTCGCGGTTATTGAGCACCGGGACGTGTATTACACTTGGCTAGACTCTGAATTCTTAAACTTGTGTGGGTTGGGATAATTGCATGATGATTTATATACTGCTGGAGCCACTTCCTGAGAGTAGGGAATGTGGACGTCCTCAGAAAACCATGACGACTCAATGGCGGGAAGCCATCCTTGGGATCACAATGGATGGTGGACAGAACCGTCATTGTCTAAATATGAATACTGGTATTAAAACTTGATCAGTCTATGCTAGGTTTTAGGGTTGCGAAAAGAATTATAAAACTTGCTTTACGCAAAAGAACCATAACAATCCTTCAAATATCCCTGTCATGTGCATTGTTGCCGTGGTGACTTGTTGAGTACGGTTGGTACTCACCCTTGCTATATACAAACTTAATCAGAGACTGGAGATGAAGCGTCGGAAGATCCCTATGCCTATTATCAGGAGGGAGATGAAGACGATGGGGTCCAATAGGTCTTAGATACGGTCGTTGCCTGTGGCAATGGCGTGCCGCTGCCTCCATTTTCCGCTGCCTTACCTATTCTGTTTTTGAATGTATTCCGGACCTTTCGGTCCGATGATTTAAGACAATGCCTGCGGGCTTTGATGTAATAACTCGTCCTAAGACATTCGTGTATGAGTACTCGGTATTTCAGCTATGAATTCGTGTGTACCAGACTACTTGATCCAGGGAAATGGTACTGTCTACACGATCGATTCCTGTTATAAAAACGGGGGTCCACACATCCCGGCCTAGGGCTTAATAGGATTAATAGAATACTCATATCAACAAGTTGCAACTTCTTTTCCGGAAGCCAATCTCCAAAAAACTCCAAGGTTAAGCGTGCTTGGCCTGGAGCAATTTGGGATGGGTGACCGACCGGGAAAATTCTTCCCGGGTACACACGAGTGAGGACAAAGTGTGTAACATCCCGGCCTAGGGCTTAATAGGATTAATAGAATACTCATATCAACAAGTTGCAACTTCTTTTCCGGAAGCCAATCTCCAAAAAACTCCAGGGTTAAGCGTGCTTGGCCTGGAGCAATTTGGGATGGGTGACCGACCGGGAAAATTCTTCCCGGGTACACACGAGTGAGGACAAAGTGTTTGGCCTGGAGCAATTTGGGATGGGTGACCGACCGGGAAAATTCTTCCCGGGTACACACGAGTGAGGACAAAGTGTTTGGCCTGGAGCAATTTGGGATGGGTGACCGACCGGGAAAATTCTTCCCGGGTACACACGAGTGAGGACAAAGTGTGCAGAAAAGACATGTGTTGGTCTGTGAGGGTAGTCTATGACCTATGAAAGCTATCAGATGTAAGCGGGCCCGGCCTGGGGAAGGCGGGTCGTTACAGAGCTGGTATCAGAGCCATACGACTGTAGGAAAAGACCAAAAGGTGCCCCACCCCTTTTCTAAGGTGCCCCACCACTTAGTAATACTTTCAAAAATATAAAAACGCTATGTTTACAAAACTCGGTACGAATTTCGTCTTACTCTTAACTATTTTCTTCGCAAAACAAGTTTTACTCTTAGCTGACCTTGGGTTTTTCTTAAAATTAGATGGCAGATCAGGATTCACCCGCCGCCTGGGAGATGGGCGTACCCCGCTCGGAGGGTTACGTCATCGAACTACACCGGCTGATGAGGCGTCTGCGATACCCCAGCCTTCCGATCTACCGAGTGAGATCGTGTGGATCTGTTTGGGAGGCACGGGTCGAGGTTCACACGCGAATTCCTTCGGAGTTAGACTACAGCTTCCAGACACGACACCGTCGCGACCTGCCAGAGACCGCGATGCAGGATGCAGCACGGGAGGCCTTCCTCCGACTTAGCTCTATCCACCGAGCTGAGTTGGCGAGTACTGAGTTTGCTCACCACCCATTTCGAGAGGAGAGCAACTCCGTCTGCACAGTTCAGGACACGCCTTGCTGCTACAACCCGATAGTGACCCGACTGTCACGATGGGCTGAGGCAGCAGACGACTTTTACGAGGAGGCTCTGTTGGAGATCGACGACCAGTAGAGGCGTGTGGGAGAGCTAGAGACCGAGGTGACTGACCTCACCGCGCAGCAGCTTCAGCTGGAGGAGGAGCACCAGGCTTGGGGCAGTGAGATAGACTCACTGCAGGCACAGCTCCAGGCCCACGGCGACCAGTTCCAGCAGTTATCCGATCAGTACAACGAGCGCCGCGGGATGATGGATACGCTTGAGGAGCAGCTGAGAGAGAGTCAGGAGCACGTCAGTCAGCTGGAGGCGCAGCTTCGAGCAGCCACGGTCAGCACCACAGGGGCTTCTACTTCCACAGCAGTAGGGCGTGACCGCTACTTTTTCCTCACTCCGCCATACCCACCAGCATTCCACGCTCTTTTGGGAGAGGCTGGCATGTTGGCTACTGAGTCGGCACCTTACTTGGTGGACCCGATTGTGGCACAGCCACCTGCCCCGGAGATTGTGCACACTCCACTGATCCCTACACCTTCTCCGCAGCTGGGTTCCAGTTTAGAGACCCCGATCCAGGTCGACTCCGAGACAGGGGGAACCGACACCGAGCCAGAGGACGAGCCAGACACCACTGATTCTTCAGAGGATGAGACCCCTGTTCCCCGCATCACCTTCCTCGGAGGCCCTCGCACCCTCAGCACTGCTCGCAAGAGCACACGACCTCCGGGCAAGAAGCCCAAGCCTGATGCAGAGGTGTGGACCCCCGTTTTTATAACAGGAATCAATCGTGTAGACAGTACCATTTCCCTGGATCAAGTAGTCTGGTACACACGAATTCATAGCTGAAATACCGAGTACACATACCCGAATGTCTTAGGTCGAATTATTACATCATAGCCCGCAGGCATTGTCTTAAATCATCGGACCGAATGGTCCGGAATACATTCAAAAGCAGAATAGATAAGGCAGCGGAAAATGAAGGCAGCGGCACGCCATTGCCACAGGCAACGACCGTATCTAAGACCTATTGGACCCCATCGTCTTCATCTCCCTCCTGATAATAGGCATAGGGATCTTCCGACGCTTCATCTCCAGTTTCTGATTGAGTTTGTATATAGCAAGGGTGAGTACCAACCGTACTCAACAAGTCATCACAACAACAATGCAAATGACAGGGATATTTGAAGGATTGTTATGGTTCTTTTGCGTAAAGCAAGTTTTGTAATTCTTTTCACAACCCTAAGACCTAGCACAGACTGATCAAGTTTTAATACCAGTGTTCACTTTAAACAATGACGGTTCTGTCCACCATCCATTGTGATCCCAAGGATGGCTTCCCGCCATTGAGTCGTTATGGTTTTCTGAGGACGTCCACATTCCCTACTCTCAGGAAGTGGTTCCAGCAGCATATAAATCATCATGCAATTATCCCAACCCACACAAGTTTAAGAATTCAGAGTCTAGCCAAGTGTAATACACGTCCCGGTGCTCAATAACCGCGAGCACGGCTATTCGAATAGATTTGGTTTACTCACACTGCAGTGGATGTACACTTTACCCGCACTCCGCGACTGCCCAACACATGAGCCTCGTCCCAACACATGAGACGCGTCACGGCAAAGCTTTTCGATAACCTCGCATTGGCAGTACCCGCTCCATGAACTTTACATCCTCGTGCACTCTAGGCGTACGCGGTTTCTAGCAGTGTGAGGAGTTCTGGCGCACCCGGGAAAGAAGAACTCACACATGCATTAAGTTAATTAGGTTTAAATTCTCACATGGCAGTCCTACCGATGGCGACACCACTGTAGACACCCGCCTCGCGGTTCTACCAATGGCTGCCCCATCGTAGAGCCCCTGCCTCACACATCAAGAAACCACTATGCATGGATACTGCCTCTGCTCAGCTATCTATTCCGCTAGGTCTATACCCATACGAGAAGTGCGGTTGTACGGGGGTCGTTTCATGCTTAACTTCATGGCTCGGTCCTTAATTGACCGGGGACGGTACTAGCCTTTTCCGGATACCACCCAAATCCTCCGTCCGCCCCAGTCGAAAACATTTGTTTAATTTTATTTTTCCTTTCACAAATCATGTCGTCAACATCATGGCACTGTGGCGCTCATGTCTCCACATGCCGCATCTCAATTACCTTCCCAAAGGTAATTGCCCAAGCATATAGCATTTGATAAATATGAGTATGCACAATTCTAGAATAGCATTGCTAAGCAATTGTCATGATTGACTAAGGACTCATTCGTAATCATGGTTACAAAGGAAATAATAGGCAAACAATCATCAAGGCATGGCTTAATCACAAGTGGGATGTATATTATTGCATGCAAGTTTATTTGTAAACAAAATAATTTCGCAATTGGGATCAACATGTTCAAGGGATAGTGATGACTTGCCTTGCTCAAGGTCTTGCGGGTCTTGGCCTTCACTCGGATCTGCAACTCCCTCGGACTCTATAGTTACGTGCGAAAAATTGATTTGAATTCGGTTAGAATTCAAATAAAAATCCAAATAAATCCAAATAGAAGTCGAATGCGAAAATCGATTCTTTTTATTAACTTACTATTTGCGAACTAGGGTTAACCCAACTTCAATTTATATATATCCTAAATTATTTTTATGGTATAAATGTTTTGTTATTATAAGTTTTTAATTTAATTAACCCGGCATCGTATTCAAATAATAGTTTAGAAATTTATATTGCGAGCTAAATATCATATGAAATCCAAATATTCAAACGATTTAGTTTACTTTATGATTAAATGATTAAATATAATACGTGTTTAAAATCCCTATTAATTAAGTCCGAACTTCCACCGTGAATCGATTATTTATAGAAATTATCCCCTATAAAAATCTATAAGATTTCATCTAATTGTATTTAGTCATTATTTTATATTTAAATTACCATCGCGAATCGATTCTTATTGAAATTACCAAGAATAATCTATATTTAAATTTTGCAATTCTACGATTAATATTAATCTATAATTAGATTCTAATTTATTTTAAATTTTCTAAACCTCCCAAATTTCTTCCAAATTTTCTTTCTATTTTTCCCCCCTTTTTTTTCTATTTCCCTTTTTCCCTTTTCTTTTCTTTTTCTTTCTTTTTCTCTCTCTCTTTTCTCTGTTTCTTTTTCTTCTCTCTCTCTCTCTCTCTTCTTTCTCCTTCTCTCTCTCTCTCTCTCCTCCTTTCCTTCTCTCTCTCTCTCTTCCTTTTCTCTGTTTCTTTTCCTTCTCTCTCTCTCTCTTTCCCGGCTCCTTCCTTTCTCCTTTCCTTTCTCCTTCTTCTCTCTTCGGCTCTCCTCTCTCTCGGCTTCTCGCCCTCCCGATGCGGCGGCAGCGGACGCGAGGGGGAAGGCGGCGGCTTACCACAGCGGCGGCGGCGTCGGCGGTGCAAGGCGGTGACGCACGGCGGCAGCGACGACGGCGCTCGGCGTGACACACGGGGCGGCGGCACGGCAACACGAGTACGGCGACGCGGCGGATTTGATGGCGGCAGTGCGGCGACACGACGACGGCGCGGTGGAGAAGGGGGAAATGAGAGGGGAAAGAAGAGGGACGAGAATGGGTGTGGAGGGAAGGAGAGGGGGGGAGCCGGAATTTATAGGGAAAGAGGGGGAAAAGGAAAGGAGAGGGGCGGCGGCGGTTCTAATGGCGACGGCTGCGCGGGCGCGGGGCGCGAGGCGATGAGGGAGCGGCGTGCGGCGCGGCGGCGGTCGGGGAGACAAGGCGACGTGCGGGTGGGCGTGCGGCGCGGTGGAAAAGGGGAGGGGCAGGACGACGTGCGGGTTGGGGCAGGCGGCGGCGGGGTTTGAGATGGGGACGACGACGGGTGGCGTGAGGCACGGCGACGTGCGGGGGCGGCATCGTGACGACGCGACGACGAGGCGATGAGACGACGTGACGATGTGGTGGCGCGGCATGTGGGGGGGGGAAACCGAGCGGCACGGTGCGCGGGACGGGCGGCGATGCGGGGCTCGAGGGCGGGGCGCGGGGCGACGACGTGATGGCCGTGTGGCGCGGGCTCGAGACGACGGCGATGTGTGCGCGGTTTGTGCGGGGAGGCAGAGCGGCATGGGGAGCGGCATGGGCAACAGCGGCCCGTGCGGCGCGGCAGCGGCGGCGCGGGCGCGATGATGGCGACGGCGACGGGAAGGCGGGGCGGCGCGGGGGCGGCAAAGGAGGGTTAGGGGACCCCGACACGCGTGCGGCGGCGGCGATGGCGCGCGGTGCGGGCTCCGGGCGGCGCGGGGAGGCGCGCGGCGCGCGGGATGGGCATGCGGGGCGACGGCAGAGGAGGGGCTGGGCTAGGGACCCCGTCGAGCACCTTGTGACCAATGAACAGTGCACTTTCCTTATTTTCCCGATTTTAGCCCATTTTCCATTTAATTTTAATTTTGCAATTTCTAAGTGTTGTAAATTTGATTTTTATTCATTATGTGTGTTGTTCCAATTATTGTATTCATCCTAAATTAATTTTACTTATATTTCATTTGTATTTTTTTGTTTGAATCATTAATTAGGGTTAATCCTTATTCCCTCGCGTTTAAATTTAATTGATACGAATAGGTTCACAATAATATTTATTTCTATCCACACCTAATCTTCATTTTAATTTATATTTATTTCATCAATTTACTTCTAGGGTTTATTCATAATTAATTATTCTTTACTCACGATTAACGACTTCGAAATCAAATCCAAATAAAAAGGCGAATAAGATCGGCATGATGCATTTGATTGAAAAGTTTTTGAAAATCCGTATTTTTAGAGTTTCGTTTTCTATTGGTCGAATTTTCAGGATGTTACAAACCTACCCCCCTTAAATAAATCTCGTCCCGAGATTTCTTACCGGTTCTCGAACAGATACGGGTATTCCGTCTTCAGGAACTCTTCGCTTTCCCAAGTGGCTTCATCCTCAGTGTGATTACTCCATTGTACCTTGTACATGCGCCACGTTTTGGTTCTAGTTCCCTTTTCGGCTTCATCCAATATCCGGATCGGGTGTTCGGGATACGTGAGATCGTTGCTAATGTGAATCTCGTCCAGCGGAGCTTGTTCTTCCGGCACTCGTAAGCATTTCTTCAATTGTGACACATGGAAGACGGGGTGTACATCGGCGATAATTTCGGGTAGCTGTAGCTGGTAGGCAACTTCTCCTCGTCTAGCGAGGATTTGAAAAGGTCCCACATATCTTGGCGCTAGTTTTCCTTTAACCTTAAACCTTTTCGTTCCCCTCATTGGTGAAACCTTTAGATAAACGTAATCTCCTTCCTTAAACTCTAGGTTTCTTCTTCTGGTGTCCGCGTAGCTCTTTTGTCGTGACTGTGCCACTTTCAAACGGTCTCGAATCAGACGAACCTTTTCTTCGGCTTCTCTGATAATGTCAGGTCCAAATACTGCTCGTTCTCCTGTCTCGGACCACATCAGCGGGGTTCGACACCGTCGACCGAACAACGCCTCATTGGGTGACATCTTTAGGCTTGCTTGAAAGCTGTTGTTATAGGAGAATTCGGCGTAGGGCAAACATCTCTCCCAGTCTTTGCTAAAATCCAATGCGCAAGCCCTCAACGTGTCTTCCAGGACCTGGTTGGTTCTCTCTGTCTGGCCATCTGTCTGTGGGTGATAAGCTGTGCTGAACGCAAGGTAACTCCCTAGGGCCTCATGCACTTTCTCCCAGAAATGAGAGGTAAACTGGGTGCCTCGGTCAGATATGATTCTCTTAGGTACGCCATGAAGACATACTATCCTGGCCATATATAACTCGGCTAGTTTGGCACTACTATAATTCGTCTTAACGGGAATGAATCTTGCCGTCTTGGTGAGTCGATCCACGATCACCCAGATGGAATCATATCCGGTTGTAGTCTTGGGCAATCCAACAATAAAATCCATACCTATCTCATCCCATTTCCATTCAGGGATCCTAAGGGGTTGCAGCAAACATGCCGGTCTCTGGTGCTCAGCCTTCACCTTCTGACAAACGTCACAGAGCGCTACGTACTCTGCCACATCTCTCTTCATATTGGGCCACCAGTATCCTTCCTTCAGATCCTGGTACATCTTGGTACTTCCAGGGTGCAATGAGTATGCTGATTCGTGAGCTTCTTTTAGGATTAATCCTCTCAGTCCACCCTGTTCAGGTACGTAAATCCTCTTTTTGTACCATAGGACATCCTTCTTGTCGGTTGAAAATTCCTTTGCAAAGCCTGCAGCTAGACGTTCCTTTACCTCTCGGATTTCCTGGTTGTCCTTCTGGGCCTCTTCAATTTGGGTTCTCAACAGAGGTTGTATGTCCAAGGTGTTTATCTGTCCATGAGGTACTATACGTAGGTTTAGCCGGGCCATTTCCTCCTTAAGCTCAGGGGCCATTCCTTCCACCTCAAGATGATTGCAATGGCTCTTCCGACTCAACGCGTCAGCCACAACGTTTGCCTTGCCAGGGTGATAGTGAACTTCCAAGTCATAGTCCTTGATTAACTCCAACCACCGTCTTTGCCTCAGGTTGAGGTCTGACTGAGTAAAGATATATTTCAGACTTTTGTGGTCGGTGTAGATATCGCAGTGGTTTCCTATCAGATAATGTCTCCAAATCTTCAGCGCATGAACCACAGCTGCAAGTTCTAGGTCATGGGTAGGGTAGTTTTCTTCATGTGGTCGCAATTGTCGCGACGCATAGGCCACAACCTTTCCGTCCTGCATTAGTACTCCTCCTAGTCCTTGCCTCGATGCATCACAATATATAACAAAATCTTTTCTTATGTCAGGAAGGACTAAAATAGGTGCAGAGGTCAGCTTTTCCTTGAGCTGCTCAAAGCTTTTCTGACACTGTTCTGACCACGCAAACTTCTTTTCTTTCTTGAGTAGCTGTGTCATTGGCCGGGCTATCTTAGAGAATCCTTCAATGAACCTCCGGTAGTATCCGGCCAAGCCTAGAAAACTCCGAATTTCAGTTACCGATTTGGGTTCCTTCCATTCGGTAACGGCCTCCACTTTAGCAGGGTCCACTGCTACTCCGCCAGCTGAGATCACGTGGCCTAGGGAAGCGACTTCCTTCAGCCAGAATTCACACTTGCTAAATTTTGCATATAATTTGTGTTTCCGAAGTTTCTTGAGTACCAAACTCAAGTGCTCAGCATGTTCTTCTTCATCTTTGGAGTAGATCAATATATCATCGATGAATACTACCACAAATTTGTCCAGGTATTCCATGAACACCTTGTTCATGAGGTTCATAAAGTATGCTGGGGCGTTGGTTAAACCAAACGACATCACCGTGAACTCATACAACCCATAGCGTGTTGAGAACGCGGTTTTGGGTATATCCCCGGTCCTAATTTTCAATTGATGGTATCCTGATCGAAGATCAATCTTAGAGAATATCTTCGCTCCTTTGAGTTGATCAAAAAGGTCATCGATCCGTGGTAGTGGATACTTGTTCTTAATAGTTACTTCGTTCAGTGAACGGTAGTCTACACACATCCTCATGGTACCATCTTTCTTTTTGACGAACAGCACTGGGGCTCCCCAAGGTGACGAACTGGGGCGTACAAATCCCTTTTCTTGTAACTCTCTGATTTGCTTTTTAAGCTCCTCTAACTCATTGACTGGCATCCGATAAGGTCTCTTGGATATGGGAGCAGTTCCGGGTATTAGATCGATAATAAACTCTATATCACGATCTGGTGGCATCCCAGGTAGATCTTCTGGAAACACATCGGCAAATCGTTGCACTATAGGCATTCCCTTCAGAGGTAGCATGGTAAATATGCCTCCGGCACGTTCGGTTAGTCTGGGATCTTGATCCATAGTTGCTCGCATGTCCGACCCCCAAGGTGTGGTCAGGGTAATTTCCCTACGTCTGCAGTCGATTACCCCTCTGTTCTTTGTTAACCAATCCATTCCCAATATGACATCCAGGGTCTGGGGTATCAAAACCATAAGGTTGGAGGGAAACACCACATCCCTAAGACGGACAGGTACATCTATGCAAGCGTGGCTCACAGTTATCTCGCCCCCAGGTGAGTAGACTATCATAGGTTTTCTAAGTCTTACTGGGGTTAAGTTGTGTTTTTGACTAGCCTTCAAAGATATGAATGAATGCGATGCGCCAGAATCGAAAAGGACTTTAACTGGGGTGGAATTGATAGAGAACATACCCATAAGTACGCCCTGATCTTCCTGGGCCTCCTCAGCTCGGACATGGTTCACTTGTCCGCGCCCGAATCCTGTAGCGGTCCTGTTTGTTTGTGGAGTCCTGAACAGGCCTCGTCCGACAGCAGGGGCAGGGGTCCCACGAACAGTGATCGCATTGGCGCCAGTACGGACAGGAGTCTTGTGTGGATGAGGGCAGTTGTTGGCGTAGTGCCCATACTCCCCGCAATTGAAGCAGTTCACATGCCTCCTGGTTCCAGGGGCAGCCAGAGTTGGTGCAGGGGTGCGGTTCTGAGTTGCAAGTGGCCTGTTGAAATTGCTAGGTGCGACAGGGCGGTTGGTTGCCACAATAGGGGGCTTCCACCCAGATGAAGTGGCTCCCTTGAGTCGCTGAGGCGCTCCCTGAGGTGTGCGATTCATAGCAAGCCTCCTCTTGCGATTGTTTTCTACAGTCTTCTGATCATTTTCCAGCCTAACCACTTTGTTGATCAGGCTCTGGAAGCTTTGATGGTCTTGCCCGATCATAGGTCCACGTAGCTCATCATTCAGCCCTTCTATGAACTTGTCGATCTTTTCTTCTTCATCGACAAGATCTCCGACTGCATAACGGGCCAACTGAGTGAACCGGTTCAGATATTCCTGTACCGTCGTGTTTCCTTGTCGCAACCTCCTGAACTCGTTCTTCTTCATTCGCATCACCGCAGCAGGTACGAAGTTCTCGCGGAATGCTGCAGTGAACTCTTCCCAGGTGGGTTCTCCAGCATCCTCTTCCCGAGCTTCTTTATAGGTATCCCACCAGTCTCCGGCGGGTCCTTCCAGTTGGTTGACTGCGAAGATCACCTTGTCGGCTTCGCGCACCCGGACAAGGGTCAGTTTCTTCTCGATGATACGCAGCCAGTCTTCCGCCTCCATAGGCTCGTCTGCTGATGCGAATGTGGGTGGCTTGGTCCTCATGAATTCTCCAAAGCTTGATCCTCCGCGGTTGCCTTGGTTGTTCGCGATGGCTTGTAGCAGCTGGGTTTGAGTGGCCATGACTCCGGCCAGGGTGGTTAGGTCAGGTGTCGAAGGTTCTTCATTGCTGGTTGATGTCCTACGTCGGCTTGCCATCTGTGTAGGCCGATTAAGTAAGTATCCTAATTTTCTAACTAGCTCTTATGGTTTTATCCCATTAAGGGGGTTGTTTTGGTGTGAACTTTGTTTTGCAAGCTTGGTGGAATAAACTCATTTTCAATACAACAACAACAATATCATAAATAACATCATAGATTACCACAAACAGTACATAACTCATGATGCAAGCGACTGTATACATACACAGTCCAAACAAGGTTCATCCAAAAGATACATCAAACTAACTATCAAACTACTCGTTAATCTAGGTAGGGGGTAGGGGTGTGTCTCGCATACAATCCAAAAAGAAACTGTCTGAAGCGAGATCGAAGCTGCAGTCATCCTCTGGTCTAGTCGTCCAACCATCCGCAGGATCCTGGGGCAGGTAGAGGGTGGTCGCTGGCACGGGCGAACCTGAGTCCCCACGGCTCGGAAGTAGTGGCCTCCGCATCAGGCTTGGGCTTCTTGCCCGGAGGTCGTGTGCTCTTGCGAGCAGTGCTGAGGGTGCGAGGGCCTCCGAGGAAGGTGATGCGGGGAACAGGGATCTCATCCTCTGAAGAATCAGTGGTGTCTGACTCGACGTCGGTCCCCTCTGACTCGGAACTGACCTGGATCGGGGTCTCCAAACTGGAACCCAGCTGCGGAGAAGGTACAGGGAGCTGTGGTGTGTGCACAATCTCCGGGGCAGGTGGCGGTGTCACTGTCGGGTCCTCCAGGTAGGGTGCTGACTCAGTAGCCAACATGCCAGCCTCTCCCAAAAGAGCGTGGAAGGCTGGTGGGTATGGCGGAGTGAGGAAGAAGTAGCGGTCACGCCCTACTGCTGTGGAAGTAGAAGCTCCGGTGGTGCTGGTCGTGGCTGCTCGAAGCTGCGCCTCCAGATGACTGACGTGCTCCTGACTCTCCCTCAGCTGCTCCTCAAGTGTATCCACCATTCCGCGGCGCTCGTTGTACTGATCGGACAACTGCTGGAACTGGTCGCCGTGGGTCTGGAGCTGTGCCTTCAGTGAGTCTATCTCACTGCCCCAAGTCTGGTGCTCCTCCTCCAGCTGAAGCTGCTGCGCTGTGAGGTCAGTCACCTCGGTCTCCAACTCTCCTACACGCCTCTGCTGGTCGTCGATCTCCAACAGAGCCTCCTCGTAGAAGTCGTCTGCTGCCTCAGCCCATCGTGACAGTCGGGTCACTATCGGGTTGTAGCAGCAAGGCGTGTCCTGAACTGTACAGAGGGAGTTGCTCTCCTCTCGAAATGGGTGGTGAGCAAACTCAGTACTGGTCAACTCAGCTCGGTGGATAGAGCTAAGTCTGAGGAAGGCCTCCCGTGCTGCATCCTGCATCGCGTTCTCTGGTAGGTCGCGACGGTATCGCGCCGGGAAGCTGTAGTCTAACTCCGGAGGAACTCGTGTGTGAACCTCGACCCGAGCCTCCCAAACAGATCCACACGGCCTCACTCGGTAGATCGGAGAGCTGGGGTATCGCAGACGCCTCATCAGCCGGTGTAGCTCGATGACGTAACCCTCCGAGCGGGGTACGCTCAGCTCCCAAGCGGCGGGTGAATCCTGATCTGCCATCTAAATTTTTAGGAAAAACCCAAAGTCAGTTAAGAGTAAAAATTTTTTTTTTTGTAAAGAGAATGGTTAAGAGTAAGATAAAAATCATACTGAGTTTTGTAAATATAGCGTTTTTTTTTTTTTTTTTTTTTTTTTATTTTTGCAAGGATTACTAAGTGGGAATTTCTCCCTTGGCCAACTTAGAAAAGGGGTGGGGCTCCTTTTGGTCTTTTCCTACAGTCGTATGGCTCTGATACCAGCTCTGTGGACCCCCGTTTTTATAACAGGAATCAATCGTGTAGACAGTACCATTTCCCTGGATCAAGTAGTCTGGTACACACGAATTCATAGCTGAAATACCGAGTACACATACCCGAATGTCTTAGGTCGAATTATTACATCATAGCCCGCAGGCATTGTCTTAAATCATCGGACCGAATGGTCCGGAATACATTCAAAAGCAGAATAGATAAGGCAGCGGAAAATGAAGGCAGCGGCACGCCATTGCCACAGGCAACGACCGTATCTAAGACCTATTGGACCCCATCGTCTTCATCTCCCTCCTGATAATAGGCATAGGGATCTTCCGACGCTTCATCTCCAGTTTCTGATTGAGTTTGTATATAGCAAGGGTGAGTACCAACCGTACTCAACAAGTCATCACAACAACAATGCAAATGACAGGGATATTTGAAGGATTGTTATGGTTCTTTTGCGTAAAGCAAGTTTTGTAATTCTTTTCACAACCCTAAGACCTAGCACAGACTGATCAAGTTTTAATACCAGTGTTCACTTTAAACAATGACGGTTCTGTCCACCATCCATTGTGATCCCAAGGATGGCTTCCCACCATTGAGTCGTTATGGTTTTCTGAGGACGTCCACATTCCCTACTCTCAGGAAGTGGTTCCAGCAGCATATAAATCATCATGCAATTATCCCAACCCACACAAGTTTAAGAATTCAGAGTCTAGCCAAGTGTAATACACGTCCCGGTGCTCAATAACCGCGAGCACGGCTATTCGAATAGATTTGGTTTACTCACACTGCAGTGGATGTACACTTTACCCGCACTCCGCGACTGCCCAACACATGAGCCTCGTCCCAACACATGAGACGCGTCACGGCAAAGCTTTTCGATAACCTCGCATTGGCAGTACCCGCTCCATGAACTTTACATCCTCGTGCACTCTAGGCGTACGCGGTTTCTAGCAGTGTGAGGAGTTCTAGCGCACCCGGGAAAGAAGAACTCACACATGCATTAAGTTAATTAGGTTTAAATTCTCACATGGCAGTCCTACCGATGGCGACACCACTGTAGACACCCGCCTCGCGGTTCTACCAATGGCTGCCCCATCGTAGAGCCCCTGCCTCACACATCAAGAAACCACTATGCATGGATACTGCCTCTGCTCAGCTATCTATTCCGCTAGGTCTATACCCATACGAGAAGTGCGGTTGTACGGGGGTCGTTTCATGCTTAACTTCATGGCTCGGTCCTTAATTGACCGGGGACGGTACTAGCCTTTTCCGGATACCACCCAAATCCTCCGTCCGCCCCAGTCGAAAACATTTGTTTAATTTTATTTTTCCTTTCACAAATCATGTCGTCAACATCATGGCACTGTGGCGCTCATGTCTCCACATGCCGCATCTCAATTACCTTCCCAAAGGTAATTGCCCAAGCATATAGCATTTGATAAATATGAGTATGCACAATTCTAGAATAGCATTGCTAAGCAATTGTCATGATTGACTAAGGACTCATTCGTAATCATGGTTACAAAGGAAATAATAGGCAAACAATCATCAAGGCATGGCTTAATCACAAGTGGGATGTATATTATTGCATGCAAGTTTATTTGTAAACAAAATAATTTCGCAATTGGGATCAACATGTTCAAGGGATAGTGATGACTTGCCTTGCTCAAGGTCTTGCGGGTCTTGGCCTTCACTCGGATCTGCAACTCCCTCGGACTCTATAGTTACGTGCGAAAAATTGATTTGAATTCGGTTAGAATTCAAATAAAAATCCAAATAAATCCAAATAGAAGTCGAATGCGAAAATCGATTCTTTTTATTAACTTACTATTTGCGAACTAGGGTTAACCCAACTTCAATTTATATATATCCTAAATTATTTTTATGGTATAAATGTTTTGTTATTATAAGTTTTTAATTTAATTAACCCGGCATCGTATTCAAATAATAGTTTAGAAATTTATATTGCGAGCTAAATATCATATGAAATCCAAATATTCAAACGATTTAGTTTACTTTATGATTAAATGATTAAATATAATACGTGTTTAAAATCCCTATTAATTAAGTCCGAACTTCCACCGTGAATCGATTATTTATAGAAATTATCCCCTATAAAAATCTATAAGATTTCATCTAATTGTATTTAGTCATTATTTTATATTTAAATTACCATCGCGAATCGATTCTTATTGAAATTACCAAGAATAATCTATATTTAAATTTTGCAATTCTACGATTAATATTAATCTATAATTAGATTCTAATTTATTTTAAATTTTCTAAACCTCCCAAATTTCTTCCAAATTTTCTTTCTATTTTTCCCCCTTTTTTTTCTATTTCCCTTTTTCCCTTTCTTTTCTTTTTCTTTTCTTTTCTCTCTCTCTTTTCTCTGTTTCTTTTCTTCTCTCTCTCTCTCTCTTCTTCTCTTCTCCTTCTCTCTCTCTCCTCCTTTCCTTCTCTCTCTCTCTCTTCCTTTTCTCTGTTTCTTTTCCTTCTCTCTCTCTCTCTTTCCCGTCTCCTTCCTTTCTCCTTTCCTTTCTCCTTCTTCTCTCTTCGGCTCTCCTCTCTCTCGGCTTCTCGCCCTCCCGATGCGGCGGCAGCGGACGCGAGGGGGAAGGCGGCGGCTTACCACAGCGGCGGCGGCGTCGGCGGTGCAAGGCGGTGACGCACGGCGGCAGCGACGACGGCGCTCGGCGTGACACACGGGGCGGCGGCACGGCAACACGAGTACGGCGACGCGGCGGATTTGATGGCGGCAGTGCGGCGACACGACGACGGCGCGGTGGAGAAGGGGGAAATGAGAGGGGAAAGAAGAGGGACGAGAATGGGTGTGGAGGGAAGGAGAGGGGGGGAGCCGGAATTTATAGGGAAAGAGGGGGAAAAGGAAAGGAGAGGGGCGGCGGCGGTTCTAATGGCGACGGCTGCGCGGGCGCGGGGCGCGAGGCGATGAGGGAGCGGCGTGCGGCGCGGCGGCGGTCGGGGAGACAAGGCGACGTGCGGGTGGGCGTGCGGCGCGGTGGAAAAGGGGAGGGGCAGGACGACGTGCGGGTTGGGGCAGGCGGCGGCGGGGTTTGAGATGGGGACGACGACGGGTGGCGTGAGGCACGGCGACGTGCGGGGGCGGCATCGTGACGACGCGATGACGAGGCGATGAGACGACGTGACGATGTGGTGGCGCGGCATGTGGGGGGGGGGAAACCGAGCGGCACGGTGCGCGGGACGGGCGGCGATGCGGGGCTCGAGGGCGGGGCGCGGGGCGACGACGTGATGGCCGTGTGGCGCGGGCTCGAGACGACGGCGATGTGTGCGCGGTTTGTGCGGGGAGGCAGAGCGGCATGGGGAGCGGCATGGGCAACAGCGGCCCGTGCGGCGCGGCAGCGGCGGCGCGGGCGCGATGATGGCGACGGCGACGGGAAGGCGGGGCGGCGCGGGGGCGGCAAAGGAGGGTTAGGGGACCCCGACACGCGTGCGGCGGCGGCGATGGCGCGCGGTGCGGGCTCCGGGCGGCGCGGGGAGGCGCGCGGCGCGCGGGATGGGCATGCGGGGCGACGGCAGAGGAGGGGCTGGGCTAGGGACCCCGTCGAGCACCTTGTGACCAATGAACAGTGCACTTTCCTTATTTTCCCGATTTTAGCCCATTTTCCATTTAATTTTAATTTTGCAATTTCTAAGTGTTGTAAATTTGATTTTTATTCATTATGTGTGTTGTTCCAATTATTGTATTCATCCTAAATTAATTTTACTTATATTTCATTTGTATTTTTTTGTTTGAATCATTAATTAGGGTTAATCCTTATTCCCTCGCGTTTAAATTTAATTGATACGAATAGGTTCACAATAATATTTATTTCTATCCACACCTAATCTTCATTTTAATTTATATTTATTTCATCAATTTACTTCTAGGGTTTATTCATAATTAATTATTCTTTACTCACGATTAACGACTTCGAAATCAAATCCAAATAAAAAGGCGAATAAGATCGGCATGATGCATTTGATTGAAAAGTTTTTGAAAATCCGTATTTTTAGAGTTTCGTTTTCTATTGGTCGAATTTTCAGGATGTTACAAGAGGCCACTACTTCCGAGCCGTGGGGACTCAGGTTTGCCCGTGCCAGCGACCACCCTCTACCTGCCCCAGGATCCTGCGGATGGTTGGACGACTAGACCGGAGGATTAGTGCAGCTTCGATCTCGCTTCAGATGGCTTTTGGATTGTATGCGAGACACACCCCCACCCCTTACCTAGATTGACGAGTAGTTTGATGGTTAGTTTGATGTATCTGTTGGATGAACCTGATTTGGACTGCGTATGTATGCAGTCGATTGCATCATGATTTATGTACTATTTGTGGAACTCTGTGATGTTATTTATGATATTATTGCTGTTGTGTTATAAATGAGTTTATTCCACCATGCTTGCAAAACAAAGTTCACACCAAAACAACTCCCTTGAAGGGATAAAACCATAAGAACTAGTTAGAAAATTAGGATACTTACTTAATCGGCCTACACAGATGGCAAGCCGACGTAGGGCGTCAACCAACAATGAAGAAACTTCGACACCTGACCTAACCACTCTGGCCGGAGTAATGGCCACTCAAACCCAACTTCTGCAAGCCATTGCAAACAACCAAGGCAACCGCGGAGGATCGAGCTTTGGAGAATTCATGAGGACCAAGCCACCCACGTTCGCTACGGCAGACGAGCCTATGGAGGCAGAAGATTGGCTACGTATTATAGAGAAAAAACTGACCCTTGTCCGGGTACGCGAAGCCGACAAAGTGATCTTCGCAGTGAACCAACTGGAGGGACCCGCTGGTGATTGGTGGGATACTTACAAGGAAGCTCGGGAAGAGGATGCTGGAGAACCCACTTGGGAAGAGTTCACTGCAGCATTCCGCGAAAACTTCGTACCTGCTGCGGTAATGCGTATGAAGAAGAATGAGTTTAGAAGGCTGCGACAAGGGAACACAACGGTGCAGGAATATCTGAACCGATTCACTCAGTTGGCCCGCTATGCAGTAGGAGATCTTGTAGATGAAGAAGAAAAGATCGACAAGTTCATAGAAGGGCTGAATGATGAGTTGCGTGGACCTATGATTGGGCAAGACCATGAGAGCTTCCAGAGCCTGATCAACAAAGTTGTTAGGTTGGAAAATGATCAGAGGACTGTAGAACACAATCGCAAGAGGAGGCTTGCTATGAATCGCCCACCTCAGGGAGTGCCTCAGCGACTCAAGGGAGCCACTTCGTCTGGGTGGAAGCCCCCTATTGTGGCAACCAACCGCCCTGCTGCACCTAGCAATTTCAACAGGCCAGTTGCGATTCAGAACCGCACCCCTACACCAACTCTGGCTGCCCCTGGGGCCAGGAGGCATGTGGACTGCTTCAATTGCGGGGAGTATGGGCACTACGCCAACAACTGCCCTCATCCACGCAAAACTCCTGTCCGTACTGGCGCTAATGCCATCACTGTTCGTGGGACCACTACCCCTGCTGTCGGACGAGGCCTATTCAAGACTCCGCAAACTAACAGGACCGCTACAGGATTTGGGCGCGGACAAGTGAACCATGTCCGAGCTGAAGAGGCCCAGGAAGATCAGGGCGTACTAATGGGTATGTTCTCTATCAATTCTACCCCGGTTAAAGTCCTTTTCGATTCTGGTGCATCGCATTCATTCATATCTTTGAAGGCTAGTCAAAAGCACAACATAACTCTAGTGAGACTTAGAAAACCTATGATAGTACACTCACCTGGGGGCGAGATAACTGTGAGTCATGCTTGCATAGATGTACCTGTCCGTCTTAGGGATGTGGTGTTTCCCTCCAACCTTATGGTTTTGATACCCCAGACCCTGGATGTTATATTGGGGATGGATTGGTTAACAAAGAACAGAGGGGTAATCGACTGCAGACGTAGGGAAGTTACTGTAACATCCTGAAAATTCGACCAATAAAAACAAAACCCTAAAAATACGGATCTTCGAAAACTTTTCAAAAGAATTGCATCATGCCGATTTTATTCGCATATTTTATTTGATTCGATTTTGAAGTTCACTAATCGAGTGTGGTGAATAATTAATCGCTTATAATCCTAAAACTAAATTGGTAAAACAAACATGATATAAAGATTAAGTGTGGATTGAGATAAATAAAATAATTTCGCGATCATGTTCGTATCAATTTAATTTAAACGCAAATGGAATAAGAATTGACACTAATTAAAAATTCGAATAAATAAATGAAATGTGAGTAAAATTAATTTAGAGTGAATTCAATAATTGGAATAACTCACATAATGAATAAAAATCAACTTTACAACATTTAGAAATTGCTAAATTAAATTAAATGGAAAATGGACTGAAAATCGGAAAAATTGGAAAATGGCACTGTTCATTAGTCGCCAGGTGTTCGACGGAGTTCCCTAACCCGGCCCTCTCCTCTACCTCGCGCCCCGCACGCCGCGCGCCTCCCCGCGCCGCCCGGAGCCCCGTCCCGTCCCGTCGCCATCACCGCACCGCGCGCCATCGTCGCCGCCGCGCCCGCATCGTCGTCACCCCGCGGCCGCCTCGCCTCGCGTGCCGTGCGCCGCTCCGCCTCCCCACCCCATCGCCGCGCCATCGTCGCCGCGCCGACCGAGCGCCGTGCCGCTTCGCCTCCCCACCCGTCGCCGCGCCGCTCTGATTCCCGTCTCGTCGCCGCACCGCACGTCGCCATCATCCCGAGCTCCGCACCGCCGCCCGTCCCGCGCGCCGCGCTGCCTTGCCTCCCCTCGTGCCCCGCACCGCCTCCCCGTCGCATCCCCATCTCGAATCCCGCGCCGTCGCCGCCCCGCACGTCGCTCCGTCCCTTTTCCCCTTTCTTCCTCTGCGCCGCCGCCCGCCACATCGCCCGCACGTCGCCTTGTCCCCTTCCATTTGCAGCCGCGCCGCACGCCCGTATCGCCCGCCCGCACGTCGCCTTGCCTCCCCGACCTGCCGCCGCGCCGCACGCCCGTCCTCCCCTCGCCTCGCGCCCCGCGCAACCACGCCGCCGTCGAGTCGCTTTTAAAGCCGCCGCCGCCCCTCTCTTCTCCCTCCCCCTCTTCCCCTATAAATCCCGGCCTCCCCTTCTCCTCCACTCCCCACACATCCCCATCCATCCCCTTTCCCTCTCCTCCTTCTCCACCGCGCCGTCGCCGTGCCGCCGCACCGCCACCATCGAAGCCGCCGCGCCGTCGCCTCAAGGCCGCCCCTCCGTGCATAGCCACGCCGTGCGCCGTCGTCGTCGCCGTCGCCGCCGTAGGTGAGCCGCTGCCCTTTCCCCTTACGCCGTCGCCGTCGCCTCGGGTAGAGCGGTAGGGAGAGAGCCGAGTGAGAGAGAGGGAGCGGGGCCGAGCCGAGAGTGGGGGAGAGAAAAAGAAAAGAGAAAGAAAGAGGAAGAAGCCGGGAGAGAAGAAAGAGAGAGGGAGGAAAAAGAAAAGAGAGAGAGAGAGAGAGAGGGAGAGAAGAGAGAGAGAGAGAGAGAAGAAAAAGAAAAGAAGAGAGAAGAGAAAACAGAGAGAGAGAGAGGGAAGAAAATAAGAGGAAAAGGGGAAAGAAAAGAGAGAGAAAAAGGGAGAGAAAAAGAAAAGAAAAAGGAAAGAAAAAGAAAAATAAATAGGTGTTAGAGAGGAATTTGGGAAATTTAGAAAATTTAAAATAAATTAGAATCTAATTATAGATTAATATTAATCGTAGAATTGCAAAATTTAAATATAGATTATTCTTGGTAATTTCAATAAGAATCGATTCGCGATGGTAATTTAAATATAAATTAATGACTAAATACAATTAGATGAAATCTTATAGATTTTTTTTTTATAGGGGATAATTTCTATAAATAATCGATTCACGGTGGAAGTTCGGATTTAATTAATAGGGATTTTAGACGCGTATTATATTTAATCATTTAATCATAGAGTAAATTAAATCGTTTGAATATTTGGATTTCATATGATATTTAGCTCGCAATATAAATTTCTAAACTATTATTTGAATACGATGCCCGGGTTAATTAAATTTATACCGTAAAAATAATTTAGGATATATATAAATCGAAATTGGGTTGGTTCTAATTCGCGAATAGTAAATTCAATAAAAGAATCGATTTTCGCCTTCGACTTCTATTTGGATTTATTTGGAGTTTTATTTGAATTCTAACCGAATTCAAATCAATTTTCGCACGTAACTATAGAGCCCGAGGGAGTTGCAGATCCAGGTGAAGGCCAAGACTCGCAAGACCCTGAGCAAGGCAAGTCATCACTATCCCTTGAACATATTGATCCCAATTGCGAAATTATTTTGTTTACAAATAAAATTGCATGCAATAATATACATCCCACTTGTGATTAAGCCATGCCTTGATGATTGTTTGCCTATTATTTCCTTTGTAACCATGATTACGAATGAGTCCCTAGTCAATTATGACAATTGCTTAGCAATGCTATTCTAGAATTGTGCATACTCATATTTATCAAATGCTATATGCTTGGGCAATTACCTTTGGGAAGGTAATTGAGATACGGCATGTGGAGACATGAGCGCCACAGTGCCGTGATGTTGATGATATGATTTGCGAAAAGAGAAATAAAATCAAACAAATGTTTTTCGACTGGGGCGGACGGAGGAATTGGGTGGTATCCGGAAAAGGCTAGTACCGTCCCCGGTCAATTAAGGACCGAGCCATGAAGTTAAGCATGAAACGACCCCCGTACAACCGCACTTCTCGTATGGGTATAGACCTAGCGGAATAGATAGCTGAGCAGAGGCAGTATCCATGCATAGTGGTTTCTTGACGTGTGAGGCAGGGGCTCTACGGTGGGGCAGCCATTGGTAGAACCGCGAGGCGGGTGTCTACAGTGGTGTCGCCATCAGTAGGACTGCCATGTGAGAATTTAAACCTAATTAACTTAATGCATGTGTGAGTTCTTCTTTCCCGGGTGCGCCAGAACTCCTCACACTGCTAGAAACCGCGTACGCCTAGAGTGCACGAGGATGTAAAGTTCATGGAGCGGGTACTGCCAATGCGAGGTTATCGAAAAGCTTTGCCGTGACGCGTCTCATGTGTTGGGACGAGGCTCATGTGTTGGGCAGTCGCGGAGTGCGGGTAAAGTGTACATCCACTGCAGTGTGAGTAAACCAAATCTATTCGAATAGCCGTGCTCGCGGTTATTGAGCACCGGGACGTGTATTACACTTGGCTAGACTCTGAATTCTTAAACCTGTGTGGGTTGGGATTATTGCATGATGATTTATATGCTGCTGGAGCCACTTCCTGAGAGTAGGGAATGTGGACGTCCTCAGAAAACCATGACGACATAATGGCGGGAAGCCATCCTTGGGATCACAATGGATGGTGGACAGAACCGTCATTGTTTAATGTGAACACTGGTATTAAAACTTGATCAGTCTGTGCTAGGTCTTAGGGTTGTGAAAAGAATTACAAAACTTGCTTTACGCAAAAAGAACCATAACAATCCTTCAAATATCCCTGTCATTTGCATTGTTGTTGTGGTGACTTGTTGAGTACGGTTGGTACTCACCCTTGCTATATACAAACTCAATCAGAGACTGAAGATGAAGCGTCGGAAGATCCCTATGCCTATTATCAGGAGGGAGATGAAGACGATGGGGTCCAATAGGTCTTAGATACGGTCGTTGCCTGTGGCAATGGCGTGCCGCTGCCTCCATTTTCCGCTGCCTTACCTATTCTGCTTTTGAATGTATTCCGGACCTTTCGGTCCGATGATTTAAGACTACGCCTGCGGGCTATGATGTAATAATTCGACCTAAGACATTCGGGTATGTGTACTCGGTATTTCAGCTATGAATTCGTGTGTACCAGACTACTTGATCCAGGGAAATGGTACTGTCTACACGATTGATTCCTGTTATAAAAACGGGGGTCCACAGTTACCCTGACCACACCTTGGGGGTCGGACATGAGAGCAACTATGGATCAAGATCCTAGACCAACCGAACGTGCCGGAGGCATATTTACCATGCTACCCCTGAAAGGAATGCCTATAGTGCAACGATTTTCCGATGTGTTTCCAGAAGATTTACCTGGGATGCCACCAGATCGTGATATAGAGTTCATTATTGATCTGATACCCGGAACTGCTCCCATATCCAAGAGACCTTATCGGATGCCAGTCAATGAGTTAGAGGAACTTAAAAAGCAAATCAGAGAGTTGCAAGAAAAGGGATTTGTACGCCCCAGTTCGTCACCTTGGGGAGCCCCAGTGCTATTCGTCAAGAAGAAAGATGGTACCATGAGGATGTGTGTAGACTACCGTTCACTGAACGAAGTAACTATCAAGAACAAGTATCCACTACCACGGATCGATGATCTTTTTGATCAACTCAAAGGAGCTAAGGTGTTCTCTAAGATTGATCTTCGATCAGGATACCACCAATTGAAAATTAGGACCGGGGATATACCCAAAACCGCGTTCTCAACACGCTATGGATTGTATGAGTTCACCGTAATGTCGTTTGGTTTGACCAACGCCCCAGCATACTTTATGAATCTCATGAACAAGGTGTTCATGGATTACCTGGACAAATTCGTGGTAGTATTCATCGATGATATATTAATCTACTCCAAAGACGAAGAAGAACATGCTGAGCACTTGCGTTTGGTACTCGAGAAACTTCGGAAACATAAATTATATGCAAAATTTAGCAAGTGTGAGTTCTGGTTGAAGGAAGTCGCTTTTCTAGGCCACGTGATCTCAGCCGGTGGAGTAGCAGTGGACCCTGCTAAAGTGGAGGCCGTTACGGAATGGAAGGCACCCAAGTCTGTGACTGAAATTCGGAGTTTTCTAGGCTTGGCCGGATACTACCGGAGGTTCATTGAAGGATTCTCTAAGATAGCCCGGCCAATGACACAACTACTCAAGAAGGAAAAGAAGTTTGCGTGGTCAGAACAGTGTCAGAAAAGCTTTGAGCAGCTCAAGGAAAAGCTGACCTCGGCGCCTATTTTAGTTCTTCCTGACCTCAGGAAAGACTTTGTTATATATTGTGATGCATCGAGGCAAGGACTAGGAGGAGTACTAATGCAGGACGGAAAGGTTGTGGCCTATGCGTCGCGACAATTGCGACCACATGAGGAAAACTACCCTACCCATGACCTAGAACTTGCAGCTGTGGTTCATGCGCTAAAGATTTGGAGACATTACCTGATAGGAAACCATTGCGATATCTACACTGACCACAAGAGTCTGAAGTATATCTTCACCCAGTCAGACCTCAACTTGAGGCAAAGAAGATGGTTGGAATTAATCAAGGATTATGACTTGGAGGTTCACTATCACCCTGGCAAGGCAAACGTTGTGGCTGACGCGTTGAGTCGGAAGAGCCATTGCAATCATAT
Organism: Oryza glumipatula; assembly: GCA_000576495.2. NCBI lineage: Eukaryota > Viridiplantae > Streptophyta > Magnoliopsida > Poales > Poaceae > Oryza > Oryza glumipatula. Next base: position 30,948,242 of record CM002514.2, read on the forward strand.
TAGGGCGGAAGGAATGGCTCCTGAGCTTAAGGAGGAAATGGCCCAACTAAACCTACATATAGTACCTCATGGACAGATAAACACCTTGGACATTCAACCTCTTTTGAGGACCCAAATTGAAGAGGCCCAGAAGGATAACAAGGAAATCCAAGAGGTGAAGGAACGTCTAGCTGCAGGGTTTGCAAAGGAATTTTCAACCGACGAGAAGGATGTCCTATGGTATAAAAAGAGGATTTATGTACCCGAACAGGGTGAACTGAGAGGATTAATCCTAAAAGAAGCTCACGAATCGGCATATTCATTGCACCCCGGAAGTACCAAGATGTACCAAGATCTGAAGGAAGGATACTGGTGGCCCAACATGAAGAGAGATGTGGCAGAGTACGTAGCTGTGGACCCCCGTTTTTATAACAGGAATCACTCGTGTAAACCGTACCATTTCCCTGGATCAAGTAGTTTGGTACACACGATCTCATAGCTGAAATACCGAGTACTCATACACGAATGTCTTAGGTCGAATTATTACATCATAGCCCGCAGGCAATGTCATAAATCATCGGACCGAAAGGTCCGGAATACAGTCAAAAGCAGAATAGGTAAGGCAGCGGAAAGTGGAGGCAGCGGCACGCCATTGCCACAGGCAACGACCGTATCTAAGACCTATTGGACCCCATCGTCTTCATCTCCCTCCTGATAATAGGCATAGGGATCTTCCGACGCTTCATCTCCAGCTTCTGATTAAGTTTGTATATAGCAAGGGTGAGTACCAACCGTACTCAACAAGTCATCACAGCAACAATGCACATGGCAGGGAAATTTGAAGGATTGTTATGGTTCTTTTTGCGTAAAGCAAGTTTTATAAATCTTTTCACAAACCTAAGACCTAGCAAGGACTGATCAAATTTTAATACCAGTATTCACATTAAACAATGACGGTTCTGTCCACCATCCATTGTGATCCCAAGGATGGCTTCCCGCCATTGAGTCGTCATGGTTTTCTGAGGACGTCCACATCCCTACTCTCGGGAAGTGGCTCCAGCAGCATATAAATCATCATGCAATTAACCCAACCCACACAAGTTTAAGAATTCAGAGTCTAGCCAAGTGTAATACACGTCCCGGTGCTCAATAACCGCGAGCACGGCTATTCGAATAGATTTGGTTTACTCACACTGCAGTGGATGTACACTTTACCCGCACTCCGCGACTGCCCAACACATGAGCCTCGTCTCAACACATGAGACGCGTCACGGCAAAGCTTTTCGATAACCTCGCATTGGCAGTACCCGCTCCATGAACTTGACATCCTCATACACTCTATGCGTCCGTTTCTAGCAGTGTGAGGAGTTCTGGCGCACCCGGGAAAGAAGAACTCACACATGCATTAAGTTAATTAGGTTTAAATTTTCACATGGCAGTCCTACCGATGGCGACACCACTGTAGACACCCGCCTCGCGGTTCTACCAATGGCTGCCCCACCGTAGAGCCCCTGCCTCACACATCAAGAAGCCACTATGCAAGGATACTGCCTCTGCTCAGCTATCTATTCCGCTAGGTCTATACCCATACGAGAAGTGCGGTTGTACGGGAGTCGTTTCATGCTTAACTTCATGGCTCGGTCCTTAATTGACCGGGGACGGTACTAGCCTTTTCCGGAAACCACCCAAATCCTCCGTCCGCCCCAGTCGAAAAACATTTGTTTGATTTTATTTCTCTTTTCGCAAATCATGTCATCAACATCATGGCACTGTGACGCTCATGCCTCCACATGCCGTATCTCAATTACCTTCCCAAAGGTAATTGCCCAAGCATTCAGCATTTTGATAAATATGAGTATGCACAATTCTAGAATAGCATTGCTAAGCACTTGTCATAATTGACTAGGGACTCATACGTAAACACGGTTACAAAGGAAATAATAGGCAAGCAATCATCAAGGCATGGCTTAATCACAAATGGGATGTATATTATTGCATGCAATTTTATTTGTAAACAAAATAATTTCGCAATTGGGATCAATATGTTCAATGGATAGTGATGACTTGCCTTGCTCAAGGTCTTGCGGGTCTTGTCCTTCACTTGGATCAGCGACTCCCTCGGACTCTATAATTACGTGCGAAAATTGATTTGAATTCGGTTAGAATTCAAATAAAAATCCAATTAAATCCAAATAGAAGTCGAATGCGAAAATCGATTCTTGCTATTAACTTTACTATTTACGAACTAGGGCCAACCCAATTTTGATTTATATATATCCTAAATTATTTTTACGGTGTAAATATTTTGTTATTATAAGTTCTTAATTTAATCTACCCCGTGCATCGTATTCCAAATAATAAATTAGAAATTTATATTGCGAGCTAAACATCGGATGGAATCCAAATATTCGATGATTTAATTTATTCTATGACTAAATGATTAAATATAATATGCGTCTAAAATCCTTATTAATTAAATTCGAACTTCCATCGCGAATCGATTATTTTTAGAAATTATCTCTAAATAATCTATAAAAATCTATAAGTATTCATCTAATTGTTTTAGTCATTAATTTATATCTCAATTATCATCGCGAATTGATTCTTATTGAAATTACCAAGAATAATCCATATTTAAATTTTGCAATTCTACGATTAATGTTAGTCTATAATTAGATTCTAATTTGTTTTAGATTTTCTAAACCTCCTAATTTTCTCCCGATTTGAGAGTAGGGTAAAAGGAGGGCTATGTAAGGGGAAAGTGTGGGGTGGGGTTTGGGCGGGAAGAACAAGGGGGATGGGGTTGAGGTAGAGAGCAAGAGAGAGAGAGGGGGGTAGATCCTATCAGAGCTAGATATCTCTCTCTCTCTCTATATCTCTGTCTTCCTCTCTCTCTCTCTCTCTCTTCTTTTTCTTTTTCTCTTTTCTCTCTCTCTCTCTCTCTCTCTCTCTCCCGACCCTTTCTTCTTCTTTTCTTCCTTCTCTTCTCTTCTTCGGCTCGACTCCGATCTCCCTCTCTCACTCGGCGCTATCCCTACCCGAAGCGACGGCGACGGCGACGGCGCAAGGGGAAAGGCGGTGGCTTACCGACGGCGGCGGCGGCGGCAGCGGCGCAAGGTGAGGATGCACGGCGGGGCGGCCTTGAGGCGACGGCGCGGCGGCTTGGATGGCGGCAGCGCGGCGACACGACGACGGCTCGGTGGAGAAGGAGGAGAGGGCGGGGAAGAATGGGGAATGGAGGGGGATGAGCGTGGGGTGGAGGAGAAAGGGGAGGGGGAGCTCGGCTTTTATAGAAGGGGAGAGGGGAAAGAAGGAAGGAGAGGGCGGCGGCGGTTAAAGGTGAGGCGACCGCGGCGTGGTTGCGGGGCGCGAGGCAGAGGGGACGGGCGTGCGGCGCGGCGGCATGGGGAGCAAGGCGACGTGCGGGTGGTCGGGACGGGCGCGCGAGGCGGCGGCAAAAAGGAGGGGAGGCAGGGCGATGTGCGGGGATGTGATGGGCGGCGGCGCGGAGGAGGAAAAGGGGAAAAAGGAACGGCGACGGGCGGGGCGGCGACGGCGCGGGATTCGAGATGGGGACGACGTGCGGGTCGACGTGACGACGCGGCGGTGTGACGACGAGACGGGGCGGCGGTGCGGGGTCTTGGGCCGACACCCATGCGTGCGGCGCGGCGATGGAATGGGGATGGCGACGCGGGGCGCGAGGACGGGGCACGCGACGTGCGGGCTGCGGCGGCAATGATGCGGGCGGCGTGGCAACGGGATGGGGAGGCAAAGCAGCGGCAATGCGGCGGCGACGGGACGGGCGAGACCGCGCGGGTTGGAGGCGGCAGCGACGCGCGTGCGGCGGGGGCGGTGATGGCGACGGCGACGGAAAGGCGAAGCGGCACGGCGGTGTGGCGCTCGAGGCGACGACGATGCGGCTCGGGGCGGCAGCGGCGACGCGGGGCGCGAGGGTGCGGCGGCTAGGGCTCCGGGCGGCGCGGACTCGGCGCGCGGGATGGGTGGCAGAGGAGGGGGCCGGGTCGGGGACACTGGTCGAACAGTTGGCGGGCGATGAACAGTGCATTTTCTGAATTTTCCCGATTTTAGCCCATTTTTCCATTTAATTTTATTTTGCCATTTCTAAATGTTGTAAAATTAATTTTATTCATTATGTGTGTTATCTCATTTATTGAATTCATCATAAATTAATTTGGCTCAAATTTCATCTATATTATTTGTTTGAATTATTAATTAGGGTTAATTCTAATTCCATTCGCGTTTAAATTAAATTGATTCGAACACGATCGCGAAATTATTTTATTTATCTAAATCCACACTTAATCTTTATTTTAAATCATGTTTGTTTCACCTAATTCACTTTTAGGATTATATGCGATTAATTATTCATCACGCTCGATTAGCGAACTTCAACATCGAACCAAATAAAATATGCAAATAAAATCGGCATGATGCAATTTAATTTAAAAAGGTTTTTTGAAAATCCATATTTTTAGGGTTTTGTTTCATTGGTCGAATTTTCGGGATGTTACAAACCTACCCCCCTTAAATAAATCTCGTCCCGAGATTTCTTACCGGTTCTCGAACAGATACGGGTATTCCGTCTTCAGAAACTCTTCGCTTTCCCAAGTGGCTTCGTCCTCAGTGTGATTACTCCACTGTACCTTGTACATTCGCCACGTTTTGGTCCTAGTTCCCTTCTCTGCTTCATCCAATATCCGGATCGGGTGTTCTGGATACGTGAGATCGTTGCTAATGTGAATCTCCTCCAGCGGAGCTTGTTCTTCCGGTACCCGTAAACATTTCTTTAATTGTGACACATGGAAGACGGGGTGTACATCGGCGATAACTTCGGGTAGCTGTAGCTGATAGGCCACTTCTCCTCGTCTAGCGAGGATTTGAAAAGGTCCCATATATCTTGGCGCTAGCTTTCCTTTAACCTTAAACCTCTTCGTTCCCCTCATTGGTGAAACCCTTAGGTATACGTAATCTCCTTCCTTAAACTCTAGGTTTCTCCTTCGGGTGTCCGCGTAGCTCTTCTGCCGTGACTGTGCCACTTTTAAACGGTCCCGAATCAGACGAACCTTTTCCTCGGCTTCTCTGATAATGTCAGGTCCAAATACGGCTCGTTCTCCTGTCTCGGACCACATCAGCGGGGTTCGACATCGTCGACCAAACAATGCCTCGTTGGGCGACATTTTTAGGCTTGCTTGAAAGCTGTTGTTGTAGGCGAATTCGGCATAGGGCAAACATCTCTCCCAGTCCTTGCTAAAATCCAATGCGCAAGCTCTCAACATGTCCTCTAGGACCTGGTTGGTCCTCTCTGTCTGGCCATCTATCTGTGGGTGATAAGCCGTGCTGAAAGCGAGGTAACTCCCTAGGGCTTCATGCACTTTCTCCCAGAAATGAGAGGTAAACTGGGTGCCTCGGTCAGATATGATTCTCTTAGGTACACCGTGAAGACATACTATCCTGGCCATATATAACTCGGCTAGCTTGGCACTACTATAGTTTGTCTTAACGGGGATGAATCTTGCCGTCTTGGTGAGTCGATCCACAATCACCCAGATGGAATCATACCCTGTTGCAGTCTTGGGCAATCCAACAATGAAGTCCATACCTATCTCATCCCATTTCCATTCAGGAATCCTAAGGGGCTGCAGCAAACCTGCTGGTCTCTGGTGCTCAGCCTTCACCTTCTGGCAAACGTCACAGAGCGCTACGTACTCTGCCACGTCTCTCTTCATGTTGGGCCACCAGTATCCTTCCTTCAGATCCTGGTACATCTTGGTACTTCCGGGGTGCAGTGAGTACGCTGATTCGTGAGCTTCCTTTAGGATTAATCCTCTCAGTCCACCCTGTTCAGGTACGTAAATCCTCCTTTTGTACCATAGGACATCCTTCTCGTCGGTTGAGAATTCCTTTGCAGAGCCTGCAGCTAGACGTTCCTTCACCTCTTGGATCTCCTGGTTGTCCTTCTGGGCCTCTTCAATTTGGGTTCTCAAAAGAGGTTGTATGTCCAAGGTGTTTATCTGTCCATGAGGCACTATATGTAGGTTTAGCCGGGCCATTTCCTCCTCGAGCTCAGGAGCAATTCCTTTCGCCTCAAGCTGATTGCAATGGCTCTTCCGACTCAAGGCGTCAGCCACAACGTTTGCCTTGCCAGGGTGGTAGTGAACCTCTAGGTCATAGTCCTTGATTAATTCCAACCACCGTCTTTGCCTCAGGTTGAGGTCTGACTGAGTAAAGATATACTTCAGACTCTTGTGGTCGGTGTAGATATCGCAGTGGTTTCCTATCAGGTAATGCCTCCAAATCTTCAGCGCATGAACCACAGCTGCAAGTTCTAGGTCATGTGTAGGGTAGTTTTCCTCATGCGGTCGCAATTGTCGCGACGCATAGGCCACAACCTTTCCGTCCTGCATCAGTACTCCTCCTAGTCCTTGCCTCGAGGCATCACAATATATGACAAAGTCTTTCCTGATGTCCGGGAGAACTAGAATAGGTGCCGTGGTCAGCTTTTCCTTGAGTTGCTCAAAGCTTTTCTGACACTGTTCTGACCACGCAAACTTCTTTTCTTTCTTGAGTAGTTGTGTCATTGGCCGGGCTATCTTAGAGAATCCTTCAATGAACCTCCGGTAGTATCCGGCCAAACCTAGAAAACTCCGAATTTCAGTTACCGATTTGGGTTCCTTCCATTCGGTAACGGCCTCCACTTTAGCAGGGTCCACTGCTACTCCGCCAGCTGAGATCACGTGGCCTAGGAAAGCGACTTCCTTCAGCCAGAATTCACACTTGCTAAATTTTGCATATAATTTGTGTTTCCGGAGTTTCTGAAGTACCAAACGCAAGTGCTCAGCATGTTCTTCTTCGTCTTTGGAGTAGATCAATATATCGTCGATGAATACTACCACGAACTTGTCCAGGTACTCCATGAACACCTTGTTCATGAGGTTCATAAAGTATGCTGGGGCGTTGGTTAAACCAAACGACATCACCGTGAATTCATACAACCCATAGCGTGTTGAGAACGCGGTTTTGGGTATATCCCCGGTCCTAATTTTCAATTGATGGTATCCTGATCGAAGATCAATCTTGGAGAATATCTTTGCTCCTTTGAGTTGATCAAAAAGATCATCGATTCGTGGTAGTGGATACTTGTTCTTAATGGTTACTTCGTTCAGTGAACGATAGTCTACACACATCCTCATGGTACCATCTTTCTTCTTGACGAACAGCACTGGGGCTCCCCATGGTGACGAACTGGGGCGTACAAATCCCTTTTCTTGTAACTCTCTGATTTGCTTTTTAAGCTCCTCTAACTCATTGACTGGCATCCGATAGGGTCTTTTAGATATGGGAGCAGTTCCGGGTATCAGATCGATAATAAACTCTATATCTCGATCTGGTGGCATCCCGGGTAGATCTTCGGGAAATACATCGGCAAATCGTTGCACGATAGGCATTCCTTTCAAAGGTAGCATGGTAAATATGCCTCCGGCACGTTCGGTCAGTCTAGGATCTTGATCCATGGTTGCTCGCATGTCCGATCCCCAAGGGGTGGTCAGGGTAATTTCCCTACGTTGGCAGTCGATTACCCCTCTGTTCTTTGCTAACCAATCCATTCCCAATATGACATCCAGGGTCTGGGGTATCAAAACCATAAGGTTGGAGGGAAACACCACATCCCTAAGACGGACGGGTACATCTATGCAAGCATGATTCACCGTTATCTCGCCCCCAGGTGAGTGGACTATCATAGGTTTTCTAAGTCTTACTGGGGTTAAGTTGTGTTTTTGACTAGCCTTCAAAGATATGAATGAATGCGATGCACCAGAATCGAAAAGGACTTTAACTGGGGTGGAATTGATAGAGAACATACCCATCAGTACGCCCTGATCTTCCTGGGCCTCTTCAGCTCGGACATGGTTCACTTGTCCGCGCCCAAATCCTGTAGCGGTCCTGTTTGTTTGTGGAGTCCTGAACAGGCCTCGTCCGATAGCAGGGGCAGGGGTCCCACGAACAGTGATCGCATTGGCGCCAGTACGGACAGGAGTCTTGCTTGGGCGAGGGCAGTTGTTGGCGTAGTGCCCATACTCCCCGCAATTGAAGCAGTTTACATGCCTCCTGATTCCAGGGGCAGCCAGAGTTGGTGCAGGTGTGCGGTTCTGAGTCGCAGCTGGCCGGTTGAAACTGCTAGGTGCAGCAGGGCGATTGGTGGCCGCAACAGGGGGCTTCCACCCAGACGAAGTGGCTCCCTTGAATCGCTGAGGCACTCCCTGAGGTGTGCGATTCATCGCAAGCCTCCTCTTGCGATTGTTTTCTACCGTCCTCTGATCGTTTTCCAGCCTAACAACCTTGTTGATCAGGCTCTGGAAGCTTTGATGGTCTTGCCCAATCATGGGTCCACGCAGCTCATCATTCAGTCCCTCTACGAACTTGTCGATCTTCTCTTCCTCATCGACAAGGTCTCCGACTGCATAGCGGGCCAACTGAGTGAATCGGTTCAGGTATTCCTGCACCGTCGTGTTTCCTTGCCGCAGCCTTCTGAACTCGTTTTTCTTCATTCGCATTACCGCAGCAGGTACGAAGTTCTCGCGGAATGCTGCAGTGAACTCCTCCCAGGTAGGTTCTCCAGCGTCCTCTTCCCGAGCTTCTTTATAAGTATCCCACCAGTCTCCGGCGGGTCCTTCCAGCTGGTTGACTGCGAAGATCACCTTGTCGGCTTCGCGCACCCGAACAAGGGTCAGTTTCTTCTCGATGATACGCAGCCAGTCTTCTGCCTCCATAGGCTCGTCTGCTGTTGCGAACGTGGGTGGCTTGGTCCTCATAAATTCTCCAAAGCTTGATCCTCCACGGTTGCCTTGGTTGTTCGCGATGGCTTGCAGGAGCTGGGTCTGAGTGGCCATGACTCCGGCCAGGGTGGTTAGGTCAGGTGTCGAAGGTTCTTCATTGCTGGTTGATGTCCTACGTCGGCTTGTCATCTGTGTAGGCCGATTAAGTAAGTATCCTAATTTTCTAACTAGTTTTTATGGTTTTATCCCATTAAGGGAGTTGTTTTGGTGTGATCTTTGTTTTGCAAGCTTGGTGGAATAAACTCATTTTCAATACAACAACAACAATACCATAATTTTCCAGAAACAGTACATAATTCATGATGCAAGCGGCTGTATACATACACAGCCCAAACAAGGCTCATCCAACAAATACATCGAACTAACTATCAAACTACTCGTCAATCTAGGTAAGGGGCAGGGTGTGTCTCGCATACAATCCAAAAACCATCCGAAGCGAGATCGAAGCTGTAGTCATCCTCCGGTCTAGTCATCCAACCATCCGCAGGATCCTGGGGCAGGTAGAGGGTGGTCGCTGGCACGGGCGAACCTGAGTCCCCACGGCTCGGACGTAGTGGCCTCCGCGTCAGGCTTGGGCTTCTTGCCCGGAGGTCGTGTGCTCTTGCGAGCAGTGCTGAGGGTGCGAGGGCCTCCGAGGAAGGTGATGCGGGGAACAGGGATCTCATCCTCTGAAGAATCAGTGGTGTCTGACTCGACGTCGGTCTCCTCTGACTCGGAACTGACCTGGATCGGGGTCTCCAAACTGGAACCCAGCTGCGGAGAGGGTACAGGTATCTGTGGTGTGTGCACAATCTCCGGGGCAGGTGGCGGTGTCACTGTCGGGTCCTCCAGGTAAGGTGCTGACTCAGTGGCCAGCATGCCAGCCTCTCCCAAAAGAGTGTGGAAGGCTGGTGGGTACGGCGGAGTGAGGAAGAAGTAGCGGTCACGCCCTACCGCTGTGGAAGTAGAAGCTCCGGTGGTGCTGGCCGTGGCTGCTCGAAGCTGCGCCTCCAGCTGACTGACGTGCTCCTGACTCTCTCTCAGCTGCTCCTCAAGTATATCCACCATCCCACGGCGCTCGTTGTACTGATCGGACAACTGCTGGAACTGGTCGCCGTGGGTCTGGAGCTGTGCCTTCAGTGAGTCTATCTCACTGCCCCAAGTCTGGTGCTCCTCCTCCAGCTGAAGCTGCTGTGCGGTGAGGTCAGTCACCTCGGTCTCCAACTCTCCTACACGCCTCTGCTGGTCGTCGATCTCCAACAGAGCCTCCTCGTAGAAATCGTCTGCTGCCTCAGTCCATCGTGACAGTCGGGTCACAATCGGGTTGTAGCAGCAAGGCGTGTCCTGAACTGTGCAGAGGGAGCTGCTCTCCTCTCGGAATGGGTGGTGAGCAAACTCAGTACTAGTCAACTCAGCTCGGTGGATAGAGCTAAGTCTGAATAAGGCCTCCCGTGCTGCATCCTGCATCGCGTTCTCCGGTAGGTCGCGATAGTATCGTGTCGGGAAGCTGTAGTCTAACTCCGGAGGAACTCGTGTGTGAACCTCGACTCGAGCCTCCCAAACAGATCCACATGGCCTCACTCGGTAGATCGGAGAGCTGGGGTATCGTAGACGCCTCATCAATCGGTGTAGCTCGATGACGTAACCCTCCGAGCGGGGTACGCTCATCTCCCAAGCGGCGGGTGAATCCTGATCTGCCATCTAATTTTGAGAAAAATCCAAAGTCAGCTAAGAGTAAAACTTATTTTGTAAAGAAGAGTAGTTAAGAGTAAGATGAAAATTATACTGAGTTTTGTAAATATAGCGTTTTTATTTTTGAAAGTATTACTAAGTGGGAATTTCTCCCTTGCCAACTTAGAAAAGGGGGGTGGGGCACCATTTGGTCTTTTCCTACAGTCGTATGGCTCTGATACCAGCTCTGTGGACCCCCGTTTTTATAACAGGAATCACTCGTGTAAACCGTACCATTTCCCTGGATCAAGTAGTTTGGTACACACGATCTCATAGCTGAAATACCGAGTACTCATACACGAATGTCTTAGGTCGAATTATTACATCATAGCCCGCAGGCAATGTCATAAATCATCGGACCGAAAGGTCCGGAATACAGTCAAAAGCAGAATAGGTAAGGCAGCGGAAAGTGGAGGCAGCGGCACGCCATTGCCACAGGCAACGACCGTATCTAAGACCTATTGGACCCCATCGTCTTCATCTCCCTCCTGATAATAGGCATAGGGATCTTCCGACGCTTCATCTCCAGCTTCTGATTAAGTTTGTATATAGCAAGGGTGAGTACCAACCGTACTCAACAAGTCATCACAGCAACAATGCACATGGCAGGGAAATTTGAAGGATTGTTATGGTTCTTTTTGCGTAAAGCAAGTTTTATAAATCTTTTCACAAACCTAAGACCTAGCAAGGACTGATCAAATTTTAATACCAGTATTCACATTAAACAATGACGGTTCTGTCCACCATCCATTGTGATCCCAAGGATGGCTTCCCGCCATTGAGTCGTCATGGTTTTCTGAGGACGTCCACATCCCTACTCTCGGGAAGTGGCTCCAGCAGCATATAAATCATCATGCAATTAACCCAACCCACACAAGTTTAAGAATTCAGAGTCTAGCCAAGTGTAATACACGTCCCGGTGCTCAATAACCGCGAGCACGGCTATTCGAATAGATTTGGTTTACTCACACTGCAGTGGATGTACACTTTACCCGCACTCCGCGACTGCCCAACACATGAGCCTCGTCTCAACACATGAGACGCGTCACGGCAAAGCTTTTCGATAACCTCGCATTGGCAGTACCCGCTCCATGAACTTGACATCCTCATACACTCTATGCGTCCGTTTCTAGCAGTGTGAGGAGTTCTGGCGCACCCGGGAAAGAAGAACTCACACATGCATTAAGTTAATTAGGTTTAAATTTTCACATGGCAGTCCTACCGATGGCGACACCACTGTAGACACCCGCCTCGCGGTTCTACCAATGGCTGCCCCACCGTAGAGCCCCTGCCTCACACATCAAGAAGCCACTATGCAAGGATACTGCCTCTGCTCAGCTATCTATTCCGCTAGGTCTATACCCATACGAGAAGTGCGGTTGTACGGGAGTCGTTTCATGCTTAACTTCATGGCTCGGTCCTTAATTGACCGGGGACGGTACTAGCCTTTTCCGGAAACCACCCAAATCCTCCGTCCGCCCCAGTCGAAAAACATTTGTTTGATTTTATTTCTCTTTTCGCAAATCATGTCATCAACATCATGGCACTGTGGCGCTCATGCCTCCACATGCCGTATCTCAATTACCTTCCCAAAGGTAATTGCCCAAGCATTCAGCATTTTGATAAATATGAGTATGCACAATTCTAGAATAGCATTGCTAAGCACTTGTCATAATTGACTAGGGACTCATACGTAAACACGGTTACAAAGGAAATAATAGGCAAGCAATCATCAAGGCATGGCTTAATCACAAATGGGATGTATATTATTGCATGCAATTTTATTTGTAAACAAAATAATTTCGCAATTGGGATCAATATGTTCAATGGATAGTGATGACTTGCCTTGCTCAAGGTCTTGCGGGTCTTGTCCTTCACTTGGATCAGCGACTCCCTCGGACTCTATAATTACGTGCGAAAATTGATTTGAATTCGGTTAGAATTCAAATAAAAATCCAATTAAATCCAAATAGAAGTCGAATGCGAAAATCGATTCTTGCTATTAACTTTACTATTTACGAACTAGGGCCAACCCAATTTTGATTTATATATATCCTAAATTATTTTTACGGTGTAAATATTTTGTTATTATAAGTTCTTAATTTAATCTACCCCGTGCATCGTATTCCAAATAATAAATTAGAAATTTATATTGCGAGCTAAACATCGGATGGAATCCAAATATTCGATGATTTAATTTATTCTATGACTAAATGATTAAATATAATATGCGTCTAAAATCCTTATTAATTAAATTCGAACTTCCATCGCGAATCGATTATTTTTAGAAATTATCTCTAAATAATCTATAAAAATCTATAAGTATTCATCTAATTGTTTTAGTCATTAATTTATATCTCAATTATCATCGCGAATTGATTCTTATTGAAATTACCCAAGAATAATCCATATTTAAAAAAATTTTGCAATGCTACGTATTAATGTTAGTCTATAATTAGATATGCTAATTTGTTTTAGATGTTCTAACCTCCTAATTTTCTCCAAAGGGGAGGGCGAGGGGGAAAAATAGGATATGACAATGGGGAAGATGGGTAGGTAAGGTGACTGGTAGGGTCGAGAACCGGGGATGGGGCTTATGCGGATATAGGAGAGAGATAGCGGGGTTGACGATATTCTGAGATCTCTTCCTCTCTTCTCTCTATCTCTCTGTTTCTTTTCCTCTCTCTCTCTCTCTCTCTCTCTTTTCTTTTTCTTTTTTTCTCTCTCTCTCTCTCTCTTCTCTCCCGACACTTTCTTCTTCTTTTCTTCCTTCTCTTCTCTTCTTCGGCTCGACTCCGATCTCCCTCTCTCACTCGGCGCTATCCCTACCCGAAGCGACGGCGACGGCGACGGCGCAAGGGGAAAGGCGGTGGCTTACCGACGGCGGCGGCGGCGGCAGCGGCGCAAGGTGAGGATGCACGGCGGGGCGGCCTTGAGGCGACGGCGCGGCGGCTTGGATGGCGGCAGCGCGGCGACACGACGACGGCTCGGTGGAGAAGGAGGAGAGGGCGGGGAAGAATGGGGAATGGAGGGGGATGAGCGTAGGGTGGAGGAGAAAGGGGAGGGGGAGCTCGGCTTTTATAGAAGGGGAGAGGGGAAAGAAGGAAGGAGAGGGCGGCGGCGGTTAAAGGTGAGGCGACCGCGGCGTGGTTGCGGGGCGCGAGGCAGAGGGGACGGGCGTGCGGCGCGGCGGCATGGGGAGCAAGGCGACGTGCGGGTGGTCGGGACGGGCGCGCGAGGCGGCGGCAAAAAGGAGGGGAGGCAGGGCGATGTGCGGGGATGTGATGGGCGGCGGCGCGGAGGAGGAAAAGGGGAAAAAGGAACGGCGACGGGCGGGGCGGCGACGGCGCGGGATTCGAGATGGGGACGACGTGCGGGTCGACGTGACGACGCGGCGGTGTGACGACGAGACGGGGCGGCGGTGCGGGGTCTTGGGCCGACACCCATGCGTGCGGCGCGGCGATGGAATGGGGATGGCGACGCGGGGCGCGAGGACGGGGCACGCGACGTGCGGGCTGCGGCGGCAATGATGCGGGCGGCGTGGCAACGGGATGGGGAGGCAAAGCAGCGGCAATGCGGCGGCGACGGGACGGGCGAGACCGCGCGGGTTGGAGGCGGCAGCGACGCGCGTGCGGCGGGGGCGGTGATGGCGACGGCGACGGAAAGGCGAAGCGGCACGGCGGTGTGGCGCTCGAGGCGACGACGATGCGGCTCGGGGCGGCAGCGGCGACGCGGGGCGCGAGGGTGCGGCGGCTAGGGCTCCGGGCGGCGCGGACTCGGCGCGCGGGATGGGTGGCAGAGGAGGGGGGCCGGGTCGGGGACACTGGTCGAACAGTTGGCGGGCGATGAACAGTGCATTTTCTGAATTTTCCCGATTTTAGCCCATTTTTCCATTTAATTTTATTTTGCCATTTCTAAATGTTGTAAAATTAATTTTATTCATTATGTGTGTTATCTCATTTATTGAATTCATCATAAATTAATTTGGCTCAAATTTCATCTATATTATTTGTTTGAATTATTAATTAGGGTTAATTCTAATTCCATTCGCGTTTAAATTAAATTGATTCGAACACGATCGCGAAATTATTTTATTTATCTAAATCCACACTTAATCTTTATTTTAAATCATGTTTGTTTCACCTAATTCACTTTTAGGATTATATGCGATTAATTATTCATCACGCTCGATTAGCGAACTTCAACATCGAACCAAATAAAATATGCAAATAAAATCGGCATGATGCAATTTAATTTAAAAAGGTTTTTTGAAAATCCATATTTTTAGGGTTTTGTTTCATTGGTCGAATTTTCGGGATGTTACAGTAGCGCTCTGTGACGTTTGTCAGAAGGCTAAGGCTGAGCACCAGAGACCGGCAGGTTTGCTGCAACCCCTTAGGATTCCCGAATGGAAATGGGATGAGATAGGTATGGATTTTATTGTTGGATTGCCCAAGACTGCAACAGGATATGATTCCATCTGGGTGATTGTGGATCGACTCACCAAGACGGCAAGATTCATCCCCGTTAAGACAAATTATAGTAGTGCCAAGCTAGCCGAGTTATACATGACCAGGATAGTATGTCTTCATGGTGTACCTAAGAGGATTATATCTGACCGAGGCACACAGTTTACCTCTCATTTCTGGGAGAAAGTACATGAAGCCCTAGGAAGTTACCTTGCGTTCAGCACAGCTTATCACCCACAAACAGATGGCCAGACAGAGAGAACCAACCAGGTTCTGGAGGACATGTTGAGAGCTTGTGCATTGGATTTTAGCAAAGACTGGGAGAGATGTTTGCCCTACGCCGAATTCTCCTATAACAACAGCTTTCAAGCAAGCCTAAAAATGTCGCCCAATGAGGCATTGTTTGGTCGACGATGTCGAACCCCGCTAATGTGGTCCGAGACAGGAGAACGGGCGGTATTTGGACCTGACATTATCAAAGAGGCCGAAGAAAAGGTTCGTCTGATTCGAGACCGTTTAAAAGTGGCACAGTCACGGCAGAAGAATTACGCGGACACCCGAAGAAGAAACCTAGAGTTTAAGGAAGGAGATTACGTTTATCTAAAGGTTTCTCCGATGAGAGGTACAAAAAGGTTTAAGGTCAAAGGGAAATTAGCACCAAGATATGTGGGACCTTTTCAAATCCTCGCTAGACGAGGAGAAGTTGCCTACCAGTTACAGCTACCCGAAAATATCGCCGATGTACACCCAGTCTTCCATGTGTCGCAATTAAAGAAATGCTTACGAGTGCCGGAAGAACAAGCTCCGCTGGAGGAGATTCACATTAGCAACGATCTCACGTATCCAGAACACCCGATCCGGATATTGGATGAAGCAGAAAAGAGGACTAGGACCAAAGCGTGGCGTATGTACAAGGTACAATGGAGTAATCACACTGAGGATGAAGCCACTTGGGAAAGCGAAGAGTTCTTGAAGACGAAATACTCGCATCTGTTCGAAAACCGGTAAGAAATCTCGGGACGAGATTTATTTAAGGGGGGTAGGTTTGTAACACCCTGAAAATTTGACCAATAAAAACAAAACCCTAAAAATATGGATTTTCAAAAACTTTTTAATTAAATGCATCATGCCGATCTTATTCGCCTCTTTTATTTGGATTTGATTTCGAAGTTCGTTAATCGTGAGTAAAGAATAATCAATTAGGAATAAACCCTAGAAGTAAATTGGTAAAATAAATATAATTTAAATAAAGATTAAGTGTGGACAGAAATAAACAAAATATCATTGCAAACATATTTGTATCAATTAAATTTAAAAGCGATGGAATGAGAATTAACCCTAATTAAAAATTCAAATAAATTATATAAATAAGATGTAGGGTGAATTTATTAGTTGTGATAACACAAATATTGAGTAAAATGCACATATGCAAAAATTAGGAATTTCGGAATTAAACTTAAATGGAAAATGGACTAAAATCGGGATAATAGGAAAAGGTCACTGTTCATTGCCCGCAAGGTGCTCGACGTGGTCCCCTAACCCAGCCCCCTCCTCTGCCGCACCATCGCCGTCGCCGCGCGCCCGTCCCCTCGCCGCCTCGCGCCCCGCGCCGCGCGACGCTCCGCCTCCCCGCGCGCCGCGCCGCTCTGCCGCACCATCGCCGTCGCCGCGCGCCCGTCCCCTCGCCGCCTCGCGCCCCGCGCCGCGCGACGCTCCGCCTCCCCGCGCGCCGTGCCGCTCTGCCTCCCCGTTCCGTCGCCGTCGCCATCGTCGCGCCGCTGCCGCGCCGTGTCACCGTCGCGTCGCCGTCACCACGCGCCGCGCGCCGTCGCCGTCGCCATCCCATCGCCGCTGCTGTGCCGCGCGCCGTCACCCCGCGCCTCGAGCCGTGCCACTGACGCGCCGCGCGCCGTTCCGTCGCCTCGCGCCGCGCGCCCGCCTTCTCGAGCCCCGCGCCGTCCGTCGCGTCGCCGCCCGTCGTGTCCCGCCTGTTTTCCCCCACCGCCTCGCTCCGAGCCGCGCACCGCCGCTGCCGCGCCGTCGCCGTCGCGTCGCCGCTGCCGTCTGCCGCGCCGCGCGCCCGTCCCGCCGTCGCATCGCCCGTCCCGCCATCGCATCGCCCGTCCCATCGCCGCGCGCCGTCGCCGCGTCGAGCCCCACGCCAACCGTCGCGTCTCCCGCCTCGCACCCCGCACCCTACCGCGCCGCGTGCCGCTCGCCCGTCGCCATTGCATCTCGCGCCCCGCGCCGCGCCGCCCGCCGTCGCGTCGCCATTAGGGCTGGCCGCCCCCTCTTCCGCGCCCTATAAAAGCCCCACCATCCCCCACCCTCTCCCCTCCATTCCCTCCTCCTCTCCTCTACCCTCTCCACCGCGCCATCGTCGTGCCGCCGCGTCGCCGCATTCGTGCCGCCGTGCCGCCGCCTTAGTGTGCCGCGCCGTGCGCCGTCGTCGCCACCGCCGTCGTCGCCGCCGCCGCCGTCGGTGAGCCGCTGCCCTTCCCCCTTGCGCCCATCGCCGTCGCCGCCGGGTAGGCAGAGAGCCGCGAGAGAGAGAGGGAGAAAGGGAGAAGCCGAGGAAGGAGAGGAGGAAGAAAGGAGCCGGGAGGAGGAAAGGAGAGAAAAAAGGAAAAAAGAAAAGAAAGGAGAAAAAGAGAAGGAAAAGAAGAGAAAAGAGGAAAAGAGAAAGAAAAAGAAAAGAAAAAAAAAAAGAAAGAGAAAGGGGGAAATAAATTAGAGAGAGATTAGGGAAGTCTAGAAAATTTAAAATAATTAGAATTTAAGTATAGATTAATTATAGTCGTAGAATTGCAAAATTTAAAAATTAAATATAGATTATTCTTGGTAATTTCTATAAGAAATCAATTCGCGGTAGTAATTTAGATGTAATTAATAACTAAAAACAATTAGATGAATTCTTATAGATTATTAAAGATTGTTTGTGGGTAATCTCTCTAAGTAATCGATTCACGGTAGGAATTCGGATTTAATTACTAGGAATTTTAGCCGTGAATTATATTTAATCGTTTAGTCATAGACTAAATTAAGCCGTATAATAATATGAGATAATTTTTGGATTCCATCCGATATTTAGCTCGCGATATAAATTTCTAACCTATTATATGGATACAATGCTCGGGTAGATTAAATTAAAAACCTATGATAACAAAACATTTACATCCGCAAAAATAATTAGGTTGTATAAAACGAAATTGGGTTTGCCCTAGTTCGCGAGTGGTAAAGTTAATATAAAAAGAATCAATTTTCGCATTCGACTTCTATTTGGTTTATTTGGATTTTTATTTGAATTCTAACCGAATTCAAATCAATTTTCGCACGTAACTATAGAGCCCGAGGGAGTTGCGGATCCAAGTGAAGGCCAAGACCCGCAAGACTTTGAGCAAGGCAAGTCATCACTATCCCTTGAACATGTTGATCCCAATTGCGAAATTGTTTTGTTTACAAATAAAATTGCATGCAATGATGAATATCCTACTTGTGATTATGCCATGCCTTGATTATTGTTTACCCTTAAATCTTTGTAACCATGATTACGTATGAGTCCCTAGTCAATTATGACAATTGCTTAGAAATGCTATTCTAGAATCATGCATACTCATATTTATCAAATGCTATATGCTTGGGCAATTACCTTTGGGGAGATAATTGAGATACGGCATGTGGAGACATGAGCGCCACATTGCCATGATGTTGATGACATGATTTGTGAAAGGAGAAATAAAATTAAACAAATGTTTTCGACTGGGGCGGACGGAGGATTTGGGTGGTATCCGGAAAAGGCTAGTACCGTCCCCGGTCAATTAAGGACCGAGCCATGAAGTTAAGCATGAAACGACCCCCGTACAACCGCACTTCTCGTATGGGTATAGACCTAGCGGAATAGATAGCTGAGCGGAGGCAGTATCCATGCATAGTGGTTTCTTGATGTGTGAGGCAGGGGCTCTACGGTGGGGCAGCCATTGGTAGAACCGCGAGGCGGGTGTCTACAGTGGTGTCGCCATCGGTAGGACTGCCATGTGAGAATTTAAACATAATTAACTTAATGCATGTGTGAGCCTTTCCTTCCCGGGTGCGCCAGAACTCCTCACACTGCTAGAAACCGTGTACGCCTAGAGTGTATGAGGATGTGAAGTTCATGGAGCGGGTACTGCCAATGCGAGGTTATCGAAAAGCTTTGCCGTGACGCGTCTCATGTGTTGGGACGAGGCTCATGTGTTGGGCAGTCGCGGAGTGCGGGTAAAGTGTACATCCACTGCAGTGTGAGTAAACCAAAACTATTCGAATAGCCGTGCTCGCGGTTATTGAGCACCGGGACATGTATTACACTTGGCTAGACTCTAAATTCTTAACTTGTGTGGGATGGGATATTGCATGATGATTTCTATGCTGATGGAGCCACTTCCTGAGAGGAGGGAATGTGGACGTCCTCAGAAAACCATGACGACTCAATGGCGGGAAGCTATCCTTGGGATCACAATGGATGGTGGACAGAACCGTCATTGTTTAATATGAACACTGGTATTAAAACTTGATCAGTCTATGCTAGGTCTTAGGGTTGTGAAAAGAGTTATAAAACTTGCTTTGCGCAAAAAGAACCATAGCCAACCTTTGAATACCCCTGTCATATGCATTGTTACTGTGGTGACTTGTTGAGTACGGTTGGTACTCACCCTTGCAATATACAAACTTAATCAGAGGCTGGAGATGAAGCGTCGGAAGATCCCTATGCCTATTATCAGGAGGGTGATGAAGACGATGGTGCTCAGTAGGTCTTAGATACGGTCGTTGCCTGTGGCAATGGCGTGCCGCTGCCTCAATTCCGCTGCCTTACCTACTTCTGTTTTTGGATTGTATTCCGGACCGTTCGGTCCGATGATTTAAGACAATGCCTGCGGGCTTATGATGTAATAACTCGTCCTAGACATTCGTGTATGTGTACTCGGTATTTCAGCTATGAATTCGTGGGTACCAGACTACTTGATCCAGGGAAATGGTACTGTTTACACGATCGATTCCTGTTATAAAAACGGGGGTCTACACCGGCCAACAGCTTTTTAAACGGCCAACCGGCCAACAGCTTTTTAAACGGCCAACCGGCCAACAGCTTTTTAAACGGCCAACCGGGCCCGGCTGATCCCATCAGCCACAGGTTTCCAAACATCGAAACCAAACCACATCAGCTTTTTCACAAAGCAATAGTCAAACAAAACTACGCTAGGAATCACCTCACATCCGCCCATGACCGTGGGCACGGCTGTTCGAACAGTTTGTTAATCCTCTGCAGAGGGGGGTACACTTTACCCACACGACATTACTAACCCGAATCATCCAGCCCGTGTAATACGGCCACGTCTGGTGACCTGAAGGCTTTCATGACAAGGCATTTCGAGAGCAGACACAGGATCGCCATATGCCGACGAGAGGGGTCCCAGACCGACAACAGGTTAGGTCCCAGACCATGCTGTGCCAGGAAACCCGGGGGTCCTCCCCGACACCACCCCGATGAATCCACATGTCTCTCGGCATCAAGGCTCCCCCGATTAGCAATTTACTCAGCCAGGGGTGTCCCATTCCACCCATGTGGTTGCACATGTCTTATGTTTGGATGAAATTCCAAGGAATCGGTCCTTAATTGCAAGAGCAGGGAACCGTACTCCCGGTACGTTCCCTGGTCCGCGATTTTAGAAATTCATTTAGTTCGCAAACACCGACCCAGGTGTCGGGTTTTCCAAATCTTTTGTAAAACTCAAGTTTTACCCATCATTGGATATTTTAAATTTGGGGGAAAGTGTTCCGATGCGCGTGCCCGAGGGCCCACGCGTCGAAGCACAACAATTGACAAAGGAGTTTTCGATATTCAATAATTCACGGAGGGTAATTGCAGCAATGTAGGTTTGGGGGCCGACGGGCTATCCCGCAAATCACGGCCAAATTACTTGTGTGAGTCCTAACCATGTAATATTTGCGGAAAAGAATTACTTAGATTTAAATTATAGGTGCAAGATGATCAAAGGTGACTTGCCTTGCTCGAGATCTTGAGCTTGATCCTCGAAATCCTCGCACTGCGGGTCTTCGGGCTCCGAAACTACACGCGGAACGGAACAACTCAACGAACAGCGAAAATAAAGCCCTATTATTGACCTCTAAGCGTGCCATTAGATAGATCTCGAGATTTGGGGAATTTTGGAAGTTGAACGGAGTCAATCGGATACACGGTTGAGAAGATATTGAATTTCTAAGATTATTGGATTTTTGGTCTAAAGGAAAAAGGATTTAATTAAATCCCTTTGGAAAAAGAAAAGAAAATAAAGAAAGGAGGGAGGGAATTTAGACTTTTGCGGCGGCTTGGATGCGGCCCGATAGGAAATGGGCGGCTCGGCCGAGCTAAATGGGCCGGCCGGCCCAAGAGGCGGCCCAAGCGCGCGCGGACGGCGGGAAGAGAGAGAGAACGCCGGTGGGCCGGGTTCACCACGCGCGGTCCCGGGTGGGACCCGCTTGTCGGTGACTCGGCTCACCGTGAGCGAGGCGCACGCGGGCGGCGCTTAGGGTTTGGGCGCGGACGCGGCGCACGCGCGCGGCGCGCGGAGGACGCGGGTGCGGCGGGCCCACGCGCAGCCTCACGGCTCGCGGTGGACCGCGCGCACGGGGAGCGGCGGACCGGGGTCTGCTCGACCCGGTCGCGGCTGAGGTGGCGCCGACGTGGCGCCTACGTGGCTGCCACGCGGGCCGGCGCGAGGAAGACGACGACGCCGGCCGAAATGGACGGCGGACGGCGGCGATGGGCGACGGGATGATCCGCGGTGATACAAGCGACAACGAGCACCCGGGAGGTCGACTGAGACGAGAGGAGACGAGCCAACGGCTCGGATTCGCCGGAGGGGGCTTGACGACGGTGGATTGCGGCGACGACCACCGGCGGCGAGGGAAGAGGGGAACGGCGACGACGCGATGGGAGATCGATTCCTTCGCACTTGAGCATCTACGCGACCATCGGAGTCCTTTTCTAGCGTCGGATTGGACGGAGACACTACGAGAGAGGCCGGCGACGAGAGCCGCTATAGGGCTCGGGCGGCGACGGCGGCGAGCACGTGGCGGGTAACGGCAAGGCTCGGGGCGGCGCCAGCTAACTACGGAAGGTCTACTCGTGCTCCTACCGAAGGCGGAGGGGAGGAGATGAACCGAGGAGGGAGAACGGAGAGGAGCACTACCGTGCGGTGGAGGGCGCTGAGGCGACGGCCGACGGCGCGGGAGTGATCTCTCCGGCCTCGGGCCGGGGAAGGGGAAGGAGAGGAGGCGCCCGGAGTCCCCTTCCGCGTCCTTCGCACGCACCGGCTCTCCCGGCGCTTCGGCGACGGACGGCGGACGCGAACGGGCACGGGCGAGCGGCAATGGCGCGGTCGAACACGGGGGAAAACGGAGGGGGAGGAGCTCGGTTAAAAAGGGGGCGGTAATGTCGGTTTGAGAGGAGAACCGACTTAGGGGCGGTCAAGGAGATGGGCCGGCGCTCGGCGCTCGCAGCCAAAGCGGCGGCAGAGAGAGGATGACGCCGGCGGGGAGGAAAAGAGAAAAAGGGGGAAAGAAAGGGGCTTGCCTCTTTGCCGCTTTTGGGAAAAGGAGGAGGGAGAGGGAGAGCGACGCGGAGGGCTCGGTCTCCGCCTTTTGGACGCGGGCGCGGAGTGGCGGGGCCGAGCGATGACGACGGCGATGACGGCGGCGCGGATTTGGAAGGGCGCGGCGACACGGCGGCAGGCGCTGACGGCGGCGGCGACTGGCCGGTCGGCCACCACGGCGCGCGCGCGGATTTCGAACGGGCGGCGCGGGAAGTGGCAGCGAAGGCGGTGCGCGGCGCGGCTCGGCTCTCGCGCGCTCGCGCGCGCGCATGCGCGGGCGCGGGGCGACGCGAGAGAGGGGGAGAGGAAGGGATCGGGAGGCAGAGAGAGAGAGAGAGAGAGAGAGAGAAGGAAATGGGCCGAGAGGGGAATTCGGCCCACGAGCCGAGGGAGGCAAAATAGACTTTTGCAGAGGATTGATTTGGGAGGAATTGGATTCGGAATTTGAATTCGACGGGGAATCGGAGATTCGAGATCAGGGATTGGCACGGAGACTGATAACAAGCAAGAAAACGGATTTTCACAATTAGGGGTTTTTAAGAATTAATTTTCCCGCTAGGCGCCACGACGGAACGGGCGCTACAAGCTTGCAATTCAAGAGCTCTTTGCATTCTATGAGGTGAAGCGAGATACTCGCCGATGCCGAGTCTATTGGCTTGCTAAGTCGGAACATCGGAGAAATATCAGCTCGATCACTTGTATTGTGGTCTTTAAATTTCTCGGTCTGCAAGTATATACGGATTTCATCCCTGCATTAGATTGTGTTGACACCCAAATTTTAAATCTATGATAAGTATAGAAAGTTTTGGTCAACTTTGAAAAAGGCCCGAGCCTTTTGCACAGAACCAGTCCGATCGGTGGCATACAGCTGTACCGACAGACAGCATGGGGCCAGACCATCCAGAGATTCCAACGGTCGGTCCGGCTGAGGCTGACTCCAAGTCCAATTACGATGTTTCGTGTATTTCTTTGTTTGGGCCTGGGGTTTCCTGAGTCCTAGTTGATTTATACCTAATACGATGTGGAAAAGGCTCTGTGGATGTAGGACCAATCTCTTTATAATGGCTATGGTTGGTTTAATTGAGAATATAATATATAGGCAACGCAATCAGCCAATTGAATCATTCTTTTAATATTGCCATCTATTTTTTTCCTAGTTTTTAGTCTAGTGCGACCATCTTGGGTCAGTTCGTGTTGTAAGCCGTCCATCCTCACTGTGAGAATGCCATTCTTCTTTGTAGGTTTCTCTAGTAAACCTTCCATTTCGTTCACTAGATGATTGTTTATCCTAATTTGTCTAGGTCATCTCAGCTAGCTGATTTTGATTTCTAAACTCACCTTAAATCAGGATCTTCTCAAGGAAAGGTGGTTGGTGACTCCCTCCTGGCTACTTTTTTTGTGTTATTTTTTTCCTTATATCAATTAGCAAGAACAATTTTTTTGATACATTTGTAACCATTAATTACATTCCTAAATTTTGGTCGAATAACATTTAGCAAATCCGTATTCATTAAACATCATGTACAACATCAATATACATCAATATATACACAATTGCAAAAATTAAAAAAAGAAGAAGAAAAGTACAGACATCGATCACACATGCATATATGACACACTAGAGTTGTGCAAATAAAAAAGAAACACTTGCTTTCGCTCGCAAGATAAAGAAACAACAAACGTGTAATTAAGTAGGAGTATATTAAACCCATGACACCGTGATTACTGCGATAGTGATTGAGCTGTATGCACTGTAGTCGTAGATTATTATTGCTGGTTGATCTGAGCTTAATTAATTAGTTAAATTAAGCCAAGTGCTTGACATATCTGCCGTAGTGAGTCTTGGAGTCGTAGTAGCTGTTCCAGAGCGTCACTCCCGCGTAGCTCTCCGTCTTCTGCACCGCCGGCAGCAGCTTCCGCCTGAGTTCCCCGACGCCGACCATGTCGTTCTTCCCCGTCACGTTCGCCGCCGCGAGCCCCAGGAAGATCCGGCTGTTTGGGTACCTCGCCGACCACCTGTTCCACTGCGCCATGACGCCGGCGAGCCCGGCGTGGTTGTAGGAGCACCTCGGGTCGTCGTAGAACCTGACGTGGATCTGCGTGAACAGCTTTGTGTCCAGCGCCTTCTTCATCCTCGGGTCCGGGTAGGAGCACCTCACCGTCGCCGTGAGCATGATGCCGACGGGGTCGCGGATGTTCTGGTTGTAGTCGTTGATGCGGTTGGCGAGGTCGTCGTAGTGGTCGGCGGGGCCATGGTCGATGAAGAAGTTGACGCCGTTGACAATGGTGTCGTCGCCGAAGGGGCGGAAGATGCCGGCGCGTGGGCGGCCGAGGAAGGAGTGGTAGAGGTTGTAGGCGACGTCGGCGGCGGACTTGGAGGAGGGGATGGAGTAGCCGTCGCCGTCGCCGCCGATGGAGAGGAGCATGTAGACGCCCTTGGACTGGCAGTGGCGGATGTCGTCGCCGACATCGCGGAGGTCGTGGCCGGAGAGGTCGAGCCAGTACTTGCCATGGCCGAAGACGCTGAGGAAGGAGATGATGACGATGTTGTAGTCGCCAGTGTCGCAGGTTTGCCGGAGCGAGCCCTCGGCCTTGTTGCGTCCCCAGAACACGGCGACGGTCTGCCTCTTCCCCTGAGGGTGGTAGTAGGCGCCGGCCGGCTGGAAGAACACCGCTAACAAGGAGAGGAGGAAGAAGAAGACGGCGATGGTGGCGGCGGATGATCGCCGGCGTTGGGACGCCATTGTTGTGTACTTGTGTTCTGGAAGTATGATTGGTGGTTGGATTATGTTGTTGTTGGGTGTAATCAGTGATGAGATTAAGTCGCATATATATATAGGTAGGCTTGTTCTTGAATGAAAATTTGCAACTAGGTAGGGAAGCTTTTGGACCAATGGATGATCCTGCGTGCTTGCAGCTGCATCAATCCTCTGTTTCTGAAGCTAAAGCCGTCTCCGGCGCCGATCGATCTATCGATGAATGATGGATGAAGATGAATGGCCCCTTCCTCTGCCACTTTTTGGATACATATATGTGCACGTGTTAAATAACGGTTGGATCACTATCAGTGTGTCTTGATTAATTAATCAACCATGCATGACCCATGAAGAGCCATGCTCTGTTTTTTACGTCCTCTGTTTCGAGCGATCTGTTGAAGAGAGAGCGCTGCTCTGTTTTCCTGTGAAGTGTTCAACTTGAGTACTCTGCATTTACATTATCTGTTTCTATGGCTATATACATTTGCACATGCTATTTGCATACAACCTTAATAATCGTAGAGAAATTTGAAACAGTCTAATTAGATTGGTGATTACGATATGCCCTTGGAGGAGAAGAATAACTAAATTTAGTACTGCAAAATATAGACAAGATATGTTATTTGTATTTTTCTTAGTGTGTAGCTGCATGTTTATGTACTAACTTATATTATCACAAATTAAAATACTTTACTAATTGTTTTGATATTTTTATTTAACTATTTACACCACATACATACACTAGGTGTAATTTTATCAGTGTTAATAAAGAGCAATTTTACCATCACAAAAAAGATATTGAGATACGGAGTAGCACTATATTTTCTAATGTAAAACTTAATACATTTGTACTAGATATCTTGAGGTATTAAAAAAATTAGTGTCAACTTTTAGTACTACTCTATCAAGGACCGTAAAATTTATAAAGAAATAAATATTTCCTTGCACCTGTTTTCCCGCGAATTAACTGTTGAAAAACAATCACCAGTCTGTTATTACGATACAGGCAGCGGCACACAGCAAAAGACTAGCTAACTTCTCCTGTGTCCACCAGGTTATTATCCCACACACCAAAAAAAGAAAAGCAGATATACTCATCAAAGTACCCTTTCCTTAGACCATAGTGGCCTAATTCCCTGACCTTTACGCAAACGACCTGAGATCATTGCCATCCACCTGTTCTCCTTCAAGCCCTATCAACAAGACTGAAACAATTAAGCTCTGTATCGAGCAGCACCGACGAACTAGCCGCCGATCATCGAGTCAAATGCTCACATCTCATAACCTTCAATCCACGTGTATGAATCCATTAAACTTATCCTCATGCACATCACGAACGAACACCACACAAGAGGACATGAAGCTTCACCAGAAAATTAATTAAATGTCTCTATAAATACATGGCAAAAACCATCAACCTAGCACACAGCAACTTGCTTTACATTGCTGCAAACATGGGCCTCGTGCACGCACTCCTCCCCTTCGCAGCAGCAGCCTTGCTGCTCCTCGCCGCGCCGCCGCCGGCGACGGCCGACGACCCGGGCCTCGCCGTCTACTGGGGCCGCCACAAGGAGGAAGGCTCACTGAGAGAGGCCTGCGACACCGGCCGCTACACCACCGTCATCATCACCTTCTACAACGTCTTCGGCCACGGCCGCTACTCGCTCGACATCTCCGGCCACCCGCTCGCCGCCGTCGGCGCCGACATCAAGCACTGCCAGTCCAGGGGCATCACCGTGCTCCTCTCCATCGGCGGCCAGGGCGGCGGCTACTCCCTCCCCACCAACGCCTCGGCCGCCGACGTCGCCGACAACCTCTGGAACGCCTACCTCGGCGGCCACCGCGCCGGCGTGGCGCGCCCCTTCGGCGACGACGCGGCGGTGGACGGCATCGACTTCTTCATCGACCAAGGCGGCGCCGACCACTACGACGACCTCGCCCGGCGGCTCAACCGCTACAACAAGTACTACCGCGGCAGGGTCGGCGTGGTGCTGACGGCGACGACGAGGTGCTCGTACCCGGACCACCGGCTGGAGAAGGCGCTGGCGACGGGGGTGTTCGCGCGCATCCATGTGAGGATGTTCGGCGACGAGCAGTGCACCATGTCGCCGAGGTACTCGTGGGAGAAGTGGGCGGCGGCGTACCCGCGGAGCAAGGTGTACATCGGGCTGGTGGCGTCGCCGGAGCAGGACAGCGCGTGGATGTTTCAGAAGGATCTCTACTACGAGATGCTGCAGTTCGTCAGGTCGCTGCCCAACTATGGTGGTTTGGCCATCTATGACAGGTACTTCGACAAGAAGGCCAACTACACTGGTGAGGGTTAATTAGCTAGTGATCATCATCTTTGCTGTCTGAAGTGAAGACTAGATTTTACCATTATGTAAAAGATCTGAATAAAGACATCTCTTTTTTCTGTAACATTGTGATTTTGATGTACTTCAATAATGGACGAATAAAATGAGGTCTCAGAAGCTATGTTGGCATCCCTCCAAAAAAGGAAAAAAAAGGTTATGTTTGGATCAGTTCTCAAATGCTTAATAAATTAATCATCACTGGCTGTAATACATCACTGTGTCAGTTTATGTTTCACTGCTATTTTAACGTGCGAAATAAAATTGTAGGGAGATAAAAATGCTGCTTTTCGCATATTTCGATTAGCTGCCTTGGAAATAAACTCGGGGCAACGAGCGTTGAGCCGCCAAAACACGAGAAGCTGACAAATCACTTTTTTTTTAACCTGGTAGCATGGGGAACTGTAAATTAATTAATTACTCCCTTGAGGTTAAAAATAATTAACATTTGTACTAGAATGAACCATATATTTATTGATATTTCTATATATTGTAATGAAAATAGTGGTCAAAGCATTTTATTTTACATTGTCTAATCCTATCCAAATGAAAATAGTGGTCAAAGCACCTATAGGTGCCGGTTCTATAGTTTATAAATTTGTTCCAACAGAAAATTACTTCAAAATACAAAAAAAAAGATACAAATGTTACGTATTTTTGACCGGAGGTCCTATATTAAACGAATAAGTCGCCTTACACAACGAACAATCACCCAGAGGGTGTGAGCTGATGAGGATCAACGAGAGCATGTGAACATGTGAAGTGGAGCAGATCAGCAGAGATTTGTCGAGATTTATTATGTGTAGATCACAAGTAAAATGAGGTCAGAACGTCTCCTATACAATAACTGTACATCAATCGTATCTGAATAATATCTTTCTGCGAATAATCAAACCTCTGTACAGCGCGTTGTGTATTTCACTCGTAGCATCCATTGAATTGGATTCGCCGTTCGTTGACCACCGACATCAGTAGAATCCTGAGGGCTTGGTGAAATCCTCCCGGGGAAAAAAAAATCAGGCGCCCTGCACCGCCCACGCGCCCCCACCACGTGTGTCCGTTACAACAGCCGCCCAGATATAACGGAAACGCTCTATTAATTAAGGGGATCCGTTTCATTTTTTTTCTACCAACAATATTTCAGCTGTTTCTCTATGTATGGATCAAATGTTGCAGTGAATTTTTGATACTATTTAATAATTTTATTTCGATGGGCACGTGGTTTGTTGATGTACACGAGTTATAAGTGTTGTAATGGCTTCAAATTGTTTGTTGCATACATTGAACCAAATTGTTTCATCTAGCAATCTGACCGTGTTTCACTTTTTTTTAAGAATTGAAATATTCTTTCGCTATATGCTGAAACATTGTTTTTATATAGGGTGCAACAACGCCCGGTTTTTTAGAAACCGTTGTTTCATACGTTGTTGCAAAATGTTTCATGAGGTGATTTTGTTGTGTTTGAGCTTTTTAAAAGATTGAAACATTTTCGATCTATTTAGTAAAACATTTTTAATCTACTTGGTGAAACAACGTTTGATTTTTTTTTTAAAAAAAAAATCGGACACCCTATTGGTAGGCGCGGCCGTATAATAGGGGTTGTAAATGGAACAGGGCTATGAGTTCTTTCTCAACTCATCTCACCACTTAAAAAAGAAAAAAAAGGGAAAGAAATATGGTAAATTTTAACCAGTTCTTCTATTGTTTACGGTGTTTATGTTACTGGACTTACAGTTAGAATGTGATAAATCTGAACAACGTAAGATAAACCTTGCTCCCGTCTCGATCTTGTCCAAGGCATCATTAGTTATGAGAGGGTTTTTTATGAACCGTTTCAAACGGATTTAGAGACCCTATAACTTACTTTCATTTGACATAGATCGATATGTAGACCCTCTACCAGCTGGTAACCGATCGAAGTGTATACCATTTGTGAGGCTGGTCTGCGCCATTGGTCTAGAGTACTAGACAATACAAAATGGTAGGGTGTATCAGATCTGTCGGTCAAGCATGGCGTCCAAACCATGAGAGTCGTCGGTCAACCATGTCTGCTGCAGGGATTTTTGTAATTGGATATGCATGCATTCATCTGATCTTGATCCCGTCGTCGTCAGCTTAATCATGCATAAAGATGAACATGCCTGCATGGTGTCCTAACTATATAAACGGACTACTATACCTGCACTGCAAATTAATGTACCAGTACATCTAAAGCAAGCTAATTAACTCACCATCATGGCGTTCGGACGCCGTTCACTCTTCTTCCCCGTGGGCGTGGTGGCCATCCTGCTGCTCGCCGCCGGCCACGCGACCGCCGTCAACACCGGCGAGACCGTCGTCTTCTGGGGGCGGAACAAGGACGAGGGCTCTCTCCGTGAGGCCTGCGACACCGGCCTCTACACCTCCGTCATCATCTCCTTCCTCGCCGTCTTCGGCCACGGCCGCTACTCCCTCGACCCTTCCGGCCACGACGTCTCCGCCGTCGGCGCCGACATCAAGCACTGCCAGTCCAAGTACATCCCCGTCCTCCTCTCCATCGGCGGCCAGGGCGGCGACTACTCCCTCCCCACCAACGCCTCGGCCGCCGACGTCGCCGACCACCTCTGGGACGCGTTCCTCGGCGGCGGCCGCGCCGGCGTGCCCCGCCCCTTCGGCGACGCGGTGGTGGACGGCATCGACCTCTTCATCGACCAGGGCGGCGCCGAGCACTACGACGAGCTGGCCCGGCAGCTGTTCAGCCACTACAAGTTCGAGATGCTTCTGACGGCGACGACGAGGTGCTCGTACCCGGACCACCGCCTGGACATGGCGCTGGCGACGGGGCTGTTCACGCACATCCATGTCCGGGTGTTCGGCAGCGGCGACGACGCCAGCTGCACGACGCGCCACAGGGCGTCGTGGGAGAGGTGGGCGGCGGCGTACCCCGGCAGCCTGGTGTACCTCGGCGTGGTGGCCTCGCCGGAGCAGGACGCCAACGCCTACCTGCCGCGTAAGGTTCTCTTCTCCGACGTGCTCAGCCACATCGTTGAGAAGCCCAACTATGGTGGCTTGATGATCTGGGATAGGTACTACGACAAGAAGACTGGCTACTCCGCTGGAAAAGTTCTTTAATTGTAACTTGCAATCGACCGGAAATTAGATAACCATGGTGATCAATACTAATGAATAAGGATTTGTAGAAAACACAAGGACGTGGTTTTGTCAATGATGTGCTTCTATGCTCGTAAATAAATACACGGACTTAATAAGAGGATTAGAAGAATGGATTTTAATCTCTTGAGAGAAATTCCGCTTGTTCTTCATGTCATCGAAATAGTTATGTAAAAAACTTGACTAGATAAGAATTTGATTACATCAATCAATAAACATATAATTACAAGTTCGACCTGTAAAAAACTAACAAATTAAACTCCAAGTGGTATCACTAGCTAGTACCCAAATCGTTTTTACATGCAGGTAAAAGCAAATTTTGCATGTGGCCAAAGCAACCGCATGCACCAAAAGGTATGTAAAAATCGGGATTTTCGTATGCGGGTAGCGCAAACTCATGCAAAAATCCATTTTTCGCATGCGGTCACCTATGCCGGCCACATGCGAAAACAAATTCAGCGAAAAAGAATAAAAATAAAAAACCCCAAACCCTAGACTGCCGCCGTCGTTGCCCGGATCCGTGCTGGACCCGCGCCACCCGTGCGCAGTCATCATCCACCGCTCCCACCGCCCGCCATCATCGCCAACAACGGATCCGCGCGAGGGAGACCGGCGGCGCCAGCTCGGAGGAGGAGAGGAGAGAAAGAAAGAGAGCAAAGGAAATGAGAGGAGAGAAAGAGAAGTGTCACGCCCCGAACTAGCCCCGAACGGAACTAGCCCGTGTATAACGGCCACGTCTGGTGACCTAAAGGCTTTCATGACAAGGCATTTCGAGAGCAGACACGGGTTCGCCATATGCCGACGAGGGGGGTCCCAGACCGACAACAGGTTAGGTCCCAGACCATGCTGTGCCAGGAAACCCGGGGGTCCTCCCCGACACCACCCCGAAGAATCCACATGCCTCTCGACATCAAGGCTCCCCCGATTAGCAATTTACTCAGCCAGGGGTGTCCCATTCCACCCATGTGGTTGCACATGTCTTATGTTTGGATGAAATTCCAAGGAATCGGTCCTTAACTGCAAGAGCAGGAAACCGTACCCCCGGTACGTTCCCTGGTCCGCGATTTTGAAATTCATTTAGTTCGCAAACACCGACCCAGGTGTCGGGTTTTCCAAGTCTTTCGTAAAACCCAAGTTTTACCCATCATTGGATATTTTAAGTTTTGGGGGAAAGTGTTCCGATGCGCGTGCCCGAGGGCCCACACATCGAAGCACCACAGTCGACAAAGGAATTTTAGGTGTTCAATAAGTCACGGAGGGTAATTGCAACAATGTGGGATTGGGGCCGACGGGCTATCCCGTAAATCACGGCCAAATACTTGTGTGAGTCCTAACCATGTGTAGACCCCCGTTTTTATAACAGGAATCAATCGTGTGAACAGTACCATTTCCCTGGATCAAGTAGTCTGGTACACACGAATTCATAGCTGAAATACCGAGTACACATACACGAATGTCTAGAACGAGTTATTACATCATAAGCCCGCAGGCATAGTCTTAAATCATCGGACCGAATGGTCCGGAATACATCCAAAAACAGAATAGGTAAGGCAGCGGAAATGGAGGCAGCGGCACGCCATTGCCACAGGCAACGACCGTATCTAAGACCTATTGGACCCCATCGTCTTCATCTCCCTCCTGATAATAGGCATAGGGATCTTCCGACGCTTCATCTCCAGCCTCTGATTAAGTTTGTGTATAGCAAGGGTGAGTACCAACCGTACTCAACAAGTCACCACAGCAACAATGCACATGACAGGGATATTTGAAGGATGGTTATGGTTCTTTTGCGTAAAGCGAGTTTTATAATCCTTTTCACAACCCTAAGACCTAGCATAGACTGATCAAGTTTTAATACCAGCGTTCATATTAGACAATGACGGTTCTGTCCACCATCCATTATGATCCCAAGGATGGCTTCCCGCCATTGAGTCGTCATGGTTTTCTGAGGACGTCCACATTCCCTACTCTCAGGAAGTGGCTCCAGCAGCATATAAATCATCATGCAATTATCCCAACCCACATAAGTTTAAGAATTCAGAATCTAGCCAAGTGTAATACATGTCCCGGTGCTCAATAACCGCGAGCACGGCTATTCGAATAGATTTGGTTTACTCACACTGCAGTGGATGTACACTTTACCCGCACTCCGCGACTGCCCAACACATGAGCCTCGTCCCAACACATGAGACGCGTCACGGCAAAGCTTTTTGATAACCTCGCATTGGCAGTACCCGCTCCATGAACTTTACATCCTCATACACTCTAGGCGTACGCGGTTTCTAGCAGTGTGAGGAGTTCTGGCGCACCCGGGAAAGAAAGACTCACACATGCATTAAGTTAATTAGGTTTAAATTCTCACATGGCAGTCCTACCGATGGCGACACCACTGTAGACACCCGCCTCGCGGTTCTACCAATGGCTGCCCCACCGTAGAGCCCCTGCCTCACACATCAAGAAACCACTATGCATGGATACTGCCTCTGCTCAGCTATCTATTCCGCTAGGTCTATACCCATACGAGAAGTGCGGTTGTACGGGGGTCGTTTCATGCTTAACTTCATGGCTCGGTCCTTAATTGACCGGGGACGGTACTAGCCTTTTCCGGATACCACCCAAATCCTCCGTCCGCCCCAGTCGAAAACATTTGTTTGATTTTATTTCTCTTTTCACAGATCATGTCACCAACATCATGGCACTGTGGCGCTCATGCCTCCACATGCCGTATCTCGATTACCTTCCCAAAGGTAATTGCCCAAGCATATAGCATTTGATAAATATGAGTATGCACAATTCTAGATTAGCATTGCTAAGCAATTGTCATAATTGACTAGGGACCTATACGTAAACAGGGTTACGAAGGAAATAAAGGTGAACAATAATCAAGGCATGGCATAATCACAAGTGGGATTTTCTTCATTGCATGCAATTTTATTTGTAAACAAAATAATTTCGCAATTGGGATCAATATGTTCAAGGGATAGTGATGACTTGCCTTGCTCAAGGTCTTGCGGGTCTTGGCCTTCACTTGGATCTGCAACTCCCTCGGGCTCTATAGTTACGTGCGAAGATTGATTTGAATTCGGTTAGAATTCAAATAAAAATCCAAATAAATCCAAATAGAAGTCGAATGCGAAAATCGATTCTTTTTATTAACCTTACTATTCGCGAACTAGGGCTAATCCAATTTTGATTCATATATATCCTAGATTATTTTTACGGTATAAATATTTTGTTATCGCAAGTTTTTAATTTAATTAGTCCGGGTGTTACATCCGTTTTAATAAGTTAAAAATTTCTATTGCGAGCCAAGTATTGGACAAAGTCCAAAAATTATTTAATATTATACGATTTAATTTAGTCTATGCCTAAACGATTAAATATAATATACGGCTAAATTTCCTAGTAATTAAGTCCGAATTACCACCGTGAATCAGTTACTTATAGAGATTATCCCCAAATAATCTATAATATTTTATAAGATTCATCTAATTATTTCTAGTCATTAATTATATCTAAATTACCACCGCGAATTGATTTCTTATAGAAATTACCGAGAATAATCTATATTTGATATTCACTTTGTGCAATTCTAACGGTTATAATTAATCTTATTAATTAAATTCTAATTTATTTTAAATTTCTAAACCTCCTAAATTTCTCTCTAATTTTTATTTAGTTGATTTTTTTTTCTTCCTCTTTTTTTTCTTTCTTTTTCTCCTCTCTCTACTCTTTTTCTCTCCTCTCTCCCTCTCTCTCTTCTTTTCTTTTTCTTCTCTCTTTCTCTCTCTCTCTCTTTTTTTTTTCTTCTCTCTCTCTCTGCTCTCTCTCCCGGCTCCTTCCTCTCTCTTTCCTTCTTACTTTTCTCTCGCCTCTTCTTCCTTCTTCTTATCCGCTCGGCTCTCCCTTTCCCTCTTCGCGGCCATATGTCTACCCGGCGGCGACGACAACCTAAGGGGGGGGGGGGGCAGCGGCTCACCACGGTGGCGGCGGCGACGAGGGCGGCTGTGACAAAGGCGGCAACGACGACGGCGCACGGCGTGGCACCCGGAGGCGGCGGCACGGCGACACGAATCCGGCGACGCGGCGGCACGGCGATGGCGCGGTGGAGAAGGGGAAAGAGAGGGGGAAGATGGGGGATGGTTGTGGGGTGGAGAAGAGGGGGAGGGCTTGGATTTATAGGGCGCGGGGAGGGAGGAAAGGAGAGGGGCGGCGGCGGCTCTAATGGCGACGTGCGGTGCGGGGCTGCGCGGGGCGCGAGGCGACGAGGGAGCGGGCGTGCGGCGCGGCGGCATGGGGGCAGGGCGACGTGCGGCACGCGGGATGGGCGCGCGGTGCTGTGGCATAGGGGAGGGGGACAGAGCGACGTGCGGGGGCGGCATCGTGACGACGTGACGACGAGACAGGGCGGCGCGGCGCGTGGGGAGGCAGAGCGGCGCGGCGCGCGGGACGGGCGGCGATGCGGGGCTCGAGGCGACGACGACGCGTGTGGCGCGGGCTTGAGGCGATGACGACGCGTGCGGCGCGGCGACGGGACGCGCGGGTGGCGCGGCTTGAGACGACGGCGACGGGATGGGGAGGCGAAGCGGCATGGGGCGACGACGTGCGTCGATTGGGGCAGGCGGCGGCGCGGGGTTCGAGATGGGGACGACGTGCGCTGCGCGGCGACGGGACGGGGAGGTCGAGCGGCACGGCGCGCGGGGCAACGCGACGGGGCGCGGGGCTCGAGGGCAGGGGAACCACGACGCGCGCGCGGCGGCGACGATGGCGCGACGGCACAGCAGCGGCGACGAGGCGGGGACGGCGACAGCGGCGATGGCGCGCGGTGTGGGCTCGGGACGGCGCGGGACTCGGCGCGCGGCGCGCGGGATGGGCGTGCGGGCGACGGCAGAGGAGGGGGGCCGGGTTAGGGAACCCCGTCGAACACCTTGCGGCCAATGAACAGTGCCATTTTCCAATTTTCCCGATTTCAGCCCATTTTCCATTTAAATTTAATTTTGCAATTTCTAAATGTTGTAAAATTGATTTTTAATCATTATGTGTGTTATTCCAATTATTGAATTCACCCTAGATTAATCTTACTCATATTTCATTTATTCATTCGAATTTTTAATTAGTGTTAATTCTTATTCCATTTGCGTTTAAATTAAATTGATACAAATATGATCGCGACAATATTTTATTTATCTCAATCCACACTTAATCTTTATTTTGAATTATATTTGTTTTACCAATTTATTTTTAGGATTATAAGCGATTAATTATTCTTCACACTCGATTAGTGAACCTCGAAATCAAATCAAATAAAATAGGCGAATAAAATCAGCATGATGCAATCTATTTGAAAAGTTTTCGAGAATCCGTATTTTTAGGGTTTTGTTTTTATTGGTCGGATTTTCAGGGTGTTACAAACCTACCCCCCTTAAATAAATCTCGTCCCGAGATTTCTTACCGGTTTTCGAACAGATACGGGTATTCCGTCTTCAAGAACTCTTCGCTTTCCCAAGTGGCTTCATCCTCAGTGTGATTACTCCATTGTACCTTGTACATACGCCACGATTTGGTTCTAGTCCTCTTTTCTGCTCCATCCAATATCCGGATCGGGTGTTCGGAATACGTGAGATCGTTGCTAATGTGAATCTCCTCCAGCGGAGCTTGTTCTTCCGGCACTCGTAAGCATTTCTTTAATTGTGACACATGGAAGACGGGGTGTACATCGGCGATAATTTCGGGTAGCTGTAGCTGATAGGCAACTTCTCCTCGTCTAGCGAGGATTTGAAAAGGTCCCACATATCTTGGCGCTAGTTTTCCTTTAACCTTAAACCTTTTCGTTCCCCTCATTGGTGAAACCTTTAGATAAACGTAATCTCCTTCCTTAAACTCTAGGTTTCTTCTTCGGGTGTCCGCGTAACTCTTCTGCCGTGACTGTGCCACTTTTAAACGGTCTCGAATCAGACGAACCTTTTCTTCGGCTTCTTTGATAATGTCAGGTCCAAATACTGCACGTTCTCCTGTCTCGGACCACATCAGCGGGGTTCGACATCGTCGACCAAACAATGCCTCATTGGGCGACATTTTTAGGCTTGCTTGAAAGCTGTTGTTGTAGGAGAATTCGGCGTAGGGCAAACATCTCTCCCAGTCTTTGCTAAAATCCAATGCACAAGCTCTCAACATGTCCTCCAGGACCTGGTTGGTTCTCTCTGTCTGGCCATCTGTCTGTGGGTGATAAGCTGTGCTGAACGCAAGGTAACTCCCTAGGGCTTCATGTACTTTCTCCCAGAAATGAGAGGTAAACTGGGTGCCTCGATCGGATATGATCCTCTTAGGTACACCATGAAGACATACTATCCTGGCCATATATAACTCGGCTAGCTTGGCACTACTATAATTTGTCTTAACGGGAATGAATCTTGCCGTCTTGGTGAGTCGATCCACAATCACCCAGATGGAATCATACCCTGTTGCAGTCTTGGGCAATCCAACAATAAAATCCATACCTATCTCATCCCATTTCCATTCGGGAATCCTAAGGGGTTGCAGCAAACCTGCCGGTCTCTGGTGCTCAGCCTTCACCTTCTGACAAACGTCACAGAGCGCTACGTACTCTGCCACATCTCTCTTCATGTTGGGCCACCAGTATCCTTCCTTCAGATCTTGGTACATTTTAGTACTTCCGGGGTGCAATGAATATGCCGATTCGTGAGCTTCTTTTAGGATTAACCCTCTCAGTCCACCCTGTTCAGGTACGTAAATCCTCTTTTTGTACCATAGGACATCCTTCTCGTCGGTTGAAAATTCCTTTGCAAAGCCTGCAGCTAGACGTTCCTTCACCTCTCGAATTTCCTGGTTGTCCTTCTGGGCCTCTTCAATTTGGGTCCTCAAAAGAGGTTGAATGTCCAAAGTGTTTATCTGTCCACGAGGCACTATACGTAGGTTTAGCTGGGCCATTTCCTCCTTAAGCTCAGGAGCCATTCCTTCCGCCTCAAGTTGATTGCAATGGCTCTTCCGACTCAACGCGTCAGCCACAACGTTTGCCTTGCCAGGGTGATAGTGAACCTCCAAGTTATAATCCTTGATTAATTCCAACCACCGTCTTTGCCTCAAGTTGAGGTCTGACTGGGTAAAGATATACTTTAGACTCTTGTGGTCAGTGTAGATATCGCAGTGGTTTCCTATCAGATAATGTCTCCAAATCTTCAGCGCATGAACCACGGCTGCAAGTTCTAGGTCATGGGTAGGGTAGTTTTCTTCATGTGGTCGCAATTGTCGCGACGCATAGGCCACAACCTTTCCGTCCTGCATTAGTACTCCTCCTAGTCCTTGCCTCGATGCATCACAATATATGACAAAGTCTTTTCTGATGTCAGGAAGAACTAAAATAGGTGCCGAGGTCAGCTTTTCCTTGAGTTGCTCAAAGCTTTTCTGACACTGTTCTGACCATGCAAACTTCTTTTCCTTCTTGAGTAGTTGTGTCATTGGCCGGGCTATCTTAGAGAATCCTTCAATGAACCTCCGATAGTATCCGGCCAAGCCTAGAAAACTCCGAATTTCGGTCACAGATTTGGGTTCCTTCCATTCCGTAACGGCCTCCACTTTAGCAGGGTCCACTGCTACTCCGCCGGCTGAGATCACGTGGCCTAGAAAAGCGACTTCCTTCAACCAGAACTCACACTTGCTAAATTTTGCATATAATTTGTGTTTCCGAAGTTTCTCGAGTACCAAACGCAAGTGCTCAGCATGTTCTTCTTCGTCTTTGGAGTAGATCAATATATCATCGATGAATACTACCACGAATTTGTCCAGGTAATCCATGAATACCTTGTTCATGAGGTTCATAAAGTATGCTGGGGCGTTGGTTAAACCAAACGACATTACCGTGAACTCATACAACCCATAGCGTGTTGAGAACGCGGTTTTGGGTATATCCCCGGTCCTAATTTTCAATTGATGGTATCCTGATCGAAGATCAATTTTAGAGAATACCTTCGCTCCTTTGAGTTGATCAAAAAGATCATCGATCCGTGGTAGTGGATACTTGTTCTTAATTGTTACTTCGTTCAGTGAACGATAGTCTACACACATCCTCATGGTACCATCCTTCTTCTTGACAAATAGTACTGGGGCTCCCCAAGGTGACGAACTGGGGCGTACGAATCCCTTTTCTTGCAACTCTCTGATTTGCTTTTTAAGCTCCTCTAACTCATTGACTGGCATCCGATAAGGTCTCTTGGATATGGGAGCAGTTCCGGGTATCAGATCAATAATGAACTCTATATCACGATCTGGTGGCATCCCAGGTAGATCTTCTGGAAACACATCGGCAAATCGTTGCACTATAGGCATTCCTTTCAAAGGTAGCATGGTAAATATGCCTCCGGCACGTTCGGTTAGTCTAGGATCTTGATCCATAGTTGCTCGCATGTCCGACCCCCAAGGTGTGGTCAGGGTAACTTCCCTACGTCTGCAGTCGATTACCCCTCTGTTCTTTGTTAACCAATCCATTCCCAATATGACATCCAGGGTCTGGGGTATCAAAACCATAAGGTTGGAGGGAAACACCACATCCCTAAGACGGACAGGTACATCTATGCAAGCATGACTCACAGTTATCTCGCCCCCAGGTGAGTGGACTATCATAGGTTTTCTAAGTCTCACTAGAGTTAAGTTGTGCTTTTGACTAGCCTTCAAAGATATGAATGAATGCGATGCGCCAGAATCGAAAAGGACTTTAACTGGGGTAGAATTGATAGAGAACATACCCATTAGTACGCCCTGATCTTCCTGGGCCTCTTCAGCTCGGACATGGTTCACTTGTCCGCGCCCAAATCCTGTAGCGGTCCTGTTCGTTTGTGGAGTCTTGAACAGGCCTCGTCCGACAGCAGGGGCAGGGGTCCCACGAACAGTGATCGCATTGGCGCCAGTACGGACAGGAGTCTTGCGTGGATGAGGGCAGTTGTTGGCGTAGTGTCCATACTCCCCGCAATTGAAGCAGTCCACATGCCTCCTGGCCCCAGGGGCAGCCAGAGTTGGTGTAGGGGTGCGGTTTTGAATCGCAACTGGCCTGTTGAAGTTGCTAGGTGCAGCAGGGCGGTTGGTGGCCATAATAGGGGGCTTCCACCCAGACGAAGTGGCTCCCTTGAGTCGCTGAGGCACTCCCTGAGGTGTGCGATTCATAGCAAGCCTCCTCTTGCGATTGTGTTCTACAGTCCTCTGATCATTTTCCAATCTAACAACTTTGTTGATCAGGCTCTGGAAGCTATCATGGTCTTGCCCAATCATAGGTCCACGCAACTCATCATTCAGCCCTTCTATGAACTTGTCGATCTTTTCTTCTTCATCGACAAGATCTCCGACTGCATAGCGGGCCAACTGAGTGAATCGGTTCAGATATTCCTGCACCGTCGTGTTTCCTTGTCGCAACCTTCTGAACTCGTTCTTCTTCATTCGCATTACCGCAGCAGGTACGAAGTTCTCGCGGAAGGCTGCAGTGAACTCTTCCCAGGTGGGTTC
This sequence comes from Oryza glumipatula, assembly GCA_000576495.2. Lineage (NCBI taxonomy): Eukaryota > Viridiplantae > Streptophyta > Magnoliopsida > Poales > Poaceae > Oryza > Oryza glumipatula. Next base: position 30,988,650 of record CM002514.2, read on the forward strand.
TCCAGCATCCTCTTCCCGAGCTTCCTTGTAGGTATCCCACCAATCACCAGCGGGTCCCTCCAGTTGGTTCACTGCGAAGATCACCTTGTCGGCTTCGCGTACCCGGACAAGAGTCAGTTTCTTCTCGATGATACGCAGCCAATCTTCCGCCTCCATAGGCTCGTCTGCCGTTGCGAACGTGGGTGGCTTGGTCCTCATGAATTCTCCAAAGCTTGATCCTCCGCGGTTGCCTTGGTTGTTTGCAATGGCTTGTAGAAGCTGGGTTTGAGTGGCCATGACTCCGGCCAGGGTGGTTAGGTCAGGTGTCGAAGGTTCTTCATTGCTGGTTGACGCCCTACGTCGGCTTGCCATCTGTGTAGGCCGATTAAGTAAGTATCCTAATCTTCTAACTAGTTCTTATGGTTTTATCCCATTAAGGGAGTTGTTTTGGTGTGAACTTTGTTTTGCAAGCTTGGTGGAATAAACTCATTTTCAATACAACAGCAATAATATCATAAATAACATCATAGAGTTCCACAAATAGTACATAAATCATGATGCAAGCGACTGTATACATACACAGTCCAAACAAGGTTCATCCAAAAGATACATCAAACTAACTATCAAGCTATCCGTCAATCTAGATAAGGGGGTAGGGGTGTGTCTCGCCTACAATCCCAAAAAGAAACCATCTGAAGCGAGATCGAAGCTGCAGTCATCCTCCGGTCTAGTCGTCCAACCATCCGCAGGATCCTGGGGCAGGTAGAGGGTGGTCGCTGGCACGGGCAAACCGGAGTCCCCACGGCTCGGAAGTAGTGGCCTCTGAATCAGGCTTGGGCTTCTTGCCCGGAGGTCGTGTGCTCTTGCGAGCAGTGCTGAGGGTGCGAGGGCCTCCGAGGAAGGTGATGCGGGGAACAGGGATCTCATCCTCTGAAGAATCAGTGGTGTCTGGCTCGACGTCGGTTCCCTCTGTCTCGGAATCGACCTGGATCGGGGTCTCCAAACTGGAACCCAGCTGCGGAGAAGGTATAGGGATCTGTGGAGTGTGCACAATCTCCGGGGCAGGTGGCGGTGTCACTGTCGGGTCCTCCAGGTAAGGTGCTGACTCAGTAGCCAACATGCCAGCCTCTCCCAAAAGAGCGTGGAATGCTGGTGGGTATGGCGGAGTGAGGAAAAAGTAGCGGTCACGCCCTACTGCTGTGGAAGTAGAAGCTCCTGAGGTGCTGGCCGTGGCTGCTCGAAGCTGCGCCTCCAGCTGACTGACGTGCTCCTGACTCTCCCTCAGCTGCTCCTCAAGTGTATCCACCATCCCGCGGCGCTCGTTGTACTGATCGGACAACTGCTGGAACTGGTTGCCGTGGGCCTGGAGCTGTGCCTTCAGTGAGTCTATCTCACTGCCCCAAGTCTGGTGCTCCTCCTCCAGCTGAAGCTGCTGCGCTGTGAGGTCAGTCACCTCGGTCTCTAACTCTCCCACACGCCTCTGCTGGTCGTCGATCTCTAACAGGGCCTCCTCGTAAAAGTCGTCTGCTGCCTCAGCCCATCGTGACAGTCGGGTCACTATCGGGTTGTAGCAGCAAGGCGTGTCCTGAACTGTGCAGACGGAGTTGCTCTCCTCTCGAAATGGGTGGTGAGCAAACTCAGTACTCGCCAACTCGGCTCGGTGGATAGAGCTAAGTCTGAGGAAGGCCTCCCGTGCTGCATCCTGCATCGCGTTCTCTGGTAGGTCGCGACGGTATCGTGCCGGGAAGCTGTAGTCTAACTCCGGAGGAACTCGTGTGTGAACCTCGACCCGAGCCTCCCAAACAGATCCACACGGCCTCACTCGGTAGATCGGAGAGCTGGGGTATCGCAGACGCCTCATCAGCCGGTGTAGCTCGATGACGTAACCCTCCGAGCGGGGTACGCCCATCTCCCAAGCGGCGGGTGAATCCTGATCTGCCATCTAAATTTTAGGAAAAACCCAAAGTCAGCTAAGAGTAAAAAAAAAATTTTGTAAAGAGAATAGTTAAGAGTAAGATGAAAATCGTACCGAGTTTTGTAAACATAGCGTTTTTATTTTTGAAAGTATTACTAAGTGGGAATTTCTCCCTTGGCCAACTTAGAAAAGGGGTGGGGCACCTTTTTGGTCTTTTCCTACAGTCGTATGGCTCTGATACCAGCTCTGTAGACCCCCGTTTTTATAACAGGAATCAATCGTGTGAACAGTACCATTTCCCTGGATCAAGTAGTCTGGTACACACGAATTCATAGCTGAAATACCGAGTACACATACACGAATGTCTAGAACGAGTTATTACATCATAAGCCCGCAGGCATAGTCTTAAATCATCGGACCGAATGGTCCGGAATACATCCAAAAACAGAATAGGTAAGGCAGCGGAAATGGAGGCAGCGGCACGCCATTGCCACAGGCAACGACCGTATCTAAGACCTATTGGACCCCATCGTCTTCATCTCCCTCCTGATAATAGGCATAGGGATCTTCCGACGCTTCATCTCCAGCCTCTGATTAAGTTTGTGTATAGCAAGGGTGAGTACCAACCGTACTCAACAAGTCACCACAGCAACAATGCACATGACAGGGATATTTGAAGGATGGTTATGGTTCTTTTGCGTAAAGCGAGTTTTATAATCCTTTTCACAACCCTAAGACCTAGCATAGACTGATCAAGTTTTAATACCAGCGTTCATATTAGACAATGACGGTTCTGTCCACCATCCATTATGATCCCAAGGATGGCTTCCCGCCATTGAGTCGTCATGGTTTTCTGAGGACGTCCACATTCCCTACTCTCAGGAAGTGGCTCCAGCAGCATATAAATCATCATGCAATTATCCCAACCCACATAAGTTTAAGAATTCAGAATCTAGCCAAGTGTAATACATGTCCCGGTGCTCAATAACCGCGAGCACGGCTATTCGAATAGATTTGGTTTACTCACACTGCAGTGGATGTACACTTTACCCGCACTCCGCGACTGCCCAACACATGAGCCTCGTCCCAACACATGAGACGTGTCACGGCAAAGCTTTTTGATAACCTCGCATTGGCAGTACCCGCTCCATGAACTTTACATCCTCATACACTCTAGGCGTACGCGGTTTCTAGCAGTGTGAGGAGTTCTGGCGCACCCGGGAAAGAAAGACTCACACATGCATTAAGTTAATTAGGTTTAAATTCTCACATGGCAGTCCTACCGATGGCGACACCACTGTAGACACCCGCCTCGCGGTTCTACCAATGGCTGCCCCACCGTAGAGCCCCTGCCTCACACATCAAGAAACCACTATGCATGGATACTGCCTCTACTCAGCTATCTATTCCGCTAGGTCTATACCCATACGAGAAGTGCGGTTGTACGGGGGTCGTTTCATGCTTAACTTCATGGCTCGGTCCTTAATTGACCGGGGACGGTACTAGCCTTTTCCGGATACCACCCAAATCCTCCGTCCGCCCCAGTCGAAAACATTTGTTTGATTTTATTTCTCTTTTCACAGATCATGTCACCAACATCATGGCACTGTGGCGCTCATGCCTCCACATGCCGTATCTCGATTACCTTCCCAAAGGTAATTGCCCAAGCATATAGCATTTGATAAATATGAGTATGCACAATTCTAGATTAGCATTGCTAAGCAATTGTCATAATTGACTAGGGACCTATACGTAAACAGGGTTACGAAGGAAATAAAGGTGAACAATAATCAAGGCATGGCATAATCACAAGTGGGATTTTCTTCATTGCATGCAATTTTATTTGTAAACAAAATAATTTCGCAATTGGGATCAATATGTTCAAGGGATAGTGATGACTTGCCTTGCTCAAGGTCTTGCGGGTCTTGGCCTTCACTTGGATCTGCAACTCCCTCGGGCTCTATAGTTACGTGCGAAGATTGATTTGAATTCGGTTAGAATTCAAATAAAAATCCAAATAAATCCAAATAGAAGTCGAATGCGAAAATCGATTCTTTTTATTAACCTTACTATTCGCGAACTAGGGCTAATCCAATTTTGATTCATATATATCCTAGATTATTTTTACGGTATAAATATTTTGTTATCGCAAGTTTTTAATTTAATTAGTCCGGGTGTTACATCCGTTTTAATAAGTTAAAAATTTCTATTGCGAGCCAAGTATTGGACAAAGTCCAAAAATTATTTAATATTATACGATTTAATTTAGTCTATGCCTAAACGATTAAATATAATATACGGCTAAATTTCCTAGTAATTAAGTCCGAATTACCACCGTGAATCAGTTACTTATAGAGATTATCCCCAAATAATCTATAATATTTTATAAGAATTCATCTAATTATTTCTAGTCATTAATTATATCTAAATTACCACCGCGAATTGATTTCTTATAGAAATTACCGAGAATAATCTATATTTGATATTCACTTTTGCAATTCTACGGTTATAATTAATCTATAATTAAATTCTAATTTATTTTAAATTTTCTAAACCTCCTAATTTCTCTCTAATTTTTATTTATTTATTTTTTTTTTCTTCCTCTTTTTTTCTTTTCTTTTCTCCTCTCTCTCTATCTCTTGCTCTCCTCTCTCCCTCTCTCTCTCTCTTTTTCTTTTTCTCTCTCTTTCTCTCTCTCTCTCTTTTTTTTTCTTCTCTCTCTCTCTCTCTCTCTCCCGGCTCCTTCCTCTCTCTTTCCTTCTTCTTTTCTCTCCCTCTTTCTTCCTTCTTCTTCTCCCTCGGCTCTCCTTTCCCTCTCGCGGCCCTATGTCTACCCGGCGGCGACGACAACCTAAGGGGGGGGGGGCAGCGGCTCACCACGGTGGCGGCGGCGACGAGGGCGGCTGTGACAAAGGCGGCAACGACGACGGCGCACGGCGTGGCACCCGGAGGCGGCGGCACGGCGACACGAATCCGGCGACGCGGCGGCACGGCGATGGCGCGGTGGAGAAGGGGAAAGAGAGGGGGAAGATGGGGGATGGTTGTGGGGTGGAGAAGAGGGGGAGGGCTTGGATTTATAGGGCGCGGGGAGGGAGGAAAGGAGAGGGGCGGCGGCGGCTCTAATGGCGACGTGCGGTGCGGGGCTGCGCGGGGCGCGAGGCGACGAGGGAGCGGGGCGTGCGGCGCGGCGGCATGGGGGCAGGGCGACGTGCGGCACGCGGGATGGGCGCGCGGTGCTGTGGCATAGGGGAGGGGGACAGAGCGACGTGCGGGGGCGGCATCGTGACGACGTGACGACGAGACAGGGCGGCGCGGCGCGTGGGGAGGCAGAGCGGCGCGGCGCGCGGGACGGGCGGCGATGCGGGGCTCGAGGCGACGACGACGCGTGTGGCGCGGGCTTGAGGCGATGACGACGCGTGCGGCGCGGCGACGGGACGCGCGGGTGGCGCGGCTTGAGACGACGGCGACGGGATGGGGAGGCGAAGCGGCATGGGGCGACGACGTGCGTCGATTGGGGCAGGCGGCGGCGCGGGGTTCGAGATGGGGACGACGTGCGCTGCGCGGCGACGGGACGGGGAGGTCGAGCGGCACGGCGCGCGGGGCAACGCGACGGGGCGCGGGGCTCGAGGGCAGGGGAACCACGACGCGCGCGCGGCGGCGACGATGGCGCGACGGCACAGCAGCGGCGACGAGGCGGGGACGGCGACAGCGGCGATGGCGCGCGGTGTGGGCTCGGGACGGCGCGGGACTCGGCGCGCGGCGCGCGGGATGGGCGTGCGGGCGACGGCAGAGGAGGGGGGGCCGGGTTAGGGAACCCCGTCGAACACCTTGCGGCCAATGAACAGTGCCATTTTCCAATTTTCCCGATTTCAGCCCATTTTCCATTTAAATTTAATTTTGCAATTTCTAAATGTTGTAAAATTGATTTTTAATCATTATGTGTGTTATTCCAATTATTGAATTCACCCTAGATTAATCTTACTCATATTTCATTTATTCATTCGAATTTTTAATTAGTGTTAATTCTTATTCCATTTGCGTTTAAATTAAATTGATACAAATATGATCGCGACAATATTTTATTTATCTCAATCCACACTTAATCTTTATTTTGAATTATATTTGTTTTACCAATTTATTTTTAGGATTATAAGCGATTAATTATTCTTCACACTCGATTAGTGAACCTCGAAATCAAATCAAATAAAATAGGCGAATAAAATCAGCATGATGCAATCTATTTGAAAAGTTTTCGAGAATCCGTATTTTTAGGGTTTTGTTTTTATTGGTCGGATTTTCAGGGTGTTACACCATGCAATATTTGCGGAAAAGAAATACTTAGATTTAAATTATAGGTGCAAGATGATCAAAGGTGACTTGCCTTGCTCGAGATCTTGAGCTTGATCCTCGAAATCCTCGCACTGCGGGTCTTCGGGCTCCGAAACTACACGCGGAACGGGACAACTCAACAAACAGCGAAAATAAAGCCCTATTATTGACCTCTAAGCGTGCCATTAAATAGATCTCGGGATTTGGAGAATTTTGGAAGTTGAACGGAGTCAATCGGATGTACGGTTGAGAAGATATTGAATTTCTAAGATTATTGGATTTTTGGTCTAAAGGAAAAAGGATTTAATTAAATCCTTTTAAAAAGAAAAAGGAAATAAAGGGAGGAGGGACGGAAACTAGACTTCTCGGGCGGCTAGGGCGCGGCCCAAGAGAATTGGACGGCTCGGCCGAGCTAAACGGGCCGGCCGGCCCAAGAGGCGGCCCACAGACGCGCGGGCGGGCGGAGGAGAGAGAGAGCGCGGTGGGCCGGGTTCACCACGCGCGGTCCCGGGTGGGACCCGCTTGTCGGTGACTCGGCTCACCGTGAGCTGAGTGCATGCGGCGCGGCTAGGGTTTGGGGCGCGGACTCGGCGCACGCGCGCGGCGCGCGGGAGACGCGGGTGCGGCGGGCCCACGCGCAGCCTCACGGCTCGCGGTGGACCGCGCGCACGGAGAGGCGGCGAACCGAGGTCGGCTGACCCGGTCGCGGCTGAGGTGGCGCCGACGTGGCGCCGACGTGGCTGCCACGCGGGCCGACGCGAGGAAGACGACGACCCGGCCGAAAATGGACGGCGGACGGCGGCGACGAGCGACGGGACGATCCGCGACGATGCAAGCGACAGCGAGCACACCGGGATGTCGACCGAGATGAGAGGAGACGAGCCAACGGCTCGGATTCGCCGGAGGGGGCTCGTCGGCGACGGATTGCGGCGACGACCGACGGCGGCGAGAGAAGAGGGGAACGGCGACGGCGGCTCGAGGGGCTAATCCCCGGCGGTGGGAGCATCTACGCGACCCTGGGAGTCCGATTCTAGCGCCGGATTGGGCGGAGACGCGCCGAGGAAGGCTGGCGACGAGCGGCTCCTCCGAGCTCGGGCGGCGACGGCGGCGGGCATGCGGCGAGCGACGGCACGGCTCGGGGCTGCGCCGGCGATCTACGGGGAGGCTACTCGAGCTACTACCGAAAGCGGAGAGGAGGAGATGGAGGGAGGAGGGAGAACGGAGGGGAAATGCTACCGTGTGGAGGTGGGCGCCGAGACGATGGCCGACGGCGCGGGAGGAAGCTCTCCGGCCTCGGGCCGGGGAAGAGGAAGGAGAGGAGGCGCCCGGAGTCCCTTCCGCGTCCACGGACGCGGCGGCTTCTCCGGCACACGCGACGGCAGCGGCGGCGAAGATTTTTAGGGCACGGGCGCGGAGTGGCGGGGCCGAGGGGATGACGACGGCGATGACGGCGGCGCGGATTTGGAGTGGCGCGGCGACACGGCGGCAGGCGCGGGGCCGGGGGATGACGGCGGCGGCGACTGGCCGGTCGGCCACGACGCGCGCGCGCGGGAGGATTCGAACGGGCGGCGCGGGAGACAGCGCGCGGGCGGGGAAGGCGGTGCGCGGCGCGGCTCTCGCGTGCTCGCGCACGCGCACGCGCATGAGCAGGCGCGCGGCTCGGGGGCGGCGCGAGAGAGGAGGGAGGGGAATCGGGAGAAAGAGAGAGAGAGAGAGAGAGAGAGAGAGAGAGAGAGAGAATGGGCCGGGAGAGGGAGGAAACCGGCCCACGACTGAGGGAGGCAAAATAGACTTTTGCCGAGGATTTGAATTGGATGGGATTGGATCCGGAATTTGAATTCGACGGAGGATTGGGGATTCGAGATCGGGAATTGGCACGGAGACTGACAATCAAACAAAGAAACGGATTTTCGCATATAGGGTTTTTAGGAAATAATTTTCCCGCTAGGCGCCACGACGGAACGGGCGCTACAAGAAGATAGAGAGGTAAATATCTGTAGAGGGAGAGAGGGAGGAGGAGAGGCGAAAAAAATTGAAGCGGTGAGAAGGGAAAGAGAGAGGAGGAAAATAAAATTGTGAAGAAGTGGGAAAATACGGACCACTTAAGAGACTCGCATGTAAAAATATATTTCCGTATGCGGTCCCTTAATTATGAGACCCGTATGCGAAAATAGATTTTACATGTTATCCACTTAAGAAGCCATGTGCAAAAAGGAGGTCGTTTTTTGCAGACATGACCAGTTACGGTCCATCTGTAATCTATTGGGGTTCTCGTACAAAAAAAATCATTTTTATAGTTTATGTGTATATTTAGTCATACATATAATATATTTTTAACTTGTAGAAGTTAAATTTGAACTTGTATTTTATGAAATTTATGAAATGATATATCATATATCAATCTATCTTCAAAAAGAAATTGATATCTATTTCTTGGGATTAAAATATTTTTCTCAAGGATAAATCGGCAGGAGTAAATAAAAGAATCCACACCGTTAATAAATGTGGAGTAGTATGATGTATACTTTACAAACAATCCAACGGGAGCAATCCAGAGCAGCTATCGGTTTCTGAACCTGCAGAGAAGATCGAAATGGTCGGTACGTCCGTACGAGTCGTCGGTCCATGTTTGCAGGCGACCGTACGAACGTGGATAATATGCAATGCATATGCATTACTTCACGCGATCAGCTAATTAAGGTTCTGTTTAGTTGGGAAAAATTTTTAGGTTTGGTTGTCACATCAGATATACGGACATATATTTGAAGTATTAAACACAGTCTAATAACAAAACAAATTACAGATTCCACTAGAAAACTGCGAGACGTATTTATTAAGCCTAATTAATCTATTATTAGCAAATGTTTACTGTAGCACTATATTGTCAAATCATGGCGCAATTAGCCTTAAAAGATTCGTCTCTCAATTTACACGCAATCTGTGTAATTGGTTTTTATTTTTGCCTATATTTAATACTCCATACATGTGTCCAAACATTCGATGTGATAGCGTGAAATTTTCTTTTAGAAACTAAACAGGGCCTAACTATAGCAGATGAACAGGTAGATGATGAACAACATTAATATTGGTCAACATTAGTAGTAAATCATTTTCATTATTTTTTTAAAAAAAATAAAGAAGATGATGAACAACATCACCGACCGCTCTCTGTGGAACTCCCGTTACATGAACAGCTAGCACGAGTAGACCTGCAATGTGCATGGTATACGTACACGTACCAACTGTTTGCTGGCAACCTGCATTCTGCACGCGATCGAGCGGCACACAGCAAATTATATTGAATAACAAATCAGAGAGCTTAGCTAGCTTAATTGGTCAACAAGATGAGCTGCCAATACGTACAGCTGCTACGCATATACTCCTATGCCGTGTACTATATATATCATGCATATGCATTTTGCATTCCAAATCATAGCCACTCATCACTGCCTCACTGGCTCACTGCAATTAAACGCCATCTCGATCGAAAGCTAGACTAACCACGTACGTACGATCGATGGCGTTCCGGCGCCGCTCATGCATTCCGGCGGCTCTGGCCGTCTTCTTCCTGCTGCTCGCCGGCCAGTCAACCGCCGGCGAAGACCAGACCGCCGTAATCTGGGGCCGCCACGGCGACGAGGGCACCCTCCGTGAGGCCTGCGACACCGGCCACTACAACACCGTCATCATCGCCTTCCTCAGCGTCTTCGGCCACGGCCGCTACTCCCTCGACCTCTCCGGCCACGACATCCGCCGCGTCGGCAACGACATCAAGCACTGCCAGCGCAAGGGCATCGTCGTGCTCCTCTCCATCGGCGGCCAGGGCGGCGACTACTCCCTCCCCTCCTCCCGCTCGGCCGCCGACGTCGCCGACAACCTCTGGAACGCGTTCCTCGCCGGCCGCCGCAAGGGCGTGGTCCGCCCCTTCGGCAACGCGGTGGTCGACGGCATCGACTTCTTCATCGACCGGGGCTCCGGCGACCACTACGACGAGCTGGCCAGGAAGCTCTACAGCTACGGCAACAACAAGGGGAAGGGGGTGATGCTGACGGCGACGCCGCGGTGCAGGTTCCCGGACCGGCGGGTGGAGAAGGCGCTGGCGACGGGGGTGTTCGCGCGCATCCACGTGAGGATGTTCGGCGGCGACGTGAACTGCACGGCGGCGCCGAGGGAGTCGTGGGAGAAGTGGGCGGCGGCGTACCCGGCGAGCCAGGTGTACCTCGGGCTGGTGGCCTCGTCGGAGCAGGACCCGGGTTACCTGTCGCCCAAGCCACTCTACTACACGCTGGTGATGTACATCAGAGACAGGCTCAACTACGGTGGCAAGATGATCTGGGATAGGTACTACGACAAAAAGACTGATTATTCCATTGGAAAACTTATTTAAACACTATATATATACTCCTTTTTCCATTGGGAGCATGGAGAGATATATATACAAAGTAATGAATAGGGATTAATCTCTAGCTATATGGAATAATGTAATCCCATGTCGCAATTAAATAACGGTGATTATCTGAATTGTTGTTGTTTGTAATCCTCCAAAATAATATCAATTAAGTTCACTGCATGTGAAAGTAAAATCGATCTTTAGTCATAGCTCCTTACGTCAACAAGGTGAATAATTTGTTCAAACGCATGCTTACGCAGGATGCAACGTCATTTGTGTATTGAATAACCTTTCATCCTTACGTTGCGTTCTAAACAGATTATTCACCTTGTTGACGTAAAATTCATTGCACGCAAGAAAGTGAGAGATTTGCTCAACTCTAGTGCATGTCCTATCAATCATATTCAGAGCGTACGTAAATTCCTTCCTTGACCCACTCATGTGACTAATGGCAATTGTCAAATTTCGTTCTTAACATGTCTATGAAAGCTTATCGATTGCTAACTTGATTATAGGAGAGAATTACATGTTACACATGTATTATATACCTAAAGATTAGAAACACATGAAAAGATGTAGATAAAGAATTGGAATATTATGGTTCCTCAAATCCTAGTGATCATGAGGTTGAACTTAATTTATGTTAAAAATTTCTTATAAAGAAACTATGAATTGAGGCAATCCATAGGAAGTCAATAAGATTTTAGAAGGGAGTCATTCTTATGTTCCGAAATTCACAAAATTTATTAAATTTGTGTGGTCACCAAAATTGCAAACCCTGGCTACTACTGCACATTACACTACTAGAGAAACCATCTTTGCCGGGTTGGCCAAAAACCACATTAGTTCCGGTTTGAATAGGAACCGGGACTAAACATCATTTTTTGTCCCGGTTTAAAACTTCAATGATCTTTAGTCTCGGTTCATTCATTGTTACGATGTGGCACGCACCCTATTATCTTTAATCCCAGTTGATGTCACCAACCGGGACTAAAAATCAGATATTTAATCCCGGTTGTTTATATCAACCGAGAGGAAAGATAAAAAATGCGCACGCTGGAAGGAGATAGAAAAAAATCGTCCGTGGAGGAAAGACGTACGGGTACAGATAACAAATCTCTCTCTTTCTCTCCCTCAACCTTATCTTCTTCTTCTCCTCCCCTCCCCTCTCCTCATCCTCCTCCTCCTCCCCCTCCCCCGGGCCCTCCCCTCTCAGCCTCTCCTCCCCTCCCCCTCCACCCCTCCCCTCGCCCCTCCCACTGCCGGCGGCGACTACTAGCGGGCGGCCGCCTCGAGCGGGCTTCAAGCCCGCTCCCATGGGTAGGCGGCGGAGCGGCGGGCGGTCAGACTGGTGGCCGGCGAGGCGGCGGGTGGCGGCGCTGCCCGAGGCAGCGGCGGACGGCCGGTGCCCTCCCCCCTCTCTTCCTCTCCCGATCTATTCAATGAGATGTTTAGATGAATTTTCCGATGTGTGGATGAATTTGTGGATAATTTTGTAGATGTTTTTGTGATTTTGTGAATGATTTGTGATGTATTTGGGAATTTTGTGAATGGGATTTGGAGAAAATGCAGCTTTGGGGATTTTGTGAATGATTTGTGGTGCTCGAATGATTTGTGGATGATTTTATGAATGATTTGTGGTGCTCGAAGTCATGCAAGCAAAAAGAAAAAGGAAAAAAAACCCTACTCCCGGTTTATGTTACCGATCGGGACTAAAGATGAAATTTTAGTCTCGGTTGATGTAACACCCTGAAAATTCGACCAATAAAAACAAAACTCTAAAAATACGGATTTTCAAAAACTTTTCAAATAAATTGCATCATGCCGATCTTATTCGCCTATTTTATTTGATTCGATTTCGAAGTTCACTAATCGAGTGTGGAGAATAATTAATTGCTTATAATCCTAAAAATAAATTGGTAAAACAAACATAATTTAAAATAAAGATTAAGTGTGGATAGAGATAAATAAAATATTATTGTGAACATATTTGTATCAATTAAATTTAAATGCGAGGGAATAAGAATTAGCACTAATTAAAGATTCAAATAAATAATACAAATAAAATATGAGTAAATTTATCTAGAGTGGATTCAATAGTTGGAATAACACACATAATGAATAAAAATCAATTTTACAACATTTAGAAATTGCGAAATTAAATTTAAATGGAAAATAGGCTAAAATCGGGAAAATCGGAAATGTCACTGTTCATTGCCCACAAGGTGCTCGACGGGGTCCCCCCAACCCAGCCCCCTCCTCTGCCTCGCACCCGTGCGCCGCGCGCCGAGCCCCGCACCGCGCGCCATCGTCGCCGCCGCTGCCGCGCCGCGCGGGCCGCTGTCGCCCCGAGCCCGCGTCACGTCGCCCGTCATGTCGCCGCACGCCGACCCTCACCCTCGCACCCGTGTCGCCGTGCCGCACGCGTCGCCGTCGTCCTGAGCCCGCGCCGCGCGCCCGTCCCGTCGCCGCGCCGCGCGCCCCGCCGTCGTCTCGAGCCCCGCGCGCCGCGCCGCTTTGCCTCCCCGTCCCGTCGCCGCGCCGCGCATGTTGTGTCGGCTCAAACCCCGCACCGCCGCCCCGTCTCGTCGTCACGTCGCCGCGTCGTCACGTCGCCCGCCTGCACGTCGCCTTGTCCCCTCCTATTTGCCGCCGCGCCGCGCGCCCGTCTCGCCCGCCCGCACGTCGCCCTGCCTCCCCATGCCGCCGCGCCGCACGCCCGTCCCCTCGTCGCCTCGCGCCCCGCGCAGCCGCGTCGCCGCACGTCGCCATTAAAACCGCCGCCGTCCCTCTCCTCTTCTCCCTCCCCCGTGCCTATAAAGCCGAGCCCCCCCCCTCCTCCACTCCACACCCATCCCCGTCCATCTTCTTCCCCTCTCCTCCTTCTCCACCGCGCCGTCGTCGTGCCGCCGCGCCGCCACCATCGAAGCCGCCGCGCCATAGCCTCGAAGCCGACGCGCCGTCGCCTCAAAGCCGCCCCGCCGTGCATCGCCGCCTTGCGCCGCCGTCGCCGCCACCGCCGTCGGTAAGCCGCCGCCTTCCCCTTGCGTTCATCGCCGTCGCCGCCGGGGAGAGAGAGAGAGCGAGTGAGAGAGAGGAAGGGGGAGACGAAGCCGAGAGGAGAAGGAGAGAAAAGGGGAAGAGAGAAGAGAGAGGAAGGAGCCGGGAGAGAGAGAGAGAGAGAGGGAGAGAGGAAAAAGAAAAAAGAGAGAGAGAGAGAGGAGGAAAAAGAAAAAAAAAAAAGAAAAGAAAAGAGGAAGAGAGAGAGAGAGAAGGAAACAGAGAGAGAGAGGAAAAGAGAGAAAAAGAAAAGAAAAGAGAGAGAGAGAAGGAAAGAAAAATAAGAGAAAAAGAAAAGAAAAGAAAAATAAATAAATAAAAATTAGAGAGAAATTAGGAGGTTTAGAAAATTTAAAATAAATTAGAATTTAATTATAGATTAATTATAACCGTAGAATTGCAAAATTTAATATAAAATATAGATTTTTATAGATTATTTGGGGGTAATCTCTATAAGTAATTGATTCACGGTGGGAATTCGGATTTAATTAATAGGGATTTTAGACGCGTATTATATTTAATCATTTAGTCATAGACTAAATTAAATCGTATAATATTAAAAGATAATTTTTGGACTTTGTCCGATACCTGGCTCGCAATGGAAATTTTTAACTTATTAAACGGATGTAACACCCGGACTAATTAAATTAAAAACTTACGATAACAAAATATTTATACCGTAAAAATAATTTAGGATATATAAATCGAAATTGGGTTGACCCTAGTTCGCAAATAGTAAAGTTAATAAAAAGAATCGATTTTCGCATTCGACTTCTATTTGGATTTATTTGGATTTTTATTTGAATTCTAACCGAATTCAAATCAATTTTCGCACGTAACTATAGAGCCCGAGGGAGTTGCAGATCCAAGTGAAGGCCAAGACCCGCAAGACCTTGAGCAAGGCAAGTCATCACTATCCCTTGAACATATTGATCCCAATTGCGAAATTATTTTGTTTACAAATAAAATTGCATGCAATGAAGAAAATCCCACTTGTGATTATGCCATGCCTTGATTATTGTTTACCCTTATTTCCTTCGTAACCATGTTTACGTATAAGTCCCTAGTCAATTATGACAATTGCTTAGCAATGCTATTCTAGAATTGTGCATACTCATATTTATCAAATGCTATATGCTTGGGGCAATTACCTTTGGGAAGGTAATTGAGATGCGGCATGTGGAGGCATGAGCGCCACAGTGCCACGATGTTGATGACATGATTTGTGAAAAGAGAAATAAAATCAAACAAATGTTTTCGACTGGGGCGGACGGAGGATTTGGGTGGTATCCGGAAAAGGCTAGTACCGTCCCCGGTCAATTAAGGACCGAGCCATGAAGTTAAGCATGAAACGACCCTCGTACAACCGCACTTCTCGTATGGGTATAGACCTAGCGGAATAGATAGCTGAGCAGAGGCAGTATCCATGCATAGTGGTTTCTTGATGTGTGAGGCAGGGGCTCTACGGTGGGGCAGCCATTGGTAGAACCGCGAGGCGGGTGTCTACAGTGGTGTCGCCATCGGTAGGACTGCCATGTGAGAATTTAAACCTAATTAACTTAATGCATGTGTGAGTCTTTCTTTCCCGGGTGCGCCAGAACTCCTCACACTGCTAGAAACCGCGTACGCCTAGAGTGTATGAGGATGTAAAGTTCATGGAGCGGGTACTGCCAATGCAAGGTTATCGAAAAGCTTTGCCGCGACGCGTCTCATGTGTTGGGACGAGGCTCATGTGTTGGGCAGTCGCGGAGTGTGGGTAAAGTGTACATCCACTGCAGTGTGAGTAAACCAAATCTATTCGAATAGCTGTGCTCGCGGTTATTGAGCACCGGGACATTTATTACACTTGGCTAGACTCTGAATTCTTAACTGTGTGGGTCGGGATATTGCATGATAATTTACATGCTGCTGGAGCCACTTCCTGAGAGTAGGGAATGTGGACGTCCTCAGAAAACCATGACGACTCAATGGCGGGAAGCCATCCTTGGGATCACAATGGATGGTGGACAGAACCGTCATTGTCTAATATGAACACTGGTATTAAAACTTGATCAGTCTATGCTAGGTCTTAGGGTTGTGAAAAGAATTATAAATCTTGCTTTGTGCAAAAGAACCATAACCATCCTTCAAATATCCCTGTCATGTGCATTGTTGCTGTGGTGACTTGTTGAGTACGGTTGGTACTCACCCTTGCTATACACAAACTTAATCAGAGGCTGGAGATGAAGCGTCGGAAGATCCCTATGCCTATTATCAGGAGGGTGATGAAGACGATGGGGTCCAATAGGTCTTAGATACGGTCGTTGCCTGTGGCAATGGCGTGCCGCTGCCTCCATTTCCGCTGCCTTACCTATTCTGTTTTTGAATGTATTCCGGACCATTCGGTCCGATGATTTAAGACTATGCCTGCGGGCTTATGATGTAATAACTCGTCCTAGACATTCGTGTATGTGTACTCAGTATTTCAGCTATGAATTCGTGTGTACCAGACTACTTGATCCAGGGAAATGGTACTGTTTACACGATTGATTCCTGTTATAAAAACGGGGGTCTACAGAGCTGGTATCAGAGCCATACGACTGTAGGAAAAGACCAAAAGGCGCCCCACCCCTTTTCTAAGTTGGCCAAGGGAGAAATTCCCACTTAGTAATACTTTCAAAAATAAAAACGCTATGTTTACAAAACTCGGTACGATTTTCATCTTACTCTTAACTATTTTCTCTACAAAATAAGTTTTACTCTTAGCTGACCTTGGGTTTTTCTTAAAATTAGATGGCAGATCAGGATTCACCCGCCGCTTGGGAGATGAGCGTACCCCGCTCGGAGGGTTACGTCATCGAGCTACACCGGTTGATGAGGCGTCTGCGATACCCCAGCTCTCCGATCTACCGAGTGAGGCCGTGTGGATCTGTTTGGGAGGCTCGGGTCGAGGTTCACACACGAGTTCCTCCGGAGTTAGACTACAGCTTCCCGACACGACACCGTCGCGACCTACCAGAGACCGCGATGCAGGATGCAGCACGAGAGGCCTTCCTCAGACTTAGCTCTATCCACCGAGCTGAGTTGGCGAGTACTGAGTTTGCTCACCACCCATTTCAAGAGGAGAGCAACTCTGTCTGCACAGTTCAGGACACGCCTTGCTGCTACAACCCAATAGTGACCCGACTGTCACGATGGGCTGAGGCAGCAGACGACTTTTACGAGGAGGCCCTGTTAGAGATCGACGACCAGCAGAGGCGTGTGGGGGAGTTAGAGACCGAGGTGACTGACCTCACAGCGCAGCAGCTTCAGCTGGAGGAGGAGCACCAGACTTGGGGCAGTGAGATAGACTCACTGAAGGCACAGCTCCAGGCCCACGGCGACTAGTTCCAGCAGTTATCCGATCAGTACAACGAGCGCCGCGGGATGATGGATACGCTTGAGGAGCAGCTGAGGGAGAGTCAGGAGCACGTCAGTCAGCTGGAGGCGCAGCTTCGAGCAGCCACGGCCAGCACCACAGGAGCTTCTACTTCCACAGCAGTAGGGCGTGACCGCTACTTTTTCCTCACCCCGCCATACCCACCAGCATTCCACGCTCTTTTGGGAGAGGCTGGCATATTGGCTACTGAGTCAGCACCTTACTTGGTGGACCCGACAGTGACACCGCCACCTGCCCCGGAGATTGTGCACACTCCACAGATCCCTGTACCTTCTCCGCAGCTGGGTTCCAGTTTGGAGACCCCGATCCAGGTCGACTCCGAGACAGAGGGAACCGACGTCGAGCCAGACACCACTGATTCTTCAGAGGATGAGATCCCTGTTCCCCGCATCACCTTCCTCGGAGGCCCTCGCACCCTCAGCACTGCTCGCAAGAGCACACGACCTCCGGGCAAGAAGCCCAAGCCTGATTCAGAGACC
This sequence comes from Oryza glumipatula, assembly GCA_000576495.2. Lineage (NCBI taxonomy): Eukaryota > Viridiplantae > Streptophyta > Magnoliopsida > Poales > Poaceae > Oryza > Oryza glumipatula. The sequence goes on from CM002514.2 coordinate 31,006,220, forward strand.
ACTACTTCCGAGCCGTGGGGACTCAGGTTTGCCCGTGCCAGCGACCACCCTCTACCTGCCCCAGGATCCTGCGGATGGTTGGACGACTAGGCCGGAGGATTAGTGCAGCTTCGATCTCGCTTCAGATGGTTTTTGGATTGTATGCGAGACACACCCCTACCCCTTACCTAGATTGACGAGTAGCTGGATGTTTAGTTTGATGTATCGGTTGGATGAACCTTATTTGGACTGCGTATGTATGCAGTCGCTTGCATCATGATTTATGTACTATTTGTGGAACTCTATGATGTTATTTATGATATTATTGCTGTTGTATTGAAAATGAGTTTATTCCACCAAGCTTGCAAAACAAAGTTCACACCAAAACAACTCCCTTAATGGGATAAAACCATAAGAACTAGTTAGAAGATTAGGATACTTACTTAATCGGCCTACACAGATGGCAAGCCGACGTAGGGCGTCAACCAGCAATGAAGAAACTTCGACACCTGACCTAACCACCCTGGCCGGAGTTATGGCCACTCAAACCCAGCTTCTACAAGCCATTGCAAACAACCAAGGCAACCGCGGAGGATCCAGCTTTGGAGAATTCATGAGGACCAAGCCACCCACGTTCGCAACGGCAGACGAGCCTATGGAGGCGGAAGATTGGCTGCGTATCATCGAGAAGAAACTGACCCTTGTCCGGGTACGCGAAGCCGACAAGGTGATCTTCGCAGTAAACCAACTGGAAGGACCCGCTGGTGATTGGTGGGATACCTACAAGGAAGCTCGGGAAGAGGATGCTGGAGAACCCACCTGGGAAGAGTTCACTGCAGCGTTCCGCGAGAACTTCGTACCTGCCGCGGTAATGCGTATGAAGAAGAACGAGTTCAGAAGGCTGCGACAAGGAAACACAACGGTGCAGGAATATCTGAACCGATTTACTCAGTTGGCCCGCTATGCAGTCGGAGATCTTGTCGATGAAGAAGAAAAGATCGACAAGTTCATAGAAGGGCTGAATGATGAGTTGCGTGGACCGATGATTGGGCAGGACCATGAGAGCTTCCAGAGCCTGATCAACAAAGTTGTTAGATTGGAAAATGATCAGAGGACTGTAGAACACAATCGCAAGAGGAGGCTTGCTATGAATCGCCCACCTCAGGGAGTGCCTCAGCGACTCAAGGGAGCCACTTCGTCTGGGTGGAAGCCCCCTATTGTGACAACCAACCACCCTGCTGCACCTAGCAACTTCAACAGGCCAGTTGCTATTCAGAACCGCACCCCTACACCAACTCTGGCAGCCCCTGGGGCCAGGAGGCATGTGGACTGCTTCAATTGCGGGGAGTATGGGCACTACGCCAACAACTGCCCTCATCCACGCAAGACTCCTGTCCGTACTGGCGCTAATGCGATCACTGTTCGTGGGACCACTGCCCCTGCTGTCGGACGAGGCCTGTTCAAGACTCCACAAACGAACAGGACCGCTACAGGATTCGGGCGCGGACAAGTGAACCATGTCCGAGCTGAAGAGGCCCAGGAAGATCAGGGCGTACTAATGGGTATGTTCTCTATCAATTCTACCCCGGTTAAAGTCCTTTTCGATTCTGGCGCATCGCATTCATTCATATCTTTGAGGGCTAGTCAAAAGCACAACTTAACTCTAGTGAGACTTAGAAAACCTATGATAGTCCACTCACCTGGGGGCGAGATAACTGTGAGTCATGCTTGCATAGATGTACCTGTCCGTCTTAGGGATGTGGTGTTTCCCTCCAACCTTATGGTTTTGATACCCCAGACCCTGGATGTCATATTGGGGATGGATTGGTTAACAAAGAACAGAGGGGTAATCGACTGCAGACGTAGGGAAGTTACCCTGACCACACCTTGGGGGTCGGACATGAGAGCAACGATGGACCAAGATCCTAGACTAACCGAACGTGCCGGAGGCATATTTACCATGCTACCTCTGAAAGGAATGCCTATAGTGCAACGATTTGCCGATGTGTTTCCAGAAGATTTACCTGGGATGCCACCAGATCGTGATATAGAGTTCATTATTGATCTGATACCCGGAACTGCTCCCATATCCAAGAGGCCTTATCGGATGCCAGTCAATGAGTTAGAGGAGCTTAAAAAGCAAATCAGAGAGTTGCAAGAAAAGGGATTTGTACGCCCCAGTTCGTCACCCTGGGGAGCCCCAGTGCTATTCGTCAAGAAGAAAGATGGTACCATGAGGATGTGTGTAGACTACCGTTCACTGAACGAAGTAACTATCAAGAACAAGTATCCACTACCACGGATCGATGATCTTTTTGATCAACTCAAAGGAGCGAAGGTGTTCTCTAAGATTGATCTTCGATCAGGATACCATCAATTGAAAATTAGGACCGGGGATATACCCAAAACCGCGTTCTCAACACGCTATGGGTTGTATGAGTTCACCGTAATGTCGTTTGGTTTAACCAACGCCCCAGCTTACTTTATGAATCTCATGAACAAGGTGTTCATGGAGTACCTGGACAAATTCGTGGTAGTATTCATCGATGATATATTAATCTACTCCAAAGATGAAGAAGAACATGCTGAGCACTTGCGGTTGGTACTCGAGAAACTTCGGAAACATAAATTATATGCAAAATTTAGCAAGTGTGAGTTCTGGTTGAAGGAAGTCGCTTTTCTAGGCCACGTGATCTCAGCCGGCGGAGTAGCAGTGGACCCTGCTAAAGTGGAGGCCGTTACGGAATGGAAGGAACCCAAGTCAGTGACCGAAATTCGGAGTTTTCTAGGCTTGGCCGGATACTACCGGAGGTTCATTGAAGGATTCTCTAAGATAGCCCGGCCAATGACACAACTACTCAAGAAAGAAAAGAAGTTTGCGTGGTCAGAACAGTGTCAGAAAAGCTTTGAGCAGCTCAAGGAAAAGCTGACCTCGGCACCTATTTTAGTTCTTCCTGACATCAGGAAAGACTTTGTTATATATTGTGATGCATCGAGACAAGGGCTAGGAGGAGTACTAATGCAGGACGGAAAGGTTGTGGCCTATGCGTCGCGACAATTGCGACCACATGAGGAAAACTACCCTACCCATGACCTAGAACTTGCCGCTGTGGTTCATGCGCTGAAGATTTGGAGACATTATCTGATAGGGAACCATTGCGATATCTACACTGACCACAAGAGTCTGAAATATATCTTCACCCAGTCAGACCTCAACTTGAGGCAAAGACGATGGTTGGAATTAATCAAGGATTATGACTTGGAGGTTCACTATCACCCTGGCAAGGCAAACGTTGTGGCTGACGCGTTGAGTCGGAAGAGCCATTGCAATCATCTTAAGGCGGAAGGAATGGCTCCTGAGCTTAAGGAGGAAATGGCCCAACTAAACCTACGTATAGTACCTCATGGACAGATAAACACCTTGGACATTCAACCTCTTTTGAGGACCCAAATTGAAGAGGCCCAGAAGGACAACCAGGAAATCCGAGAGGTAAAGGAACGTCTAGCTGCAGGCTTTGCAAAGGAATTTTCAACCGACGAGAAGAATGTCCTATGGTACAAAAAGAGGATTTATGTACCCGAGCAGGGTGGACTGAGAGGATTAATCCTAAAAGAAGCTCACGAATCGGCATATTCATTGCACCCCGGAAGTACCAAGATGTACCAGGATTTGAAGGAAGGATACTGGTGGCCCAACATGAAGAGAGATGTGGCAGAGTACGTAGCGCTCTGTGACGTTTGTCAGAAGGTGAAGGCTGAGCATCAGAGACCGGCAGGTTTGCTGCAACCCCTTAGGATTCCCGAATGGAAATGGGATGAGATAGGTATGGATTTTATTGTTGGATTGCCCAAGACTGCAACAGGATATGATTCCATCTGGGTGATTGTGGATCGACTCACCAAGACGGCAAGATTCATCCCCGTTAAAACAAATTATAGTAGTGCCAAGCTAGCCGAGTTATATATGGCCAGGATAGTATGTCTTCATGGAGTTAATATGATGCAGTTAGTGGTGGGTTGTCAAACATGGTATCCTTGGTAAGCGGGATATCTTAGTCTGAAGCAGTTGATGGCAAGTTAGAAGTAAAAAACAAGCACGATATTCTCCCGATGGCAAGCATGGTATTCTAGTAATGACAAGCTGATATCGGCGCATAACGTGAAGTGGGTAACTTGTATGAGGTTGACACCAAAGATATGAATTATAAGAAGTTCTGGAACTGAAGCCCCATCCTCAACTACCGTAGCCCAGTCGAAGTCAGCTAAAGGTTCAACCAGGGACAAGTCATTTGAAGAGAAGATTCCATCTGCAACAGGAGATCGAGCCAAGCAGTCGAGAGTGGAGAAGTTTTGCTGGGCAAGTTTGTTATAGAAGATGCAACGAAAGAAGTCAGATAACAAGAGAAGACCGCCCAACCAATCTTCTTGCTAGCCTTCTCGAATCTCGGGGGCGAGATTCTTGTAAGGGGGGTGGATTTGTCACGTCCTGATAAATTCATCCCGAATTAAAAATCATTCTCTAAAAGGAATAATAGAATTTATTTAAAATTCGAAAAGAAATCGGCAAACACTAAAATACGTACAAGAAAAATTCGAATGTGGCCCGGAGAATTTTTGTTAAATTCTCCTTGGTCTAAAATGAGCCCTCAAATTTTACTTGAATTTTCAGAGCACCGGAAATAATTATTAAGCAACAACAACAATTATCAAAGTTTATTAAAAAGAAAAAAACCTAAAAATAAATCCTCTTCCTCCTTTGGGCCAAGCCCAGCCCAAAGTCTCCCTCTCCTCCCTCTCTTTCTCTCCCTCTCCTTCTCTCCCTCCTCCTCTTGGGCCTCCTCCCCTCCCGGCCCAGCTCCCTCCCCTCCCCTCTCCCTCCCGGGCCTCCTCTCCCTCCTCTCCGCCTGGGCCGCCGCCCGGCCCAAGCCACGCCGCCCCAGCCTCCCGAGCCGCCCCCCCCCCTCACGCGCGCCGCACGCGCGCTGACCGCGCGCCCCGCGTGGGACCCGCCTGCCGGGTCGTCTTCCTCCTCCCGCTCAGCTCCTCTCTCTCTCCCGTGAACCCTAGCTTCTTGCTCCCTCTAATCCGCACAAATCAATCAATGGATTCCAAAATTAATTGGGGGGTTTTAATCCCCATTGAATCCTCTTCAATTCCCCCCAATTTCCCCCTTGATTCGTGCTTTTAATCACCCGGAACGGCCACGCCAATCCCGGCCACCTTCCATGGCCGCCGGCCATGAATTCCGCCGCCGTTCCCCGCTCCTCCCGTGGTCGGCTCCCTCTCCTCCCCTATAAAATGGAAACCACTCTTTGCGTTCTACCGTTTTGGCCTCCTCCCGCGTCTTCCCGTGGCCGCACCACCCCTCCCCGCCTTCTCCTTCTCTCTCTCCGGCGCCGGCCGGCCTCCAGCCGCCTCTCCCTCCTCGCCCGTGCGCCGTCCGGCCGTGCCGTCGCCTCCCTCGGCCTCGCAGCCGCCTCCTCTCCCCCGGCATCACCGTCTCCTCGCCGGAAACTCGCCGGAACGGTGCCCCCGCCGGCAACCAGTGGCATTGGTGCCACTGTACTCCCTCCGGCCGGCCACTGTCCATCGTCGGTGCGGCAGCCGACGTCGTCGTCTCCTCCGTCGACGTCGCATAGTCGTCCTCTCCTCCGGCTGCTCCCTGATTTCGCCCGGAAGCCGCCATCTCCGCCGCCGCCACGCCGGCCTCTCCTTCCTCCTCATCGACGTCTCCTCCGGCAGTCCCTTCCGCCGTGCCCGTGCGCCGTCCAACGTCGCCATCTCCTCCCTCGACATCGCCGCGTCGCCATCCACCCCGGCCTACCCTCGGTTTCGCCGGAACGCCGTCGCCCGTGCCGGCCTCTCCATCCTCGTCGTCGCCGACGTCCCTTCGGCCGCCCCTTCCTCCTCCCCGGCTCGTCGGCTCGCTGCGCCACCACCACCTCCGGCATCATAGCGGTAAGGTCGCCCTCGGCCTCGCCTCCCCTCCACCCGAACGCCGCCGGTGTTCGTCGTCGTCGGCATCGTTCGTCCTCGCCGGCTCGTCGTCTCGCGGCGCCGCCTCCGTCGTCGGAATCGCAGCGGCGTGTTCCACGTCGTCCCCGTCTCCGTGCAGCTGCCGCCGGCTGCCCTCGTCGTCTCCTCGCCGGCCCCGGTCGTCGTCGTCCTCTCGTCGTCCTCATCGTCGTGGCGTTCGTCCCTCCGTCAAGCCGTTCTCGTCCGTCGTCCGCGTCCGTCAAGTGTGCCGCTGCAGCCCCGTCGTCGTCTTCGTCCTCGGCTCCGCGTCGTCAAGCCTCGTGCCGGCCGCGTCTCGCCTTCGTCCAAGGATCGCCGCCGAAGCCGTCCTCTCGCCGTTCGTCTCCGTTGTGCCCGTCTGTCTCCGCCGCGCCCGTTCGTCGTTGTCGTTCCCTCGCCTCGTCGCGTGGTGGTGAGGATCCCTCTCCCTCGCTGCCCCGTCCTCGTCCTTTCGGTGTCGCCCCATGCCCGTTGTGCGGTTGTCGACCCCGGTACCCGTGTACCGGTGTCGGCAGTCGTTCGCTTGTGCGTGTGGTGACCGTGTTAGTGTGTCCGCTCGGTAGCCGCGTTGTTTCCACGTGTGCAGCCCGTGTGGTGTCTAGTGGAGTCCGTTTGTCGGCCACTCGCCTCGGTTGACACACGGGATCCGCTTCCGTCGACCCGTGGACCGTCTCTGTGTACTCGGTCTACTGTGGTCCCTTAGGTTGACATGTGGAGTGCGCATGTCAACAGCGCAGCCTTCCTGTCTTTTCCAGGCTAGCGCTCACACATGTTTTATAATTGCAAAGCCTAATTATAATAATCCGCAAATCTCCATATAACAGCATTAAACTTCGGATGATCATATCTTGGTCATACGAACCCCGAATCGACCCGTTCAAGTCTCCTAATGTTTGTTATAACCTAAAGAACCGTGTGCTTTCTTTTTATGTATTGTTATTGCTTCTTTATAGGCTTGTAGCTTTGCTTGTGTGCTTCGCGTAGCTTCTGTCGTTCCGGAGGTTCCCGAAGCGTGGTTCGCAGGTCGTCGCCGAAGGTTCGGAAGGCCGTTCTCTCTGAGCAAGGCAAGTCACATCATCCTTGAGCATATTGAATCCCAGTTTATAAAATTATTTTAATTTAAATTAATGCATTATCGCTTTATTTAAATTCCCGCGTTATCACTATTTTATCTAGCCATGCCTATTTACCTTTGTTATGACCTTATTATTTTTGCTATTGTTTATTATTACCTTGTTCACCCTAGGAAAATCAAACCCCAACTAGTGGGTACTCTATTCATGGTTCCACTAGTATGAATTTAGGTAGATGCTTCGCTGAATAATTAGGCAACATTAGGTGATTTTATAACTTTAGACTTTGGGGATGCTCATATCATTTGGACACTGTGGAATGGTTGGCTTGTGATGGAATTGAACACACACCTCCCCCCTCTATTCAAAACTCCCAAAATGGTTTTAGGCTGGGCTCGAGGTGCAGGGTTTTGCTAGTAGCACCTCGGCCACTATAAGGACCGGTCTTCGGGCCTCTGTTGCAAAGCACTACCGTACTAACCACATGTCTAATGGGTAAGGCTTAACTCGGTGCTCAGTCTAGTCCTGAACAAAAGGACACGGATAGAGATGGATGAAGTCGTTGCGACGATGGATATCTCTGAGGCAAATGAAGGCTACGCGAGCTGCGGCTCGGTAATCGAGATGTCTAGGCAAATGAAGACTACACGGGTCGGTGCCCGTTAGTCGAGATGCCATGGCACTGGACTAGTACGCGGGTGGTCTCACCCCTATGTGTGTGGCGCACCCGGTCTAGATCCTCTGCTAGGGGCTCAATCCTGGCCTGCCTGTCCCGGGATACCGGCCGTAGGCAGGGTTGGGTCGGTACTTTTGTTCACGGCTCGGATGGGTGAAGGGTTATGTCACATGTTTACGACGGGTTCCAAGGCCATGGAATGCGGAGTAAGGATGTGTCTTGTGGGTAAAGTTGTACACCTCTGATCAGAGTAAATCTATTCGAATAGCCGAGCCCTCGGATATGGGCAAGCCTAGCAATGTACCCAAGTTAGGGGTTTAATTCTTAAAACCTGCTTAACAACTAAAATGTGGAAAGGTTGGCCTGGGTTGGCTTGGGACGAGCTGGGACCCAGGTCGGGTTGCCAGTTCGGTCTGAATCATCGTAGGCCTTGGGTTAAGGCAGGTTCGTGTGGGTCCACGGCCTTGATTAATAATATTGTGTAGCTCTAGGATCGTCTTTATAAAACAGCTTTGGGCAACTAAGTGACTTTTAAATGCTGTTTACTGCAAAACCTAACCCCTATTATTATTCCCTTGTACCCCCTTGCATTAATCATGCATCTGCCGGTGTGGCTTGCTGAGTACGGTGGTTGTACTCATTCTTGCTCAATCTTTCCCCCCTTCAGTAAGAGAAGCTTTGGAGAAGAAGTCTTAGGTGGAGTCCTGGCTTATACCCCAGTTGAGCGCCTGTGAAGATGGAGCCGTAGGCCCGCTAGTCCGCTGCTGTTTATTTTTGATTGTCAGGCCTGAAGCGCCTTTGTAATAATGTAAATATTATCGATATAATAAAGATGTGCCTTTTGTATCATGTTTGTTTGGTGTACCCCGGCTATTCCTGGGACGGGGATTAATACACTAGTGTTCGGGAAAAGGCAATTTTCTCGGTCGCGACAAGCTGGTATCAGAGCCATCTCGACTGTAGGATAAGCCAAGTGGATAAAACCTAAGGACATATTTTATAAATGAAACTATTTGCGAAAGTCCGTTTTTCCTCCTTTCCCTAATGCTATTTGCAAAATGTTTATTCTCTTCTTCCTCCTTCAGATTTTCAACTAGTACTAGATGGTCAGCTTTGCGAAGAAGAAGATGTTGCCAATTGTTTGCCGAAGCCCCGGAAGGCTGCAGGATCCGCTAGCGAAGCGAAGGAAGCAGTGAAGCCAGCTGTGAAGTAGGAGTGAAGATCTTGGGAACCCATCGCAGAACCTAAGCCGCCCTCTAGGGTAGTGTGGTTAGTCGTGTGTTCCTTTGCTTGTGTGTGTAGCGCGTGGTTTGCATCGGTGGGGTGTGATGTAACCATGCTAGGTTGTTTGCTTAATCAACTTGCAGAATAAACCTAACATACATCATGACAGAAAAAGTGTAGATCTGTTAAGGTCCTATCCTTAGTTTCTGATCTGTCTCTCCTCTTTGTTTTCCTCTCTCCCTCTCCAAACCCTGCAACAGATGGCTGACAATGAGAAAGGCAATAAGGTCAGAAGTCAGGACATGGGTACCCCAAGCTCCCGAGTGAATGAGGCACCAGACACCAGTTGTGTGGCAGTGGTCCAACACCTGATTAACTAGAACAAATTGCTTATAGAGATACTACAGCAGCATCGGACGCCAATTCTGAACCCGAGTCAGATGCAACCTCAGGTGCAGTTGGAGGCAGTCCAAGCACTCACACCACAAGTCAGCGCACCGCCAACATCCCAGAAGGCCCCTCATGCCATGCCACATGTTGACTCAAAAGAAGCAAGTATCATTTGTTTTATGTGTGATGAGCAAGGGCACTACGCAAGGAACTGTCCTCAGCAAAAAAGAAAAGCACCAATGCGAACCGAAGATGAAGTCCGTAAGATGATCATTACCAGCACAGAATGGCCTCCACCAGGAATGACAAAACGTCAGAGAAGAAATTCCTTCCGAGGTGCACAACAGTTGACAGAGCATCTTTTAGCTAATGGAGGTAGAGTGTCTGATAGTGAAGAATCAGATCAAGTCCCCTCAGATGATGAAGATGAGAAGTCTCCCCAAGGTTTTAACCAGAATAAAATAGAGCATAAGGCATGCTCTCGTTGTGGAGAAATCGGTCATGTTGCCAGCTCGTGTGCCACTACCTGCTTTTATTGTGAGGAAGACCATCCACCCGGCGAATGCCCCATGAGCAGGATCACTTGTTTCTTGTGTGAAGGAACTGATCATGTACCAAAAGATTGTCAACTCAGTTTTCTGCTGACGAAGAAGATGGCCAACCAACACGCCCGTTCTAATGGAGAGAAGCATCAAGGCAACACAAATCCTCGCCAAGATTACCGTTTCAGCGTAACCCCAGTGCCAGGACAGAGGAATCAAAATGAGAAAAGAAAATGCCGAGTCCGGAAAGATATCTGTTGCTTCAATTGTCAAGAAATGGGTCATTTCGCTGACAAGTGCCCAAAACCGAGAAACATAGCTGCCAGCACGTCAGTCCACGCAACTCCCTACAATCAGAAGCTTGCCCCTCAGCGAATTGTCATCCATTCATCCCGAAGCAGTCCTATAGCCCGCGTTGCAACAGCTCCAACTCCAATGAGTGCACTACCACAAGGTGTCAATGCTCAATTTCATCCCCAGCCACCAGTTGACAAGACAGAGGCCAGTATCTGCGTTGTACCTTTGGATGTCCCAGTACAGCAGCCGAGAAATCAAGTACCCGATGAAGAACCTGATCGTAAGAAAGCTATTGTTTGTTACAACTGCAATGAAGAAGGACATTACTCGAGGGACTGTCCCCAACCAAGGCAAAATCGGCCCCCACATTTTCGCCAATTCACAGGAAGCAAACATGCCAATCGCCAAGTGGTCACTGGAGCAAATGCAGTACCTATTAAGCCTAGTGCTAGACAATAGCAACCATAATACTCTTATATCGGTGTTCAAGTACTTTTGTTTTATAGCCGTTCCCTGTCAACCATGTAATAAGAGAGAAACATGAGATAATGAATGAGTTTGACAAGTTTATGAAGGATCCATGTTAAGATTGCAAGCGCTTTGAGTTGTGTACGTTTTGTTGTTGATAAAGGAGACCTAGGGTCTCATTTCAGAGCAATCATATACTAATCTCGAGTTAATAACCAACCTGTTAATGGAAAAGAAAATCAATTAAACTGTGTTGGATTAAAAAGCCAAAGAGACTTTTGTTTGGACTGAGAGTTTCAGATGTGTATTCTTTGGATCAAAGGCAACAACCGCCAGTCTAGCTTTTGACGAACCACTTGAAGGTTTCTCTGAAAGGCAGCAGGCTCAAGTACCACATCGTCACCGGAAGCATCCACAACACCCGGAGTGAAGAGTACTTAGTTGACAAAGGTCAAAAGATGATTGATAGAAGATATCGAAAAAGATGTTTATTACCGGGCAAAGAAGTAGGTCGAAAGGTGATTGATAAGAGAAATCGGGAAAGAACACATCAAGGTTGAAGGTGTAAAGGAATACGTTGAATGCTAACTGAGGACAACATGAAGAGAATAGTAGGAAGTGAACCAAATGTAAAGAAAGTGAATCCGAGTTGCTTGTTCGTGAGAGCTATTCCCAGTTATGAACCGAGTGATATGTTCAAAGATAATCTACAGAGTCAAGATTAAAAATCACATCCAGCAAAGAAGTCTCAGATTTGACAGGTCAACAATCAGACAATAACAAGTCCAGCAGTAAAGCCATTTGGGAAGATGTTAAAGCATGTCAAGTGGGATAAGTTGGTTCTGTTGAGAAACATAACTCAAAGGCAAGGTTATCGATTGCATCGAATAGTAGAAGTATCTAGCACCCGGAGACCAAGAAAGCTAATATGATGCAGTTAGTGGTGGGTTGTCAAACATGGTATCCTTGGTAAGCGGGATATCTTAGTCTGAAGCAGTTGATGGCAAGTTAGAAGTAAAAAACAAGCACGATATTCTCCCGATGGCAAGCATGGTATTCTAGTAATGACAAGCTGATATCGGCGCATAACGTGAAGTGGGTAACTTGTATGAGGTTGACACCAAAGATATGAATTATAAGAAGTTCTGGAACTGAAGCCCCATCCTCAACTACCGTAGCCCAGTCGAAGTCAGCTAAAGGTTCAACCAGGGACAAGTCATTTGAAGAGAAGATTCCATCTGCAACAGGAGATCGAGCCAAGCAGTCGAGAGTGGAGAAGTTTTGCTGGGCAAGTTTGTTATAGAAGATGCAACGAAAGAAGTCAGATAACAAGAGAAGACCGCCCAACCAATCTTCTTGCTAGCCTTCTCGAATCTCGGGGGCGAGATTCTTGTAAGGGGGGTGGATTTGTCACGTCCTGATAAATTCATCCCGAATTAAAAATCATTCTCTAAAAGGAATAATAGAATTTATTTAAAATTCGAAAAGAAATCGGCAAACACTAAAATACGTACAAGAAAAATTCGAATGTGGCCCGGAGAATTTTTGTTAAATTCTCCTTGGTCTAAAATGAGCCCTCAAATTTTACTTGAATTTTCAGAGCACCGGAAATAATTATTAAGCAACAACAACAATTATCAAAGTTTATTAAAAAGAAAAAAACCTAAAAATAAATCCTCTTCCTCCTTTGGGCCAAGCCCAGCCCAAAGTCTCCCTCTCCTCCCTCTCTTTCTCTCCCTCTCCTTCTCTCCCTCCTCCTCTTGGGCCTCCTCCCCTCCCGGCCCAGCTCCCTCCCCTCCCCTCTCCCTCCCGGGCCTCCTCTCCCTCCTCTCCGCCTGGGCCGCCGCCCGGCCCAAGCCACGCCGCCCCAGCCTCCCGAGCCGCCCCCCCCCTCACGCGCGCCGCACGCGCGCTGACCGCGCGCCCCGCGTGGGACCCGCCTGCCGGGTCGTCTTCCTCCTCCCGCTCAGCTCCTCTCTCTCTCCCGTGAACCCTAGCTTCTTGCTCCCTCTAATCCGCGCAAATCAATCAATGGATTCCAAAATTAATTGGGGGGTTTTAATCCCCATTGAATCCTCTTCAATTCCCCCCAATTTCCCCCTTGATTCGTGCTTTTAATCACCCGGAACGGCCACGCCAATCCCGGCCACCTTCCATGGCCGCCGGCCATGAATTCCGCCGCCGTTCCCCGCTCCTCCCGTGGTCGGCTCCCTCTCCTCCCCTATAAAATGGAAACCACTCTTTGCGTTCTACCGTTTTGGCCTCCTCCCGCGTCTTCCCGTGGCCGCACCACCCCTCCCCGCCTTCTCCTTCTCTCTCTCCGGCGCCGGCCGGCCTCCAGCCGCCTCTCCCTCCTCGCCCGTGCGCCGTCCGGCCGTGCCGTCGCCTCCCTCGGCCTCGCAGCCGCCTCCTCTCCCCCGGCATCACCGTCTCCTCGCCGGAAACTCGCCGGAACGGTGCCCCCGCCGGCAACCAGTGGCATTGGTGCCACTGTACTCCCTCCGGCCGGCCACTGTCCATCGTCGGTGCGGCAGCCGACGTCGTCGTCTCCTCCGTCGACGTCGCATAGTCGTCCTCTCCTCCGGCTGCTCCCTGATTTCGCCCGGAAGCCGCCATCTCCGCCGCCGCCACGCCGGCCTCTCCTTCCTCCTCATCGACGTCTCCTCCGGCAGTCCCTTCCGCCGTGCCCGTGCGCCGTCCAACGTCGCCATCTCCTCCCTCGACATCGCCGCGTCGCCATCCACCCCGGCCTACCCTCGGTTTCGCCGGAACGCCGTCGCCCGTGCCGGCCTCTCCATCCTCGTCGTCGCCGACGTCCCTTCGGCCGCCCCTTCCTCCTCCCCGGCTCGTCGGCTCGCTGCGCCACCACTACCTCCGGCATCATAGCGGTAAGGTCGCCCTCGGCCTCGCCTCCCCTCCACCCGAACGCCGCCGGTGTTCGTCGTCGTCGGCATCGTTCGTCCTCGCCGGCTCGTCGTCTCGCGGCGCCGCCTCCGTCGTCGGAATCGCAGCGGCGTGTTCCACGTCGTCCCCGTCTCCGTGCAGCTGCCGCCGGCTGCCCTCGTCGTCTCCTCGCCGGCCCCGGTCGTCGTCGTCGTCGTCGTCCTCTCGTCGTCCTCATCGTCGTGGCGTTCGTCCCTCCGTCAAGCCGTTCTCGTCCGTCGTCCGCGTCCGTCAAGTGTGCCGCTGCAGCCCCGTCGTCGTCTTCGTCCTCGGCTCCGCGTCGTCAAGCCTCGTGCCGGCCGCGTCTCGCCTTCGTCCAAGGATCGCCGCCGAAGCCGTCCTCTCGCCGTTCGTCTCCGTTGTGCCCGTCTGTCTCCGCCGCGCCCGTTCGTCGTTGTCGTTCCCTCGCCTCGTCGCGTGGTGGTGAGGATCCCTCTCCCTCGCTGCCCCGTCCTCGTCCTTTCGGTGTCGCCCCATGCCCGTTGTGCGGTTGTCGACCCCGGTACCCGTGTACCGGTGTCGGCAGTCGTTCGCTTGTGCGTGTGGTGACCGTGTTAGTGTGTCCGCTCGGTAGCCGCGTTGTTTCCACGTGTGCAGCCCGTGTGGTGTCTAGTGGAGTCCGTTTGTCGGCCACTCGCCTCGGTTGACACACGGGATCCGCTTCCGTCGACCCGTGGACCGTCTCTGTGTACTCGGTCTACTGTGGTCCCTTAGGTTGACATGTGGAGTGCGCATGTCAACAGCGCAGCCTTCCTGTCTTTTCCAGGCTAGCGCTCACACATGTTTTATAATTGCAAAGCCTAATTATAATAATCCGCAAATCTCCATATAACAGCATTAAACTTCGGATGATCATATCTTGGTCATACGAACCCCGAATCGACCCGTTCAAGTCTCCTAATGTTTGTTATAACCTAAAGAACCGTGTGCTTTCTTTTTATGTATTGTTATTGCTTCTTTATAGGCTTGTAGCTTTGCTTGTGTGCTTCGCGTAGCTTCTGTCGTTCCGGAGGTTCCCGAAGCGTGGTTCGCAGGTCGTCGCCGAAGGTTCGGAAGGCCGTTCTCTCTGAGCAAGGCAAGTCACATCATCCTTGAGCATATTGAATCCCAGTTTATAAAATTATTTTAATTTAAATTAATGCATTATCGCTTTATTTAAATTCCCGCGTTATCACTATTTTATCTAGCCATGCCTATTTACCTTTGTTATGACCTTATTATTTTTGCTATTGTTTATTATTACCTTGTTCACCCTAGGAAAATCAAACCCCAACTAGTGGGTACTCTATTCATGGTTCCACTAGTATGAATTTAGGTAGATGCTTCGCTGAATAATTAGGCAACATTAGGTGATTTTATAACTTTAGACTTTGGGGATGCTCATATCATTTGGACACTGTGGAATGGTTGGCTTGTGATGGAATTGAACACACACCTCCCCCCTCTATTCAAAACTCCCAAAATGGTTTTAGGCTGGGCTCGAGGTGCAGGGTTTTGCTAGTAGCACCTCGGCCACTATAAGGACCGGTCTTCGGGCCTCTGTTGCAAAGCACTACCGTACTAACCACATGTCTAATGGGTAAGGCTTAACTCGGTGCTCAGTCTAGTCCTGAACAAAAGGACACGGATAGAGATGGATGAAGTCGTTGCGACGATGGATATCTCTGAGGCAAATGAAGGCTACGCGAGCTGCGGCTCGGTAATCGAGATGTCTAGGCAAATGAAGACTACACGGGTCGGTGCCCGTTAGTCGAGATGCCATGGCACTGGACTAGTACGCGGGTGGTCTCACCCCTATGTGTGTGGCGCACCCGGTCTAGATCCTCTGCTAGGGGCTCAATCCTGGCCTGCCTGTCCCGGGATACCGGCCGTAGGCAGGGTTGGGTCGGTACTTTTGTTCACGGCTCGGATGGGTGAAGGGTTATGTCACATGTTTACGACGGGTTCCAAGGCCATGGAATGCGGAGTAAGGATGTGTCTTGTGGGTAAAGTTGTACACCTCTGATCAGAGTAAATCTATTCGAATAGCCGAGCCCTCGGATATGGGCAAGCCTAGCAATGTACCCAAGTTAGGGGTTTAATTCTTAAAACCTGCTTAACAACTAAAATGTGGAAAGGTTGGCCTGGGTTGGCTTGGGACGAGCTGGGACCCAGGTCGGGTTGCCAGTTCGGTCTGAATCATCGTAGGCCTTGGGTTAAGGCAGGTTCGTGTGGGTCCACGGCCTTGATTAATAATATTGTGTAGCTCTAGGATCGTCTTTATAAAACAGCTTTGGGCAACTAAGTGACTTTTAAATGCTGTTTACTGCAAAACCTAACCCCTATTATTATTCCCTTGTACCCCCTTGCATTAATCATGCATCTGCCGGTGTGGCTTGCTGAGTACGGTGGTTGTACTCATTCTTGCTCAATCTTTCCCCCCTTCAGTAAGAGAAGCTTTGGAGAAGAAGTCTTAGGTGGAGTCCTGGCTTATACCCCAGTTGAGCGCCTGTGAAGATGGAGCCGTAGGCCCGCTAGTCCGCTGCTGTTTATTTTTGATTGTCAGGCCTGAAGCGCCTTTGTAATAATGTAAATATTATCGATATAATAAAGATGTGCCTTTTGTATCATGTTTGTTTGGTGTACCCCGGCTATTCCTGGGACGGGGATTAATACACTAGTGTTCGGGAAAAGGCAATTTTCTCGGTCGCGACAATGGTGTACCTAAGAGAATCATATCTGATCGAGGCACCCAGTTTACCTCTCATTTCTGGGAAAAAGTACATGAAGCCCTAGGGAGTTACCTTGCGTTCAGCACAGCTTATCACCCACAGACAGATGGCCAGACAGAGAGAACCAACCAGGTCCTGGAGGACATGTTGAGAGCTTGTGCATTGGATTTTAGCAAAGACTGGGAGAGATGTTTGCCCTACGCCGAATTCTCCTATAACAACAGCTTTCAAGCAAGCCTAAAAATGTCGCCCAACGAGGCATTGTTTGGTCGACGATGTCGAACCCCGCTGATGTGGTCCGAGACAGGAGAACGGGCGGTATTTGGACCTGACATTATCAAAGAGGCCGAAGAAAAGGTTCGTCTGATTCGAGACCGTTTAAAAGTGGCACAATCACGACAAAAGAGTTACGCGGACAACCGAAGAAGAAACCTAGAGTTTAAGGAAGGAGATTACGTTTATCTAAAGGTTTCACCAATGAGGGGAACGAAAAGGTTTAAGGTAAAAGGAAAACTAGCGCCAAGATATGTGGGACCTTTTCAAATCCTCGCTAGACGAGGAGAAGTTGCCTACCAGCTACAGCTACCCGAAACTATCGCCGATGTACACCCAGTCTTCCATGTGTCGCAATTAAAGAAATGCTTACGAGTGCCGGAAGAACAAGCTCCGCTGGAGGAGATTCACATTAGCAACGATCTCACGTATCCAGAACACCCGATCCGGATATTGGATGAAGCAGAGAAGGGGACTAGAACCAAAACGTGGCGTATGTACAAGGTACAATGGAGTAATCACACTGAGGATGAAGCCACTTGGGAAAGCGAAGAGTTCTTGAAGACAGAATACCCACATCTATTCGAAAACCGGTAAGAAATCTCGGGACGAGATTTATTTAAGGGGGGTAGGTTTGTAACACCCTGAAAATTCGACCAATAAAAACAAAACTCTAAAAATACGGATTTTCAAAAACTTTTCAAATAAATTGCATCATGCCGATCTTATTCGCCTATTTTATTTGATTCGATTTCGAAGTTCACTAATCGAGTGTGGAGAATAATTAATTGCTTATAATCCTAAAAATAAATTGGTAAAACAAACATAATTTAAAATAAAGATTAAGTGTGGATAGAGATAAATAAAATATTATTGTGAACATATTTGTATCAATTAAATTTAAATGCGAGGGAATAAGAATTAGCACTAATTAAAGATTCAAATAAATAATACAAATAAAATATGAGTAAATTTATCTAGAGTGGATTCAATAGTTGGAATAACACACATAATGAATAAAAATCAATTTTACAACATTTAGAAATTGTGAAATTAAATTTAAATGGAAAATAGGCTAAAATCGGGAAAATCGGAAATGTCACTGTTCATTGCCCACAAGGTGCTCGACGGGGTCCCCCCAACCCAGCCCCCTCCTCTGCCTCGCACCCGTGCGCCGCGCGCCGAGCCCCGCACCGCGCGCCATCGTCGCCGCCGCTGCCGCGCCTCGCGGGCCGCTGTCGCCCCGAGCCCGCGTCACGTCGCCCGTCATGTCGCCGCACGCCGACCCTCACCCTCGCACCCGTGTCGCCGCGCCGCACGCGTCGCCGTCGTCCTGAGCCCGCGCCGCGCGCCCGTCCCGTCGCCGCGCCGCGCGCCCCGCCGTCGTCTCGAGCCCCGCGCGCCGCGCCGCTTTGCCTCCCCGTCCCGTCGCCGCGCCGCGCATGTTGTGTCGGCTCAAACCCCGCACCGCCGCCCCGTCTCGTCGTCACGTCGCCGCGTCGTCACGTCGCCCGCCCGCACGTCGCCTTGTCCCCTCCTATTTGCCGCCGCGCCGCGCGCCCGTCTCGCCCGCCCGCACGTCGCCCTGCCTCCCCATGCCGCCGCGCCGCACGCCCGTCCCCTCGTCGCCTCGCGCCCCGCGCAGCCGCGTCGCCGCACGTCGCCATTAAAACCGCCGCCGTCCCTCTCCTCTTCTCCCTCCCCCGTGCCTATAAAGCCGAGCCCCCCCCCCTCCTCCACTCCACACCCATCCCCGTCCATCTTCTTCCCCTCTCCTCCTTCTCCACCGCGCCTGTCGTCGTGCCGCCGCGCCGCCACCATCGAAGCCGCCGCGCCATAGCCTCGAAGCCGACGCGCCGTCGCCTCAAAGCCGCCCCGCCGTGCATCGCCGCCTTGCGCCGCCGTCGCCGCCACCGCCGTCGGTAAGCCGCCGCCTTCCCCTTGCGTTCATCGCCGTCGCCGCCGGGGAGAGAGAGAGAGCCGAGTGAGAGAGAGGAAGGGGGAGACGAAGCCGAGAGGGAGAAGGAGAGAAAAGGGAAGAGAGAAAGAGAGAGGAAGGAGCCGGGAGAGAGAGAGAGAGAGAGGGAGAGAGGAATGAAAAAAGAGAGAGAGAGGAAAAAAAAAAAAAAAGAAAAGAAAAGAGGAAGAGAAGAGAGAAGAATTCGAAGGCTTCTCCACTCCCCTCCCCCCTCGAAAAGCTTCCCCCCCCCCAAGCAAGAAAACTACAGGACAACCACAGCTCAATAAACATTAGCAGACGACTTCGGAGTTTCGAAATTTTCCAATAATTAGCTTTCAATTATAGATTAATTATAACCGTAGAATTGCAAAATTTAATATAAAATATAGATTTTTATAGATTATTTGGGGGTAATCTCTATAAGTAATTGATTCACGGTGGGAATTCGGATTTAATTAATAGGGATTTTAGACGCGTATTATATTTAATCATTTAGTCATAGACTAAATTAAATCGTATAATATTAAAAGATAATTTTTGGACTTTGTCCGATACCTGGCTCGCAATGGAAATTTTTAACTTATTAAACGGATGTAACACCCGGACTAATTAAATTAAAAACTTACGATAACAAAATATTTATACCGTAAAAATAATTTAGGATATATAAATCGAAATTGGGTTGACCCTAGTTCGCAAATAGTAAAGTTAATAAAAAGAATCGATTTTCGCATTCGACTTCTATTTGGATTTATTTGGATTTTTATTTGAATTCTAACCGAATTCAAATCAATTTTCGCACGTAACTATAGAGCCGGAGGGAGTTGCAGGTCCAAGTGAAGGCCAAGACCCGCAAGACCTTGAGCAAGGCAAGTCATCACTATCCCTTGAACATATTGATCCCAATTGCGAAATTATTTTGTTTACAAATAAAATTGCATGCAATGAAGAAAATCCCACTTGTGATTATGCCATGCCTTGATTATTGTTTACCCTTATTTCCTTCGTAACCATGTTTACGTATAAGTCCCTAGTCAATTATGACAATTGCTTAGCAATGCTATTCTAGAATTGTGCATACTCATATTTATCAAATGCTATATGCTTGGGGCAATTACCTTTGGGAAGGTAATTGAGATGCGGCATGTGGAGGCATGAGCGCCACAGTGCCACGATGTTGATGACATGATTTGTGAAAAGAGAAATAAAATCAAACAAATGTTTTCGACTGGGGCGGACGGAGGATTTGGGTGGTATCCGGAAAAGGCTAGTACCGTCCCCGGTCAATTAAGGACCGAGCCATGAAGTTAAGCATGAAACGACCCTCGTACAACCGCACTTCTCGTATGGGTATAGACCTAGCGGAATAGATAGCTGAGCAGAGGCAGTATCCATGCATAGTGGTTTCTTGATGTGTGAGGCAGGGGCTCTACGGTGGGGCAGCCATTGGTAGAACCGCGAGGCGGGTGTCTACAGTGGTGTCGCCATCGGTAGGACTGCCATGTGAGAATTTAAACCTAATTAACTTAATGCATGTGTGAGTCTTTCTTTCCCGGGTGCGCCAGAACTCCTCACACTGCTAGAAACCGCGTACGCCTAGAGTGTATGAGGATGTAAAGTTCATGGAGCGGGTACTGCCAATGCAAGGTTATCGAAAAGCTTTGCCGCGACGCGTCTCATGTGTTGGGACGAGGCTCATGTGTTGGGCAGTCGCGGAGTGTGGGTAAAGTGTACATCCACTGCAGTGTGAGTAAACCAAATCTATTCGAATAGCCGTGCTCGCGGTTATTGAGCACCGGGACATTTATTACACTTGGCTAGACTCTGAATTCTTAACTGTGTGGGTCGGGATATTGCATGATAATTTACATGCTGCTGGAGCCACTTCCTGAGAGTAGGGAATGTGGACGTCCTCAGAAAACCATGACGACTCAATGGCGGGAAGCCATCCTTGGGATCACAATGGATGGTGGACAGAACCGTCATTGTCTAATATGAACACTGGTATTAAAACTTGATCAGTCTATGCTAGGTCTTAGGGTTGTGAAAAGAATTATAAATCTTGCTTTGTGCAAAAGAACCATAACCATCCTTCAAATATCCCTGTCATGTGCATTGTTGCTGTGGTGACTTGTTGAGTACGGTTGGTACTCACCCTTGCTATACACAAACTTAATCAGAGGCTGGAGATGAAGCGTCAGAAGATCCCTATGCCTATTATCAGGAGGGTGATGAAGACGATGGGGTCCAATAGGTCTTAGATACGGTCGTTGCCTGTGGCAATGGCGTGCCGCTGCCTCCATTTCCGCTGCCTTACCTATTCTGTTTTTGAATGTATTCCGGACCATTCGGTCCGATGATTTAAGACTATGCCTGCGGGCTTATGATGTAATAACTCGTCCTAGACATTCGTGTATGTGTACTCAGTATTTCAGCTATGAATTCGTGTGTACCAGACTACTTGATCCAGGGAAATGGTACTGTTTACACGATTGATTCCTGTTATAAAAACGGGGGTCTACAGTTGATAACCGGGACTAAAGATAGGTATATTTAGTCATGGATTCGTAGTTTCGGTTAGAAAATCGAGACTAGGGGTTTCCAACCGGAGTTAAAGATACATCCTCCAGCAGTGTTAAACACAATTTTGTTTCTAACACCAGCTATACATGCATGCATACCTCCTAACGGCACACAGGAAAAACTAACAATAGCTTTGCTTTATCAGCATACTTATCGACCAAACTAGTTTTACTTTGGACCGGGGCCAACCGGATAGGATCGACCATCACTAGACACCGTTATCATATAAAGCAGGTCAATGGTCGTATCTCATCAACTAGAGATTCCACTTGACACACCTAGCGGCTAGCACTAGCACACAACAAATAAATAGACTCGAGAGTTTAGAATAGTTTTCCAAGAGACTCTACTGTTTTAGCCATCAGCTGCTGCTGCATTCTTGTCTGTCTATATATACTCCGTGTGCTTCAGATCATGCAAATCACATACACATAACGACTACGTACGTGTGCGTTGCTGCAACATGAAGATGAAGGCTCTCCTCCCCGTAGCCGCCATGCTGCTCCTCGTCTCCGGCCAGCTCGCCGCCCCGGTCACCGCCGACGGCTACGTCGGCCAGCTCGCCGTGTTCTGGGGCCGCCACAAGGAGGAGGGCTCGTTGCGCGAGGCCTGCGACACCGGCCGTTACAACATCGTCGTCATCACCTTCTTCAACGTCTTCGGCTACCAGCGCGGCAGGTACGGCCTCGACATCTCCGGCCACCCCGTCGCCGCCGTCGCCGCCGACATCAAGCACTGCCAGTCCAAGGGCGTCCAAGTTCTCCTCTCCATCGGCGGCCAGGGCGGCGAGTACTCGCTCCCGTCCTCCCAGTCGGCCGCCGACGTCGCCGACAACCTCTGGAACGCCTACCTCGGCGGCCGCCGCGCCGGCGTGCCCCGCCCCTTCGGCGACGCCGTCGTGGACGGCATCGACTTCTTCATCGACCAGGGCGGCGCTGACCACTACGACGAGCTCGCCCGGCAGCTGCACGGCCGCGGCGTGCTGCTGACGGCGACGGTGAGGTGCGCGTACCCGGACAGCCGGATGGAGGCGGCGCTGGCGACGGGGGTGATCGCGCGCATCCATGTCCGGATCTTCGGCGACGAGCAGTGCACCATGTTCCCCAAGGACGCGTGGGAGAAGTGGGCGGCGGCGTACCCGCGGTGCACGGTGTTCCTGACGGTGGTGGCGTCGCCGGAGCAGGACGAGGGGTACATGTTCCAGAAGGATCTCTACTACGGCGTGCAGCAGTTCATCGACAAGGAGCCCAACTACGGAGGGATCGCCATCTGGGACAGGTACTACGACAAGAAAGCCAACTACAGTGGTGAGGGCTAATGCATCATCGATCAATCTCTACCTGCTATATCTCTCTCTCTCAAAATATGTAATGTAATGTAATAATATTTGAATAAAATGAGGTCACAAATTATATTATAAATATGGATCAGACCCTCAGATGATTAATAAATTAACTTGCTACTGATTGCGATATGTGAAAGCTTTAAATTTGAGACGGAATCTAGTAAGCATAAAAGTGCTTTACGAGAAGAATTAAGCATATCAAACTCTTGCAACTGGCTATAGCAATGATGTTCACAGCCTAAACACAAAAGTCATATTTTGGCTGGTTGCTTCTAGTACAATAAAAATGAACACGCTTAGGGTGAAAATATTCTTAAGACCAAATTATAACTATTGTAACGTGCACACATTACGACAAAAGAAAATTTGTAGAACACCTTTTTTTTTTTACATGTCCTATTGCGCAAGGGCCTGTTTAGTTGGCAAAAATTTTTGCCCTTACGTGCCATATCGGATATACGGACACACATTCGAAGTATTAAACATAGTCTAATAACAAAACAAATTACACATTCCATCAGAAAACTACGAGACGGATTTATTAAGCCTAATTAATCTGTCATTAGCAAATGTTTACTGTAGAACCACATTGTCAAATTATGACACAATTAGGCTTAAAAGATTCATCTCACAATTTACACACTAACTGTGTAATTAGTTTTTGTATCCACATTTAATACTTTATGCATGTGTCCAAACATTCGATGTGAGGGGTGAAAAGTTTTTGTACCCTTAAATTACTTACCGCTCAAGAAAACTGAACTTTCATGTCGATTAGGCATTTAGGCTATTGATCGAAGAGTTGAAAAAACAGCTCATTAATGTCCGCTTTACATGGAAACAGAATTTTCATCCCATGTGCAATAAATCTGTAGAAGTCAAATTTTAACATGTATATTTCATAAGTGATATATCTTATATTAAATTAAAAAAAATGATGACTATTTAGTAGACATGCAAGAAAAAAAGGGAAAGATGAATATCAATCTCCTCATCATTAAGTGAACTCGAGTATTTGAATTACAAGAAATAATAAGATATCACTACTACAGAAATGCACAAAAGGAATGGCACTATAGGTGCCAGAAATGCTAAAACCGACACTTATAGTGTTTTTCTC
This sequence comes from Oryza glumipatula, assembly GCA_000576495.2. Classification (NCBI taxonomy): domain Eukaryota; kingdom Viridiplantae; phylum Streptophyta; class Magnoliopsida; order Poales; family Poaceae; genus Oryza; species Oryza glumipatula. The sequence continues at coordinate 31,029,819 of CM002514.2, forward strand.
GTCCAAGACGTGCGTCCGGAGGGCACCATTGGATAGAACCGGCATCTTTGTGGAGAGATAGGTGCCGGTTCTAAACAAAAACCGGCACCTATAGTCTTAGTGCTAGTTTTTTTAGAAGAACCGATATCAATAATATATTATAGGCCTCTCCTCTCTCGGTCTCTCTCCGTCTCCTCCCATCTCCCTGTCCCTCGCGCCACGGCCGACCAGGGAGCAACGGCGCTCCGTGGGGAGCATCCCACTCGAAGGCGCGCGACGCGCGGCGGTGGCTCTCCATCTCTCCGTCCCTCTCCCCTGGCTTCCCACTAGCGGCACACAGCCGTCTCCTCTTCGAAGCGGCCACACGCGCCCCTCCTCTCTGCCACTACATCCAGCGCCTCCACCTCCTGGCCAGCGGATCCACCGCCATGAGCTCGGGAGCAGCCCGATGTAACGCTCCGCTTTTCGTGAGGCGTTAAAAACTAATTCGGCAAAAATCCTAATTTCAAAAATTTCGTTCTTTGTGTGCGAGTCTAAGTTGTGCCGAAGATCTCAGTTTAAAAACCCTCCTTTGTTTCATCTTCGTCCCATTAGAAATCGCCTCCTCAAAATTTCCGTTCCAAAATAATCTCGAAGTTCGAATTCTTCCATTCGGATTTCACTCCAAAAACCCTAAAACCTCTCCGATCAAATCCCCATCGTTGTTCCCTCTCGTCGCCATCAAAATCCTCCACCTCAAGTTCCTCTTCCAACTCGAGTCTCCGAAATTCATCCTTCGAACCCTCGCCAAATACTTCTTCCCATTTCCGAGAATATCAAATTCCCTACCTTGAATCCCTCCCTGCCTATCGATTGATCTATCTACTTATCTAACCTAACTATCCATCTATCCTTCTACCTATCACTCTACCTATCTATCTACTATACCTACCTATCTGTTTACCTATCCATCCGTCAACCCATCGGTCTATCCATCCCTCTACCTATCGGCCCATCTCTCTGTCCCTCTATCTATCTTGAACTCCTTCCCCGAACAATTGTCCCAACTCCAAAAATACGAGGTTCCTTTTGAATTCCTCTCAAATAACTCTTGAGCCGCCAAATACGGATATATCCCAGAAATATATAATTCTCGTCCTTGAAGCCTTTCCTCAACCTCTCCCTTTTTTTTGTCAAAGATCAAATATCCAATTCGAATCCAAATCCAAACTCCAATCCTCTCTAAATCAGCTTTCCCCCGAAAAAGTCTAAATCGCCTCCCTCGGTTGTTTTGGGCCGAAACCTGCCACCGGCCCATCTCTCCTCAGCTCCCTCCATCCCCACGTGCGTCGCGCGTGCGCCGCGAGAGAGAGAGCGCCCGCTCCTCTCTCTCTCTCTCTCTCTCTCTCTCTTCCCTCTCCCGAATGTTCTCTCTCTCTCTCTCGTTCTCTCTCGCCTCCCTCCCTCTCCGTTCGTCTCTCTCCCTCGCGCCGACGCCGATTCCCGCCGACGCCGCCCAAAAATCGGCCACCGCCTTCGCGCGCGCTCGCGCGTGGCCGAACGCCCTCGGTCGCCGCCACCTTTTGAACCCGCCACCGCCTTTGGTTCCCGCGCGCGCGCTCGCCCGTGCGTGGCCGACCGCCTGGCCCGCCTGCGCCGCGCAGCCGCCCGCGCCCACTCTGCCGCTGCCCCACCTCTGCGCCGCAGCGCGCGTGTGTCCAAGACACGGAGGCAGCGCCTCTCTCTCCCACGCGCTCTCTCCTCCCTCAGCTCGCCCAAAATCGGCAAGAAGCCGAGCTTCTTTCTCCCTCCCCTTTTTGCTTTTTCCCCGACCGGCGCCACCGTCACCTCCTTGACCACGCCCGATCGCCAGCTGCCGCCTTGACCGCCCTAAGGTCGGTTTGAACCGACCTCCCGCACGAACCGACCTCGCCACCACTATAGAGCCCAGGCCGAGCCTCCCCATCCCATTCTCTCTCGGCATCCATCTTCCACCGCCGCCGCGCCATTGTCGCCTCCGCCCTGCTCGCGCCGTCGCCGTCCGTCGCCGAACACCGCGGGAACCGGTGCGTGCGTGGACGCGTGACGAGGAGCTCCGGGCGCCACCTCTCCCTCCCTTCTTCCCCGGCTGCGCCCTCTCGGTGCCGCGCCGCCCCGGCGTCGCGACCACCTCGCCGCGACACCGACCGCACCGCCAACGCTGCCTCCTCTTCGTTGGTGAGCTCCCCACCATAATCCTCCTCCTGCCGCGCGATGCGCCGCGCCCGCCGCCGCTCGCCATAGCTCGCCACGCGCTCTTGCTCTGTCCCGGAGGCCGCCGTCGACGCTAGCCCACCTCGGTGCCGCTCCACCCTATCCGGAACCGGGAACGAGTTCCCCGACTCCCAGAGATGCTCCCACCCCATTGAATTGGACCCTCGTCGTCTCGTTGAGCTTTCCCCTTTCGCTCGCCGGTGATTGCCGTCGCCGCAATCCGCCGCTGTCAGCCCTTCTCTCGCCGATCCCTTGCGCCGCCACCATCCCCGAGCCCCCTCGAACCTCCCCGGCGCGCCGCCGCGGCCGCCCGCCTCGTCGGCTGCGCCCGCGCCATGCCGCCCCTTCCGCCGCAGCATAGCGCCGCCGCGAGTTCAAACGCGGCGACCATTGGGTCCCGCGCCACCGCGTGCGCGTCGCAAAGGCGAATCGGTTCGGCTATGCCCGACCCCGCGCCCCCTCGTCCCTTCTCACGCGCATCCGCGTACAGCATCCGGCAAGCTTCGCCGTCGCCGCCAGCAGCCGTCGTGCCTCCTCTCTTCGATCTGAGCCGTGGAATGAGTTCCCCTCCTCCTCCTCTTGCCCCCGGTGCCGACCCCTCACTCCGGTTTGCCGCCGCTCGCCGGATTCCGCCGCACGCCGTGAGCCGTCCGATCTCCGGCCCGGCTCCTCCCCCTCCTCCTCCTCTCTCTCTCTCTCCCGTGCCAACGAGGCCGCCACCCTGGCCCGTCGGCCCCGCTTGACCGGGTCAAGCCGGCACCCAGCCTGCCGCCTCCTCCCTCCCTCGACTGGTGCGCGCGGTCCACGGAGAGCCATGCGGCTGCACGTGGGCCCATTGCGCCTCGGTCCACCCGGCGCACCGCACCCATGAGCTGAGTCCGCCGAGCCGTGGCGCCGTGTCCCGCGTGCACCCTCTCCACGGTGAACCAGCCGCCGACATGTGGGCCCGCCGCCTCTCGGTCCATCCGGTGCACGCGCGTGAACCGCGCTCACCCTAACCCTAGTGCCGCGTCCCGCGTGCACTCTCCCCACCGTGAACCCAACCGCCGCCATGTGGGTCCCGCGCGGTGGACCGCGTCCACCCGCGTCGGTCTCTCTCCCTCCCCGCGCCCAAATGGGCCGCCTCCTCGGCCCACCGGCCCTCTCTCTCCCTCACTCTTCCCGCGTCCCCTTGGGCCGCCTCTCCGGGCCGGCCGGCCCATTAGCTCGGCCGAGCCGTGCCTTTCCCCTTGGGCCGCACCAACGCCACCCGAGACAAGTCTAATATACATCCCTCCTTCAATTTCTTTCCAAAAAGGGTTTAATAAATTACTTAAATCCTTTTTCCTTTGTTCCATAAATCAATTCCTTATTCCATGAATCATTTTCCTTGCTCAGTGACCATCAATAATATTCTTGAGAATATTATTTCCATAAATTCCAATAAATCATCCCTCCTTCCTTTTCCTTTTCAAGGGATTTAATAAATCCTTCTTCCCCTATTCCGCAAATCAATTCTTATTCCAAAATTCCCTAAATCATTTCCTTTGGCCCCGTACGTCAGTGACCATCAATAATATTCTTGAGAATATTATTCCATAAATCATTTCTCGTGTTCTAGAAAAATTCAATAAATCATTTCCTATATTCCAAATTCCATAAACCTATCCTCTTAATCCGAGATTCCAATAATTCATTCCCTCGAGCTCACATGTCAGTGGATATCAATAATATTCTCGAGAATATTATTTCTATAAATTCCACAAACAATTTCTCGTATTCCAGAAAACCCCGATAAATCATTCCCTCGTCCATAAATTCCAATTAAACTTCCAAAATCCGTATCTTCTCAACCGCTCGTCCAATTGACTCCGTTCCAGTTCCAGTAATTCCGTAAATTTGAGATCTATTTAATGGCACTATTATTTAGTCTAAATAGGATCTTTCTTTTGGTCTTTTGTTTAGGTTTCTTGATTGTTTGCGTATAGTTGCGGTTACGGATTTCCGTCGATCGCGGGTTTTCTCGAGGATTCGTGAAGCTTCGTGAAGACCTTGAGCAAGGCAAGTCACCCCTTTGACCAATTGCTCCTATAATTGGAAAATCATTATTATTTTGTTTTCAACTGGCATGATTAGAATCACTCTTAATTTGCTTGGCCTCGGTTTGCGTGTCAAACCGACGGACCTACCCAGTAGTCGCACTAATTCCTGTAGGCTGTACTACCCTGATTCCTTGTCGCTCCACCCTTGTGGTACTTCGGTGTCCGTGCTCCCTGAGCACGCATACCAAATATCCCACATACACCGTTGATTGTCGAAAATTTGGAAATGGGTTTGAGAAGCCTTGAAAACCCGACATGTGGTGTCGGTGTGTTGGAAAATAAAATGAATTGTGAAAATTCGCGATGCGGGTGTCGTGCCTATGTGGCACTGTCTCGTATTCGCACTTAAGGACCGTTTCCTTGGAATTTCATCCAAGCATAAGTCAAGTGCAACCACATGGGTGGTATGGGACACCCCTGGCTGAGTAAATTGCTAATCGGGGGAGCTTTGATGTCCGAGAGGCATGTGGATTCTTCGGGGTGGTGGCGGGGAAGACCCCCGAGCTTCCTGGCACAGCATGGTCTGGGACCTAACCTGTTGTCGGTCTGGGACCCCCCTCGTCGGCGTATGGCGAACCTGTGTCTGCTCTCGAAATGCCTTGTTGCGAACCTCCGATGCCGACGGGTGTTCGGAGTAAGTTCGTATCGTGTGGGTAAAGTGTACCCCCTCTGCAGAGGTTAACTAACTGTTCGAACAGCCGTGCCCACGGTCATGGGCGGATGTGAGGTGATTCCTAGCGTAGTTTTGATTGACAACTGCTTTGTGAAAAGCTGATGTGGTTTGGTTTTGATGTTTGGAAACCTGTGGCTGATGGGATCAGCCGGGCCCGGTTGGCTGTTTAAAAAGCTGTTGACCTGAGGGCCGTTTATAAAAATGTTGGCCTGTTGGCCGTTTCAAAAGCCGTTGGCCTGTTGGCCGTTTCAAAAAGCTGTTGGCCTGTTGGCCGTTTCAAAAGCCGTTGGCCTGTTGGCCGTTTCAAAAAGCTGTTGGCCTGTTGGCCGTTTCAAAAGCCGTTGGCCTGTTGGCCGTTTCAAAAAGATGTTGGCCGGTTGGCCGTTCAAAAACTGTTGGCCTGATGCCAACCCCGTTTGTTTTAAAGACTGATACATTGCACATACTCCGACCGGACGAGGCGCACTGCCTCATCCGTGTCGTTTGAGAAGCACTCACCTAGTTGTTTCCAAAAGGGAGTTTAAAATAAAATCAATTGTAAAACAGCCTTGCCTCTCTTCCAAGCCTGCATTAAACACCTAAATTCCCGTGACTTGCTGAGTACGAAAGTACTCACCCTTGCTCTATATAAATATATATAGTTCCTCCGCCTTGAAGAGAAGACGAAGTGAAGAGAAGATTTGGGTTTCGTCCTAGTTCCCAGCCGTCGCCTGTGGTGTTGGGTGTTAGTCCGTTGGTTCCGCTGCTGCTGCTGTTGCTGGTGTTTCCTCGTCCGTGTCGTCGGTTGTATTCTCGGGTTGTTCTGAGCTGCAACCTAAGTCAAGGTAAATAAGTCCTCTATTTATTTTAAGAATTTGCAATGATTCATATTTGTCACCGTGGGTACCAGCACTATGTCCTGGGACTGGTACCGAGATCGCGGTTTCGTAGGAAGCGGTTCACGCCGTTATTCCTACGATACGCTCCTATCAGGTGCCGTTGTACGGCGGTGCCAGATTGGGGTGTGACACCCGATCCAACCTCCATGAACTCGGTGGCGGCCAAATCCGCACCTCCGTCACTCCCTCGACCTCCATCTCACCATGGGCTGCTGGTCGCTGCGAACTTAGGGCGGATCCGGCCACCCCGAGCTCAAGGGCTACCAGATCTACACGGTTGCTGGGGGACCACCACGTCAATGGTGGAGGCACCGATGGCCAGATCCATGCACCACGATGATGGAGGTGACCAGCACCAGTGTCATGGCTCCTTCCCTATGCCCTGGCAAGTGGATTTTTATGGATTTCTTTGTTGATTTGTTGGTTTTCCTCTAATCTTGCTTGTTGATATTGATTATCCCTTTGATGCTGCAATGCATAGCTAGTGCTTGGGTAGTAGATGTTCATTTGTGATAAAATTTATGATTTACTCTGTGATTTTGATGTTGAAAAAAATTTGTGATTGATTGATAACAATTTATGGCTCGAACGTGAGGTTTCTATGCTGCTCGATGCATCGGCTCGATTCAAGCCAATACATTGAGCCGGGTTTTTTTCGTATTCCTGAAACCTTAAAGGTGGTCTTGTGTTCTTGTTGGGTTTCGGTTGGAAAATCCGGTATCTATAGTTAGCTTTCAACAACTGGCACCCATGCATCATTTTTTTTATGTAGCAGTGTGTGCAGATAGTATTAATCATATAGGAGCATATCCTTGGGAAGGAACTTCTAAATTAAAAAGGCTGTAGCAGTGCAGCTTTAAAAAGTGAATTTGCCCTGAAGAGTTATCCTCATCATATCGATTCTTAGGGCAAAAGCAATTACACCAGATCAATATAATGGTGTCGATCATCTCATCAACAGCAGATTCCGCGTGCATCACACCCACTTGTCCGCACACAAGAAGAGACCAGCTACCAAGCAATTTGCAGCGGCTGCTAATTCAGCTGGCACTGCCATGGCAAGCAATCCCTCCATCTATATATTGGCTGCAGATGATCAGATGATGCGCTAAATTAATCAATCATATACACGATATGATATGATGGGCGTCCTGAGCTTGCTGCTCGTCGTGGTGTCCTGCCTCGCCGCGCCGGCGACGGCCGACTGGTACGGCCCGCTCGCCGTCTACTGGGGTCGCCACAAGGACTACGAGGGCTCCCTGAGAGAGGCCTGCGACACCGGCCGCTACAACACCGTCATCATCACCTTCTACAACGTCTTCGGCTACGTCAAGGGCAGGTACGGCCTCGACATCTCCGGCCACCCGGTCGCCGCCGTCGGCGCCGACATCAAGCACTGCCAGTCCAAGGGCGTCCAGGTCCTCCTCTCCATCGGCGGCCAGGGCGGCGAGTACTCGCTCCCGTCCTCCCAGTCGGCCGCCGACGTCGCAGACAACCTCTGGAACGCCTACCTCGGCGGCCGCCGAGCCGGCGTGCCCCGCCCCTTCGGCGACGCCGCGGTGGACGGCATCGACTTCTTCATCGACCAGGGCGGCGCCGACCACTACGACGAGCTCGCCCGGCAGCTGCACGGCCGCGGCGTGGTGCTGACGGCGACGACGCGGTGCGCGTACCCGGACAGCCGGCTGCAGAAGGCGCTGGCGACGGGGCTGTTGGGGCGGATCCACGTGAGGATGTTCGGCGACAACCAGTGCACCATGTCGCCGTTGGACGCGTGGGAGAAGTGGGCGGCGGCGTACCCGCGGAGCAAGGTGTGGCTGGCGCTGGTGGCGTCGTGGGAGCAGGACGAGGGCGGGTACATGTTCCAGAAGGACCTCTACTACGGCGTGCTGCAGTTCATCCTCAACAAGCCAAGCTATGGAGGGATCGCCATCTGGGACAGGTACTACGACAAGAAGGCCAACTACAGTGGTGAGGGCTAAATCGTCCATCATATTGTAGCTATTGTGTGTTGTGTAATCAATCACAATAAATAAACATCCCCTCTGTGTACGTATTATACGTGTAATGTAATGATCGATACAAGAAAAATAAAAGGAGATCAGATCATTAGAACTAGTGTATATAAAAGGTACATTTTTGTACCGACCCCTATGATGTTTTTCCTACCTAGAACTAGCATATTTGTAAAGAGATAGGTGTCGGTTTTGATTAAAAACCAGCATATATGGTATCAGTGTCGGCTTTTTTTTAAAGAACCGACACCTATATTTTTGTTATAGGTGTCGGTTTCATAAAAAAATGACACTATTCAGAAGACCGGCTTGAGCCGATGTAATGAGCCGAACCCCTATCTCTATCTTTTTATTAGCCTCTCTCTCTCCTCCTTATACTCTCATCTCCCTTATCCTCTCTTCTCTCTGCTTCTCTGCCTCCTCTCTTCTCTTTGCTCCTCCCCTCTCTTAGCTCTCTCTCTCGTTCCCTCTCCCTCTCTCTCCACTACACCACACGACAGCGGCCCGGCGGCGGGAGGGGAGGTGGTGGCGGCGCCCTCCCCTACGGTCCATCCGGCTGTCCAGCTGCTGCGGCGGTGGCCTGTCACACCCCAATCCGGCACCGCCGTACAACGGCACCTGATAGGAGCGTGTCGTAGGAAAAACGGCGCGAACCGCTTCCTACGAAACCGCGATCTCGGTACCAGTCCCAGGACATAGTGCTGGTACCCACGGTGACAAATATGAATCATTGCAAATCCTTAAAATAAATAGAGGACTTATTTACCTTAACTTATGTTGCAGCTCAGAATAGCCCGAGAATGCAACCGACGACGCGGACGAGGAAACACCAACAACAGCAGCAGCAGCGGAACTAACGAACTAACACCCAACACCACAGGCGACGGCTGGGAACCAGGACGAAACCCTATTCTTCACTTCACTTCATCTTCAGCTTCAGGACGGAGGAACTACATATATATTTATATGGAGCAAGGGTGAGTATTTCGTACTCAGCAAGTCACGGGGATTTAGGTGTTTAATGCAAGCTTGGAAGAGAGGCAAGGTTGTTTTGCAAATCCTTTGTTTGAAATCATTTTGAAATCACTAAGTGATTTATTTATTTCTAAGTTTGGGTCGAAAAGAGACTTGCGTCTCGATTCGACTTAAGAGATGCTTTTCAACAACTCAATTGGTAATGTACCAACCTCCCGGGTCAGATCATTACTTCTCGGCTCCTAGAGCCATTTCACTTGATTAAGCGGCTCCTAGAGCCTTTTTCAATTTCTCGGACTCCTAGAGTCCAGCTGCCTAGCAGCACAACAATCCGCTTCCACTCGGGAAGCCTAGTCTATGATGCCCGCAGACATCCCGAATCACACAGATTCGTTTCTGACCACTCAGGTAATCCATCTGCCACATAGGCTGATTCTGGTTACGATTCCCACACCACAACAACTTTTCACAAAGCACTGGCAAACAAATCTACGCAACGGGAACCACCTCACATCCGCCCATGACCGTGGGCACGGCTGTTCGAACAGTTAGTTAACCTCTGCAGAGGGGTACACTTTACCCACAAGACACGAACTTACTCCAGACACTGGCCGGTGTCAGAGGCTCGTGTAGCGCCCGTTCCGTCGTGGCGCCTAGCGGGAAAATTTAATTTCTAAAAACCCTAATTGCGAAAATTGTTTCTTCGCTTGCAGTCAGTCTCCGTGCCATTCCGGATCTCGAATCCCCGATCCATCATCAAATTCAAATTCCGAATCCAAATCCTCCCCAAATCAAATTCCTCCGCAAAAGTCTATTTTGCCTCCCTCGAGTTCGTGGGCCGTTTCCTCTCGGCCCATCTCTATCTCTCTCTCTCTCTCTCTCTCTCTCTCTCTCTCCCTCTCCCTCTCTCCCTCGCGCTGCCCACGCGCCGCACGCGCGTGCGCGTGAGCCGCGCCGAGCGCCCCCCCCCCCCCCCCGCTCTCGCTGCCGCTTCCCGCCGACGCCGCCCAAATTGCCGCGCCGCCCGTTGCTTCCCGCGCGCGCGCGTGCCGTGGTGGCCGACCGGCCAGTCGCCGCCGCCGTCAGCCCTGCCGCGCCTGCCCCGCGTCTGCCGCCCGTGTCGCCGTTCCACTCCAAACCGGCCCGCCGTCATCGCCGTCGTCATCGACCCGGCCCCGCCACCACCGCGCGTGCTTCCAAGGGACGGAGGCAGAGCCCCTCCTCCCTCTGGCTCGTCGCCCTCTCTCTCCCTCCTCCTTTCCCCAAAGCGGCAAGGGGCAAGCCCCCTTTTCTTCCTTCCTTTTCTTCCTTTCTCCCCGCCGGCATCACCCTCCCTGTCGCCGTTTTGGCCGCGAGCGCCGGAGCGCCAGCTCGCTGGCTTGACCGCCCTAGGTCGGTTCCCAAACCGACATCGCCCCCTATAAACCTAAGGCGCCTTCCCTTCCATTCCCTCTCCCATCCTCCCTCGCTCCACCGCGCCATTGCCGCCCCTCTGTCTCGCCTCCACCGCCGTCGCGTGTGCCGGAGGAGCCGGTGCGCGCTAGGACGCGGAAGGGGACTCCGGGCGCACCCTCTCCTTCCTCTTCCCCGGCCCGAGGCCGGAGAGATCACTCCCGCGCCGTCGGCCTCTCGTCACAGCGCCCCGCCTCGTCTCGGTAGTGCATCCCTCCGTTCTCCCTCCTCGCTCCATCTCTTCCCCTTAGCTTTGAGTAGCCGCTCGAGTAGACCTCCCGCAACTAGCTGGCGCCGCCCCGACTGCTGCCGTTGCTCGCTGTGTGCTCGCCGCCGTCGCCGCCCGAGCTCGGAAGCGTCTCTCGTCGCCGGCCTCCCTCGATGTGTTTCCTCCAAATCCGGCGCAAGGGATGGATTCCCGTAGCCGCGTAGATGCTCTCACCGCCGGGAATTAGCCCCTCGTGACCTCGTCGCCGTTTCCCTCTTCTCTCGCCGCCGGTGGTAGCCGCCGCAATCCGCCGCCGTCGAACTCCCTCCGGCGAATCCGAGCCGTTGGCTCGTCTCTCCTCGTCCCGTGCAACCTCCCGGTGTGCTCGCCTTCGCCTGCCTCGCCGTAGATCGCCCCGCCGTTCGCAGCCGCCGTCCGCCGTCCGTTCCGGCCGGCGTCGTCGTCTACCTCTCGCCGGCCCGCGTGGCAGCCACGTAGGCACCACGTCGGTGCCACCTCGGCCGCAACCGGATCGGCTGACCCAGTCAGCCGCTCCCTCCGTCCCCCCCCCCCCCCCCCCCCCCGTGCGCGCGGTCCACCGCGAGACGTGAGGCTGCGCGTGGGCCCGCCGCATCCGCGCCCACCGCGAGCCGCGCGTGCACCGCGCCTCCCTCCCCAAACCCTAGCGCCGCGTCGCGTGCTCCCCGCTCACAGTGAGCCGAGTCGCCGACAAGCGGGTCCCACCCGGGACCACGCGGGATGGACCCGGTCCACCGGCTCTCTCTCTCCTCCCCGCCCGCGCGCGCGCCGTGGGCCGCCTTCCCGGGCCGGCCGGCCCATTAAGCTCGGCCGAGCCGCCCCTTTCCTCTCGGGCCGCGCCCTAGCCGCCCGAGTGAAGTCTAATTTCCCTCCCTCTGTCCTTTATTTTCTTTTCTTTTCTCAAAAAGAATTTAAATAATTCCTTTTTCCTTTAGACCAAAAATCCAATAATCTTAGAAATTCAATATCTTCTCAACCGTAAGTCCGTTTGGCTCCGTTCAACTTCCAAAATTCCTCAAATCTCAAGATCTATCTAATGGCACGCTTAGAGGTCAATAATAGGGCTTTATTTTCGCTGTTTGTTGAGTTGTCCCGTTCCGCGTGTAGTTTCGGAGCCCGAAGACCCGCAGTGCGAGGATTTCAAGGATCAAGCTCAAGATCTCGAGCAAAGCAAGTCACCCTTGATCATCTTGCACCTATAATTTAAATCTAAGTATTTCTTTTCCGCAAATATTGCATGAATAGGATTTACACAAGTAATCCGGCCGTGTTTTGCGGGATAGCCCGTCGGCCCCCAATCCTAAATTGCTGCAATTACCCTCCGTGAATTATTGAACACTTAACCCTCCTTTGTCAACTGTTGTGCTTCGATGTGTGGGCCTTCGGGCACGCGCATCGGAACACCTTCCCTCAAATTTAAAATATCCAATGATGGGTAAAACTTGGGTTTTACAAAAGACTTGGAAAACCCGACACCTGGGTCGGTGCTTGCGAACTAAATGATCTTCTCCAAAATCGCGGACCAGGGAACGTACCAGGAGTACGGTTTCCTGCTCTTGCACTTAAGGACCGTTTCCTTGGAATTTCATCCAAACATAAGACAAGTACGACCACATGGGTGGAATGGGACACCCCTGGCTGAGTATCTAGCTAAACGGGGAAGCCATGATGCCAAGAGACATGTGGATTCAACGGGGTGGTGTCGGGGAGAACCCCCGGGTTTCCTGGCACAGTATGGTCTAGGACCTAATCTGGTGTTGGTCTGGGACCCCTCTCGTTGGCATATGGTGAACCTGTGTCGGCTTTCGAAATGCCTTGTCATGAAAGCCTCAAGGTCTCCAGACGTGGCCGTTCTGCACGGGCTGGGTGATCCGGGTTAGTAATGTCGTGTGGGTAAAGCGTACCCCCCCCTCTGCAGAGGATTAACAAACTGTTCGAACAGCCGTGCCCACGGTCATGGGCGGATGTGAGGTGATTCCTAGCGTAGTTTTGTTTGACTACTGCTTGGTGAAATTGCTGTTGTGAAATGGGTCCGATGTTTGGAAAGTCTGCGGCTGATGGGATCAGCCAGGCCCGGGTGGCCGTTTGAAAGCTGTTGGCCGGGTGCCAACCCTGAACAATTCAAAGACTGATACATTGCACATACTCCGACCGGACGAGGCGCACTGTCCCATCCGTGTCGTTTGAGAAGCACTCACCTAGTTGTTTCAAAAAGGAGATTAAATAAAATCAATTGCAAAAACAATAGCCTTTCCTTTGAAGCCTGCATTAAACACTTAAATTCCCATGGCTTGCTGAGTACTCCTGTACTCACCCTTGCTCTATATAAATAACCCCCCCCAGTTGCTGAAGAAGATGATGTGGATCCCGCTGACGAGGAGTTCTTCCAGGAGCAAGTCGGCTTCGATGAGTTTTAGGGTTTCGGCCTAGTTCCCAAGTCGCGCCTGTGATGTTTGGTCCAAGTCTTGGCTTCCGTTTTCCCTTTTGTAATGCAGTTGTGAGCTCGGGGTCTGTCCGCAGCCCAACATGACTGTACTCCTACTCTATATTAAAGAGACCTCTGTTGCTGTGATATACTGTCATCCTGTGATACCAGCACTGTTTCCTGGGACTGGTATCGATCAACAGGTTAATTTGGAGCGTCACGGGCTAGTTCCGCTCGGAGCTAGTTCGGGGCGTGACAGCTCGCGACAAAGCCTTTCCCAAGCCGACCCAGGGTTACCTCATGCCACATAGAAGGATCAAATCCTCACATAAATTTAGGCCATTTTAGGCATTCACAAATCAAACTCCAACCACCTCAATCGGTAATTCTGCAAGCTTCTCTTCCTTGCTTACCAGGAACCCAATTTGGCTCCAACCGACCCTGCCCCGGCGTTCCCAACTATTGGCATGCGAGGTTTCCCTGAACCGACTAGTTACTTAGCCAGGGTGTCCCATTCCACCTTGTGGTTGCACTTTGATTATGCTCGATGAGTTTCCCATAGGAATCGGTCATTATATGCGAATACGGGACAGCGCCACATAGGCACAGCTCCCGCATCGTGAGTTTTCACAATTCATTTTATTTTTCAAACACACCGACACCACATGTCGGGTTTTCAAGGCTTCACAAACCCATTTCCCAAGTTTTCGACAATCAACGATGTATGTGGAATATTTGGTATACGCGCTCGGAGAGCACGGATACCGAAGTACCACAAGGGTGGAGCGACAAGGAATCAAGGTAGTACGACCTACAGGTATTAGTGCGACTACTGGGTAGGTCCGTCGGTTTGGCATGCAAACCGACGCCAAGCATATTATATGTGTGATTCTAATAATGCAAGTTACAAACAAAATAATAATGATTTTCCAATTATAGGAGCAATTGGTCAAAGGGTGACTTGCCTTGTTCAAGGTCTTCGCGGAGCTTCACGAATCTTCGAGAAAACCCGCGATCGACGAAAATCCGGTAACCGCAACTATACGTAAACAATCAAAAACCTAAACAAAAGACCAAAAGAAAGATCCTATTTAGACTAAATAATAGTGCCATTAAATAGATCTCAATTTTACGAAATTATTGGAACTGGAACGGAGTCAAACGGAGCTACGGATTGAGAGATATGAATTTCGGAAGCTTAATCGGAATTTCTGGAATAGGAGAGATGATTTATGGAATTTATAGAAATAATATTCTCAAGAATATTATTGACAGTCACTGATGTGCGGGTCCAAAGGAAATGGTTTATGGAATTTTAGAATAAGGAATTGATTTATGGAACAAAGGAAAAAGGATTTATTAATCCCTTGGAAAAGAAAAGGAAGGAGGGATGTTAATTGGACTTCCTCGGGCGGCTTAGGCGCGGCCCAAGGGGTTCATGCGGCTCGGCCAGACCTAATGGGCCGGCGCAGCCGAGAGGAGTCGGCCCAAGAGGTAGGGCGCAGGAGGGAGAGGCCGACGCGGGTGGACCAGGTCCACCGCGCGGGGTCCCGGAACGGGCCCACTTGTCAGCGATTGAGTTCACGGAGGAAAGGGTTCACGCGGGGGCGACGCTAGGGTTTGGTGGAGATGGCGCACGAGCGGTGTGCCGGATGGACCGAGAGGCGGCGGGCCCACGCGCAGCCATAGGGCTCTCCGTGGACCGCGCTCACCAGTCGAGGGAGGGGGAGGCGGCAGACTGGTCGTGCTGACCCGGTCGCGGCCGACGTGGCTCCGACGTGGCGCCTACGTGGCAGCCACGCGGGCCGGCGGGAGGAGGAAGAAGGGGGCGCCGGCATCCGACGGCGGACGGCGACGGCGTTCGCCGGAGCGGTTCACGGGGATTCAATGGAGGGGGAGTACACCGGAGTGATGGGAGGGACAAGAGGGAGCGAACCACCGGCCCGGATTCATCATAGGGAGGCCGGCGGCGACGAATCGTGGCGGCGCACGCCGGTGGCGAGAAAAGGGGGGAAACGGCAGAGGGGCGACGAGGACTCAATTCAAGGCGGTGGGAGTATATATGGGGGTCGGGGAATCCGTTTCCGGCGCCGGATGGGGAGGGGAGGCACCGAGGAGGGCCGGCGATGAGCGGCGACCTCCAGGAGCGAGCGGCAATGGCGGCGAGGCCGTGCCGGGCGGCGGCGGGCATTGGGGCGGCGTCTATGCGCGTTCGGGAGGGCTACCGAGCTACCACGCAAGCTAGAGGGGGGAGAGGGCAAGCGAGAAGGGAGAATGGAGGGAGGCACTACCGAGCCGAGACGGGCGCTGTGACGAGTGGCCGACGGCGCAGGAGCGAGCTCTCCGGCCTCGGGCCGGGGAAGGGGAGGAAGACAGGCGCCCGGAGTCCCGCGTCACGCGTCCTCGCACGCACCGATCTCCCCGGTGCTCGGAGGCGGACGGCGACGGTGAGAGTAGAGGAAGGGCGACAATGGCGCGGTGGAGTAGGAGTGTGAAGCGGGAGGGATTGAGATGGGAAGGGGAGCTTGGCTTCGGGTTTTATAGGCGCGGGGTGAAGCGATGTCGGTTTGGGAGGGGAGAACCGACCTTGGCGGTCAAGCGCTCGGCTGGCGGCAGCGGCGGTTTCATGGGCGATGCGAAGGCGGCGACGGCGTGGATGCTTTGGGCGGCGAAGGCGGTGGATCGGACGGCCGAATTTTGGGTCGTGAGCGCGGGCTGGCGCGGTCAAGGAGCGAGAGTTGGCAGTCGGGCAAATATTTGGGAGGATTCAAAGGAGGCGATTGAATTTCGGAGACTTGAATTGAAGAGGGAATTTGAGGTGGAGGATTTTGATTTCGATGAGAGGGAACAACGGGATTTGAATTGAGATCCTTGGCATAACTTAGACTCGCATACAAAGAACGAAATTTTCGCATATAGGATTTTGCCGAATTAGTTTTTAACGTCTCACGAAAAGTGGAGCGTTACATGGCCCGGCAGCGGGAGGGGAGATGGTGGCGGCGCCCTACCCTATGCTCCATCCGGCCGTCCAGCAGCTGCGGCGGCACCCTCACATCTGCTAGATCTGGCGGGAAGGGAGGTAGCGGTGCCCTCCCCTACGCTCCATCCGGCGTCCAGCTACTGCGGCGGCGGCTCGGCAGCGGGAGGGGAGATGGTGGCAGCGTCCTCCCCTATGCTCCATCCGAGCGTCCAGCAGTTGCGGTAGCACCCTCACCTCCGCTAGATCTAGAGGGAAGGGAGGCGGTGGGGCCCTCCCCTCCACTAGATCTGGCGAGAGGGGAGGCGGCGGTGGCCCGGTGATGACGATTTCCCACAGCAACGACAGCGGTGGTGGTGGGGAAGGCAGCGGCGCCCTCCTCCTCTCCATCCGATGGCAATGGCAATAGTGGAGAAGGCGCGTGGGGCGAGGAGACGGTTATGTGTTCTTGAGTAATGTTCTTGATGTGTTCTTGATGAATGTGATTTTGATGTGTTCTTGATGAATGTGATGTTGATGTATTCTTGATGAATGATGAACGATGTGCTTGAAGTGCTCGGGTCACCGTTTTTTTTTTTGGCTCGTTCATCCTTATAGCTGCCGGTTCTAAATCGACAACGAAACCGGCACCTATTTGATTTTCACATCAGTGCCACCTTTGTGGTGCTGGTTGGAAAAACCGGCACCTTTGTAGGGTTGCCAACCGGCACTCATCTCTATTTCCGTGGTAGTGTATCTACAACACCATATTAGTTTAATTAAATATCATATGTCATATGTTTTGCTATTGTGTATATATTGATATTTTTTTCTATAAACTGACAAAGTTAGAAATTTTGACTTAGATCGAACAACACTTAATGATTTAATATGAAATGAACGGAGTAGCTACTTATCTTTTCCGATCGGAATTTGCACTCTGGCTTAGCTACTTATTGGTGAGAAAAAAACTACCTACACTCACAATGCATCCCATACTTACAGCAAGTACGGATTTATTGTCGTCGTCGTCATCGTCGTCGTCGTCATGCTTTCGATTCTCATAAAAAGTTTTATTTAAAAAGAAAAACTTTGTTCTGACCCAAGGTCATAAACAAAAACGTGGATAGGCTCCATGTTTAGATACATGTCTACGCGAATGCGCGGGTTACCATTCTAGTTGATACTAAGGATGACACCAACCTACTAAGTACTGATTAATAGAGATAGAACCATTATCTGTCACAAATATCTGAACTTGTATAAAAATTATTGTCTCAATTATATATGTCACTTATATATGTCGATTCCTGTCTCCTCAAATACGCTCTTGTATATGTGCGGAACCTGTGGTCGGAGTGTTACCCAACGACAATGACAATCAAAGAACAAGTTGGGCAGCAGTAGCTAATTATTGTAAGATTGAGATTGGCCCGGTTTGTATAACTAGCAAACATGCATGCTAATCACCTTGTTTAGAAAAAAAAGTACACGCTAATTAAGCTAGCTAGCTAGTTATACTATACCTAGCTTTATATAGCAAGTAAGTGTGGAGTATTAGCCTAGCTAGCGTACGTGTGGTTGAGTTGGGGTTGAAGTAATCCACCGGCGCCGGCCGGCCGGAGTAGTAGTTAGCCAACAGATCGATATAGATAATATAGATCGAGAGTTTGTTTCAAATTAAACTTTCAGTGGCACTTTTTTTTTTCTTTTGCTTGGTGAGTTTCGTACGAGTTGCCGCGAGCACACGCTACGCTAGCTAAGAGACATGATGATGATAAATATATACTCCCTCCGTTTCAAAATGTTTGACACCATTAACTTTTCAGCACATGTTTGACCGTTCGTCTTATTCAATTAATTATTAATTCTTTTTCTATCATTTGATTTACTGTTAAATATATTTTTATGTAGGCATATAATTTTATATATTTCATAAAAGTTTTGAATAAGACGAATGGTCAAACATGTGCTAAAAAGTTAACCGTGTCAAATATTTCGAACGGAGGGAGTATTAAAGTATATATATATGCGGTTTGACAATGGCACGTAAGATGGAATATATGCTGATGCGGATGGATGTGCATGGCGTATAGACGTCAATTGCTGGCCTGGCCGTCAACAAGACAAAAGTCGACGTCGATTGGTCAAAACTTCGAGACCTAGCTACTTCAACCGGCCGTACGACGCAACTAGTAGTATTATATTTCGGTCATCGGCTCCATGCTTCTCGATCGTGTGATAATTTCTTTTTTTTTTGGAGCTAATTAACGAGCATGGAATTTTAGTGTTATAATTCATATACTTTTTTAGCATGCATTACTCTTTCTTACAAGAATTATAGTCTGACTGCTAAATGGTACTTGTACATGTTCTTCTGTGCATAATCGATGAACTAAAATAACAACTTGTACGTATTTCGAACTCCTAAACAGTCCATCTTCTATAAAAATATTTCCATATATGATTTTCTAATTTACTAGTAAATTTATATTATATCTCGATATCATAAATCATTCATCAACCTTTTAGAAAAGAAAAACACGACTCAACCATTCAACTATATATGGAATTGTTGTATGGAAACTATATAATCAGATTCGTAGTTATGGGTAAATTTTTTTTATTTGCAATTAAATGGTATCTCCAGGACTGTGAAATGCCTGAACTTTTTTCTAGAGTAGAAGGTGCACATTATCGGTTACTCGCATCATCTTGAAATATTAGCTTTTTTAAAAAAAAAACACTAGAAATGCATACGTTCGTAACGCGCATGCACACACTCACCTGTTTATATCACAGTATAAACATTTTTCTCACTGATTTCAATACACAAAAATCGTAACATTTTTTTAAAAAATAATTAGGTGGGGAGGAGGAAGTTGATGCGCAATTTAAAATTTGACCATCGATATAGAGCTAAAAGGAATTTTTTTATTTTTACTTTAATATCTTTTGCCAAACAATATAAAAATGTTTATATTTTGAGACAGAAGGGGTAGTAAATTAATTTGCATTAATGATCACGTTGTGTTTCTATCTTTCTACCGTAAGATCTGGTTGACCCGGCCCGCAGCATGCAAATGCCCTTGCTCCATCTTATTTTTATGCCCTCGCTCTTAGTATATTTATTTTACAGTACTTTATGGAAGGTTCGCCGTAAGATGCATATATTATTGGTCGTATAAAGAAGGCGTAGGCGCGCGTGGCCTTTGAATCCATAGCTACCCTTAGCATGCGCGACTCGACTCATCACAACATGATCTAGCTAGCTAGCTCTAGCTGTCGTCCATCTTAGCTAGCTAACCTGCGGGTAGTTAGCCATGGCGTCGATCGACGAGAGGTAGACGACGACGATATCCATATCCATATGCATGGACAACGCATATACCATGGAATAGATGGGTTCGACCAACTTTAATTTGATGGCTACCTTCTGTTTCCATTAATTTCATCATTCCATTCGTGCACGCGCCCGCATGTACATGTTCCGCTGTTTTCCATCGATCCATCAACAGCATGCATAAGCAGCAGCTGCACCCTGTTTCAGTTAATTCCAATCACCAATGCATTGCGTATATTAATCCAGATCGAGGCACACAAGAACAGACTAGCTAGCTACCTCTATCTATCTTGTTATTTCTACCTAGACCTTAATTAACTCGTTCCGTTCATCCATGATCCATCTATATATATAGACGTCACCCGTGCCTCCATTCTTCACACCAAAAATCATCCCCAATCTTACATCAACTACCTAGCTACTTCCTACGTAGCCCAGTAACTATACATTATTAAGGCTAACCAGTAACTAAGGCACACGTACGCAATGGCGGCGCTCGGACGCCGTTCATGGCTGGTCCCGCTGGCCATGGTGCTCGCCGTCTCCAGCTGCATCGCCGGCCCGGCGATGGCCGCCGGAAAGACCGGGCAGATGACCGTGTTCTGGGGCCGCAACAAGAACGAGGGAACACTCAAGGAGACCTGCGACACCGGCCTCTACACCACCGTCGTCATCTCCTTCTACAGCGTGTTCGGCCACGGCCGCTACTGGGGCGACCTCTCCGGCCACGACCTCCGCGTCATCGGCGCCGACATCAAGCACTGCCAGTCCAAGCACGTCCTCGTCTTCCTCTCCATCGGCGGCGCCGGCAAGGACTACTCCCTCCCGACCTCCAAGTCCGCCGCCGACGTCGCCGACAACATCTGGAACGCCCACATGGACGGCCGCCGCCCCGGCGTCTTCCGCCCCTTCGGCGACGCCGCCGTCGACGGCATCGACTTCTTCATCGACCAGGGCGCGCCCGACCACTACGACGACCTCGCCCGCAACCTCTACGCCTACAACAAGATGTACCGCGCCCGGACGCCGGTGAGGCTGACGGCGACGGTGCGGTGCGCGTTCCCGGACCCGAGGATGAAGAAGGCGCTGGACACCAAGCTGTTCGAGCGCATCCACGTCCGCTTCTACGACGACGCCACCTGCTCCTACAACCACGCGGGGCTCGCCGGCGTCATGGCGCAGTGGAACAAGTGGACGGCGAAGTACCCCGGCAGCGACGTCTACCTGGGCCTCGCCGCGGCGAACGTGCCGGGGAAGAAGGACAACGTGTTCATCAAGCAGCTCTACTACGATTTGCTTCCCAATGTGCAGAAGGCGAAAAACTACGGTGGAATCATGCTCTGGGACAGGTTCTACGACAAGCAGACCGGTTACGGCAAAACCGTCAAGTACTGGGCTTAATTAATTAATTAACCTACTACTAGTACTATTTACTGCTAATATGCGTTAATTTGTGCGTGTGTGTTTGAGAATAAAAAATGTTGGCGTGTGTGTGTTGGTTTTTTTATGTAGTGTATACGAATAAAACGAGATCCATACGTAACGATCGAGATCTCGAGTTGTTTGTTTGTTGGTCATCAATCGAATAAAGTGTATGAACAATAAAGCACAAATGTTTATTACGTAATTTTGTCTAATGTTAACATTCATTTACTTGCCGCATTGCTTTCTTGGGATGGAATGAATACTGCAAAGAGAAACTCTGTTATTGAACAAGCTAACTGAGGAGACAGTGGTTTCGAAGAAAAGTGTGTGATTCGTTCTAAACCCAGGCTAATCCTGCTGTTTTAGGGTCTTTAATCTTTTATGTAGTAGTATCTGTTATCATTTCTGGTCAAAGTACGAAAGAATCTTTTGAATTTTCAGTTTTCTTGAGCGTGTTGCCTGATCATTTAACGGCTCAATACGAGATGACGTGACTGGAAAATCATTCTGAAAATGACGGAAGGATAGTCAATTTTGTGACGCAAATTAATCAACAAATAATAGTCTTGTAGAAAGTACGTGTAGCAGTGCTCTTTGAAAAAGTGTTTGAGCACCGAAAACCATTCCACGGAGGTTTGTTGATACCACAACAACCGAGCGGTTGTCGATGAAAACTAATCAATTTTATCAAAAAAAAAAGAATTTAGTGTGGTTTTAATTTAATTTGGCCGATTTGTCGATTAATTTCTAAATACAAACTGACTCAATAAAGCCCATAACCGCTATAACTAAGCAGTTATCGACGTTTTTTTTGGAAGTGTAGTGGCATTCGCATCCCATTTATACATTTTGTCTCAAAAAATTTTAGATGTTGCTTGAAAATTTTTGAACTGTTTTTTTATTTATTTCCTTGGGTTAAATAGTATTTAGCCCCTCATGTACCACTTGGTACAAATCCTGCATCCATAGCATTGATTTAATGTTGTTTGAGAAAGGTGATGCAGTGATTTTATCTCTTCACATCATCACATGATACTAGGCATGCTCTGTTTCCTCTGTTTCACTTTCCCTGTTTTATGTAAAGAAAACTACTGTCACCAATGTTCAGGAGCGAAGCTGTATAAATTATCATTCATAGATTTTATTTCTTCACGTGATAATGTGATACACTAACATCAAGTATATATAGTAGGCTAGTTAACATGCGTGTATACCACTCGGTGTACACCAAAGTTTTTGCAAGGATTAAACATCTGGAAACGCAAATTAAACTTGGTATGAAACCACATAGCATAAGCAGTGCAGCTGATCCGAAATATAATGAAACGGATCGATCAGAGTCAGAGCATGCCTTTGATGGTCTGACCGTAGCGGCTCCTCCTGTCGAAGTGTCGGTTCCAGAGCACGACGCCGCCGTAGTTGGGCGTCCCGCGCACCAGCGGCAGCGCGTCGAACACCAGCGCCGCCGGGTTGATCCACCCGTCGCTCGCCGCGTCCCACGCCGCCGGCAGCCCGACGTGGACGCTCGCGTTCGCGTACCTCGCCGTCCACCCCAGCCACGCCCCGTAGAACGGCCGCCGCTCCGACGAGTCGTACGAGCACCTCCTGTCGTCGTAGAACCGCACGTGGATCCGCCCGACCATCCCCGTCGCCGCCGCCGCCTCGCCGCTCGTCTCCTGCCCGTCCATGCACCGCAACGTCGCCGTCAGGAGGACGCCGCCGCGTTCGCCGAGGCGCGTGGCAAGCTCGTCGTAGTTGGCCGACCCGCCGTGGTCGATGTAGAGGTCGATGCCGTCGACCACGGCGTCGCCGAATGGGCGGAACACGCCATGGCGGCCGCCGCCGAGGTAGGCGTGCCAGAGGTGGTCGGCGACGTCCTTGGCCGACCTGGGCGTCGGGAGGGAGTAGTGGTCGCCGTCGCCGCCGATGGAGAGGAGCACGGTGACGTTCTTGGCGTGCTGGCAGTGCTTGATGTCGGCGCCGACGCCGGCGACGGGGTGGCCGGAGAGATCGGCCCAGTAGCGGCCGTGGCCGAAGACGGTGAGGAAGGAGATGATGACGGTGTTGTAGATGCCGGTGTCGCAGGCCTCCCGGAGAGAGCCCTCGTCCTTGTTCCGGCCCCAGAAGACGGTGAGCTCGCCTGACTTGTCGGCGGCGGCCGGCCCGGTGCCGGCGAGGATGAGGAGCACTATAACAACAAATGAGAGCGGCAATGCACGGCGCCGTTGTGACGACGACGCCATTTGGAAATGGAATTAGAATTGGATTTGAATTTGTTTGATATATTCTTTGATCTTTTTTGTTGTTGTGTGAACGATTTGTGAAAATCTGTCATGCATGTTCATGCTACTTATAGTGTGTTAAGTGAGCTACTGTCGATCGATTTGTCAGCTCGATTAATTGTTTTCAGTGGTCGAATTCCCGTCTTTTAATTCTGTGTATCGATCGTTATCTGCGCCGCTGCCATTTTTCATTGACTAAAGACGATTGTTGTGTGCGCCTAACTATACACAAGTTGCTTGTAATTAATGACAAAACCAAAGGATGTCTCCTTATGAACAAATGGAATTTTTTCAGTATAGGGCGCATCTATAGGGTCAGACCCTAATTAGATTATTCAATCTTAGCTAAATTATGCATGTGAGCTATGTCTCCCATAATTATTTTTGCGTTTGTCACTACTATGTATCTCTAGTCTATTCTTGTGTGCCGAAGTATATACTGTTCATTTCATATATATGGCCGTACGTGCGACGACATCATTGACTGATCGACGAGCGCAAGTCTTTGAGATCTATATAGCTAAAAGAGAGTTGCATTTGTCAAATGACCCGCATTCTAGATATACTTGTATAGTACTACGTACATGTTATCAGCTGTCTAGCACTGATTAGTTTTCAGATGACGCACGTTGATGATTGAGATCCGTCTTTGACATGGCCGGGGGGATAGTTTGGTTTGCGTCGGAACTATGCTTTAAGCCCTTTCGAAAATGTGAATAGTTACCATTCATTTCAAATTCCTTTTAAACAAAATAAAATACTCCATCCGTTTCATATTATAAGTCGTTTTGATTTTTTTTCCTTGTCAAATTTCTTTACGTTTTGACTAGGTTTATAAAAAAAATATAGTAGCATTTTTTAACACAAAACAAACTTATTATCAAAATATATTCGATGCTAGATTTAATGAAATTAATTTGATGTTTAAAATATTGCTAATTTTTATTGCTAATTTTTTCTACAAATTTAGTCAAACTGAATGAAGTTTGACTAGAAAAAACTCAAAGCGACTTATAATATGAAATGGAGGAAATACCATTCATTTTTTTAACAATCCCGGCGAAATTCCTTTTTAACAAAATAGGTCATTGCGTTTTATATTGTTCTATAAATACAAATGATGAAATTTAAGCTAAATCCAAATTGTATGGTGAATATTTGTAGATTAATATATGACACTGAGATGAAAATTTCATTCATTCTCTTTTTCTTTGCGATTACAAACAAGACATTCGCTAGGAGTGATTTGTCCATGCGTTCTTCATTTTGGGTGATTTGGGACATTGTTTTGGGGATTTAGGTTAGATGAATTGGCTCGATTTGAGCCGGTAGGTTTTTTTTTTGGGTCCTTAAAAATCAAAGGCGTGTCGGTTCTATACTCAAAATCAGCACATATAAGGTTAGGCATAAATACCACCAAATTGATATCGATGGGGAAACCGGTACTAGTCCAACTGGTATCGATAAGGGATTGTGTACTAGTGTATGCTCCCTAACACATGCATACTCATTGAGATAGAGATTGGTGATGGCTATAACTTTATCACCACGCATGCCCTCTATCAAAGTAACATGTGAATACGTTATACCGCCACGTCCATGTGTCCTATGGGACATCCCCTCGAGGGATCAAAATAATTTTCCCATATATAGCCCAAGCCCCACTCTCCAAACTCTTGATAAGATTGATAAGAAATACAACTAGAAGCAGATACGTAGTGCATACTTGATTTTATTGTTCACGTACCTTGATTTTCAAGCATACAGCTGAGAGACACTCACAAATTACATATGCGCACACGCACACACGCTACCATACAAATTCAAAGCTGACTCCTCGATTATTATACACAATCATGCATATACTATTGGGAAGAAGTTGAAGCTCCGATGAATCGAAGCAGCAATGGCGGCCGGATTGAATGTGAGAGTCGATCAAACGAAGTCCTTGAGCGCCCTGCCATAGTAGTTATCGTAGGCTTTGTCGGCGCCTCGGTCCCACAGCATGGCGCCGCCGTAGTTGCTCGCCGTCTGCGCCCTCTGCATCACGCCGTAGTAGAGCGACTCCGGGTTTATCCAGTCCGCCGCCGTCTCCTCCGCCGGCAGCCCCACGTACACCTGGCTCGCCGGGAACCGCGACGTCCACGCGTCCCAGTCCTCCCAGTCGAACAGGCTCCTCCGCCCCTCTCCGTCGGTCTTGTTCGTGCACGCCGCGTCGCCGTAGAACCGCGGGTGGATGCGCCGCACCAGCCCCGTCCCCAGCGCCGCCGCCGCGTTCGCGTCCGGGTACACGCACCTCGGCGTCGCCGTCAGCAGCACCGGCTTGCCGCGGTAGCCGGCGAGGCGCCGGACCAGCACGTCGTAGTTCGCCGGCCCGCCGTGGTCGATGTAGAGGTCGACGCCGTCAAGCACCGCGTCGCCGAAGGGGCGGAAGACGCCCCTGCGGCCGCCGCCGAGGTAGGCGTGCCAGAGGTGGTCGGCGACGTCCTTGGCCGAATTGGGCGTGGGGAGAGAGTACTGGTAGCCGTCGCCGCCGACGGAGAGGAGGACGGGGATGTTCTTGGACTGGCAGTGCTTGACGTCGGCGCCGACTCGGGAGACGTCGTGGCCGGAGAGGTCGGTCCAGTAGCGGCCGTGGCCGAAGACGCTGAAGAAGGAGATGATGACGGTGGTGTAGATGCCGGTGTCGCAGGCCTCCTTCAGTGAGCCCTCCGTCTTGTTGCGGCCCCAGAAGACGGCGATCTCGCCGGTCTTACCGGTGGCGGTGGCGAGGCACGGGAGGAAGACGACGACGGCTACTAGCATCGTCGTCGTCAAGAGACTCATGTGGCGGCGCGCCATGGCTGATATGATACGATGGCTTAATTTGTACGTGGTGTGAACTGTGAAGGCATCGCCGGCGAGATGAGTAGGTATTTATAAGCAGCCATGGCCATGGCCATGCAGAAGATAAGGGCGCTGGGTGGTCGTCGTCAATGGCGTGCCGGTGCCGCCTGCAGACAAATCCAGGCGCGGACGCCGCGGAAATCGGCGACCAAACTACACATGGAGACAGACTGCAGGTTGTGGTTTTGTTCCAAGACAAGTCAAATTTAAGTCAACAACTTGTAAACAGGACGAAACGTGAGGCTGGTTTAATGGTTTTTGTCATAACAAATGGTTACATGATATATGCCAATGTGACAACAATTTGTAAGAATATATACGCCTGGAACATGCATAAAAAAAACGGAATATTGTTTTCGAGGCTGACCCATACCAAAATGCATGTATTAGTAGCCGCATACACATAACCAACCAATAATCCAATGTAACTATGATAAACAGCACAGTGAACCATGAACCATTGAGTAATTAGGGGAAGAAAATTTCATCCATTAGAGATTTTAATTTTTTGGCGTGCTATCTAAATGATCATGAAAGTAATTAAACAATATGGATCATCACTCTACAAACATAAAAATTCAAACCTGACATATACAAAGTTATAGCAAAAATATATGAGTATATTTGTTTTTTCCCCAATTTGTCTAAGTTGAATTCAAACCCGTATATTGGTGGCGTGATATATTATATATTGATTTATCATATTTTTTTTATAATTATTTTTTATTTTGTATGATATTCAGGAAAATCCTCATAAGACATGAAAATCCATCTC
Source organism: Oryza glumipatula (assembly GCA_000576495.2). Classification (NCBI taxonomy): domain Eukaryota; kingdom Viridiplantae; phylum Streptophyta; class Magnoliopsida; order Poales; family Poaceae; genus Oryza; species Oryza glumipatula. The sequence continues at coordinate 31,056,443 of CM002514.2, forward strand.
CAGTAATAATCAGACAATGTCTTTGATGGCATGGCCAAATCCGGTGACCTTGTCGTAGTAGCGATCCCAGAGCATGACGCCGCCGTAGTTGGCGTCGTCCTGCACCGACGACAGCACGCTCTGCCGCAGCATCTGCGGGTCCACGAACCCGCTCATCTCCTCCATCGCCGGCCACCCCACGTGCACCCGCGCCGCCGGGAACCTCGACGTCCACGTCCTCCACGCGCCCCAGAACGGCCGCGTCTCGAAGTAGTTGTAGTCGCACGAGCTCTCGTTGTAGAACCGCACGTGCAGCCGCTCGAACAGCGACAGCGTCTTCATCGTCTCCACCTCGTCGTCGAACAGCGCCAGCGAGCACGCCGGCGACGCCGTCAGGCGCACCGCCGGCTTCTCGCGACCGAAGCTCCTCAGGCGCCTGGCGAGCTCGTCGTAGTGGCCCCACCGGCCGCGGTCGACGTAGACGTCGACGCCGTCGAGCACGGCGTCGCCGAACGGGCGGGACACGCCCCTGCGGCCGCCGCCGAGGTAGGCGTGCCACAGGTGTTCGGCCACGTCCTGCGCCGACTTGGCGGTGGGCAGCGAGTACTGGTCGCCGGCGCCGCCGATGGAGAGGAGGACGGTGACGTTCTTGGCCTTTTGGCAGTGCTTGATGTCGGCGCCGACGCCGGCCAGCGGGTGGCCGGAGAGGTCGGTCCGGTAGCGGCCGTGGCCGAAGACGCTGAGGAAGGAGATGACGACGGTGGTGTAGAGGCCGGTGTCGCAGGTCGAACGCAATGAGCCCTCGTCCTTGTTCCGGCCCCAGATGACGGTGAGCTCGCCGGTCTTGCCGGCGGCGGCTGCACCGTTGATGATGAGGAGCACGAGCAAGCTGCAATACAGAGATGGCCGGAGTTGGAGCTTCGACATCTTCTCGTTCTTGATCGGGCCGATGATACAACACACACACTCACACTAATTCAGTTCATTCAGTATACATATTGAAGTCAGTGACACAGTCAGTATATGTAGCTCACTGATCACTAGCTAGACATACCGTACGTACGTACGGATCGTGTTGGCGCCGTGTACAAATAATTGAAGTCAGTCGATCGGTCTCTTCCTGTGTGCTGCAGATAACACAGGATGCAGTGCATGCATGTATACAAGTGAATGCAGAGAAAAAGATTGTTGAGCTGGCTAGATCGAGAACGAAATAATCAGCTGCAACTTTGGTCATAATCTGGGTGGCATGCTATTGAGTTGTGTACAGTACATAGGAAATATTAAAGATCGATTTCATTCAAATGAGTCCAATCTTTGGTTGCTTGGTTCTTGTTCATCTGCTTGATTTGAGGCAGGAGCGGTACCTTGACCAAACAAAATCCTACTGACTAAAACTTTAATTCGTGCTTGCGTGCGTGTTTCTGAGTCATCAGCGCGCGTGAGGAAGGGAAGCTTATCACAAATACTAACTTGGTAGGAAAAAAAAAGTTTATTAAGTAGTGCATAACTGCATCCACATTGTCATAGGCTAAACATTGTATCTGTTTTATTGATTCCTAAATATTTTTTTGTACTTAATTAATGGTTGTAGTTTTTTCTTTGTAGCATACTCCAAGACAGTACGGTATATAGCGCACTGCGCACAGCACATAACCACTGTATATTGAGTGTATCTAAAGTTCTAAACGAAGAGATCAAGCAGCTGCAGGGTGGAATTGGGCCGTACTTCTGGCATGATGATCTGCTTATGGCCCAGATCAATATTTCTAGGCCGATGCCTCCTCATGTGGCCACCTAAAGCCTGGCCCATCTGAAAGCCCAACCCACACACCTCGCACGCGTGGATTAGAGGCTTGGACGGGCCGGGCCGCCGCTTGTTTGTAGTGGGCCGGAGGTGGCTGGTCCGGTGGCCGCCGAGCGCCTGGTGCGACGGGAACCGCCGCCCGCACGTCCGGCACTCGAACGCCGCCGCCTCCTCGTCCCGCCGGCGACGACGCCGCTTCCGCCGCCGTGGCTCCGCGTCCTCCTCATCGCCGGACGATGACATCGCCGTCGTCGAGCCGCACGCCAGCGACAGCGAGAGCTGCACATCGAGCTCCGCGAGCTGGCTAAGTTGGTTATCATCTTCTTCTTCCTCGAGCTCGAGCTGCAGATCACTAGTGTAGTCCTCCTGCTGGTCCATGGCGGTGACGACGACGAAGACGTCGCTATCTCTCGCGAACGCAAAGGTTACACTTACACTTACACTTCACTAGCTTGGGTTAATTAACAAAAGATTAGATTCAGGTGAAGCGGCCAAGCCATCATAGCATATATTTATAGAGAGATCTATCGATGGATCGAATATATAATAATGCATGTGTAGTGTTAATCAGTGTGTGACATGCATATATGCAAGGGTGTCAAGCAAGAAACTACTCGTAAGAGATAGAGATGGAATATGTTCCATGCTTCCATTTCGGTTTGATTTACACGTAGGTACGAGAATCATGCAAGCCGCGTGTACCACTAGATCTATTAATTTCAGTGTAATTAATTACTAGCAGCGTCGTCAAGTCCTCAGTCCATGCTTGTATTTTCTTGCAGGGTACTTAAATTAGGATATCTGGATTTGGATAGCTCCGGTCCTAATTAACTTAGTGAGCAAGTTTGTGGTAACTACTCCTATAGCAGAGAAATTAATGCGGAAGTACTTACCATTAAGTCACCCATCACAACACAAACTGTTAATTAGCATGGCTGTAGTTATTAGTTGGTACTCTCCTTTAATTCGCTTCCAATGAGATATAGTAGTAAGAGCAAGTTTAATAGTATAGCCAACTACTAGCTCCAATTCATCTATAGCCAATCTAATAGCTCATTCATACAATAGTTACATACTACACTATTAATATTTGGTCTCACTTGTCATACACACATTGTGTCTTGGAGTCCGTGTTACAGCTGACTACAAATCTGTAACCCGCTGCTCCTCTCTCCTTATTTATGTCCTTAAAATATGTTTGCAGCTGGCTTATAGCCTGCTATTGTACCTGCTCTAATAGCTTAGAGATTTCGAAGCTGTTTGTTTAATTGGATACTATGTCAAAATATTAGTAATACCAAAACCCCTAAGTAAGTTTTGGTAATGCCAACTTTTTAGTAACTCTACGTGTCTTGTTGGCATACTTTGGTAGTAAATCAAACACTAGCAATGTTACTATTTAAATTGCCATCAACTCAATAGGTATATTTTGGCTTCAAACCAAAATAGTCCCTCTCAAGCTATCTTTGCCTGGGAGAAGCATCAAAATGTTGATGATATCGTAGATACATGGCTCCATCCACCCAAGCCAGGTTGAAATTAAATCTAATGTTCACAAATATTGCGTGCGCATGGATGTGCTTTTAATAGGATTTTAGTGAAATTAAAGATTTACCGTTGGTGTTGTACTCACTAGTTAGAGTGTGCGTATATATACTATGCATGTGTATCTCCGTGTAATAAATTTTTTTATTGCTTGTTTAATTTATAGATGTGTTGCAAATAATTAATTAAGCAATATGTGGTATGAAAGAACATGGGAATAATTAATGGCATGAATCAATACATTAATTAGTTTGGAATAAGACAAGGAATTAGCTAGCTTCTAGTGCTATAGGAACCTTTTGCTAGCTTATGACTTAAGTTGTGGGTAGGTCAAGCTAGCTATAGCTACTTAGCTAGTCTCTTGGAAATTAAACGAGCTATACTATACTATGGCTATGTTTAGTTCAGCGCAAAGTTTAGATTTTAGTTAAAATTAAAGATGATATGACTGAAAAGCTGTGTGTGTATGACAGGTTGATGTGATGGAAAAGAACTGATGTTTGGATTCAAACTTTGAATCTAAACACAGTCTATACTTATTAAGCCATCACTCATGCAGGACCGCTCGTTACGTGTTGTAGATGAGATTCAGATCTTAGATTGTTCCTACAGTGGGATGCCAACCAAAAACGATGGGCCAATCGATCGAATAAAAATTAATATTAATTAAGAAACTTATCTGTTACGAAGTTGCTTCGAAATTGCATGGTGATCTATCGAATTCGTTGATATTTCTTTTTGTTTTTTTAAGACTATTCAGCCATTCATTCATTAATAGTATAGCAGTACACTACTAGCTAGTGCCCAGTGACACAAAAAAACTGACCTGTCAACAACAAGCAAATTTCATGGAAATTCTGCAGCATATATGCTGTACTCCGGTAGCTTCCATCGTCCATCGTTTAATTAGTTGCTTAGATTTCCACCAATCAAACAACTGCGATGCGTCGTCGATCGCATGCATATGCGTTAATTAATTAGCTCATATGTTGATCGACGACGACAAGCTGATCAGTAGTACCATGTACTGCTAGCTACTTGGCATTGTACTGTACTAGCAACGAACGTAATCTACATTGACCTTGTCGCATTATTTTAACTATACTCTCTCCATTTTATATTACTTATCATTTTAGCTTAATTTATTCTATATAAAACTTTCATATGTCTGACAATCAAATTTAGACATTCATAAAGTTTAAAATTATGAGTGTTATATTTTGGATTCATTATAGTAAGAAATACTTTCATAATACATCATTGGTATATATATTGTTAAATTATAGAAAATTTTAAAAATTAATGGTCAATATAAAAATATTTAAATTAAAAAACTAAAACAATAAATAATTTGGAACAGATGGAGTACTTAATTAGTTTCGGATAGCTACTAGCTGCTTAGCTTGTAGTATAAGATGTGATATGCATATATTAGCGTATTAATTAGTCACTGTTTAGATTCCAACTTTTGTCTTCAAACTTGTGACTTTTCCGTCACATCGAACTTTCCTACACACACAAACTTTCAACTTTTTCGTCACATCGTTTCAATTTTTTCAAACGTCTAATTTTAGCGTGGAACTAAACACATCCTTAGTGCGACAGTACATTACCGTGTTATATAGCAAGCGCGTCGATCGGTCGCGTACGCGTACATAGTTAAAATTGAAGGATGCATATATATAAACAAATGGACAATTCTGTATTTTCTCTTGACTAGAAAAAATGTCCGTGTGTTACAACGGGTAAAGTCTATTTTAATCTTATTATTGTTATATGGTTTAGTTAACATGAAATTCAATATGGGAGTTCGCTTGGATATATATTTAAAAAAAATCATGAGCTGCAGTTAGGAGTGCGATCGTCTCAAGTTAGCATGCAAGTTTTTTTAAACAGATTTCTTATATGATTCCTTCTGTATTACCAAAAGTGAACGATATTAAAAACCGACTCAAATATGGATATTGTCGGAGATATGGGCCCGGGGGTATGCGGAGTAAGGGGAATCTACCTTCCTATCCTCCCGCGTGGCCCTACAGTTTGGCCCTACGGCCGCACCTCGCGAATCGCGGGAGCACCCGGGGGCCTCGGGCCCTTGCGCCGTTTGCCCCGAGGCCCCCGCCCAGCTGCCATGTGGCGGGGAGGGGGAGCAAGCGGAGGAGGGACCCAGGCTGTACCGCCATCAATGCGTGCGGCGCCCCAACTGCCCCTCGCCGCATTAAATGTGGCGAGGGGCAGACGTGCGGAGCCGCCCGATTGACGCACGTCGGTTAGGAGTGACCGGTCTGTGACCGGCCTGTCGCCAGTCACATCCGACTGGACGGGCAACCGTGCCCCCACGTCGCCTCTGTCCCCGGCAGAGTGGAGATAGGTATGACCCGTCCCGTCAAGAGGCATGATTCGGAGCTTTCCCTCCACGAGAAGGATGGTCGCCGCCAGTCTTCACCCATTTATAAGGGAATGACAGGGTTGTCCCCCGTGTCAGGCAGGGGACGGCGTTGGGTCCCACTCAAGGACAAGCCGAGGTTAGCTTCCGGATGAAGGCACGGGACGAGACCCGGTCAAGATAGGGTGGGTCCCCGCCCTATAGAGGAGTAGGTAGAGGCGGTGCATGTGGTATCCCCTTGAGATATAAAAGGAGGACCTAGCCCACCGAGCAAGAGGACGAGACCCAATAGACTTAAGCTCTAAGAAGAGAAAGCAGGCGAGCTCTCCAGAGTTTAGGGACCTTTGTAATACTCATCGATAATTCCACACACAGGAGTAGGGTCTTACGCTCGATAGCGACCTGAACTTGTATAACCCCGACGCCCGAGTGTGTTTTAGGAGGATTCGGGGCGGAACACAATCTCCCGAAGCGAGCCTCTTCCCCCGGCCGAACTCAAAAAGGGGGTCTCACGATCTCCCGCTAGAGAGGGTTACCCCTCGACAGATATATATTTCCAAAAGCAAATGAACTTAAAAACCGATTCATACACGGATGACGTACCAAAATACCGGCAAAAACATCTTCAATTTTTATAATAGTAGAGAAGAGATATAGATTAAAACCAAAACATAAAATTACAACCGACTTAAACACGGATGACGAACTGCGGATATGATAACAAATATCACGACGATCATATCATGGAAACCACCAATAATCACATAAAAAAATCTGTAACGAAAACAACCATTTTCAAGAGCAATATATATATAGTGGTTGAACTTGAAACATATTCCATTGAACGAACACAATTAAAATCACGTGTATTTAATCATTGAAAAAATATAATTGAACATTACAAAATCAAAGACGAACTTAATTGGTATTGTATCTTGTGGCGTATACGTGTGTATATATATCTAGCTATAAGCATGTTGCGTGTTTGTATACCACTCCAGAACAAACTTAATTATTATTGACATTAATTAATCACTGGTTTTATTCAATTCATATATTGATTTGTCCATTAGCCACTCACAAAAAGTGGATGAAATTATAATTGTGCACGTCGTCGTCGTCGTCGTCACGCTCTTCCGACGAGGAGCCGGACATTGTCGCCGCCGCCGCCGCCGCCGTCCACGTCGTGGACATTGTGCCATTACGACTCACCAGCGGCCGGTGGCGGCGCATGTGCCCGCCGAGCGCCTGGCCGGTGGCGAATACCTTGCCGCACATGTCGCACCGGTGAACAACCGGCGTCGAGGCGCCGCCGCCACCGCCGGCGCCGAGCTTGCCGGGGCGCGCGCCGAGGAGGAGGTCAAGGCCGTCGGCGCGCACCCGCGGCCGCTTGTGGCTGGTCCGGTGGCCGCCGAGAGCCTGGAACGTGGAGAACCGCCGCCCGCATGTCCGGCACTGGAACGCGCCGCCGTCGAGGTGCACCCTCTTCACGCCGCCGCCGCCCTTGGCGATCACCTTGCTCGCCGGCGACAGTGTCAGCACCAGCATTAGCTTCACCGGCGATCGTGTCGTCGTATTGGTGGCCACTTCCATCGTCAGTGAAATCACTAAACTAATGAGCTTATAAAGCTTATTAAATATAATATTAATTAACACCTTAATTGCTGCATGCAAAGTCAAAGTGTCAATCAGCTAGTAGCAAACTAGCTACCGAATGTTCTAATGTGAAGACATGGCATGATATATATAGAGGTTGGGGCGTTGACCCAAAGTCAACGTCAAGCTCGAGGCAGTACAGATATGCATGTGTGAAATTGCGTTTGTGTTTCATCGACTTTTAGTTGGAGCGTGCAAACGTACGTACGCTTGTGACGACACAATCTTACGCACTAGTGAGCGCGTTCAGCTCGCATCCCACCGTCCGTTCTGCCTTGAGATTCGTGCGGTAGTTTCTGGGAAGCTACGTGCACATGGATTCTTGCACACGGAGATATTATCTTGTGGATAGCTAGTATGCAATGCCGTGTTTACAAAGGCCGAATTCCCTTGGGTTTGCGTATGTGTGGATACGATGTTGTCATTGCAAATGGGAACAAGAACTTAAGCGTGTGTTGCATCTTCAATTTCCTTGTTCGTTGGTGAAGTGACATGTGCCACATGCATCTTCTATCTTCCATAGTTGAAGAGTATTAATCTGTACTACTCAATATCCACTATCCAAAAAAAACAAATATTAATGATCTAGACTTAACATCGAATCATCTTTACTGGATTGGATATTGATCAAAGAAACGGGCTAACCAATTGACTCAGAATGAGAGTCAGACTTAATATGTTTAACAAATAATTAACAGAAAGTGGATAGCAAAAACGCTGAACTAAAACTCTATTTCTTTGCTTCTAGTCGTGTTGTCTCCTAGAAGGAGGAAATTAACCATGTAAAATGTTCTACTGGCCATTAACTCGTGTGTCACATGATAACTATTTAAACAATCCATGTTATCATCTTGATGTTTACTAGTTCAAAATTATTAAATTATTAAATCATGGAAAATATCATAATTGAGATTTCAGGACAACTTGGTATTTAGTATTACTTTTAAAGTATAAGATACTAGTTAAAAACTGAGTCTGCAGACTAATTACAACTAAACATAAGCGTGTTGGATATTCAAAATGTTCATCTTTTCTTGTTTGTTGGTGAAGTGGCATGCATATCTTTCTCTGGTAGGAGAGTGTTAGTTTGTACTTAATATCAATTAATGACCAAGACTTAAGATTTAGTAATGCATCTTGTTCGGTTGGTTGGATATGGACCAGAGAAACTTGTGTACTGGCTAAAACCAATGGTGAGACTGAGACTTTGTTTATCAAATCAGAGAAAGTGTATGACAAAAATACTTAACTTGAACACTGTTTTGATAATATATAAAAAGGCAAACAGTGAGCTAAATTTGCTTCCAGCCGTGTTGTCTCCCACTGGGAGGAAACTTACTTAGATTTGGTCCATGTTGATTTACATATTCAATCTTGTGAAGGAACAAGAAGGAACTCATCAATTGTTTTATGGAAGTGATACACAAATACGCTGTCAATCTATGTAGGCTACAATGATTATCGGTTTCGGGTACAGGTACCCCTTTGTTGAAGGTTCATTCAAGTTTAAAATTACCTGATATTTTAGAAGTAACTTATAGGCAATTGGGCATTTTCACAACAGAACAATACAATGACTTTGTTCTAAAGTCACCAGTCAAAATTAAATACGAAACAAACCTGTGGCTTTTGCCTATCCAAGTGGTTGAATGCACTAGTGAATTTAGTTTGCCGTTTGGTAGCTACGAAACTGATCAAAGCCAAGTTGAGCATTCAAATACATTTGGATGCAATTAATTAATTAGGCTAGTGTATTAATTGTTAGGAGTCCTATGCTTCCAGAAGAGCCAAAGAAGATAGTTGAAAAAGTAAATGGTTATCCAGAGGAAAAGTACTTCAGGTAATTGATGAGAGTAAGACCAGGCAGCTAGTTAATTGTAGACTCAATTGCAGAAGTTACAGAGAAATACATTCAGAAATAGCTGTAGATGGGGTAAAATATACGGCCAGTGGTAGTCAACGAGCATACGCAGTCGTATATATGTACAATTGCAACGAATTGAAACAATCAATCATGTGAACACCAGGTAGAAAGAGACGTCAAATTATAGGTTAAATCGACCTAGCATTAGATATTTACAATTAGAGATCTTTACAGTGGAGTATGCTGGAAAACTGCGTGAATGATGCTGTTAAATTGTTAGTACTGAATTAATTCCAATTGGGCCATCTTGGCGATAAATTTCTAATGGGCTTTTTATTCGTCGGCTGCTTGATCAAACACAGACTGGCTGAAAAAAACGGAATTATTGAGGAGGAAAAAGTACACCAAAAGGTCCCTCAACTTGTCATCGGATAAAAAACATCCTCGAACCACAAAACTAGATATGCGGAGTCCTTTAACTATACTAAACCGCTCACAACAGGCCCCTCGGCGGTTTTGATCCCGATTTTATCTTACGTGGCTGCTGAGTCAGCGTAGAACCCACATAAGTCCCACATGTTAGCCTGTCCACGTCAACCTCCTCTTCTCTCTCTCACTCTTCTTCTCTCTCCCATCCTCTTCTCCCTCTCACTCTTCTTCTCTCTGGGGCTCCGAGCAGGACGGCGCCGCCGGCCGACGGGTGGGGAGGAAGCCGGTGGCGGGGGAAGCAAGGCAGCGGCGGCGGCGGCAGCTTCCTCTCCGTGCTCGCCGACGAGGAGGAGGGGCGGGCGACCGCGGCGGCGGAGCTGGAGCCACACGCGCGCCGGCGGAGGCGCGGGGAGGCCGGCGAGCTCGTCGGCTTGGCATACGCATGTGGCTTACATACGCATGCTGGCCGCTTACATGCCAAATATTTCATCGAATGCGTTGAAAGCTTCAGAGAGAATGCTCCAATCAGCCAGGAATTCAGTGATGAGTGATGACACCAAGATGAGACATCGGAATATTTATCCGCGATTATTCAGAGTTCACTGGGTGCGTGCACTGGTGTATGTGTATCAGAGCTGTCATGCAAAAATGCCAAAAACAACTATATCAACTTCATGTTCTTGAACATATCACTCAGTTTTGGCACTGCATTTCACTTAGAAGAACCAGACACTAAACTAACCTTTGCAAAATTCCTTGTGATTTCAGTCAAAAAAAAAAATTCCTTGTGATCTGTCCACATCAAAGCAGACAAATGGCTAGCTCCACGCTATTTAACCGGCCGGCATGTTTTAACCGGGCGGCGCCGTCATGGAGATCCTGAGCCGGAGCCTGCAGAGCATGCCGGCGAGCCCTGACGTGAGCGCCTATTTCTCCGGCGACCGCGGTGGCGGAGCTGGAGCCACACGCGCGGCCGTTGTCGCCGCTTCTTCCCGGATGAGAAGCCGACGAGGGAGGGGAATCAGAGAAGAGAGGAGACTACGCCGATTGCTACCTTGCATGCTCGACCTCGCTGCTGCTTCCTGCCGCCACTGCCGTCGTCGGCGTTGCCGCCGCCGTCGCTTCTTCTTGGACGGGAAGCTGATGAGGGAGGGGAAGCGTGGAGGGAGGAGGGAGGATGTCGGCGACGGCTGCTACCTCGCGCGCTTGACCTCGCCGTCGCCTGGGCACACGCGCGGTCGCCGCCGCTTCTCGCGTGGGCGCCGATCTGGAAGCGACGAGAAACAGCGCGAGAGAGAGAGAGAGGAGGAAGAGAGGGGGGAAAGAGATAGGGCGCTGACTGTACATCCTGACACGTGGGGCCTACATGAGTCTCATGCTGACTCAGCAGCCACGTCGGATAAAACCGGGTCAAAACCACCGAAGAAATTAGAGTGAACGGTTTTATAAGTTGAGGGATGTCTCATATCTGGTTTTGTGGTTGGAGGATGATTTTGTAATTCGATGACAAGTTGAGGGACCTTTGGTATACTTTTTCCTATTGAGGAAGATAGGCCCAACAAGAGGAAGGCCTAATATAGAAGCAGCCCAAGAGCCCGGATTCTTATGGTCGGGTGACCAACGCAATCCATGGCATTTTCTTTTTCCAGATAGAATGAAATGGAACGGTGAATGATATGATTTAAAAAACTTATTATTACAATACTTCTTATAAAACCCATTTAAAATTTATTTATGGACTTATAGCAGTTAATTTATTGTTTGCACTCTTAATTAATTATCGCAAAATCACTCGGATTTTCAGCCAATTTTTCGGGAAAAGTATACATTGTGGTACGTGTAGTTGATCTCAAACTAAAACCACACAAAGTGATCGAATTTCGTGCAGATGAGGCCCATCCATTTGTGCGCATGGCAACATACATACTCCATATATTTGCTGCTTGATATGATCGATATCGACTTATCTGAACGTCAAGATCGATCGTGCCCCAAATGACGGATCGATCAATTTATTATTGTTTCTTGTCTCCATCATATATAATCCTCTTCTGTTCATCAAACACTTGGAAGCCTTTTTGATACACAACAAGGGCCCTATTTAGAAGATTAGCCTAGGGCTAATTTTGAGAGCTAATGTTTAGTTATGAATTGTTAGACTAAACATTAGCTTAGGGTGGCATGTTTGGATTCATGGGCTAATTCAAGGCTAAAAGGTAGAGAGAGTAGAAAGAAAGGGGAGAGAAGGAGAGAGAGAGCTGCTTTTTGATGGTCCTCACATAAAATTAGTCCCATTAGCACCTCTTATAGGGGCTAATGTTTTGAGGGGGGCTAATTCATATTAGCTCAAAATTAGCCCACATGTTTGGATTCTTAAGGGCTAATTTGAGGCTAAAAGGTGATGGCTAAACATTAGCTCATGGAACTAAACAGGGCCAAGGTGACAAGGATAAAACGGACGCACACAGCATATATATCCATCTGAAACCACGCTTATATGTGCCACAAGAATCCACAGAATACGGAATAAATATTTCCTTCTTGTCGAATAGTTCCATGTATATCCAGAAGATAAAATTAAAAATTGAGGAAATAGATATCCAAATTAAATTGTCAATAAACATGAAGCTTAATTAATAAGGGTCAGTTTGTTTTTTTTCGGGGGAGGGGTAGAAGAGATTAGGAGTTATATGGAGGGCTAGGCATATAGCAGTTTTGGTGGGATGGAAGATTGAGAGAACTCCCTACTTTTCAATATCTGGAGGGAACTGCTCTTTTATGTTGCCTAAACAATACTTAGCCTTCTCTTTTCTAAGCAAAACTTAATCTCTATCTAAAGTCTGTGTCGATTCCCACTATCTTTACAAATAAAAGATTAAAAAATCAAATTCCCAGACATCACCATCAATTCTCTCGTCTAAACTCTTAATATTCTTACTTGCCAAACTCAGTGCTATTATAGATGATTAGTATATATTTCCCCTGTTTCGTATCATATGTCCCTTTGGTTTGCCCTAAAGCGAACCTCTTTAATTTTTTATCAAATTTGTAAAATAATAAGGCAACATTTTAAAAATAAATAAATATATTACAAAATATAATCGATAGTGGATTTTATGAAACTAATTTGGTGTTGTAAATGTTGTTATATTTTTTTATAAACTTTGTAAGGTTTTATGCCAATAGCTTCTCGGAAAGAAGAAGAGTCATTGTCGTTATGACAAACATAAAATGACTTGTAATATGAAACAGAGGGAGTTGAACTATTTCACTTCACAAATTTTGCCTGTGGCAGGTAACCACCAATTTATTCCTGTCCACTTCAAACTTGAAGCTTAAATTTTGTCAAGTCATCTGGATTCTGTGATCTACAGAACCTTTTATATACTCAGAAGTGTAGGTTGGAATATGAATGTACATCTCTTTATATTTTCCTCACTTTTACCCCTATTTACTATGAACTTTATATTGTGTTGGTGGTCATTAGTTTGTGCATCCTTTTTTGTTTTGTGCTCTTTGTTAAGAGAATGTTTTGTGCTCTCCGAGAGGTTTGAGAGGTTTGGTTATGCTTTTTGTTAGACGAATATTGTAATAAATGACCGTAGGATTTATTCCATCGTCTAAAAAAATCTACTGTTTTTACTGAGAACTCATGCAACTATAAATTTAGTGTACAACGTGTAGTGTGAACCACGGCTCTTGGTTGGTGCAAGTCACGGTGTGAACCCTTTTTCTCCTTCACAAACTTGGATAATGGCAATGATCAGCTAATGGTGACCCCAATTTTGTTCAATAATAGTATATTCTTTTGTGAAAGAGACCCAATTTTTGTCATGTAATTTGAGTCCACATCATCATAGTACCCTACTCTTATACTCCTCTATACAAATACAACTACAATATTCATCTATACTTTTATATGTCATGGTCGTTAACACAAATCTCTCGTAATGCAGATATAACAACGAGACAAAAAAAGAAAATCATAATTTTATAGTCAACTAGTACCAAATAAGCCAAAAATTACCCTTATCCTAAAGACACATCTTCATCGTCAAATTAAGCGAATGACGTTTCTTATCTTAATTAAATCATTCTACACAAAATCCTCGATCCGACTCAAATTATTCCCCATTTAAACAAGATCGTTTAAGATAACCTCCATTCCTTCACGCACCACATTACACTCAAACGTACCTCCATACATATTTGTATACACATACAAATTGATTATACACAAGTTCCTATACAAGATACATACAACATGATACTACTACATCTACAAATAAAGATAGAGGGGGAGAAAAGAAAGAACTCCATCTTCATAGTTCCATCCAACATCCAGGCAAAGGCAGAGCCATCCTTGGCTTCCCAAAAACTCTCTTTTTTCTCTTCTCCCTTCCTTTGGTGCTTCTCCTCCTCCTCCATCCTCTCCTCTTCACCTTGCTTCCTCCCCATCCAAAGCTTACAACTTGACGAGACACGCACACGCGCTCCCATGTCCTGTAGCCTCCTCTCTATGTCAAGCCACGCCGCCCCCTCGCCGTCGCAGCCGTGAGACATCCCTCCGCGCCGCGGCGAGACTTCCCCTGTGTCCATGTTCGCCGCTGCTTCTTGATTCGTTCAGGTCTCGTGACAAACTTGCTTCTCCTCCTGATTTAATTTGTCCGGTGCGGGAAGGGAAGCCTCCCTCTGCAGCATGGCGCCGTTGCGCGGGGCCAAGCGCCGGAGGAAGGCGGCGGCGGAGAAGAAGGCTGCAATGGCGGCGGCCGCTGCGGCGGGTGGCGCGCCCGGAGCAGGCGGCGGCGACTGGTGGGACGGCTTCTGCATGCGGATGTCAGGTGCGTGCATCTCTCTGAGTCTGTCTGTCTGTCTGTCTGCGGCGGCGGCGGCGGTGGTGGTGGCCGCCGTACGTCTCGGTGAGATTTGTGCAGATTGCGTGGCACGTCGGTGGCTGCTCTGGTGCCGATTTTTTTTTTAGATCTAATTTGCATCGGGTTCGAATTCTTGGAGAGCTGAAGTAATCTTGTGCTTTATCGATCATATCAAGGAGCGGTTATAAACTTATTATAAATGGTGGTACTGCAATACCATTTTAGTCTTACGATTTGTTTAGGACACCTGCTGCTGTTGCTGATTATATCAGTTCCGAATCGTAGAGAATTTTGAGCTATCAATTCAGATCAATCGATTATTCTGATTACTATCAGCAAGTTGATACGCTCGTGCAGTTATCATGTCTAGCAAACTGAGTATGGTTTCAGAGCAAATGCAGGCTGCAGACACCATGAAATTGAAAGATAATTGCTTGTTTGATTACTGATGCTAGTCATTGCTTCTTGTGTATGTTCCCATTTTCCAAGCTAAATGCGAGAGAATAATTCTTGTCACAGTAGATGTGTTCTGCACTTCTGTATTGGCTATATGGAAAGCTCCTGATCAGTCCATAAAAAAGGCGAGATGTACTATAGCTACTCTTCCTCTAAGTATGCCGTGCTAGTTTGCAACTGTTGTTGTAAACAATAGCCAGAATTGGTTTCAAACTCTTGCTAGATGGTAGGGGAGTCACATTTTTTTTGGGGACCAAAGTACTGCAGGGATAGCCCCCACAGTATTGTGGTACCATTTTCTTCCAAGTTGCAAAGTTTCTTTAGTCCTGATTTCGTGGGTTACTAATATCACATTGAGAGAAGCACATTTCCGCAAAAGGGTAGTATTGATTTTTCTGACTATCTTAAGACTTCAGCGAAGGGAGATGGATTCTAAGTTATTACATATATCTAAACGCAGGCAACTAAAAGACTTAAGAACTTACATATACTATTATTCAATGATTGAGCTTTCTGCTAGTTGTATTTGTTTAATTAACTGCAAACAAGTTTGTAAAACAGCTTGATGTTTATCCAAATCGCAACATATATTGATGCATTTTCTGCAATATGCGTGGTCTTCTATGCTGAAGTGGATTAATTTTGTGTGACTAACTTTTATGCCGGATTACTGGGCATGCTAACTTTTAGTTTTAGAAAGTGCTAGCTGCTATGGGTTGTGGAATGGATAATTTGTTTATTGTTGGTGCCACTTTCTTATTTAGGTGTATTGCTGCATGTCGGTATATATGTTCTTCACTTAGGTTTCTATATCATCAGTTGAATTAAAATAGCCTGAAAATCCCTCTACCTGACAAATGCCTCTGTGATCGATTTAGCAAAACTTAAGCGGTATTTATTATTACAAGTAAACCTTCAAACACTTGAATTTTTTTAGCGCTGGCAGAATAGAGCTCCTTCCTAACAAATTACGGTTTTTGAACCATTTTTTATTTCCTTTTCAGGAACCTTGTCTGGTATACAGGATGCACAAAGATTTGAGTTTATCTTCAAAATGCCAAGGAGAACCTTCAACTACATCTGTGGTTTGGTGAGAGATGAAATGATGGTGAGGTCTAGCAGCTATACCTTTCTTGATGGGAAGGTGCTGTCTTTAGAAGATCGGGTGGCGGTAGCTCTGATAAGGTTGAATTCTGGCGGATCACTAGTGACTGTAGGATCTGCTGTTGGTGTAAACCACTCAACCGTGTCACTGATAACTTGGAGGTTTGTTGAGGCTATGGAGGAGCGAGCAAGCCACCATTTGCGGTGGCCAGATTCCAGTGAAGTGGAGAAGATCAAATCCATGTTTGAGAAGATACACGGTTTGCCAAACTGCTGCGGTGTTGTAGACACAACACATATCACAATGTGCCTTTCTTCAGCTGAGCCAAACTGTAAGGTCTGGCTAGACCATGAGAAAAATTACAGCATGGTCTTGCAAGCTGTTATCAGTCCAGATATGAGGTTCATGGACATTGTGACAGGATGGCCTGGTAGCATGAAAGAGTCGAGCATTTTGCATAGCTCTGGTCTTTTCAAGATGTGCGAGAAAGGAGCACGGCTTAACGGCAGCAAGATGGTAGTGTCAGATGGGTCAGAAATTGGTGAATACATAATTGGTGATGCAGGATACCCCCTTCTTCCCTGGCTTCTCACACCGTACCAAGAAAAGGACCTCTCAGATTCCAAACTGGAGTTCAATAAGAGACACGCTGCGGCCATAACCGTTGCTCCAAGGACATTGGCGTACTTCAAGGACACATGGAAATTCCTGCATGGCGAGATGTGGCGCCCCGACAAACACAGGCTGCCTCGGATAATCCATGTGTGCTGCATGCTGCACAACATAATCATATGCCTTCAGGATGCAACCATCGACGAGGCAGCCATGTCGAACGATCACGACGCGAATTACAAGCAGCAGGTGTGCCAGTTAGCAGATGAGAATGCTGTGAGGGTGAGGGACAAACTGTCTGAGCACTTGGTCAGCAGGTGAGGACAAGAGAAGAAAGAGGGTGTGGATGTCCTGAAGAAACTGAACCTTCTTAGTCTGCTGCAGCCTGCAGCTGAGTCTTTTAGCTGTGAGTTTCAGTTTTGATGAGTTTGTTTATTTCTTTTAGGGGAGGAAGGGGTAGTGCTAAACTGCTAATTAGTCAGCCAGTTGTGACAAATGAAAACCCAACTGTAACCGTAGAGCTCTCCAGCTCGCCCCTGTGATGTGAATTACATTTGATTACTTTGGTTCTGAATGAAAAATGTCATACAGATCAAAGCTAAAGTTGAACTGCGGAAGCTATATGTGAAATCAATGGCATGATTAATATTTGTGATGAACAATTGGCTTTGCAAATGATTTAATCAATGAATTTGTTTGAGAATATGTATGCATGTTGATGTGAGTGCGTGTGACTAATGTGGGTCAGGTTGTAATATCTATGCCCAAAAACAATTGTTTTATCTGATTATGTGCAGGTGACTTAAGGTCAGCCTTGGTCAATGGTGAGGACCGAGACTATGCTCAGAGAGGAGCAAAGGTCTAGTGCGGTCGGGATATCATGTGAAAAGGTGACTAGAGTCAGAATTCTTGGAGATCAACTTTGGTCAACTATAGGGACCGGGACTAGACTTAGGGAGGAGTTGAGATCCAGACGGTTAAGGATGCCAGGTGACGAAGTTGGATACGAGATGGCACACAGTGGATGGACACACCGTATGGGAGAGATCTTCGCAACCGGCTTCACGAGGTGTGCGTGCAAGCGTCGATGTTCGTGAAGAAAATTGGTTAAAGAAAATTGAGGAAGAGGATATTGTGCTACAGTACATGTGACACTGTAGCGGCATGTATGGATGGTATCGATGCATGCATGTGTGTGTGTTTGGGAGGCAGGCAGCATGCAGCGGTTCGGCAGGCAGAGCTGGGTCGGTTGGCTGCAGGCCGAGTCGGCAAGGTGGCAGTCCGACTCGGTTGGCTTTTGGTGTGGCTGCAGGTTTTGGAGAGTTTGAGAGAATTACAAATTTCGTACGTTGTAATTTGATTTGGTAATCGACGGATAGAGTCCTACTGAAACTAGAGTCCTATTCCTGTTTTGAGTAGGAGATTTTCAGTATAAATAAATAGGGAGGCTATGCTTCGAGGGTAAGCAAGTTTAAGAGGTTAGATAGGGTTTCATGAGAAACTTATAAGGAGTGTTGTGGCTGCACCTTGTGAATAATATACTTGAGCAATAAAGATCATATCCAATCATTAAGGCATCGACGATCTCTTCTAGTTTCGTAAGTTTTATGTTTATGTTTGGTTTTGGCGTTAGCTTGTGATTGTTAGTTTTGCTATGATCTTGTTCAAGTTAATTCATCCAAAATCTTTTTAATACTTCATAGATCAGATCTGGAAAGTTTCGTTAGTTGGTTCTTGCTAGATTCGAATTTTGCTTAAGTTTTAGGTTTTGTTTAGATTTGCTGAAATTTTGAGACAGCTGACTTTCGAGGGTATTTTCTCTTAAACCGTCCGGTGGAGTTGATACTTGGTTTGTATAGTTTATTCTATCAAGTTTGCAACTCGATCCAACGGTTGGTTTAGGAGAAATAGTGTTTTTACAGAAGCATTGTCGTGTTGTTTTTAGGTTGACAGTCAGACCGCGAGAATACCTGCGGTCAGACCGGCCAGGCTTCAGTCAAACCAATCCTAGAAGGTCGGATAGACCACCAAACGTGTGTGTGTTTTGATCTATCAAGTTTTGATTATTTGACTTCCGCTGACGTAGATCCTACACTATCCTTTTGCCTCATTCGGGAGTAAATTTTTTCATTTCCATTGTAATCGGTAAAGAAACAGAAATTGGAAAATACCCATCAGAAACACCTACGCGTGTATGTATGTATGGAGGCAATTAAACTTGGTGTGGTTAGTATTAGTGTTGATTTGGTTTTTTTAAAAACAAAAAAAAAATCCTTCATAATATTATTATGAGTTTGCTGAATCTTATAAACAGAATTTAGTAATCTGTAGCGCCCGTTCCGTCGTGGCGCCTAGCGGGAAAATTAATTCCTAAAAACCCTATATGCGAAAATCTGTTTTCCTGTTTGTTGTCAGTCTCCGTGCCAATTCCCGATCTCGAGTCTCCGATCCTCCGTCGAATCCAAATTCCGAATCCAATTCCTCAAATTCGAATCCTCGGCAAAAGTCTATATCGCCTCCCTCAGTTTGTGGGCCGGCTCCCTCCCGGCCCATTTCCTCTCTCTCTCTCTCTCTCTCTCTCTCTCTCTCGGCTCCCGATTCTTCCTCTCCCTCTCCCCTCGCGCGCCCCGCGCGTGCGCGTGCGCGAGCGCGCAGCCGCGCCGCGCACCGCCTCTTCCCCGCGCCGCCTTCGCTGCCGCCTCCCGCGCCCCGTTCGAATTCCTCCCGCGCGCGCGCGCCCGCAGTGGCCGACCGGCCAGTCGCCGCCGCCGTCATCGCCCGGCCCCGCGCTTGCCGCCGTGTCGTCGCGCCGCTCCAAAATCCGCCGCCGTCATCGCCGTCGTCACCTCCCCTCGGCCCCGCCACTCGCGCTCGCGTCCAAGGCTCGGAGCCCGCGCACCGCCTCTCCCTCCGCGCGTCGCTCTCTCTTTCCCCCCTCCTTTTCCCGATTCGGCAAGGGCGAGCTCCCCTTTTCTCTCCTCTTTTCCTTTTTCCCCTCCCCGCCGGCGTCACCTCCCTGCCCGCCGTCCTGGCCGCGACCGCCATCCTCCTTTTGACCGCCCAAGTCGGTTCCCGAACCGACCTCGGCCTCCCTTATATCCAAGCGCCCTCCCTTCCTTCCTTTCCTCGCTTCCGCCTGCGCCATTGCCGCGTCCCCGTACTCGATTCGTCTCCGCCGTCCGCCGCCGAAGCGCCGGGAGAGCCGGCGCGTGCGAAGGACGCGGAAGGGGACTCCGGGCGCCTCCTCTTCTCCCTCTTCCCCGGCCCGAGGCCGGAGAGCTCCCTCCCGCGCCGTCGGCCGTCGTCTCCGCGCCCTCCCCGTCACGGTAGAAATCCCCTCCGTTCTCCCTCCTCGCTTCGTCTCCTCTCCCTAGACTTCGGTAGAAGGTCGAGTAGACTCCCCGTAGTCCGCCGGCGTAGCCCCGAGCCTCGCCGTGGTTCGCCGCATGCCCGCCGCCGTCGCCGCCCGAGCTCGAAGGAGGCGCTCGTCGCCGGCCTTCCTCGGCGCGACTCCGCCCGATCCGGCGCTCGATTAGGGTCCCCAAGGTCGTGTAGATGCTCTCGCCGCCGGGGATTAACCCCTCGAGCCGCCGTCGCCGTTTTCCCCTTTCCTCGCCGCCGGCATGCGCCGCCGCGATTCGCCGTCGCCGGCCTTCCTCCGGCGAATCCGAGCCGTTGGCTCGCTTCCTCTCGTCGCGGTAGACCTCCCGGTGTACTCGCCTTCGCGTGTATTGCCGCGGATCGTCCGTCCGCTCGTCGCCGCCGTCCGCCGTCCGTTCGGCCGGCGTCATCATCTTCCTCCTCGCGCCCGCCCACGTGGCCGCCACGTCGGCGCCACGTCGGCCGCGACCGGGTCGGCCGACCCCGGTCCGCCACCTCTCCGTGCGCGCGGTCCACCGCGAGCCGTGAGGCTGCGCGTGGGCCCGCCGCTCTCGCGTCCTCCGCGCACCGCGCGCGTAAACCGCGCCCAAACCCTAACCCTAGCCGCGCCCGCGTGCGCCGAGCTCACGGTGAGCCGAGTCGCCGACAAGCGGGTCCCACCCGGGACCGCGCGTGGCAGACCCGGTCCACCGCGTTCTCTCTCTCTCCTCCGCCCGCGCCCGCGCGTTATTGGGCCGGCCGGCCCATTTAGCCTCGGCCGGGCCGTCTTTCCTCTTGGGCCGCGCCCTAGCCGCCCGAGAAGTCTAATTCCCGTCCCTCCCTCCTTTAATTCCTTTTTCTTTTTAAAAGGATTTAATTAAATCCTTTTTCCTTTTTCCCTTAGTCCAAAAATCCAATAAACTTAGAAATTCAATAACTTCTCAACCGTGTATCCAATCGACTCCGTTCAACTTCCAAAATTCTCCAAATCTCGAGATCTATTTAATGGCACGCTTAGAGGTCAATAATAGGGCTTTATTTTCGCTGTTTGTTGAGTTGTCCCGTTCCGCGTGTAGTTTCGGAGCCCGAAGACCCGCAGTGCGAGGATTTCGAGGATCAAGCTCAAGATCTCGAGCAAGGCAAGTCACCTTTGATCATCTTGCACCTATAATTTAAATCTAAGTATTTCTTTTTCGCAAACACTGCATGGTTAGGACTCACACAAGTAATTGGCCGTGTTTTACGGGATATCCCGTCGGCCCCAATCCCACTTGCTGCGATTACCCTCCATGACTTGTTGAACACTTAAAACTCCTTTGTCGACTGTTGTGCTTCGATGTGTGGGCCCTCAGGGCACGCGCATCGGAACACTTTTCCCCCAAAACTTAAAATATTCAATGATGGGTAAAACGTGAGTTTTACGAAAGACTTGGAAAACCCGACACCTGGGTCGGTGTTTGTGAACTAAATGAATTTCAAAACCGCGGACCAGGGAACGTACCGGGGGTACGGTTCCCTGCTCTTGCAATTAAGGACCGATTCCTTGGAATTTCATCCAAACATAAGACATGTGCAACCACATGGGTGGTATGGGACACCCCTGGCTGAGTAAATTGCTAATCGGGGGAGCTTTGATGTCGAGAGGCATGTGGATTCTTCGGGGTGGTGTCGGGGAGGACCCCCGAGCTTCCTGGCACAGTATGGTCTGGGACCTAACCTGTTGTCGGTCTGGGACCCCCCTCGTCGGCATATGGCGAACCTGTGTCTGCTTTCGAAATGCCTTGTCATGAAAGCCTTTAGGTCAACCAGACGTGGCCGTTATACACGGGCTGGATGATTCGGGTTAGTAATGTCGTGTGGGTAAAGTGTGCCCCCTCTGCAGAGGATTAACAAACTGTTCGAACAGCCGTGCCCACGGTCATGGGCGGATGTGAGGTGATTCCTAGCGTAGTTTTGTTTGACAACTGCTTTGTGAAAAGCTGATATGGTTTGGTTTCGATGTTTGGAAACCTGTGGCTGGTGAGATCAGCCGGGCCCGGATGGCCGTTTCAAAAGCTGTTGGCCTGTTGGCCGTTTCAAAAGCTGTTGGCCTGTTGGCCGTTTCGAAAGCTGTTGGCCTGTTGGCCGTTTCAAAAGTTGTTGGCAGGTTGGCCGTTTGAAAAACTGTTGGCCGGATGCCAACCCTGATTGTTTTAAAGACTGATACATTGCACATACTCCGACCGGACGAGACGCACTGTCTCATCCGTGTCGTTTGAGAAGCACTCTCCTAGATGATTCCAAAAAGAAGTTTTAAATAAAATCAATTGCGAAAACATCAGCCTTCCCTTGAAGCCTGCATTAAACACTTAAATTCCCATGGCTTGCTGAGTACTCCTGTACTCACCCTTGCTCTATATAAATAATCCCCCTCCCAGTTGCTGAAGAAGGTGATGTGGATCCCGCTGACGAGGAGTTCTTCCAGGAGCAAGTTGGCTTCGAAGAGTTTTAGGGTTTCGGCCTAGTTCCCAAGTCGCGCCTGTGATGTTTGGTCCAAGTCTTGGCTTCCGCTTTCCCCTTTTGTAATGCAGTTGTGAGCTCGGGGTCTGTCCGCAGCCCAACATGACTGTAATCCTACTCTATAATAAAGAGACCTCTGTTGCTGTGATATGCTGTCTTCCTGTGATACCAGCACTGTTTCCTGGGACTGGTATCGTTTAACAGGTTAATTTGGAGCGTCACGAGCTAGTTCCGCTCAGGGCTAGTTCGGGGCGTGACAAGAGATGGTATCAGAGCACAGGCTTGGCCCTAGGACGAAACCCGACGCTTAGGACGACCCTAAGGATTCTAAGTTCAAAATTATTTGCGAAAAGCTAAGGCTTCTTTTGCTTTCCTTTATTTTCAGTAGTTTGTTGCAAAAATGGTTACTGATCTTTTCTTCCTCTTTCAAAATTGTAGATGGCAGTGAACGCCAGCTTCAGTTCCCACGGTTTTGGTGAGGGTCACCACGTCGCTCAGCTTCGTGACCTCGCCCGCTTCCTTGGCTTCTCGTGTCCCGAGTACACGGGGTACTCCGTGGACCGCACTCCCCCTCGCTGTGAGCTCTCTGTGTACCTTTACCCTCGTGGAGGTATACACGGAGCCGGCCTTCGCCCCCACCACTTCACTGTGGCCAGGCCCACTCCCCAGATCGCGTACCAGGACCTCTCCTGGACTGCGCTTCGACGCCTGGCCCACGACTACGGCCACCGCCTCGGGGGTTCTGCCTTCCGGCAGCTCCCACGCCTTCCTTCCGGCCGTACGGACGCCAGGTACCCCTGTCCGTACAGCGAGTCTCAGCCAGTGCTGACTCGCATGGTCGAGCTTTCAGAGGCTCAGGCCACTCAGCACGACCTACTCCTTGAGGCTTACCGCTCCCTTGCCCGCCGCTACGCAGCTCTGGAGGCCCGTCTAGCCGAGGAGGGTGTCACCTCAGTTGACACTGTCTCTTGGGACTCAGGCCGCCTTTGCCACGCCAGCCACCTGTCTTCCCACAGCTCCCGCGGCTCTGCCCGCACTCCCAGTGGCCCGCGTTCCCCCAGCTCACGTGCGCCGTACTCACCAGTGTACTCCCCCTACCCACACCCAGTTAGCCCCTCCTACACTCCAGGTCACACTCCCGTTGCTTCCTCCCGCCGTGGCCCACGCTTTATCCGCACTGCGCGGAAGCGTGTTGTTGGTTCCTCCACCGTGTTCCGCTTTGACCACCCAGCTCCCCCTCCGCCAGCAGCCCGTGCTGTTGCCGGCCCTCGACAGGTACCGCCGGTCTCTTCGCTTCAGCCGATCGACGTCTCTTCGACAGAGGAGGCGACTACAGGAGGCAGTCAGGCAGACGAGGAGTAGAGGAGTCAGTCTTCAGCAGCCGTCCGTGAGATAGGCCCTTTTGTTCCGCCGCCAACTCTTTTGGAGTCGTGGCGAGGTAGTGCGTGCGTGTGTTTGATGTGGGTGTTGTTTGGTAGTCTGGTTCTCCTAGGAGGTGTGCGTACAGTCAAGCTCGGCGTAGCTCTGTGACTTGTCCACACCCGTTGTATCAGGTGTTTTTATGATTTGAGAAAACCCAGTTTATGCCTAGTGTGTGCTATCTAGTTGTTATTTATTTTGTTTCTTGCCTTCTCTAAGTGCTTATCTGATTCTTACCCCGCCCTCTTCTGGGAGTTTAGATGGCTAGTCGCCCCCGCCGTGCTACCCGTGCACCAGCCCGCCTCGGTTTTGAGGAAAGAAGAGCAGAGATAGAAGCAAATCGTGAGTCAGATAATGAGCAGTCTCACCACAGCATCCGTTCACACCATACAGCTTCCCGCAATGCAGAAGTCGAGCAACCCCAACGCAGCAACCGCTCGCATCGCTCAGTTTCCCGTGCTGCAGAAGTGGAACAGTCTCACCGCTCTCACCACACCGCCAGTCACAATTCTGGAGAGGAACGCATTCCTTCCCCACCTCATGTTGAAGATAACATGCAGCATTTGATGGCAGTTCAGACACAGATCTTGCAAGGATTAGCCACAGCCATAGCCGGTTTTCAGCATAATGCGCATGGAAATGGCCATCCCCACA
The DNA here is from genome assembly GCA_000576495.2 of Oryza glumipatula. Lineage (NCBI taxonomy): Eukaryota > Viridiplantae > Streptophyta > Magnoliopsida > Poales > Poaceae > Oryza > Oryza glumipatula. The sequence continues at coordinate 31,081,088 of CM002514.2, forward strand.
TGGGTAACAATAGGCCCAAGCTAACAGACTTTCTGAGGTCTCGTCCGCCAGAATTCACTCAGACCGTCGAGCCCGTTGAGGCTGACGATTGGTTGAAAGATGTTGAACGAAAACTCAACTTAGTGCAGTGCACTTCTGTTGAGAAGACGCTCTACGCCTCTCACCAGCTAAGAGGACCTGCTGCAGATTGGTGGGAAAATTATTGCAATGCACACCCTGAACCCACTAACATTGCTTGGGATGAGTTTGCTACGGCCTTCCGTGCAGCTCATGTGCCCGAAAGCGCCATTGATATGAAGAAAGAGGAATTTAGCAAGCTTAAGCAAGGCAATAGTAGCGTCAACGAATACCTAAGTCAGTTCAACAGGTTGGCTCGGTATGCTCCTGAGGAAGTGGACCCTAGCAAGGTTGAAGCCGTACTCGCTTGGAATCCGCCTAAGAATGTGTCAGAGATCCGCAGTTTCCTTGGCCTAGCCGGTTATTATCGAAGATTCATCGAAGGATTCTCTAAGCTAGCAAGACCTATGACCGAGCTACTGAAAAAGGAAAAGAAGTTTGAATGGTCAGCAGCATGTGAAAACAGTTTTCAAGAAATGAAGAAAAGGTTGACCACCGCCCCAGTCCTCACCCTGCCAGACATCCGAAGGGATTTCGAAATCTTCTGTGATGCATCAAGACAAGGCTTAGGATGTGTCCTAATGCAAGAACGAAAGGTTGTGGCCTATGCATCCAGGCAGCTTAGGCCTCATGAAGTCAACTATCCCACCCACGATCTCGAGTTAGCAGCCGTAATTCATGCTCTCAAGATCTGGAGGCACTATTTAATCGGGAACAGATGCGAAGTATACACCGATCACAAAAGCCTTAAGTACATCTTCACTCAGACCGAGTTAAATATGAGACAGAGAAGATGGCTGGAACTAATCAAGGATTACGATCTAGGAATTCATTACCATCCCGGTAAAGCTAATGTGGTCGCTGATGCGCTAAGTCGAAAGACCTATTGCAACGCAGCTCGAATATGGCCTGACCAAGATCGCCTGTGCAAAGAATTGGAGAAGTTAAGACTGACCATGGTACAGTCAGGTGTCCCTGCCAGCTTGACAGTGCAACCTACCCTAGAATCACAAATCCGAGAAGCTCAGAAGGATGATGAAGGGATAAAAGAATTAATAAAAAGGATAAAGGAAAAGAAGGACACCGATTTCTCCATAGATGATCAAGGTACAGTTTGGTGCGGATCACGCATCTGTGTACCGGCCAAGAAGGAGTTAAGAGACCTCATTTTAAAAGAAGCTCATGAATCCGCCTACTCCATTCATCCAGGAAGTACGAAGATGTACCAGGATATCAAAGCCTACTTCTGGTGGGCAGGAATGAAGCGAGATGTCGCAGAATATGTAGCCCTTTGTGACATTTGCCAAAGAGTCAAGGCAGAGCATCAAAGGCCAGCCGGACTGCTGCAACCGTTACCAATTCCCGAGTGGAAATGGGAAGAAATCGGAATGGATTTCATCACCGGTTTGCCGAGAACCCCTAGCGGATACGACTCCATCTGGGTAATCGTGGATCGACTCACGAAGTCAGCTCATTTCGTGCCAGTGAAAACCACCTTTGATGGAAAGAAACTGGCAGAACTCTACATGACGCATGTCGTATGTAGATTTGGCTGTCCCAAAAAGATTGTGTCAGATCGAGGCACTCAGTTCACCTCAAGGTTCTGGAAGCAGTTGCATGAAGCTCTCGGAACCGATCTAAATTTTAGTACAGCTTACCATCCGCAGACCGATGGTCAGACTGAAAGAGTGAATCAAATCCTAGAAGACATGCTTCGTGCATGTGCTCTGGACTTTGAAGGTACTTGGGACCGTTGTTTGCCGTATGCTGAGTTATCATACAACAACAGTTATCAGGCCAGCATTCAGATGTCGCCAAATGAGGCAATGTTCGGAAGAAAATGCCGCACACCCTTGTGCTGGAATGAGGTTGGCGAAGCACTGGTATTCGGACCTGATATACTCAAGGCCGCAGAAGAACAAGTTAAGCTGATCCGAGAACGATTAAAGACAGCTAAGAACCGTCAGAAGAATTACGCTGACAATCGAAGGCGTGACCTTGAGTTCGAAGTAGGGGATCATGTGTACCTACGGGTATCACCCCTTCGTGGAATGAAGAGGTTTGGGATGTCCGGCAAGTTAGCTCCCCGCTACATCGGCCCCTACCTCATAACCGCCAGACGTGGCGAGGTGGCTTATCAGCTTGAGTTACCTGAAGGTCTCGCAGATGTGCACAACGTGTTTCACGTGTCTCAGTTAAAGAAGTGTCTGCGCATTCCTGAGGAACAAGTTCCCCTGGGGAATATCGAGCTGGAAAAGAATCTGACCTACAAGGAAAGACCGATCAGGGTTCTTGAAGAGGCAGAACGTCAGACTCGAAGGAAGACCATCAAGTTCTACAAAGTCCAGTGGAGCAACCATTCCGAAGATGAGGCAACCTGGGAACGAGAAGATCATCTCCGCGCCGAGTTTCCGGAGCTGCTCCCTTAGGTGCTGAATCTCGGGGTCGAGATTCTTGTTAGGGGGGTTGGTCTGTAGCGCCCGTTCCGTCGTGGCGCCTAGCGGGAAAATTAATTCCTAAAAACCCTATATGTGAAAATCTGTTTTCCTGTTTGTTGTCAGTCTCCGTGCCAATTCCCGATCTCGAGTCTCCGATCCTCCGTCGAATCCAAATTCCAAATCCAATTCCTCAAATTCGAATCCTCGGCAAAAGTCTATATCGCCTCCCTCAGTTTGTGGGCCGGCTCCCTCCCGGCCCATTTCCTCTCTCTCTCTCTCTCTCTCTCTCTCTCTCTCTCTCTCTCTCGGCTCCCGATTCTTCCTCTCCCTCTCCCCTCGCGCGCCCCGCGCGTGCGCGTGCGCGAGCGCGCAGCCGCGCCGCGCACCGCCTCTTCCCCGCGCCGCCTTCGCTGCCGCCTCCCGCGCCCCGTTCGAATTCCTCCCGCGCGCGCGCGCCCGCAGTGGCCGACCGGCCAGTCGCCGCCGCCGTCATCGCCCGGCCCCGCGCTTGCCGCCGTGTCGTCGCGCCGCTCCAAAATCCGCCGCCGTCATCGCCGTCGTCACCTCCCCTCGGCCCCGCCACTCGCGCTCGCGTCCAAGGCTCGGAGCCCGCGCACCGCCTCTCCCTCCGCGCGTCGCTCTCTCTTTCCCCCCTCCTTTTCCCGATTCGGCAAGGGCGAGCTCCCCTTTTCTCTCCTCTTTTCCTTTTTCCCCTCCCCGCCGGCGTCACCTCCCTGCCCGCCGTCCTGGCCGCGACCGCCATCCTCCTTTTGACCGCCCAAGTCGGTTCCCGAACCGACCTCGGCCTCCCTTATATCCAAGCGCCCTCCCTTCCTTCCTTTCCTCGCTTCCGCCTGCGCCATTGCCACGTCCCCGTACTCGATTCGTCTCCGCCGTCCGCCGCCGAAGCGCCGGGAGAGCCGGCGCGTGCGAAGGACGCGGAAGGGGACTCCGGGCGCCTCCTCTTCTCCCTCTTCCCCGGCCCGAGGCCGGAGAGCTCCCTCCCGCGCCGTCGGCCGTCGTCTCCGCGCCCTCCCCGTCACGGTAGAAATCCCCTCCGTTCTCCCTCCTCGCTTCGTCTCCTCTCCCTAGACTTCGGTAGAAGGTCGAGTAGACTCCCCGTAGTCCGCCGGCGTAGCCCCGAGCCTCGCCGTGGTTCGCCGCATGCCCGCCGCCGTCGCCGCCCGAGCTCGAAGGAGGCGCTCGTCGCCGGCCTTCCTCGGCGCGACTCCGCCCGATCCGGCGCTCGATTAGGGTCCCCAAGGTCGTGTAGATGCTCTCGCCGCCGGGGATTAACCCCTCGAGCCGCCGTCGCCGTTTTCCCCTTTCCTCGCCGCCGGCATGCGCCGCCGCGATTCGCCGTCGCCGGCCTTCCTCCGGCGAATCCGAGCCGTTGGCTCGCTTCCTCTCGTCGCGGTAGACCTCCCGGTGTACTCGCCTTCGCGTGTATTGCCGCGGATCGTCTGTCCGCTCGTCGCCGCCGTCCGCCGTCCGTTCGGCCGGCGTCATCATCTTCCTCCTCGCGCCCGCCCACGTGGCCGCCACGTCGGCGCCACGTCGGCCGCGACCGGGTCGGCCGACTGTGGACCCCCGTTTTTATAACAGGAATCGATCGTGTAGACAGTACCATTTCCCTGGATCAAGTAGTCTGGTACACACGAATTCATAACTGAAATACCGAGTACTCATACACGAATGTCTTAGGACGAGTTATTACATCAAAACCCGCAGGCATTGTCTTAAATCATCGGACCGAAAGGTCCGGAATACATTCAAAAACAGAATAGGTAAGGCAGCGGAAAATGGAGGCAGCAGCACGCCATTGCCACAGGCAACGACCGTATCTAAGACCTATTGGACCCCATCGTCTTCATCTCCCTCCTGATAATAGGCATAGGGATCTTCCGACGCTTCATCTCCAGTCTCTGATTGAGTTTGTATATAGCAAGGGTGAGTACCAACCGTACTCAACAAGTCACCACAACAACAATGCAAATGACAGGGATATTTGAAGGATTGTTATGGTTCTTTTGCGTAAAGCAAGTTTTGTAATTCTTTTCACAATCCTAAGACCTAGCACAGACTGATCAAGTTTTAATACCAGTGTTCACATTAAACAATGACGGTTCTGTCCACCATCCATTGTGATCCCAAGGATGGCTTCCCGCCATTATGTCGTCATGGTTTTCTGAGGACATCCACATTCCCTACTCTCAGGAAGTGGCTCCAGCAGCATATAAATCATCATGCAATTATCCCAGTCCCACACAAGTTAAGAATTTAGAGTCTAGCCAAGTGTAATACACATCCCGGTGCTCAATAACCGCGAGCACGGCTATTCGAATAGATTTGGTTTACTCACACTGCAGTGGATGTACACTTTACCCGCACTCCGCGACTGCCCAACACATGAGCCTCGTCCCAACACATGAGACGCCCTGATCTTCCTGGGCCTCTTCGGCTCGGACATGGTTCACTTGTCCGCGCCCGAATCCTGTAGCGGTCCTGTTCGTTTGTGGAGTCCTGAACAGGCCTCGTCCAACAGCAGGGGCAGGGGTTCCACGAACAGTGATCGCGTTGGCACCAGTACGGACAGGAGTCTTGCTTGGATGAGGGCAGTTGTTGGCGTAGTGCCCATACTCCCCGCAATTGAAGCAGTTCACATGCCTCCTGATTCCCGGGGCAGCCAGAGTGGGTGCAGGGGTGCGGTTCTGAGTCGCAGCTGGCCGGTTGAAGTTGCTAGGTGCAACAGGGCGGTTGGTGGTCACAACAGGGGGCTTCCACCCAGACGAAGTGGTTCCCTTGAATCGCTGAGGCACTCCCTGAGGTGTGCGATTCATCGCAAGTCTCCTCTTGCGATTGTTTTCCACAGTCCTCTGATCATTTTCCAGCCTAACAACCTTGTTGATCAGGCTCTGGAAGCTTTGATGGTCTTGCCCAATCATGGGTCCACGCAGCTCATCATTCAGTCCCTCTATGAACTTGTCGATCTTTTCTTCTTCATCGACAAGGTCTCCGACTGCATAGCGGGCCAACTGAGTGAATCGGTTCAGGTATTCCTGCACCGTCGTGTTTCCTTGCCGCAGCCTTCTGAACTCGTTCTTCTTCATTCGCATCACCGCAGCAGGCACGAAGTTCTCGCGGAATGCTGCAGTGAACTCCTCCCAGGTAGGTTCTCCAGCATCCTCTTCTCGAGCTTCTTTATAGGTATCCCACCAGTCTCCGGCGGGTCCCTCCAGTTGATTGACTGCGAAGATCACCTTGTCGGCTTCGCGCACCCGGACAAGGGTCAGTTTCTTCTCGATGATACGCAGCCAGTCTTCCGCTTCCATAGGCTCGTCTGCTGATGCGAACGTGGGTGGCTTGGTCCTCATGAATTCTCCAAAGCTTGATCCTCCGCGGTTGCCTTGGTTGTTTGCGATGGCTTGTAGAAGTTGGGTCTGAGTGGCCATGACTCCGGCCAGGGTGGTTAGGTCAGGTGTCGAAGGTTCTTCGTTGCTGGCTGATGCCCTACGTCGGCTTGCCATCTGTGTAGGCCGATTAAGTAAGTATCCTAATTTTCTAACTAGTTCTTATGGTTTTATCCCATTAAGGGAGTTGTTTTGGTGTGATCTTTGTTTTGCAAGCTTGGTGGAATAAACTCATTTCAATACAACAACAACAATATCATAAATAATTTCATAGATTTCCACAAACAGCACATAAATCATGATGCAAATGACTGCATACATACGCAGTCCAGATAAGGTTCATCCAAAAGATACATCAAACTAACTATCAAACTACTCGTCAATCTAGGTAAGGGGTAGGGGTGTGTCTCGCATACAATCTAAAAAGAAATCAACTGAAGCGAGATCGAAGCTGCAGTCATCCTCCGGTCTAGTCGTCCAACCATCCGCAGGATCCTGGGGCAGGCAGAGTGTGGTCGCTGGCACTGGCGAACCTGAGTCCCCACGGCTCGGACGTAGTGGCCTCCGCGTCAGGCTTGGGCTTCTTGCCCGGAGGTCGTGTGTTCTTGCGAGCAGTGCTGAGGGTGCGAGGGCCTCCGAGGAAGGTGATGCGAGGAACAGGGATCTCATCCTCTGAAGAATCAGTGGTGTCTGACTCGACGTCGGTCCCCTCTGACTCGGAACTGACCTGGATCGGGGTCTCCAAACTGGAACCCAGCTGCGGAGAAGGTACAGGGATCTGCGGTGTGTGCACAATCTCCGGGGCAGGTGGCGGTGTCACTGTCGGGTCCTCCAGGTAAGGTGCTGACTCAGTGGCCAGCATGCCAGCCTCTCCCAAGAGTGCGTGGAAGGCTGGTGGGTACGGCGGAGTGAGGAAAAAGTAGCGGTCACGCCCTACCGCTGTGGAAGTAGAAGCTCCGGTGGTGCTGGCCGTGGCTGCTCGAAGCTGTGCCTCCAGCTGACTGACGTGCTCCTGACTCTCTCTCAGCTGCTCCTCAAGTGTGTCCACCATTCCGCGGCGCTCGTTGTACTGATCGGACAACTGCTGGAACTGGTCGCCGTGGGTCTGGAGCTGTGCCTTCAGTGAGTCTATCTCACTGCCCCAAGTCTGGTGCTCCTCCTCCAGCTGAAGCTGCTGTGCTGTGAGGTCAGTCACCTCGGTCTCCAACTCTCCTACACGCCTCTGCTGGTCGTCGATCTCCAACAGAGCCTCCTCGTAGAAATCGTCTGCTGCCTCAGTCCATCGTGACAGTCGGGTCACAATCGGGTTGTAGCAGCAAGGCGTGTCCTGAACTGTGCAGAGGGAGTTGCTTTCCTCTCGAAACGGGTGGTGAGCAAACTCCGTACTCGTCAACTCAGCTCGGTGAATAGAGCTAAGTCTGAGGAAGGCCTCCCGTGCTGCATCCTGCATCGCGTTCTCCGGTAGGTCGCGATAGTACCGTGTCGGGAAGCTGTAGTCTAACTCCGGAGGAACTCGTGTGTGAACCTCGACCCGAGCCTCCCAAACCGATCCATACGGCCTCACTCGGTAGATCGGAGAGCTGGGGTATCGCAGACGCCTCATCAGCCGGTGTAGCTCGATGACGTAACCCTCCGAGCGGGGTACGCTCAACTCCCAGGCGGCAGGAGAATCCTGATCTGCCATCTAAATTTTTAGGAAAAACCCAAAGTCAGCTATGAGTAAAAATTTTCGTAAAGAGAATAGTTAAGAGTAAGGTGAAAATCATACTGGGTTTTGTAAACTTAGCGTTTTTATTTTTGAAAGTATTACTAAGTGGGAATTTCTCCCTTGCCAACTTAGAAAAGGGGTGGGGCGCCTTTTGGTCTTTTCCTACAGTCGTATGGCTCTGATACCAGCTCTGTGGACCCCCGTTTTTATAACAGGAATCAATCGTGTAAACCGTACCATTTCCCTGGATCAAGTAGTCTGGTACACACGAATTCATGGCTGAAATACCGAGTACTCATACACGAATGTCTTAGAACAAATTATTACATCATAAGCCCGCAGGCATAGATTTAATCATCGGACCGAAAGGTCCGGAATACAGTCAAAAGCAGAATAGGTAAGGCAGCGGAAAAATGGAGGCAGCGGCACGCCATTGCCACAGGCAACGACCGTATCTAAGACCTATTGGACCCCATCGTCTTCATCTCCCTCCTGATAATAGGCATAGGGATCTTCTGACGCGTCATCTCCAGCTTCTGATTAAGTTTATGTATAGCAAGGGTGAGTACCAACCGTACTCAACAAGTCATCACAGCAACAATGCACATGGCAGGGAAATTTGAAGGATTGTTATGGCTCGTTTTGCGTAAAGCAAGTTTTATAAATCTTTTCACAAACCTAAGACCTAGCAAGGACTGATCAAGTTTTAATACCAGTATTCACATTAAACAATGACGGTTCTGTCCACCATCCATTGTGATCCCAAGGATGGCTTCCCGCCATTGAGTCGTCATGGTTTTCTGAGGACGTCCACATCCCTACTCTCAGGAAGTGGCTCCAACAGCATATAAATCATCATGCAATTATCCCAACCCACACAAGTTAAGAATTCAGAGTCTAGCCAAGTGTAATACACGTCCCGGTGCTCAATAACCGCGAGCACGGCTATTCGAATAGATTTGGTTTACTCACACTGCAGTGGATGTACACTTTACCCGCACTCCGCGACTGCCCAACACATGAGCCTCGTCCCAACACATGAGACGTGTCACGGCAAAGCTTTTCGATAACCTCGCATTGGCAGTACCCGCTCCATGAACTTGACATCCTCATACACTCTATGCGTCCGTTTCTAGCAGTGTGAGGAGTTCTGGCGCACCCGGGAAAGAAGAACTCACACGTGCATTAAGTTAATTAGGTTTAAATTCTCACATGGCAGTCCTACCGATGGCGACACCACTGTAGACACCCGCCTCGCGGTTCTACCAATGGCTGCCCCACCGTAGAGCCCCTGCCTCACACACCAAGAAACCACTATGCATGGATACTGCCTCTGCTCAGCTATCTATTCCGCTAGGTCTATACCCATACGAGAAGTGCGGTTGTACGGGAGTCGTTTCATGCTTAACTTCATGGCTCGGTCCTTAATTGACCGGGGACGGTACTAGCCTTTTCCGGATACCACCCAAATCCTCCGTCCGCCCCAGTCGAAAAACATTTGTTTGATTTTATTTCTCTTTACGCAAATCATGTCATCAATATCACGGCACTGTGGCGCTCATGTCTCCACAGGCCATATCTCAATTACCTTCCCAAAGGTAATTGCCCAAGCATATAGCATTTGATAAATATGAGTATGCACAATTCTAGAATAGCATTGCTAAGCAATTGTCATAATTGACTAGGGACTCATTCGTAAACATGGTTACAAAGGAAATAATAGGCAAACAATCATCAAGGCATGGCTTAATCACAAGTGGGATGTATATTATTGCATGCAATTTTATTTGTAAACAAAATAATTTCGCAATTGGGATCAATATGTTCAATGGATAGTGATGACTTGCCTTGCTCAGGGTCTTGCGGGTCTTGGCCTTCACCTGGATCGGCAACTCCCTCGGACTCTATAGTTACGTGCGAAAAATCGATTTGAATTCGGTTAGAATTCAAATAAAAATCCAAATAAATCCAAATAGAAGTCGAAGGCGAAAACCGATTCTTTTTTATTACTAATCGCGAATTAGGGCCAACCCAATTTTGATTTATATTTATATCCTAAATTGTTTTTACGGTGCAAATATTTTGTATTGTAAGTTTTTAATTTAATCTACCCCGAGCATCGTATTCCAAATAATAAATTAGAAATTTATATTGCGAGCTAAACATCGGATGGAATCCAAATATTCGATGATTTAATTTATTCTATGACTAAATGATTAAATATAATATGCGTCTAAAATCCTTATTAATTAAATTCGAACTTCCATCGCGAATCGATTATTTTTAGAAATTATCTCTAAATAATCTATAAAAATCTATAAGTATTCATCTAATTGTTTTAGTCATTAATTTATATCTCAATTATCATCGCGAATTGATTCTTATTGAAATTACCAAGAATAATCCATCTTCTATATTAAGTTTCGCGATTCTACGGTTATAATTAAATCTATAATTAAATTCTAATTTATTTTAAATTTTCTAAACCTCCAAATTTTCTCCCTAATTTTCCCTCTATTTTTCCCCCTTCTTTCTTTTTCTTCTTTTCCTCTCTCTCTCTCTCTCTGTTTTCCTCTCTCTCTCTATTCTCTTCTCTCTCTCTCTCTCTCTCTCTGTTTCTTTTCCTCTCTCTCTCTCTCTCTCTCTTTTCTTTTTCTTCTTTTCTCTCTCTCTCTCTCTCTCTCTCCCTCCCGACCCTTTCTTCTTCTTTTCTTCCTTCTCTTCTCTTCCTCGGCTCGGCCCCGTTCTCTCTCTATCACCCGGCTCTCTCTCTCCCTCTCTCTCCCTACCCGAGACGACGGCGACGGCGCAAGGAGGAAGGGCAGCGGCTCACCACGGCGGCGACGGTGGTGACGACGGCGCAAGGCACGGCACACGGAGGCGGCGGCGCGGCGGCTCGATTTCGACGATGCGGCGGCACGGCAACACGATTCCGGCGACGCGGCGGCACGGCAACGGCGCGGTGGAGAAGGGGGAAGAGAGGGGGAAAGATGGGGATGGATGTGGGGTGGAGGAGGAAAGGGGGAAAGCTTTATAGGGCGCGGGGAGAGAAGAGGAGGGGGACGGCGGCGGTGGCTTTAAGGCGATGCGACGGCGACGTGGTTGCGCGGGGCGCGAGGCGAAGAGGGAGCGGGCGTGCGGCGCGGCGGCTGGTCGGGGAGGCAAGGCGACGTGCGGGCGGCCGATACGGGCGTGCGGCGCGGCTGCATAGGGAAGGGGACCGAGCGACGTGCGGGTGATGTGGCGGGCGGCGGCGCGGGGGAAGAAAAGGGGGAAAAGGGACGGGCGACGTGCGGGCACGAGGGGAGCAAGGCAGCGCAGCGCGCGGGACGGGCGGCGGGTCGGGGACGACGACGACGTGTGCGGCGCGGCTTGAAGTGACGACGATGCGACGGCAGCGGCTGGCTCGGGCTCGGTGACGACGACGTGTGCGGCGCGGCGATGGGGAACGGTGCGCGGGGCTCGAGGGCGGCGCGCGGGGCGACGATGTGATGATGGCGATGACGATGCGACGGCAGCGATGATGGCGATGGGATGGAACGGGGAGGCGGAGCGGGCTCGAGGCGACGACGAGACGGCGACACGCACGCGGCGGCGACGATGGTGGAGATGGCGATGCGGGGCGACGCGGAACTCGGTGCGCGGCGCGGGCTGGGGCGGCGCGAGGAGGCGCGCGGCGCGCGGGGCGCGAGGGAGGCGCGCGACGCGCGGGGGAAAAGGAGGGGGCCGGGTCGGGGACCCTGTCGAACAGCTCGCGCGCAATGAACAGTGCTTTTTCCTATTTTCCCGATTTTCAGCCCATTTTTCATTTAATTTAATTTAGCAATTTCCAAATGTTGTAAATTTGATTTTTATCCATTATGTGTGTTGTTCCAATTATTGTATTCATCCTAAATTAATTTTGCTCATATTTCATTTGTGTATTCGAATTTTTAATTAGTATTAATTCTTATTCTACGGCATTTAGATTTAATCGATTCAATTATGTTTGTAATAATATTTTATTCATTTCAATCCACATTTAATCTTTATTTTAAATTATATATAGCCTACCAATTTATCTTTAGGATTATAAGCGATTAATTATTCACCGCACTCGATTAGTGAACTTCGAAACCGAATCAAAATAAAAATAAGCGAATAAAATCGGCATGATGCAATTTAGTTGAAAAGTTTTCGAAAATCCACATTTTTAGGGTTTTGTTTTATTGGTCGAATTTTCAGGATGTTACAGGGGACCCCGTCGAACACTTGGCGGGCAATGAACAGTGCCATTTTCCAATTTTCCCTATTTTCAGCCCATTTTCCATTTAATTTAATTTAGCAATTTCTAAATATTGTAAAATTGATTTTTATTCATTATGTGTGTTGTTCCAATTATTGTATTCACCCTAAATTAATTTTACTCATATTTCACTTGTATTATTTGTTTGAATCATTAATTAGGGTTAATCCTTATTCCCTCGCGTTTAAATTTAATTGATACAAATGTGTTTGCATTAACATTTTATTTATTTCTATCCACATCTAATTTTAATTGTATATTATATTTATTCTACCAATTCCCATCTAGAGTTTATTCCTAATTAATTGTCCTTTACTCACGATTAACGAACTTCGAAATTAAATCCAAATAGAAGAGGCGATTAAGATCGGCATGATGCATTTAATTAAAAAGGTTTTTGAAAATCCATATTTTTAGGGTTTTGTTTTATTAGTCGAATTTTTAGGATGTTACAAACCTACCCCCCTTAAATAAATCTCGTCCCGAGATTTCTTACCGGTTTTCGAACAGATACGGGTATTCCGTCTTCAAAAACTCTTCGCTTTCCCAAGTGGCCTCATCCTCAGTGTGATTACTCCACTGTACCTTGTACATACGCCACGTTTTGGTTCTAGTCCCCTTTTCTGCTTCATCCAATATCCGGATTGGGTGTTCTGGATACGTGAGATCGTTGCTAATGTGAATCTCCTCCAGCGGAGCTTGTTCTTCCGGCACTCGTAAGCATTTCTTTAATTGTGACACATGGAAGACGGGGTGTACATCGGCGATAATTTCGGGTAGCTGTAGCTGGTAGGCGACTTCTCCTCGTCTAGCAAGGATTTGAAAAGGTCCCACATATCTTGGCGCTAGTTTTCCCTTAACCTTAAACCTTTTCGTTCCCCTCATTGGTGAAACCTTTAAATAAACGTAATCTCCTTCCTTAAACTCTAGGTTTCTTCTTCGGGTGTCCGCGTAGCTCTTTTGCCGTGACTGTGCCACTTTTAAACGATCTCGAATCAGACGAACCTTTTCTTCGGCTTCTTTGATAATGTCAGGCCCAAATACTGCACGTTCTCCTGTCTCGGACCACATCAGCGGGGTTCGACATCGTCGACCAAACAGGGCCTCATTAGGTGACATTTTTAGGCTTGCCTGAAAGCTGTTGTTGTAGGAGAATTCGGCATAGGGCAAACATCTCTCCCAGTCTTTGCTAAAATCCAATGCACAAGCTCTCAACATGTCCTCCAGGACCTGGTTGGTTCTCTCTGTCTGGCCATCTGTCTGTGGGTGATAAGCTGTGCTGAACGCAAGGTAACTCCCTAGGGCTTCATGCACTTTCTCCCAGAAATGAGAGGTAAACTGTGTGCCTCGATCAGATATGATTCTCTTAGGTACACCATGAAGACATACTATACGGGCCATATATAACTCGGCTAGCTTGGCACTGCTATAATTTGTCTTAACGGGAATGAATCTTGCCGTCTTGGTGAGTCGATCCACGATCACCCAGATGGAATCATATCCGGTTGCAGTCTTGGGCAATCCAACAATAAAATCCATACCTATTTCATCCCATTTCCATTCGGGAATTCTAAGGGGTTGCAGCAAACCTGCCGGTCTCTGGTGCTCAGCCTTCACCTTCTGGCAAACGTCACAGAGCGCTACGTACTCTGCCACGTCTCTCTTCATGTTGGGCCACCAGTATCCTTCCTTCAGGTCCTGGTACATCTTGGTACTTCCGGGGTGCAATGAGTATGCTGACTCGTGAGCTTCCTTTAGGATTAATCCTCTCAGTCCACCCTGCTCGGGTACATAAATCCTCTTTTTGTACCATAGGACATCCCTCTCGTCGGTTGAAAATTCCTTTGCGAAGCCTGCAGCTAGACGTTCCTTCACCTTTCGGATTTCCTGGTTGTCCTTCTGGGCCTCTTCAATTTGGGCCCTCAAAAGAGGTTGAATGTCCAAGGTGTTTATCTGTCCATGAGGTACTATACGTAGGTTTAGCTGGGCCATTTCCTCCTTAAGCTCAGGGGCCATTTCTTCCGCCTCAAGATGATTGCAATGGCTCTTCCGACTCAACGCGTCAGCCACAACGTTTGCCTTGCCAGGGTGATAGTGAACCTCCAAGTCATAGTCCTTGATTAACTCCAACCACCGTCTTTGCCTCAAGTTGAGGTCTGACTGAGTAAAGATATACTTCAGACTCTTGTGGTCAGTGTAGATATCACAGTGGTTTCCTATCAGATAATGTCTCCAAATCTTCAGCGCATGAACCACAGCTGCAAGTTCTAGGTCATGGGTAGGGTAGTTTTCTTCATGTGGTCGCAATTGTCGCGATGCATAGGCCACAACCTTTCCATCCTGCATTAGTACTCCTCCTAGTCCTTGCCTCGACGCATCACAATATATGACAAAGTCCTTTCTGATGTCAGGAAGAACTAAAATAGGTGCAGAGGTCAGCTTTTCCTTGAGCTGCTCAAAGCTTGTAACATCCTGAAAATTCGACCAATAAAACAAAACCCTAAAAATGTGGATTTTCGAAAACTTTTCAACTAAATTGCATCATGCCGATTTTATTCGCTTATTTTTATTTTGATTCGGTTTCGAAGTTCACTAATCGAGTGCGGTGAATAATTAATCGCTTATAATCCTAAAGATAAATTGGTAGGCTATATATAATTTAAAATAAAGATTAAATGTGGATTGAAATGAATAAAATATTATTACAAACATAATTGAATCGATTAAATCTAAATGCCGTAGAATAAGAATTAATACTAATTAAAAATTCGAATACACAAATGAAATATGAGCAAAATTAATTTAGGATGAATACAATAATTGGAACAACACACATAATGGATAAAAATCAAATTTACAACATTTGGAAATTGCTAAATTAAATTAAATGGAAAATGGGCTGAAAATCGGGAAAATAGGAAAAAGCACTGTTCATTGCGCGCGAGCTGTTCGACAGGGTCCCCGACCCGGCCCCCCTCCTTTTCCCCCGCGCGTCGCGCGCCTCCCTCGCGCCCCGCGCGCCGCGCGCCTCCTCGCGCCGCCCCAGCCCGCGCCGCGCACCGAGTTCCGCGTCGCCCCGCATCGCCATCTCCACCATCGTCGCCGCCGCGTGCGTGTCGCCGTCTCGTCGTCGCCTCGAGCCCGCTCCGCCTCCCCGTTCCATCCCATCGCCATCATCGCTGCCGTCGCATCGTCATCGCCATCATCACATCGTCGCCCCGCGCGCCGCCCTCGAGCCCCGCGCACCGTTCCCCATCGCCGCGCCGCACACGTCGTCGTCACCGAGCCCGAGCCAGCCGCTGCCGTCGCATCGTCGTCACTTCAAGCCGCGCCGCACACGTCGTCGTCGTCCCCGACCCGCCGCCCGTCCCGCGCGCTGCGCTGCCTTGCTCCCCTCGTGCCCGCACGTCGCCCGTCCCTTTTCCCCCTTTCTTCCCCCGCGCCGCCGCCCGCCACATCACCCGCACGTCGCTCGGTCCCCTTCCCTTTGCAGCCGCGCCGCACGCCCGTATCGGCCGCCCGCACGTCGCCTTGCCTCCCCGACCAGCCGCCGCGCCGCACGCCCGCTCCCTCTTCGCCTCGCGCCCCGCGCAACCACGTCGCCGTCGCATCGCCTTAAAGCCACCGCCGCCGTCCCCCTCCTCTTCTCTCCCCGCGCCCTATAAAGCTTTCCCCCTTTCCTCCTCCACCCCACATCCATCCCCATCTTTCCCCCTCTCTTCCCCCTTCTCCACCGCGCCGTTGCCGTGCCGCCGCGTCGCCGGAATCGTGTTGCCGTGCCGCCGCATCGTCGAAATCGAGCCGCCGCGCCGCCGCCTCCGTGTGCCGTGCCTTGCGCCGTCGTCACCACCGTCGCCGCCGTGGTGAGCCGCTGCCCTTCCTCCTTGCGCCGTCGCCGTCGTCTCGGGTAGGGAGAGAGAGGGAGAGAGAGAGCCGGGTGATAGAGAGAGAACGGGGCCGAGCCGAGGAAGAGAAGAGAAGGAAGAAAAGAAGAAGTAAGGGTCGGGAGGGAGAGAGAGAGAGAGAGAGAGAGAGAGAGAAAAGAAGAAAAAGAAAAGAAGAGAGAGAGAGAGAGAGAGAGAGGAAAAGAAACAGAGAGAGAGAGAGAGAGAGAGAAGAGAATAGAGAGAGAGAGGAAAACAGAGAGAGAGAGAGAGAGGAAAAGAAGAAAAAGAAAGAAAGGGAAAAATAGAGGGAAAATTAGGGAGAAAATTTGGAGGTTTAGAAAATTTAAAATAAATTAGAATTTAATTATAGATTTAATTATAACCGTAGAATCGCGAAACTTAATATAGAATATGGATTATTCTTGGTAATTTCAATAAGAATCAATTCGCGATGATAATTGAGATATGAATTAATGACTAAAACAATTAGATGAATACTTATAGATTTTTAAAGATTATTTAGAGATAATTTCTAAAAATAATCGATTCGCGATGGAAGTTCGAATTTAATTAATAAGGATTTTAGACGCATATTATATTTAATCATTTAGTCATAGAATAAATTAAATCATCGAATATTTGGATTCCATCCGATGTTTCGCTCGCAATATAAATTTCTAATTTATTATTTGGAATACGATGCTCGGGGTAGATTAAATTAAAAACTTACAATACAAAATATTTGCACCGTAAAAATAATTTAGGATATAAATATAAATCAAAATTGGGTTGGCCCTAATTCGCGATTAGTAAATAAAAAGAATCGATTTTCGCATTCGACTCCTATTTGGATTTATTTGGATTTTTATTTGAATTCTAACCGAATTCAAATCAATTTTCGCACGTAACTATAGAGTCCGAGGGAGTCGCTGATCCGAGTGAAGGCCAAGACCCGCAAGACCCTGAGCAAGGCAAGTCATCACTATCCATTGAACATATTGATCCCAATTGCGAAATTATTTTGTTTACAAATAAAATTGCATGCAATAATATACATCCCACTTGTGATTATGCCATGCCTTGATGATTGTTTGCCTATTATTTCCTTTGTAACCATGCTTACGTATGAGTCCCTAGTCAATTATGACAAGTGCTTAGCAATGCTATTCTAGAATTGTGCATACTCATATTTATCAAATGCTATATGCTTGGGCAATTACCTTTGGGGAGGTAATTGAGATACGGCATGTGGAGACATGAGCGCCACAGTGCCGTGATATTGATGACATGATTTGCGAAAAGAAAAATAAAATCAAACAAATATTTTTCGACTGGGGCGGACGGAGGAATTGGGTGGTTTCCGGAAAAGGCTAGTACCGTCCCCGGTCAATTAAGGACCGAGCCATGAAGTTAAGCATGAAACGACCCCCGTACAACCGCACTTCTCGTATGGGTATAGACCTAGCGGAGTAGATAGCTGAGCAGAGGCAGTATCCTTGCATAGTGGTTTCTTGATGTGTGAGGCAGGGGCTCTACGGTGGGGCAGCCATTGGTAGGACCGCGAGGCGGGTGTCTACAGTGGTGTCGCCATCGGTAGGACTGCCATGTGAGAACTTAAACCTAATTAACTTAATGCATGTGTGAGTTCTTCTTTCCCGGGTGCGCCAGAACTCCTCACACTGCTAGGAACGGACGCCTAGAGTGTATGAGGATGTCAAGTTCATGGAGCGGGTACTGCCAATGCGAGGTTATCAAAAAGCTTTGCCGTGACGCGTCTTATGTGTTGAGACGAGGCTCATGTGTTGGGCAGTCGCGGAGTGCGGGTAAAGTGTACATCCACTGCAGTGTGAGTAAACCAAATCTATTCGAATAGCCGTGCTCGCGGTTATTGAGCACCGGGACGTGTATTACACTTGGCTAGACTCTGAATTCTTAAACTTGTGTGGGTTGGGATTATTGCATGATGATTTATATGCTGATGGAGCCACTTCCTGAGAGTAGGGAACGTGGACGTCCTCAGAAAACCATGACGAATCAATGGCGGGAAGCCATCCTTGGGATCACAATGGATGGTGGACAGAACCGTCATTGTCTAATATGAATACTGGTATTAAAACTTGATCAGTCTGTGCTAGGTCTTAGGGTTGTGAAAAGAATTACAAAACTTGCTTTACGCAAAAGAACCATAACAATCCTTCAAATATCCCTGTCATTTGCATTGTTGTTGTGGTGACTTGTTGAGTACGGTTGGTACTCACCCTTGCTATATACAAACTTAATCAGAAGCTGGAGATGAAGCGTCGGAAGATCCCTATGCCTATTATCAGGAGGGAGATGAAGACGATGGGGTCCAATAGGTCTTAGATACGGTCGTTGCCTGTGGCAATGGCGTGCCGCTGCCTCCATTTTTCCGCTGCCTTACCTATTCTGATTTTGAGTGTATTCCGGACCTGTCGGTCCGATGATTAAAACTATGCCTGCGGGCTTATGATGTAATATTCGACTTAAACATTTCGTGTATGTGTACTCGATAATTCAGCTATGGATTCGTGTGTACCAGACTACTTGATCCAGGGAAATGGTACTGTTACACGATTGATTCCTGTTATAAAAACGGGGGTCTACAGAGCTGGTATCAGAGCCATACGACTGTAGGAAAGACCAAATGGTGCCCCACCCCCTTTTCTAAGTTGGCCAAGGGAGAAATTCCCACTTAGTATATACTTTCAAAAATAAAAACGCTATGTTTACAAAACTCGGTACAATTTTCATCTTACTCTTAACTACTCTTCTTTACAAAATAAGTTTTACTCTTAGCTGACTTTGGATTTTTCTTAAAATTAGATGGCAGATCAGGATTCACCCGCCGCTTGGGAGATGAGCGTACCCCGCTCGGAGGGTTACGTCATCGAGCTACACCGGTTGATGAGGCGTCTACGATACCCCAGCTCTCCGATCTACCGAGTGAGGCCATGTGGATCTGTTTGGGAGGCTCGAGTCGAGGTTCACACACGAGTTCCTCCGGAGTTAGACTACAGCTTCCCGGCACGATACCGTCGCGACCTACCAGAGAACGCGATGCAGGATGCAGCACGGGAGGCCTTCCTCCGACTTAGCTCTATCCACCGAGCTGAGTTGGTTAGTACTGAGTTTGCTCACCACCCATTTCGAGAGGAGAGCAACTCCCTCTGCACAGTTCAGGACACGCCTTGCTGCTACAACCCGATTGTGACCCGACTGTCACGATGGGCTGAGGCAGCAGACGATTTTTACGAGGAGGCCCTATTGGAGATTGATGACCAGCAGAGGCGTATGGGAGAGTTAGAGACTGAGGTGACGGACCTCACAGCACAGCAGCTTCAGCTGGAGGAGGAGCACCAGACTTGGGGCAGTGAGATAGACTCACTGAAGGCACAGCTCCAGACCCACGGCGATCAGTTCCAGCAGTTGTCCGATCAGTACAACGAGCGCCGCGGGATGGTGGATACACTTGAGGAGCAGCTGAGAGAGAGCCAGGAGCACGTCAGTCAGCTGGAGGCACAGCTTCGAGCAGCCACGGCCAGCACCACCGGAGCTTCTACTTCCACAGCGGTTGGACGTGACCGCTACTTCTTCCTCACTCCGCCGTACCCACCAGCCTTCCACACTCTTTTGGGAGAGGCTGGCATGCTGGCTACTGAGTCAGCACCTTACCTGGAGGACCCGACAGTGACACCACCACCTGCCCCGGAGATTGTGCACACACCACCGATACCTGTACCTTCTCCGCAGCTGGGTTCCAGTTTGGAGGCCCCGATCCAGGTCAGTTCAGAGTCAGAGGGGACCGACGTCGAGTCAGACACCACTGGTTCTTCAGAGGACGAGATCCCTGTTCCTCGCATCACCTTCCTCGGAGGCCCTCGCACCCTCAGCACTGCTCGCAAGAGCACACGACCTCCGGGCAAGAAGCCCAAGCCTGACGCGGAGGCCACTACTTCCGAGCCGTGGGAGCTCAGGTTCGCCCGTGCCAGCGACCACCCTCTGCCTGCCCCAGGATCCTGCGGATGGTTGGACGACTAGACCGGAGGATGACTGCAGCTTCGATCTCGCTTCAGACAGTTTCTTTTTGGATTGTATGCGAGACACACCCCTACCCCTTACCTAGATTAACGAGTAGTTTGATAGTTAGTTCGATGTATCTTTTGGATGAACCTTGTTTGGGCTGTGTATGTATACAGCCGCTTGCATCACGAGTTATGTACTGTTTCTGGAAATCTATGGTATTGTTGTTGTTGTATTGAAAATGAGTTTATTCCACCAAGCTTGCAAAACAAAGTTCACACCAAAACAACTCCCTTAATGGGATAGAACCATAAGAACTAGTTAGAAAATTAGGACACTTACTTAATCGGCCTACACAGATGGCAAGCCGACGTAGGGCATCATCCAGCAATGAAGAACCGTCGACGCCTGACCTAACCACCCTGGCCGGAGTCATGGCCACTCAGACCCAGCTCCTTCAAGCCATCGCGAACAACCAAGGCAACCGCGGAGGATCCAGCTTTGGAGAATTCATGAGGACCAAGCCACCCACGTTCGCATCAGCAGACGAGCCTATGGAGGCGGAAGATTGGCTGCGAATCATCGAGAAGAAACTGACCCTTGTCCGGGTGCGCGAAGCCGACAAGGTAATCTTCGCAGTCAACCAACTGGAGGGACCCGCCGGAGACTGGTGGGATACCTATAAGGAGGCTCGGGAAGAGGATGCTGGAGAACCCACCTGGGAGGAGTTCACTGCAGCATTCCGCGAGAACTTCGTACCTGCTGCGGTGATGCGAATGAAGAAGAACGAGTTCAGGAGACTGCGACAAGGAAACACGACGGTGCAAGAATATCTGAACCGGTTCACTCAGTTGGCCCGCTATGCAGTCGGAGACCTTGTCGATGAAGAAGAGAAGATCGACAAGTTCATCGAGGGACTGAATGATGAGCTGCGTGGACCCATGATTGGGCAAGATCATCAAAGCTTCCAGAGCCTGATCAACAAAGTTGTTAGGCTGGAAAATGATCAGAAGACTGTAGAGAACAATCGCAAGAGGAGACTTGCCATGAATCGCACACCTCAGGGAGTGCCTCAGCGATTCAAGGGAGCCACTTCGTCTGGGTGGAAGCCCCCTGTTGTGGCCACCAACCGCCCTGCTGCACCTAGCAACTTCAACCGGCCAGCTGCGACTCAGAACCGCACCCCTGCACCCACTCTGGCTGCCCCGGGAATCAGGAGGCATGTGAACTGCTTCAATTGCGGGGAGTATGGGCACTACGCCAACAACTGCCCTCATCCAAGCAAGACTCCTGTCCGTACTGGCGCCAATGCGATCACTGTTCGTGGGACCCCTGCCCCTGCTGTCGGACGAGGCCTGTTCAGGACTCCACAAACGAACAGGACCGCCACAGGATTTGGGCGCGGACAAGTGAACCATGTCCGAGCTGAAGAGGCCCAGGAAGATCAGGGCGTACTAATGGGTATGTTCTCTATCAATTCTACCCCAGTTAAAGTCCTTTTCGATTCTGGCGCATCGCATTCATTCATATCTTTGAAGGCTAGTCAAAAACACAACTTAGCTCCAGTAAGACTTAGAAAACCTATGATAGTCCACTCACCTGGGGGCGAGATAACTGTGAGCCACGCTTGCATAGACGTACCTGTCCGTCTTAGGGATGTGGTGTTTCCCTCCAACCTCATGGTTTTGGTACCCCAGACCCTGGATGTCATATTGGGGATGGATTGGTTAACGAAGAACAGAGGGGTAATCGACTGCAGACGTAGGGAAATTACCCTGACCACACCTTGGGGATCGGACATGCGAGCAACCATGGATCAAGATCCTAGACTAACCGAACGTGCCGGAGGCATATTTACCATGCTACCTTTGAAGGGAATGCCTATCGTGCAACGATTTGCCGATGTATTTCCGGAAGATCTACCTGGGATGCCACCAGATCGAGATATAGAGTTTATTATCGATCTGATACCCGGAACTGCTCCCATATCTAAGAGACCCTATCGGATGCCAGCCAATGAGTTAGAGGAGCTTAAAAAGCAAATCAGAGAGTTACAAGAAAAGGGATTTGTACGCCCCAGTTCGTCACCTTGGGGAGCCCCAGTGCTGTTCGTCAAAAAGAAGGATGGTACCATGAGGATGTGTGTAGACTATCGCTCACTGAACGAGGTAACTATCAAGAACAAGTATCCCCTACCACGGATCGATGATCTTTTTGATCAACTCAAAGGAGCGAAGATATTCTCTAAGATTGATCTTCGATCAGGATACCATCAATTGAAAATTAGGACCGGGGATATACCCAAAACCGCGTTCTCAACACGCTATGGGTTGTATGAGTTCACGGTGATGTCGTTTGGTTTAACCAACGCCCCAGCATACTTTATGAATCTCATGAACAAGGTGTTCATGGAGTACCTGGACAAATTCGTGGTAGTATTCATCGATGATATATTGATCTACTCCAAAGACGAAGAAGAACATGCTGAGCACTTGAGTTTGGTACTCAAGAAACTTCGGAAACACAAATTATATGCAAAGTTTAGTAAGTGTGAGTTCTGGTTGAAGGAAGTCGCTTTTCTAGGCCACGTGATCTCAGCCGGCGGAGTAGCAGTGGACCCTGCTAAAGTGGAGGCTGTTACGGAATGGAAGGAACCCAAATCCGTGACAGAAATTCGGAGTTTTCTAGGCTTGGCCGGATACTACCGGAGGTTCATAGAAGGATTCTCTAAGATAGCCCGGCCAATGACACAACTACTCAAGAAAGAAAAGAAGTTTGCGTGGTCAGATCAGTGTCAGAAAAGCTTCGAGCAGCTCAAGGAAAAGCTGACCTCGGCACCTGTTTTAGTTCTTCCTGACATCAGAAAGGACTTTGTCATATATTGTGATGCATCGAGGCAAGGACTGGGAGGAGTACTGATGCAGGACGGAAAGGTTGTGGCCTATGCGTCGCGACAATTGCGACCGCATGAAGAAAACTACCCCACTCATGACCTAGAACTTGTAGCTGTGGTTCATGCGCTGAAGATTTGGAGACATTATCTGATAGGGAACCACTGCGACATCTACACCGACCACAAGAGTCTGAAGTATATCTTTACCCAATCAGACCTCAACTTGAGGCAAAGACGGTGGTTGGAATTGATCAAGGATTATGACCTGGAGGTGCACTATCACCCTGGCAAGGCAAACGTGGTGGCTGACGCCTTGAGTCGGAAGAGCCATTGCAATCATCTTGAGACGGAAGAAATGGCCCCTGAACTTAAGGAGGAAATTGCCCAGCTAAACTTATATATAGTGCCTCGAGGACAGATAAATACCTTGGACATTCAACCTCTTTTGAGGAACCAAATCGAAGAGGCTCAGAAGGACAACCAGGAGATCCGAGAAGTAAAGGAACGTCTAGCCGCAGGCTTCGCAAAGGAATTCTCAACCGACGAGAAGGACGTCCTATGGTACAAAAAGAGGATTTATGTACCCGAGCAGGGTGGACTGAGAGGATTAATCCTAAAAGAAGCTCACGAATCAGCATACTCATTGCACCCTGGAAGTACCAAGATGTACCAGGATCTGAAGGAAGGGTACTGGTGGCCCAACATGAAGAGAGATGTGGCAGAGTACGTAGCGCTCTGTGACGTTTGTCAGAAGGTAAAGGCTGAGCACCAGAGACCGGCAGGTTTGCTGCAACCCCTTAGGATTCCCGAATGGAAATGGGATGAGATAGGTATGGATTTTATTGTTGGATTGCCCAAGACTGCAACCGGATATGATTCCATCTGGGTGATCGTAGATCGACTCACCAAGACGGCAAGATTCATCCCCGTCAAGACAAACTATAGTAGTGCCAAGCTAGCCGAGTTATATATGGCCCGTATAGTATGTCTTCACGGTGTACCTAAGAGAATCATATCTGATCGAGGCACACAGTTTACCTCTCATTTCTGGGAGAAAGTACATGAAGCCCTAGGGAGTTACCTTGCGTTCAGCACAGCTTATCACCCACAGACAGATGGCCAGACAGAGAGAACCAACCAGGTCCTGGAGGACATGTTGAGAGCTTGTGCATTGGATTTTAGCAAAGACTGGGAGAGATGTTTGCCCTACGCCGAATTCTCCTACAACAACAGCTTTCAAGCAAGCCTGAAAATGTCGCCCAATGAAGCCTTGTTTGGTCGACGATGTCGAACCCCGCTAATGTGGTCCGAGACCGGAGAACGTGCAGTATTTGGACCTGACATTATCAAGGAGGCCGAAGAAAAGGTTCGTCTGATTCGGGACCGTTTAAAAGTAGCACGGTCTCGGCAAAAGAGCTACGCGGACACCCGAAGGAGAAACCTAGAGTTTAAGGAAGGAGATTACGTTTATCTAAAGGTTTCACCAATGAGGGGGACGAAAAGGTTTAAGGTTAAAGGAAAACTAGCGCCAAGATATGTGGGACCTTTTCAAATCCTCGCTAGACGAGGAGAAGTTGCCTACCAGCTACAGCTACCCGACATTATCGCCGATGTACACCCCGTCTTCCATGTGTCACAATTGAAGAAATGTTTACGGGTACCGGAAGAACAAGCTCCGCTGGAGGAGATTCACATTAGCAACGATCTCACGTATCCAGAACACCCGATCCGGATATTAGATGAAGCAGAAAAGGGAACTAGAACCAAAACGTGGCGCATGTACAAGGTACAATGGAGTAATCACACTGAGGATGAAGCCACTTGGGAAAGCGAAGAGTTCCTGAAGACAGAATACCCGTGTCTGTTCGAGAACCGGTAAGAAATCTCAGGACGAGATTTATTTAAGGGGGGTAGGTTTGTAACATCCTGAAAATTCGACCAATAAAACAAAACCCTAAAAATGTGGATTTTCGAAAACTTTTCAACTAAATTGCATCATGCCGATTTTATTCGCTTATTTTTATTTTGATTCGGTTTCGAAGTTCACTAATCGAGTGCGGTGAATAATTAATCGCTTATAATCCTAAAGATAAATTGGTAGGCTATATATAATTTAAAATAAAGATTAAATGTGGATTGAAATGAATAAAATATTATTACAAACATAATTGAATCGATTAAATCTAAATGCCGTAGAATAAGAATTAATACTAATTAAAAATTCGAATACACAAATGAAATATGAGCAAAATTAATTTAGGATGAATACAATAATTGGAACAACACACATAATGGATAAAAATCAAATTTACAACATTTGGAAATTGCTAAATTAAATTAAATGGAAAATGGGCTGAAAATCGGGAAAATAGGAAAAAGCACTGTTCATTGCGCGCGAGCTGTTCGACAGGGTCCCCGACCCGGCCCCCCTCCTTTTCCCCCGCGCGTCGCGCGCCTCCCTCGCGCCCCGCGCGCCGCGCGCCTCCTCGCGCCGCCCCAGCCCGCGCCGCGCACCGAGTTCCGCGTCGCCCCGCATCGCCATCTCCACCATCGTCGCCGCCGCGTGCGTGTCGCCGTCTCGTCGTCGCCTCGAGCCCGCTCCGCCTCCCCGTTCCATCCCATCGCCATCATCGCTGCCGTCGCATCGTCATCGCCATCATCACATCGTCGCCCCGCGCGCCGCCCTCGAGCCCCGCGCACCGTTCCCCATCGCCGCGCCGCACACGTCGTCGTCACCGAGCCCGAGCCAGCCGCTGCCGTCGCATCGTCGTCACTTCAAGCCGCGCCGCACACGTCGTCGTCGTCCCCGACCCGCCGCCCGTCCCGCGCGCTGCGCTGCCTTGCTCCCCTCGTGCCCGCACGTCGCCCGTCCCTTTTCCCCCTTTCTTCCCCCGCGCCGCCGCCCGCCACATCACCCGCACGTCGCTCGGTCCCCTTCCCTTTGCAGCCGCGCCGCACGCCCGTATCGGCCGCCCGCACGTCGCCTTGCCTCCCCGACCAGCCGCCGCGCCGCACGCCCGCTCCCTCTTCGCCTCGCGCCCCGCGCAACCACGTCGCCGTCGCATCGCCTTAAAGCCACCGCCGCCGTCCCCCTCCTCTTCTCTCCCCGCGCCCTATAAAGCTTTCCCCCTTTCCTCCTCCACCCCACATCCATCCCCATCTTTCCCCCTCTCTTCCCCCTTCTCCACCGCGCCGTTGCCGTGCCGCCGCGTCGCCGGAATCGTGTTGCCGTGCCGCCGCATCGTCGAAATCGAGCCGCCGCGCGCCGCCTCCGTGTGCCGTGCCTTGCGCCGTCGTCACCACCGTTCGGCCGCCGTGGTGAGCCGCTGCCCTTCCTCCTTGCGCCGTCGCCGTCGTCTAGGGTAGGGAGAGAGAGGGAGAGAGAGAGCAGGGTGATAGAGAGAGAACGGGGGCGAGCGAGGAAGAGAAGAGAAGAGAAGGAAGAAAAGAAGAAGTAAGGGTCGGGTGTGAGAGAAGAGAGAGAGAGAGAGGAGAGAAAAGAGAAAAAAAGAAAAAGAGATAGAGAGAGGAGATGAGAAGAAACAAGAGAAGAGAGGAGAGCGAAGCGATAATCTAGAGACAGCCAGAGAGAGAGCTCGTCGGGAACAGACATACACACACTACACCTGGAAACCTGCGTTCCACTAGGGACCCTTTGGCGTTTGAAAATTAAATACATTAGAATTTATTATAGATTTTATTATAACCGTAGAATCGCGAAACTTAATATAGAATATGGATTATTCTTGGTAATTTCAATAAGAATCAATTCGCGATGATAATTGAGATATGAATTAATGACTAAAACAATTAGATGAATACTTATAGATTTTTAAAGATTATTTAGAGATAATTTCTAAAAATAATCGATTCGCGATGGAAGTTCGAATTTAATTAATAAGGATTTTAGACGCATATTATATTTAATCATTTAGTCATAGAATAAATTAAATCATCGAATATTTGGATTCCATCCGATGTTTCGCTCGCAATATAAATTTCTAATTTATTATTTGGAATACGATGCTCGGGGTAGATTAAATTAAAAACTTACAATACAAAATATTTGCACCGTAAAAATAATTTAGGATATAAATATAAATCAAAATTGGGTTGGCCCTAATTCACGATTAGTAAATAAAAAGAATCGATTTTCGCATTCGACTCCTATTTGGATTTATTTGGATTTTTATTTGAATTCTAACCGAATTCAAATCAATTTTCGCACGTAACTATAGAGTCCGAGGGAGTCGCTGATCCGAGTGAAGGCCAAGACCCGCAAGACCCTGAGCAAGGCAAGTCATCACTATCCATTGAACATATTGATCCCAATTGCGAAATTATTTTGTTTACAAATAAAATTGCATGCAATAATATACATCCCACTTGTGATTATGCCATGCCTTGATGATTGTTTGCCTATTATTTCCTTTGTAACCATGCTTACGTATGAGTCCCTAGTCAATTATGACAAGTGCTTAGCAATGCTATTCTAGAATTGTGCATACTCATATTTATCAAATGCTATATGCTTGGGCAATTACCTTTGGGGAGGTAATTGAGATACGGCATGTGGAGACATGAGCGCCACAGTGCCGTGATATTGATGACATGATTTGCGAAAAGAAAAATAAAATCAAACAAATATTTTTCGACTGGGGCGGACGGAGGAATTGGGTGGTTTCCGGAAAAGGCTAGTACCGTCCCCGGTCAATTAAGGACCGAGCCATGAAGTTAAGCATGAAACGACCCCCGTACAACCGCACTTCTCGTATGGGTATAGACCTAGCGGAGTAGATAGCTGAGCAGAGGCAGTATCCTTGCATAGTGGTTTCTTGATGTGTGAGGCAGGGGCTCTACGGTGGGGCAGCCATTGGTAGGACCGCGAGGCGGGTGTCTACAGTGGTGTCGCCATCGGTAGGACTGCCATGTGAGAACTTAAACCTAATTAACTTAATGCATGTGTGAGTTCTTCTTTCCCGGGTGCGCCAGAACTCCTCACACTGCTAGGAACGGACGCCTAGAGTGTATGAGGATGTCAAGTTCATGGAGCGGGTACTGCCAATGCGAGGTTATCAAAAAGCTTTGCCGTGACGCGTCTTATGTGTTGAGACGAGGCTCATGTGTTGGGCAGTCGCGGAGTGCGGGTAAAGTGTACATCCACTGCAGTGTGAGTAAACCAAATCTATTCGAATAGCCGTGCTCGCGGTTATTGAGCACCGGGACGTGTATTACACTTGGCTAGACTCTGAATTCTTAAACTTGTGTGGGTTGGGATTATTGCATGATGATTTATATGCTGATGGAGCCACTTCCTGAGAGTAGGGAACGTGGACGTCCTCAGAAAACCATGACGAATCAATGGCGGGAAGCCATCCTTGGGATCACAATGGATGGTGGACAGAACCGTCATTGTCTAATATGAATACTGGTATTAAAACTTGATCAGTCTGTGCTAGGTCTTAGGGTTGTGAAAAGAATTACAAAACTTGCTTTACGCAAAAGAACCATAACAATCCTTCAAATATCCCTGTCATTTGCATTGTTGTTGTGGTGACTTGTTGAGTACGGTTGGTACTCACCCTTGCTATATACAAACTTAATCAGAAGCTGGAGATGAAGCGTCGGAAGATCCCTATGCCTATTATCAGGAGGGAGATGAAGACGATGGGGTCCAATAGGTCTTAGATACGGTCGTTGCCTGTGGCAATGGCGTGCCGCTGCCTCCATTTTTCCGCTGCCTTACCTATTCTGATTTTGAGTGTATTCCGGACCTGTCGGTCCGATGATTAAAACTATGCCTGCGGGCTTATGATGTAATATTCGACTTAAACATTTCGTGTATGTGTACTCGATAATTCAGCTATGGATTCGTGTGTACCAGACTACTTGATCCAGGGAAATGGTACTGTTACACGATTGATTCCTGTTATAAAAACGGGGGTCTACAAAGCTTTTCTGACACTGTTCTGACCACGCAAACTTCTTTTCTTTCTTGAGTAGTTGTGTCATTGGCCGGGCTATCTTAGAGAATCCTTCTATGAACCTCCTGTAGTATCCGGCCAAGCCTAGAAAACTCCGAATCTCAGTCACAGATTTGGGTTCCTTCCATTCCGTAACGGCCTCCACTTTAGCAGGGTCCACTGCTACTCCGCCGGCTGAGATCACGTGGCCTAGAAAAGCGACCTCCTTCAACCAGAATTCACACTTGCTAAATTTTGCATATAATTTGTGTTTCCGAAGTTTCTCGAGTACCAAACGCAAGTGCTCGGCATGTTCTTCTTCGTCTTTGGAGTAGATCAATATATCGTCGATGAATACGACTACGAATTTGTCCAGGTATTCCATGAACACCTTGTTCATGAGGTTCATAAAGTAAGCTGGGGCGTTGGTTAAACCAAACGACATCACCGTGAACTCATACAACCCATAGCGTGTTGAGAACGCGGTTTTGGGTATATCCCCGGTCCTAATTTTCAATTGATGGTATCCTGATCGAAGATCAATCTTAGAGAATACCTTCGCTCCTTTGAGTTGATCAAAGAGATCATCGATCCGTGGTAGTGGATACTTGTTCTTGATAGTTACTTCGTTCAGCGAACGATAGTCTACACACATCCTCATGGTACCATCTTTCTTTTTGACGAACAGCACTGGGGCTCCCCAAGGTGACGAACTGGGGCGTACAAATCCCTTTTCTTGCAACTCTCTGATTTGCTTTTTAAGTTCCTCTAACTCATTGACTGGCATCCGATAAGGTCTCTTGGATATGGGAGCAGTCCCGGGTATCAGATCAATAATGAACTCTATATCACGATCTGGTGGCATCCCAGGTAGATCTTCTGGAAACACATCGGCAAATCGTTGCACTATAGGCATTCCTTTCAAAGGTAGCATGGTAAATATGCCTCCGGCACGTTCGGTTAGTCTAGGATCTTGATCCATCGTTGCTCTCATGTCCGACCCCCAAGGTGTGGCCAGGGTAACTTCCCTACGTCTGCAGTCGATTATCCCTCTGTTCTTTGTTAACCAATCCATCCCCAATATGATATCCAGGGTCTGGGGTATCAAAACCATAAGGTTGGAGGGAAATACCACATCCCTAAGGCGGACAGGTACATCTATGCAAGCATGACTCACAGCTATCTCGCCCCCAGGTGAGTGGACTATCATAGGTTTTCTAAGTCTTACTGGAGTTAAGTTGTGTTTTTGACTAGCCTTCAATGATATGAATGAATGCGATGCGCCAGAATCGAAAAGGACTTTAACTGGGGTAGAATTGATAGAGAACATACCCATTAGTACGCCCTGATCTTCCTGGGCCTCTTCAGCTCGGACATGGTTCACTTGTCCGCGCCCAAATCCTGTAGCGGTCTTGTTCGTTTGTGGAGTCCTGAACAGGCCTCGTCCGACAGCAGGGGCAGGGGTCCCACGAACAGTGACCGCATTGGCGCCAGTACGGACAGGAGTCTTGCGTGGATGAGGGCAATTGTTGGCGTAGTGCCCAAACTCCCCGCAATTGAAGCAGTCCACATGCCTCCTGGCCCCAGGGGCAGCCAGAGTTGGTGCAGGGGTGCGGTTCTGAGTTGCAAGTGGCCTGTTGAAATTGCTAGGCGCAGCAGGGCGGTTTGTTGCCACAATAGGGGGCTTCCACCCAGACGAAGTGGCTCCCTTGAATCGCTGAGGCACTCCCTGAGGTGTGCGATTCATAGCAAGTCTCCTCTTGCGATTGTTTTCTACAGTCCTCTGATCATTTTCCAGCCTAACAACTTTGTTGATCAGGCTCTGGAAGCTTTGATGGTCTTGCCCAATCATAGGTCCACGCAGCTCATCATTCAGCCCTTCTATGAACTTGTCGATCTTTTCTTCTTCATCGACAAGGTCTCCGACTGCATAGCGGGCCAACTGAGTAAATCGGTTCAGATATTCCTGCACCGTCGTGTTTCCTTGCCGCAGCCTTCTGAACTCGTTCTTCTTCATACGCATCACCGCAGCAGGTACGAAGTTCTCGCGGAATGCTGCAGTGAACTCCTCCCAGGTGGGTTCTCCAGCATCCTCTTCCCGAGCTTCCTTATAGGTATCCCACCAATCACCGGCGGGTCCTTCCAGTTGGTTTACCGCGAAGATCACCTTGTCGGCTTCGCGTACCCGGACAAGGGTCAGTTTCTTCTCGATGATTCGCAGCCAATCTTCCGCCTCCATAGGCTCGTCTGCAGTTGCGAACGTGGGTGGCTTGGTCCTCATGAATTCTCCAAAGCTTGATCCTCCACGGTTGCCTTGGTTGTTTGCAATGGTTTGTAGGAGCTGGGTTTGAGTGGCCATGACTCCGGCCAGGGTGGTTAGATCAGGTGTCGAAGGTTCTTCATTGCTGGTTGATGCCCTACGTCGGCTTGCCATCTGCGTAGGCCGATTAAGTAAGTATCCTAATTTTCTAACTAGTTCTTATGGTTTTATCCCGTTAAGGGAGTTGTTTTGGTGTGAACTTTGTTTTGCAAGCTTGGTGGAATAAACTCATTTTCAATACAACAACAACAATATCATAGATAACATCATAGAGTTCCACAAACAGTACATAAATCATGATGCAAGTGACTGCATACATACGCAGTCCAAATAAAGTTCATCCCACAACTACATCAAACTAACTATCGAACTATCCGTCAATCTAGGTAAGGGGGGTAGGGGTGTGTCTCGCATACAATCCAAAAAGAAACCAACTGAAGCGAGATCGAAGCTGCAGTCATCCTCCGGTCTAGTCGTCCAACCATCCGCAGGATCCTGGGGCAGGTAGAGGGTGGTCGCTGGCACGGGCAAACCGGAGTCCCCACGGCTCGGAAGGAGTGGCCTCTGAATCAGGCTTGGGCTTCTTGCCCGGAGGTCGTGTGCTCTTGCGAGCAGTGCTGAGGGTGCGAGGGCCTCCGAGGAAGGTGAGGCGGGGAACAGGGATCTCATCCTCCGAAGAATCAGTGGTGTCTGGCTCGACGTCGGTTCCCTCTGTCTCGGAATCGACCTGGATCGGGGCCTCCAAACTGAAACCCAGCTGCGGAGAAGGTACAGGGATCTGCGGTGTGTGCACAATCTCCGGGGCAGGTGGCGGTGGCACTGTCGGGTCCTCCAGGTAAGGTGCTGACTCAGTAGCCAGCATGCCAGCCTCTCCCAAAAGAGCGTGGAAGGCTGGTGGGTATGGCGGAGTGAGGAAAAAGTAGCGGTCACGCCCTACTGCTGTGGAAGTAGAAGCTCCGGTGGTGCTGGCCGTGGCTGCTCGAAGCTGCGCCTCCAACTGACTGACGTGCTCCTGACTCTCCCTCAGCTGCTCCTCAAGTGTATCCACCATCCCGCGGCGCTCGTTGTACTGATCGGACAACTGCTGGAACTGGTCGCCGTGGGTCTGGAGCTGTGCCTTCAGTGAGTCTATCTCACTGCCCCAAGTCTGGTGCTCCTCCTCCAGCTGAAGCTGCTGCGCTGTGAGGTCAGTCACCTCGGTCTCTAACTCTCCCACACGCCTCTGCTGGTCGTCGATCTCCAACAGAGCCTCCTCGTAAAAGTCGTCTGCTGCCTCAGCCCATCGTGACAGTCGGGTCACAATCGGGTTGTAGCAGCAAGGCGTGTCCTGAACTGTGCAGAGGGAGTTGCTCTCCTCTCGAAATGGGTGGTGAGCAAACTCAGTACTAGTCAACTCAGCTCGGTGGATAGAGCTAAGTCTGAGGAAGGCCTCCCGTGCTGCATCCTGCATCGCGTTCTCTGGTAGGTCGCGACGGTATCGTGCCGGGAAGCTGTAGTCTAACTCCGGAGGAACTCGTGTGTGAACCTCGACCCGAGCCTCCCAAACAGATCCACACGGCCTCACTCGGTAGATCGGAGAGCTGGGGTATCGCAGACGCCTCATCAGCCGGTGTAGCTCGATGACGTAACCCTCCGAGCGGGGTACGCTCAACTCCCAAGCGGCGGGTGAATCCTGATCTGCCATCTAAATTTTTAGGAAAAACCCAAAGTCAGCTAAGAGTAAAAATTTTTGTAAAGAGAATGGTTAAGAGTAGGATGAAAATCGTGCTGAGTTTTGTAAATATAGCGTTTTTATTTTTGAAAGTATTACTAAGTGGGAATTTCTCCCTTGGCCAACTTAGGAAAGGGGTGGGGCACCTTTTGGTCTTTTCCTACAGTCGTATGGCTCTGATACCAGCTCTGTGGACCCCCGTTTTTATAACAGGAATCGATCGTGTAGACAGTACCATTTCCCTGGATCAAGTAGTCTGGTACACACGAATTCATAACTGAAATACCGAGTACTCATACACGAATGTCTTAGGACGAGTTATTACATCAAAACCCGCAGGCATTGTCTTAAATCATCGGACCGAAAGGTCCGGAATACATTCAAAAACAGAATAGGTAAGGCAGCGGAAAATGGAGGCAGCAGCACGCCATTGCCACAGGCAACGACCGTATCTAAGACCTATTGGACCCCATCGTCTTCATCTCCCTCCTGATAATAGGCATAGGGATCTTCCGACGCTTCATCTCCAGTCTCTGATTGAGTTTGTATATAGCAAGGGTGAGTACCAACCGTACTCAACAAGTCACCACAACAACAATGCAAATGACAGGGATATTTGAAGGATTGTTATGGTTCTTTTGCGTAAAGCAAGTTTTGTAATTCTTTTCACAATCCTAAGACCTAGCACAGACTGATCAAGTTTTAATACCAGTGTTCACATTAAACAATGACGGTTCTGTCCACCATCCATTGTGATCCCAAGGATGGCTTCCCGCCATTATGTCGTCATGGTTTTCTGAGGACATCCACATTCCCTACTCTCAGGAAGTGGCTCCAGCAGCATATAAATCATCATGCAATTATCCCAGTCCCACACAAGTTAAGAATTTAGAGTCTAGCCAAGTGTAATACACATCCCGGTGCTCAATAACCGCGAGCACGGCTATTCGAATAGATTTGGTTTACTCACACTGCAGTGGATGTACACTTTACCCGCACTCCGCGACTGCCCAACACATGAGCCTCGTCCCAACACATGAGACGCGTCACGGCAAAGCTTTTCGATAACCTCGCATTGGCAGTACCCGCTCCATGAACTTTACATCCTCATGCACTCTAGGCGTACGCGGTTTCTAGCAGTGTGAGGAGTTCTGGCGCACCCGGGAAAGAAAGACTCACACATGCATTAAGTTAATTAGGTTTAAATTCTCACATGGCAGTCCTACCGATGGCGACACCACTGTAGACACCCGCCTCGAGGTTCTACCAATGGCTGCCCCACCGTAGAGCCCCTGCCTCACACATCAAGAAACCACTATGCATGGATACTGCCTCTGCTCAGCTATTTATTCCGCTAGGTCTATACCCATACGAGAAGTGCGGTTGTACGGGGGTCGTTTCATGCTTAACTTCATGGCTCGGTCCTTAATTGACCGGGGACGGTACTAGCCTTTTCCGGATACCACCCAATTCCTCCGTCCGCCCCAGTCGAAAACATTTGTTTAATTTTATTTCTCCTTTCACAAATCATGTCATTAACATCAAGGCAATGTGGCGCTCATGTCTCCACATGCCGAATCTCAATTACCTTCCCAAAGGTAATTGCCCAAGCATATAGCATTTGATAAATATGAGTATGCACAATTCTAGAGTAGCATTGCTAGGCAATTGTCATAATTGACTAGGGACTCATACGTAAACATGGTTACAAAGGAAATAATAGGCAAACAATCATCAAGGCATGGCATAATCACAAGTGGGATGTATATTATTGCATGCAATTTTATTTGTAAACAAAATAATTTCGCAATTGGGATCAACATGTTCAAGGGATAGTGATGACTTGCCTTGCTCAGGGTCTTGCGGGTCTTGGCCTTCACCTGGATCTGCAACTCCCTCGGGCTCTATGGTTACGTGCGAAAATTGATTTGAATTCGGTTAGAATTCAAATAAAAATCCAAATAAATCCAAATAGAAGTCGAATGCGAAAATCGATTCTCTTATTAACTTTATTATTCGCGAATTAGGGCCAACCTAATTTCGATTTACTTTTACGGTATAAATATTTTGCTATCGTAAGTTTTTTTTTAACTCAATTAGCCCGAGCATCGTATTCAAATAATAGATTAGAAATTTATATCGCGATCTTAAATATCGGATGGAATCCAAAGATTATCTTATAATATTATACG
Organism: Oryza glumipatula; assembly: GCA_000576495.2. Lineage (NCBI taxonomy): Eukaryota > Viridiplantae > Streptophyta > Magnoliopsida > Poales > Poaceae > Oryza > Oryza glumipatula. The sequence continues at coordinate 31,116,053 of CM002514.2, forward strand.
ATTTAATTTAGTCTATGCCTAAACGATTAAATATAACACACGGTTAAAATCTCTATTAATTAAATCCGAACTCTCACCGCGAATCGATTATTTATAGAAATTACCCCTAAATAACCTATAAAAATCTATAAGAATTCATCTAATTGTTTTAGGCATTAATTTATATCTAAATTACCGTCGCGAATTAATTTCTTATAGAAATCACCAAGAATAATCTACAGTTTATATTAAATTTTGCGATTCTATGGTTATAATTAAATCTATAATTAAATTCTAATTTGTTTTAAATTTTCTAAACCCCCTAATTTATTTATTTTCCTTTTCTTTTCTTTTTCCCTATTTTTCTTTCCTTTTTCTTTTCTTTCTCTTTCCCTTTTTCTTTTTCTCCTTTTTCTCTCTCTCTCTCCCTTTTTCTTTTTCTTCTCTTTCTCTCTCTCTCTGTTTTCCTCTCTCCCTCTCTCTCTCTCTCTCTTTCTTTTTCTTTCTTCTCTCTCTCTCCCTCTTCTCTCCCGGCTCCTTCCTTCCTCTTCCTTTCTTCTTCTTCTCCTCGGCTCTCCTCTCTCTCTCGGCTCTCCTCTCTCTCTCGGCCTCTCTAACTACCCGGCGGCGACGACGACCTAAGGGAGGGGGCAGCGGCTCACCACAGTGGCGGCGGCGACGACGGCGGCTGTGACCAAGGTGCCAGGCGCGGCACGCGGGGGCGGCGGTGCGGCGGCTCAAATGCGACGACGCGGAGGCACGACGATGGCGCGGCGGCTCGGCAGCTCGAGGGCGGCGGCGTGTGGAGAAGGAGGAGAGGGGAAGGAGACGGATGGGGATGGGTGTGGAATGGAGGAGAGGGGGTCGGGATTTATAGGGGAAGAGGGGGGAAAAGGAAGGGAAGGGGGAGGCGGCGGCTTAATGGCGACGGTTGCGCGGGCGCGGGGCGCGAGACGAGGAGGGAGCGGGCGTGCGGCGCGGCGGCAGGTCGGGGAGACAAGGCGACGTGCGGGTGGGCGTGCGGCGCGGTGGCAAAGGGGAGGGGCAGGACGACGTGCGGGTTGGGGCAGGCGGCGGCGCGGGGTTTGAGATGGGGACGACGACGGGTGGCGTGAGGCACGGCGACGTGCGGGGAGGCAGGGCGACGTGGCAACGGGTCGGCGGCGGTGCGGGGCACGAGATGACGGCGACGTGCGGTGCGGCGACGAAACGGGGAGCAGAGCGGTGCGGCGCGAGGGGGAGGCGGAGCAGCGCAGCGCGCGGGACGGGCGGCGGTGCGGGGCTCGAGATGACGACGACGCGTGCGGCGCGGCTTGAGGCGACGACGACGCGACGGCAGCGGCTGTGCTCGCGTGATGATGGCGACGGCGACGGGTTGGAGCGGCGGGGGTTAGGGGATCACGACGCGCGTGCGGCGGGGCGATGTCGCGCGGCTCGGTGGCGGCGATGCGATGGGGAAACGGAGCGGCACGGCGACGCGTGCGGCGCGGCGTCGATGGCGCGGCGATGGGATGGGGAGGCTGTGCGGCATGGGCGACGAGGGCGCGGCGGCTTAGGGCGGCGCGAGGCTCAGCGCGCGGCGCGCGGGGGGGGGGGGAAAAGGAGGGGGCCGGGTTAAGGGGACCCCGTCGAACACTTGGCGGGCAATGAACAGTGCCATTTTCCAATTTTCCCTATTTTCAGCCCATTTTCCATTTAATTTAATTTAGCAATTTCTAAATATTGTAAAATTGATTTTTATTCATTATGTGTGTTGTTCCAATTATTGTATTCACCCTAAATTAATTTTACTCATATTTCACTTGTATTATTTGTTTGAATCATTAATTAGGGTTAATCCTTATTCCCTCGCGTTTAAATTTAATTGATACAAATGTGTTTGCATTAACATTTTATTTATTTCTATCCACATCTAATTTTTATTGTATATTATATTTATTCTACCAATTCCCATCTAGAGTTTATTCCTAATTAATTGTCCTTTACTCACGATTAACGAACTTCGAAATTAAATCCAAATAGAAGAGGCGATTAAGATCGGCATGATGCATTTAATTAAAAAGGTTTTTGAAAATCCATATTTTTAGGGTTTTGTTTTATTAGTCGAATTTTTAGGATGTTACACCGACCCCGGTCCGCCACCTCTCCGTGCGCGCGGTCCACCGCGAGCCGTGAGGCTACGCGTGGGCCCGCCGCTCTCGCGTCCTCCGCGCACCGCGCGCGTAAACCGCGCCCAAACCCTAACCCTAGCCGCGCCCGCGTGCGCCGAGCTCACGGTGAGCCGAGTCGCCGACAAGCGGGTCCCACCCGGGACCGCGCGTGGCAGACCCGGTCCACCGCGTTCTCTCTCTCTCCTCCGCCCGCGCCCGCGCGTTATTGGGCCGGCCGGCCCATTTAGCCTCGGCCGGGCCGTCTTTCCTCTTGGGCCGCGCCCTAGCCGCCCGAGAAGTCTAATTCCCGTCCCTCCCTCCTTTAATTCCTTTTTCTTTTTAAAAGGATTTAATTAAATCCTTTTTCCTTTTTCCCTTAGTCCAAAAATCCAATAAACTTAGAAATTCAATAACTTCTCAACCGTGTATCCAATCGACTCCGTTCAACTTCCAAAATTCTCCAAATCTCGAGATCTATTTAATGGCACGCTTAGAGGTCAATAATAGGGCTTTATTTTCGCTGTTTGTTGAGTTGTCCCGTTCCGCGTGTAGTTTCGGAGCCCGAAGACCCGCAGTGCGAGGATTTCGAGGATCAAGCTCAAGATCTCGAGCAAGGCAAGTCACCTTTGATCATCTTGCACCTATAATTTAAATCTAAGTATTTCTTTTTCGCAAACACTGCATGGTTAGGACTCACACAAGTAATTGGCCGTGTTTTACGGGATATCCCGTCGGCCCCAATCCCACTTGCTGCGATTACCCTCCATGACTTGTTGAACACTTAAAACTCCTTTGTCGACTGTTGTGCTTCGATGTGTGGGCCCTCAGGGCACGCGCATCGGAACACTTTTCCCCCAAAACTTAAAATATTCAATGATGGGTAAAACGTGAGTTTTACGAAAGACTTGGAAAACCCGACACCTGGGTCGGTGTTTGTGAACTAAATGAATTTCAAAACCGCGGACCAGGGAACGTACCGGGGGTACGGTTCCCTGCTCTTGCAATTAAGGACCGATTCCTTGGAATTTCATCCAAACATAAGACATGTGCAACCACATGGGTGGTATGGGACACCCCTGGCTGAGTAAATTGCTAATCGGGGGAGCTTTGATGTCGAGAGGCATGTGGATTCTTCGGGGTGGTGTCGGGGAGGACCCCCGAGCTTCCTGGCACAGTATGGTCTGGGACCTAACCTGTTGTCGGTCTGGGACCCCCCTCGTCGGCATATGGCGAACCTGTGTCTGCTTTCGAAATGCCTTGTCATGAAAGCCTTTAGGTCAACCAGACGTGGCCGTTATACACGGGCTGGATGATTCGGGTTAGTAATGTCGTGTGGGTAAAGTGTGCCCCCTCTGCAGAGGATTAACAAACTGTTCGAACAGCCGTGCCCACGGTCATGGGCGGATGTGAGGTGATTCCTAGCGTAGTTTTGTTTGACAACTGCTTTGTGAAAAGCTGATATGGTTTGGTTTCGATGTTTGGAAACCTGTGGCTGGTGAGATCAGCCGGGCCCGGATGGCCGTTTCAAAAGCTGTTGGCCTGTTGGCCGTTTCAAAAGCTGTTGGCCTGTTGGCCGTTTCGAAAGCTGTTGGCCTGTTGGCCGTTTCAAAAGTTGTTGGCAGGTTGGCCGTTTGAAAAACTGTTGGCCGGATGCCAACCCTGATTGTTTTAAAGACTGATACATTGCACATACTCCGACCGGACGAGACGCACTGTCTCATCCGTGTCGTTTGAGAAGCACTCTCCTAGATGATTCCAAAAAGAAGTTTTAAATAAAATCAATTGCGAAAACATCAGCCTTCCCTTGAAGCCTGCATTAAACACTTAAATTCCCATGGCTTGCTGAGTACTCCTGTACTCACCCTTGCTCTATATAAATAATCCCCCTCCCAGTTGCTGAAGAAGGTGATGTGGATCCCGCTGACGAGGAGTTCTTCCAGGAGCAAGTTGGCTTCGAAGAGTTTTAGGGTTTCGGCCTAGTTCCCAAGTCGCGCCTGTGATGTTTGGTCCAAGTCTTGGCTTCCGCTTTCCCCTTTTGTAATGCAGTTGTGAGCTCGGGGTCTGTCCGCAGCCCAACATGACTGTAATCCTACTCTATAATAAAGAGACCTCTGTTGCTGTGATATGCTGTCTTCCTGTGATACCAGCACTGTTTCCTGGGACTGGTATCGTTTAACAGGTTAATTTGGAGCGTCACGAGCTAGTTCCGCTCAGGGCTAGTTCGGGGCGTGACATAATCAAAGTTACTCCGTATGTGGATACGGTTTCAAGGGAAGAGCGCTTGAAGAAGACGTACTCCGAGTCCTTAAAAGTTTCGGACTGTTGTTGGTACTTCATGAAAAAGGGCCATGGATGATGGATCAAGACCCAATGGGGAGGTAATCGGGCCATGGATCAAGCCGACCGTCGCCGCTGCCGCCGCCGCCACCAGGAGCTTGAACATGCGGCGGCAGATGATTACGGTGGTGCCTTCTCTTGTCACCTCCCGCTGCACTCCGGATTCAAGGTACATCTATCTTATCAATATTTTTTTAAAAAAATTCATAATTATTTAATTGACATGTAATAAATGGTTTAAATTTTTCATAATTATTTTTTTACATGCATCTATTTGAGTTTGTTTGTTATTTTTGTTACAAATTTGAACTTGCATGTTTGTAAAGTGATATATTACATATTGATCTATCTTATCAAAAAAAAATTAAAAAAATATAACTATTTAGTTGACATGCAATAAATGGGTAGACATCCACTTGAGCTATTAGAATCCATCTCCATATATAGTTGATCAAACCAATAATCCACTTCGTTCTGTGACTGTGATATAGCATGCTTTGCTGTTGCTTATACAGATTCCACGTTTGCCTACTACTGCCTGCGCCTTGATGAGGAGGAAGAAGACGCACAGAACGAAGCTCTCGTTGGAGAATCTCCCCGGGGTAATCTATCTATCAAGCTCAGGCTACCGTCCTTGCTATATAGGAGTATATTCATTGGTAAAGTGAGCTGATAGAATGTTAATCGACACAGCTGTTTTGTATGTAGCTAGGACCTGCTATGCAAAGTAGTATCACAACTCACAGTAAAAGAAGCAGGGCAGACAAGCATACTTTCTTCTCGGTGGAGAGATCGATGGATATATCATTCTAATCTCTGTTTTGATCACTCCGAGTTTCCAAGATACACCGCAGACAGATTTATCAACTATGTTAACCATGTGTTGCAGCAGCACAGCTTCTTGGCGGTGGACAGGTTCGAGATCAGGTTTCCACTCCAGAAACAGCAGACAAAACATGTGGATAGCTGGGTTGCTTTTGCCTCTGCATCAAGAGCAAAACATTTTGTGCTTGATTTGAGCCCAGCTGTGCACACCAATCACCAAACTGAAGAGCACAAGTACGAATTTCCAGTTGATCTTCTCAATGGTCAAAATGGCTCTCCTATCATATCTCTCCGGCTCAGCCTTGTGTGCTTAAAGCTTCCATCTGATTTTCTTGGCTTCAAAGATTTGAAGGAGCTTGAGCTGCACTTGATATCGGACTTAGGGAATCTGATCAATCTCTTCCTAACAAAATGTCCTGCTCTGGAGAGGCTAAGCCTCAGTCATTGTTCCATGACCGATTTGAACATACCAGATGCATTGTGCCACCTGCAGTATTTGAAGGTTGTTAATTGTTGTGTGCAAAGCATAGAATCACATGCTATGAGTCTGACAACATTCGAGTATGCTGGAGTTCCAGTACCAATTAAACTTGATGATTCCTTGAAACTATCACAGGCAAACATCACACTTAACAAGGGATCTGGTAACATGAACTACATTGTGAATCAACTTACTTGCTCATTAGCTCATGTTGGTTATCTCCTCATCAAATTGAGCACATTTGATACTAAGGTCAGTTCCACAACAGTAATACTGGATTCTTTACCTCTTTTTCCCTCTTTCTGACTGCCGTATCGGTGTTTTTTTTCATGTTTGTTACTTTTTCAGGCAACTGGATTCACTAAGAACCACAGTCAGTTTACTTGCTTGAGGCACCTGGTACTGGATTTGAGTGTCTCTGGAGGTTCCGGAAATAAACTTGATATCCTTCGGCTGACTTATATTGTGGAGGCAAGCCCTCAATTAGAGTATTTTGCGGTGCATGTAAGTACTATAACCATTTTATAGTTTTCTCTCTTACTGGATAATCTGATTGGAACATGTCTTTATGACCATTAGAAAACAGAACATGGTCTAGTTTAAATTGCAGTTTAAACCTACATCCCTCTTCTTTTTTTTGCATTCATTCAGTTTATAGATTTTACAGAAATTGAAGAGAACATGTATCTTGTTGATGCAGATGAACTCGAACTATTCGGGACCTTCCACTCTGACAGTAACTAACTGCATCAGCCCAGTTGTGCACCATCATCTCAAGAGAGTCCACATGACAGGGATGATTGGGTTAGCAGGCCAATTCGAGCTTGAAAAGTACATTCTGTTAAGTGCAGTTGATCTTGAGCTTATGATCGTTGATGTCGCCAAGGAGAGATTTGCACAAATGCCTTGGGTGCTATATCCTGATAAGGTTCTAACAGTCGAGCAAATTGCAAAGGATTATCTGGATCCTCGAGGACTATACCGTCATGTCCTCAAAGTTTGGGGCATTTTTCCCTGGTAATTAGGAATGTTGTAGCTGCAATAGCCAATCATCTTATGTTTGTACTAACTATTTTCAATTTAACACCCTGTTCTAAAAGTACGATTTCTCCAAAATCTGTAGTACATCAGCATTGTTTAGACAACTTGTTCAAAGCTACAGTGTTTGTTAAGTTTATAGAGTCCCGCTCCGGTGCTTTCTACCTGGAGTAGAAAGCAATCTGAGCCATTGATCATATTTAGTTGGAGGGTTGAGATTTAGTTCTACTCCCACCAGAGTTAGTAGTAGTAGAAATTTGGAAGAGTATATTCGTCCAGGATAATAATTTAAGTAGGGGTATTATCGTAGTTTATCAGTATCTAACTCACCCTCTCCATGCGCCAACCCGGGCCACTACATCGCGCTCGTCACCCTCTGCGTCGCCGAGGAGATGTGGCCGCCACCACCGCCGCCGGCGCGGGCCGAGCGGCACGGCACGGGCACGGTGTGGGTGACGCGGGTGAAGCTACTCAAGCCGCGGGACACGCTGCTCCTTGGCCAGGCGTACCGCCTCATCACCGTCGACGAGGTCACCAGGGTGCTGCAGGCGAAGAAGGAGGAGAAGTCGAGGAGGGCCGCGGCGCAGCATCACCTGGAATCCAAGCCCGCCGGCGCCGCTGGAGTTGGGATCAATTCCGGTGGCGACGACCACACGCGGCCTATTAGGCCTGCACATTTGTATATTGTTTCCTACAGATGCAGTTGGTAGTAAGACAAGTGCTAGAGATTTGCCAAGTTAGGTGCCAACACCTGAACTCGAGTTCCCCTACAATGAACAAGGTTTGGTTGTTGAAGAACTGAAATGATTGACAGAACAGATCATCAAAGGGAAACTGGAGCATCATGCCATGTTTGTACATGGCTGCAAATATGTTCTGTTGGGGATAACTATCCTAACCGGAATTTATTTTCCTTTCTTGATGAATCCTACTCTCTCATGTCCCAAACACAACTTTGGTATCCTAAATTATAATGCTATCAGGAAAGCAAGTGCTTTTCGAGCCAAACCTACTCATACAATTTCCATGTATCACCCATTTACAAATACCAATCCTAAAAAATTTCAGAAGCTTGGCTAGCACATCTGTCCAAAACAACATGGGTTTGTGGCTGTACAACAAAGCACCAGAAAAAAAAATCAACCATTGCTGGTTGGTTGCCCGGTACAGATTTCAGTAGGCAGAATGCCAGAATGTGAAAGAAAAAGCCCCAAATTCCATGGCAGAGAGCCACACAAATCAACGCACGTGCACCACGGAGGAGTGGTCTTTCTCCTGGAGCTTGGAGATGACGGACATGTACAGGTCGTGCACGCAGCGAGGCACTGGTAGGGCACGCCGGCCGCGGTCACCGCGTCCGCTTCCTTCGCGTCGAGGGACGTCCGATGTGTGCAAGCAGAGCGAAACGATTTTCCGACCGCGCCGCCGCTGACGGGAGTAGCGATAACCCTTTTTTTTTTAGAGTAGCAATCGTACCTGATGCGAGCGATGAGAGAGAAATATCCCATGCCAAAATTACCCTTAATCTGTATTAAAAGATTACTAATATACCCTTTAAAATAAAGGGTCGAGATTAAGAGCAATGGAGCGTCACTCAAGTTTATAATATATAATATTTAATTTATCCAGATCATCTATCAGCGTTGTTAAGCACTTCTCAACTAATTTAAACGGGCAAGTGGTTTTGATTCAATTATACTTCCACCATCCCAAAATATTTGACACCGTTGTCTTTTTTAAAAATGTTTGACCGTTCGTCTTATTCAAAAAATTTAAGTAATAATTAATTCTTTTCCCATCATTTGATTTATTGTTAAATATATTTTTATGTATACATATAGTTTTACACATTTCACAAAAATTTTTAAATAAGATGAACGGTAAAACATATTTAAAAAAGTTAACGGCGCCAAACATTCATGGAAGGAGGGAGTATAAGGCAGTTGTACATGATGTGTCAGGCAGGTTGCATTTCAGAGCATGCTTTTGCTGCTATTGAACTACCTCTTTCATTTCTATCTTAAATATACGTAGCCAGTAAGAATGCATCACATCAAGGAGCTAAGCTAGCCAAGTAGTAGCCATGGCCAACAGCAGCAAGCAGACGCAGCCAATGGCTCTGGCCTTCGCCGTGCTCGCCACCTTCGCCGCCGCGGCGACGCCGACCACCACCACCAACCTCACCCTCCACAACCTCTGCACCCACCCCGTCTGGCCGCTCGTCACCGCCAACGCCGGCCTCCCCGCCATCGCCGACGCCGCCGGCGCGGCCACCCGCCTCGACGGCAACGGCGACGGCCTCGCCACCCTCGCGTTCCCGCCGGGGGCGTGGTCCGGGCGCGTCGTGGCGCGCACCGGCTGCACAGGCAACGGCAGCAGCAGGTGCGACACGGGCGACGCGCCGCCGGTGACGGTGGCGCAGGTGAGCGTGCACGGGGCGGGCGGGCTGGCGGAGTACAGCGTGAGCCTGGTGGACGGGTTCAACTTGCCGGTGGTGGTGACGCCGCACGGGTTCGAGCAGGGGCGGCTGTGCCCGTTGCTCGGGTGCGCCGTGGACCTCGCCGCGGACTGCCCCGGCGACGGCGGCAGGGGGGGGTGCATGGCGGCGGGGCAGGCGGAGGCGTTCAAGGCGAGGTGCCCGGACACGAGGACGACGCCGACGGACGTGGAGGCGACGCCGCAGCGGTGCATCCAGCCAGCCGAGCTCAAGGTCGTCTTCTGCCCGCCGGACAACACCTCCTCCACTCACTGACTGATTCATTGATGATTAGCAAGGAGGAGTAGTGATTAATTCTAGTCATTAGTCGCAAATAATGGTAGTAATAATCCTAATTAGCACGTAATTAAGAGGCGTCGTCATGCGTTGATGGTGATTGCATTAAGAAGGCACGCGTCTGTTCGTCGCCGGTAGCTACACTTGTTACTGTTATAAATGCATGCTGTACGTGTGATTCATTCAATAAATGGTTTAACTCCGAATCTGATTATTCATCTGCCAATTAAGACCTCAATCTGATTTATTTGAATCATCACCAAATTGAATTCCACTAGCTACATAGCTAGGCCACAAACAATGCATGGTACAAATTCGTAAGGTTATTATTAATCTGTGTGGCTGAGGATTGAGATGTAGTACAATTAGTATATGGCATCTGCAATATGCTACGCATGTCTCTCTCCATCAGTGCCCTGCTTAATTGGTAGCTCAGGCAAAATAATTATATTTACCACCATTGCCGTCAGGGCTCCGATGCATATATGCTTCATTTTCATTTCGACTTTATAAGAGTATATTTTACTTTAAGGGATACTCCTTCCAATTTCATAATTCTTAATGCTTTAGATAATGACAAGGTTTTCAAAATATATCTTTGACTATGTTTTTTCTATTATAACATGTACAATAAATTAAATATATTTTAGCTTTAGTAATTTGTAAGATATATATATATATATATATATATATATATATTGTTCTAGTGAATTAGAAATAAATATTTTTTATATTAATAGTTAAAGTTATAAAAATTTGATCCTAATCTTATCGAAAACGTCAAGAATTATGAAACCGGAGGAAGTATCGAGATATGGTTGATTATTATATCATATACTCTAATAGACTTGCTCTCGTTTTCCCTAATGCTAGTGCTACGTCCGTGGTTTACAACGAAATTGCGAGGAACATCAATGAATAGTTTTATGGGTTCAATTTTTATCTATGTTTTTCTGCGGGCCGGGTTGGTTTTTTTCCTACGCGACCAGGAAAGTAGGATGGTGGAAGAAAAGATGTCCGCTTTTACAGTAGTGGAGCAACGAAGCACTATGGAGTATATAGGTCCATTTTTAATATAAATCAATATGGAGTATATAGGTAGTTAGTGGTAGTAAGTAGTTAACCTTATGACGAAGTAATCACCAAATTAAGGCCATGCATGGACGTCTCCTCTTCCTCTTCGTATATATATACCACACGACAGCAGTTGCATCCATCCATCGATCAGAGGAGGCATCATGAAGGCGTCCATGGCGTTCACCGTCCTCGCGCTCGCCGTCGTCGCCGTCTCCGGTGCGGCGGCGGCGTGGACCACCACCTTCACCATGCACAACCTCTGCCCCTACACGGTCTGGCCGCTCGTCACCCCCAACGCCGGTCAGCCCGCCATCGTCACCGGCGGCGCCACCATCCGCCTCGACCCCAACGGCCTCGCCAGCCTCGCGTTCCCGGCCTCCGCCGGGTGGTCGGGCCGCGTCGTGCCGCGCACCGGCTGCACCGGGGCGGCCACGTGCGCCACCGGCGACGCGCCGCCGGCCACCGTGGCGCAGGTGAGCGTGAACGCGGCGGGCGGGCTGGCGGAGTACAGCGTGAGCCTGGTCGACGGCTTCAACGTGCCGGCGACGATCACGCCGCACGCGTTCGACGGGAGCCAGACGTGCCCGGTGCTGGGGTGCGCCGCGGACATCAACGCGGCGTGCCCCGCGGACGCCAGGGTCGGCGCCGGGTGCAGGGCCTCGCCGCAGTTCTTCAAGGAGATGTGCCCCGAGGCGAGGACGACGGCGACCGACGTGGAGGCGACGCCGCAGAAGTGCTTCGGCCCCGGCGAGCTCAAGGTCGTCTTCTGCCCAACCAACTGATCGATCGATCAAGCCATCATCTACATATATATATATATGGTGAATTGGCCATGGAACTAATAAGCTTGCGATTAAAATATTTGTGTGATTTCTGTGTACGTGACCATGTAACAAAAATTCCTTTCAAAATCTAAAAAAATAATTTGTGGCATTTGGTTCCAAAGCACAAGGCTACAAATGGCGGCATCACATCACATGAGCAGCAGCTAGCGAATCCGTTCCAACCTCGTAGCAACCGTCGAACACCTTGTCTTGCAGTCGCCATGGCCAACAAACCATGACTAAGCAAAGCAGAGCGACACCTGATCGCGATCGAGCTCAATCATCAAAGCCTCGTCGCCCATGTCTCTCCCGGGGGTGAGCGCGTCGACGTTCAAGTCGCCGGTGTTCATCGGCCTCCTGGCCGTCATGTGCGTCGCCGTCGTGCTCCTGCTGCACCACTGCGTGCTCGTCACCTTCTGCGACACCAGGAGGCGCCGCCGACGCCGACGCCGCTGGGGCGTCACGGCGCAGCAGCAGCAGCACGTGCAGCAGGGGGAGGAGGGGGACGAAGGAGACGACGAAGACGACGACGAAGACGACGACGACGAGATGATGAGCTCGTCGTCGCAGGCGAAGCTGGTGGTGTGCCCGTACAAGAAGGCGGAGGAGTGGGGCGAGGCGATGTGCCCGGTGTGCCTGTCGGAGTTCGGCGACGGCGAGGCGGTGCGCGTGCTGCCGGAGTGCATGCACTACTTCCACGTGGACTGCATCGGCACCTGGCTCCGCGCCAACACCAGCTGCCCGCTCTGCCGCGCCGACACCACGCCCAGCTCCGGCGATCTCCACCACCACCTCTCCATCTCCGTCTCCCTTGAAGAAATCATAGTGCGCACCTAGCACCCACTTCACCACGGCGATATTGTAGCTGTACGTGGGCGGCTCGCCGGCCGGAGTGTTCGTCCGGTCGCCGGCCTAAGCAAACGGCTGGCTGGTGCCGTAGCAGAGTGTAAGCAGTTGCTCTGCTTCAGTTTTGGAGGGAGATGCAGAAATGAAATGAAAATGAAATTCAATCAAGTGGTAAACGTTATGAAATGTTTATCTGCAAATCAATCAAGTGGTAAACGTTAAATTCTTACTTATTGTAATGCTCATCTGCAGGTGATTTTGATTGAGATACTAACTTTCGCTATCCTCTGAAATGAAAGGCAGAGTGTACACAACTTTGGTAATGGTTTTTGGTATGCAGATGAAAATACTCTAATTTTACGAATTGAGGATGATGAACAAAGAGCAATCATGCTGCAAATAGTAAAGATTTGGACATCTCCCAGAGCATTGAGAGAAACCAAAGAAAACGATAAAAACGATATGAACTACAGATTTCCACTCGATAGTAACAAGTAAACAATCCTTGTGACCGTCGTCAAGCCTGCATAAGTAGGAGTAGTATGATAAGTAAGTTACCGCTAATCACTTTGCCCACGGTTAATCTAGCTAGCCACCGATCGAGCCTTCTTCCGGGCGGCGATGTCCAACAACAACGGCAACCCCGGGTACTACAACAACAACAGGAACGCCGGCGATCAGTCGGACTACAAGGCGACGATCGCCATCCTGTTCAGCGTCTTCTTCGTCGTCATCCTCATCAGGCTCATCCACTTCATCATCAACCAGTCAAACAACCTCGCTCCGGCGAACGGTGGCGCCGCCGCCGCTACTAGCGACAGGCGGCTGGGAGGCAGCGGCGGCGTTTCCCGTGCGCCGGCCAGACTTCCCCGTCCGCGTCCGGCTATGGCGTGGCAGCCACCGCCGGGCACCACCAGCAAGTACCGGAGGGACGACGGGTGGAAGGAGACGGCGTGCCCGGTGTGCCTGTCGGAGTTCTCCGACGGCGAGGTCATCCGGCTGCTGCCGGAGTGCATGCACTACTTCCACGCCGCCTGCATCGACGAGTGGCTGCGCACGCGCGCCACCTGCCCGCTCTGCCGCGCCGCGCCCGCCGCCGACTCCACGGCGTGACATAATGCTAGCTCTTGTCTGTGCATCTCTTTACTGTTTTTTTTACTTCACAGATAACTCATTCATCAATGTACATTCATTCCAATATAATTTGATCATATATATTCCGCCAACAAGAGATTAAAATGTGCTTCCCTATTTAGCATCCGATTCCGCAAATTCAACCTGAATTCACGAACTTCAGCACTTCACAATGCAATGCACGCACACACACTGAAAATTTTCAGACTCACCGGCAGAGAGAAGCAGTCATCAGCAAAATTATTCAGAACAAAAGCAACCGAGGGCTGTTAGCTTGTTAGGTGATAATACGACCTTCTTCTAGGATAATAAGAGCTTCTATATATACAAGGGGGCTTGAAAATCGAAGCCTGCAGTTATGTGCCCAACAATCTAAGAAAAATGATGCCAGAAAATGTCTATGCTGATTGTATGGTACAATGACACCGTATGGTTATTTCTTCCAAGCCCTATATGCTCACATCTTCCTCAGATTATCAAGCCGGGCCTGTAGGTCGTCATCTATCCCACCGTCCCCACCTCCAGCGGCTTCAGCTTGAGCGGCAACCTTTCCTGCTCCGACTGGTGCAGCAACAGCGGTTGAAGGAGCCCCGACAAGCTGTGTTTAGAGCACAAGATATGAATCAATGTTGCATCGCAAATTGAAAATCCCGTCTGTACAACTGCTAAGCCAGTGTGTATCCTATTGTGGATTCAAGAGAAGAATGGCATACTAGTATGATGCTTACCTCTGAGTTGACGTCGATGCCAATTTCGTCAAGGACCTGGTTTACCAGTTCTTCTGTTTCTTCCTCCTCCTCGTCGCCCTCCAAAGCATCGTCAATGGCATCATTCATCGTGCTACTGACTATCTCCATCTTCTCATTTTGTATCTCAAACTCCCGCATTATCTTCTGCAGAGCTGGTAGATTCATCTGCCTGTTCATCTGTCTCATGGCTTTTGTGACACCCTTCATGGCCTCACCCATTGCTTGTGTCGATTTCAATGTCTGCAAACATTCAGTAACAGCCATCAGGGAGATTTTGCACAAAAATAGTTTGGTTGTTACGGAAAAGGTCAGTTATCTGAATTTGCTAAGACTGTTCTTATCACAATGTACGGATAGAATAATCTGCTTAAATGCCCAAGCACCTGCTTGACTGAGATAATTACCTGAATGCGAAGAGATACACCCTGTAGCTGGGACTTGAGGGCATAGAATTTTGTGATCTGATGTCTTGTGCGGATAAGGTCCTTTGCCATAATTTTTACAGCTCCCTATGAAAAATGTTAAAGGGCATCAAAACATATGCTGCAGCCGATGATCACTAAAAGCGAGCATTTGGAGTTTTCTTTTTCTTTTTTAATTTCGTGTTTGGGCTTTGAGTTACAAGCAGCACAAAAACTGTAACTTAGCCTTAAGGGAACAAAAGTACATTCTATGAATTAGAAATTCATCAAACAGATCCTGACAGAAATTTTGCTTTCTCCTAACAGAAGATGTCAACAATAAACAATAACTGATAATCTCAACCAGATTAAATTGATTAGATTTAACCAATGTGCAGCAATCCTATGCAAACAAATGTAAGCAATGGGAACTGGAGAATAGAATAAGATAATATGCATGATCCATTTAGACCTCATAACATCTGTCAAGCTACTGTGCGAAATTGCCTAATCAAGGCAGAAATCTAACACCAATCCGAGCTCAGTGAAGTCTCATAGTACATAGCAAACCATCTACTCCGCATAGCACAGTATGGTGGGGAATTTTATCAGACAGCATAGTATGTTGGCATTCAGTAAAGTTTGTGACAAGGTTGAATCGAATGAAACAATATATGAATATGATGGTAGTTACTCCTAATTCATAAGGGAGGGAAGGCAATGAGTTTGGGGGGGCGCACCATCTGTCCTTGCTTGGCCACCTTCTTGATCTCGGCGATGAGCTTCTTCTCCTGAGCCTGAAGGCCCTGCCTCTCCCTCTCGATCTCCCTGATGGATTTATCCAGCATCCGCTTGTTCTCCCGCAGCAACTCTGCATGCCGTTGACCAAAAACATTTAATGAACACAAAAGACTTTTTTCTATTTCGCTCCAAGAACCGATTCCGACAAGATTAACGCCGTTGGATCGGGAGAAAAATCTAGGGTTCTTCCGGCGACGGGAGAAAAATCTCGAGTTTGGATCCCAATCGGGGGGAATCATGGGGTTAAATTTCTGCATTAATTAAATACAAGAAGAAGCACGCAGATGTGGTAAGGAGGAGAAAGAGGAAGGACGAACCGGCTGGGGTCTTCCGCTTGCCGAAGATGAAGCTCATGGCGGCTCGATCGATTGGATTCGGGTTTCGATCTGCTCCGCGATTGCCCCTTTCCCCCTCGCTGCGATCGATGCAATAACCCTTCTTCTTCTTCTTCTTCTTGGGTGGATTCGGTTGGGTTGGGGTTAGGGGATTCGCGATGGATTTGATAAATTGGTTTCGATTGATTCGTCACCAAGTAAACCCCGCAACGCGTTGTGACGCGACGCGGCGGGGTGACCTTTTCTTTGTGTCCGTGTCAACGCGATACAAATAAGTTTATCATCTTCTATGAATCCAAAACGTATTCGATTGGAACCTAATTTTGATTTCTTTTGTTTAAACCGAAAACAATTAGCAGCTAGTACTACTCTAACCCCTTTCTGTTTAGCTGTTTATGCTAGACTTGTTGTCTTAGATTTTACGTCGATTTTTTTCCTGGCTTATTAGTTGATTTTCTATACCTTTCTAAAATAGCACATAAGCTGATAAGCTCAAGCCTTATTTTCTTTTTTCTTCTTTGAGAAGTCCAAAATGCAACCTTCCCTCCCTAGAGTCCATCCAAATTTGTTTGTTATTTTTGCTGTGAATCATCCAAATACATAATATTAAGTTCATGTGTTTTATATTCATGTGGGATTGGTACCTTTTTCTGTTTTTGTATTCCTAAAATATTGTGTTCGAAACAAGACAGTACATTATGTAGATTTTCTAATCTACTCCGTCCCATTAAACATGCCGTTCTACGCTTAGTAAAATCTCACAAAACATATCGTTCTAGACCTATCAAGTAGAGCCAGAAGTAGTCTATTCTGTCAAGTCCTCTACTTCCACTTGATTTTTCTATTCTGTCAACGCCCGAGCAGGTGGTCGTGGCGTGCTGTGGCGTGTTGTGTGGCCTGCTCGACGCACGGGATGGAGGGACCCCCGCCTGCCTGGCACACATGCCATGTCAACAATGGTGATAGGATTGAGAACTGAATCAAATAAGTAGGGGCACTTTGGTCTTTTAGATAGCAGGTTAATTTGGCTAAGAAACCTTAAAACGACACATTTTCTTGGACAGAGGAAGTACTAAACACAATAAGCCTAAAGATTACCCTGATGCGAAATATTAGAAGTAATTGGTCGTTGTTTGAAACCATTGCACCTGTTTTTTATTGAACAAGAGTGAAAGTAGGGGGATGATATCCCTCGAACCGCTTTGATGTTCGTCGATGTAGGCGAGGCAATCGTAGCAAGGCTATGAGGAGTGTTGTAGGCGAGGCCACTAGCTTGATCCCAAATGGGTCACCGGCGATCAACTACAATATGACATCATCCTTTGGAGCGCCACATGCATTTGTCTGAAACCGCCCTTCGAATATGTTCCAGCGCTCTCTAAGGATTAGGGTTATTCGTCACCATAACACAACACCGGCACCCCCTATTAATATTTCGTTATGGATATTGGGGATGATAAAAAAAGAAATTAGCGCTATTGATCAATGCATGAAAATAGAAAAATAAAGTCGCATGGGCAACCAGTGGAAATGGCCATAGCGTGATTTTCTCCTGGTTTTCATGCCGAGAGATAAATTTCTCAACACATTGTGCTAAACTTTCGTGTACCAACCAATTATGCTTGCATTAGATAAAAAAAAACTTGTATGGAGACAGGCAGAGTGGTGTTGGATATGGATTACAGAAAATTCGTAAGCGTTCAACCGGTCCTTTCCGCTCTTATCCACCACGACCAATCTGGGTTCTTGAAGGGCAGGAACATTCAGGAAAACATCATCCTAGCAACTGAGCTCATCCAGGCATGTAACGTCAGAAAATGTGCAACGCTGGTAGTAAAGCTTGACTTTGTGAAAGCATTCGATTCTGTCAATTGGACAAGCCTATCAAAAATTCTGTTCTGCCGGGACTTTCCACAGATATGGATAAACTAGATAGAGGCTATTCTTAAAACTTCAATGTTAGCAATCCTGCTAAATGGGACTCCAGGAAGATGGATAACCTGCAGAAAGGGTCTAAGGTAGGGTGACCCCTTATCCCCTTACCTTTTCATTCTGGTTGCGGATGTGCTGCAACAGCTCCTGCGGAGAAACCCAATGATTTGAAACCCCATTCAAGTAAACGAGCCATGTGCAACTATCCAGTATGCCGATGACACGCTAATAATTTGCCAGGCGACAATTCAGGGAGCAGAATCACTCAAAGCGGACCTACAACTCTTTGCTTCAGCAACTGGCCTCAATATCAGCTTCTCGAAGAGCACAATGATAACCCTGCACACGCCACCGTCGATTGAAGAGAACATTGCAAGTATCCTTCAGTGCAAAAAGGAAGCCTTTCCAATGTCATACCTGGGGCTTCCCCTGTCGTTACAAAAGCTTTCCCTTGCTGATCTGAGGCCAACAATTGCTAAGGCCGATAAATACCTGGCAGGTTGGCAGGCAAGACTTCTCTCCTATGCAGAAAGATTAATTCTGATAAACTCAGTCCTTGGCAGCCTACCTATCTATGCAATGTCTGTTGCAAAATTCCCAAAGAATGCAGTTGAAGCCATTGACAAAAAACGAAGATCTTTCTTATGGTCAGGAGAAGACACATGTTCTGGGGCCAAGTGTCTTGTGGCATGGTCTGCTGTCTGCTTGCCAAAGCATTTGGGTGGGTTGGGAATTAAAAACCTGCATCTCCAGAATGAAGCCCTACTAATCAAAAGGCTCTTCAGTCTACACAACTCCATCTCCTCCTGGTCCACATGGCTCTTGTCTGAAGCTACTTCCAAACCTCTTACAGAACTCCACAAGATTGGCCCCCATTGGCATTCTATGTCCAAGCTCCTTCCTCAACTGGAGATGCTCACTAAAGTTAAGGTTGGCAATGGGAAGCGCACATCATTTTGGAACGGTTGCTGGTTTTCCGACAAATCATTACGACTACAGTACCCGGCTCTTTTCTCACATTCCCTTTTCCAGTCAGCGACAGTGCATTGGACTCTCTCACAGGGCTTATGCAATACTTCAACCCCAAGACTGTCCGCAATTGCAACCCTACAGCTTTCCAAGCTCACAGAAGAGTTACAGGACATCTCTCTCTCAGCCGACCAAGATGTTAGATACCCGGCAACGTCTCAGCAGTCTGCACTTCTAACCTCTAAACAAGTCTATTCGTCCCAGCTGCCTCTTATTCAACCAGATCAAAATCATGAGTTCATCTGGAAGAATGCATCACCTCCTAAGGCCCAATTCTTTGCCTGGTTGCTAGCTAAAGACCGACTGCCAACCTCAAAAAACCTCTTCATGAAGACAATCCTAACATCTGCCCAATGCGCCGTCTATCTGTCAGGGGAAGAAACTGCAAATCATATGTTTCTTCGATGCACTTTTGTAACCAGCTTCTGGTCAAGCATTGCAGTCTCGCCAAATGTATCGGACGTGGGTGATCTCGGGATGCTGGCTCCACCCCCAAATATTCCACCTGGCCACTACAGGACATTCTACCTGCTCTGCTTTTGGTGCATATGGAATCACCGGCATGATGTGGTATTTCGAAACCTCTTGCCTTCCCTACGTCGCCTACTTGCCAAATGTATTGAAGAAATAACCGTATGGGTAGAGCGACTTAAACTCCCGGACAGGCTAGAATGTGAGGTGTGGAAGAATGTCTTCTCTACCAGTCTGTCCTCTCTTAACTAGTTGTGATTTGTCTTAGGGCAAATGTTTGTACCTCAAAGCTTGTACTATCAAACCTCTTTAATCTTAATGGAAGATACAGGTGGGGAATCTCTCCCCTCCGGTGATTATTCCAAAAAAAAAATTCGTAAGCGTTAGATATCATATTCATAATTAATAAGTAGATGCCGCGTTTGCAAAGAACGGAATCGATCTGTCTGTACTCCGTGTGTATCAGTATCATCAGTGTTGTATGCCCAGGATATATGTATGATCCATCCATGGATGGATGGTTCCAATCTTTGTCAGCAATCAAGCGATCTAGCTATGTGAATCATGTATATGGATGCGTCCAACTAGAGATTAAAGTAGGCGCGTTGCAGGCAGCTATCCATCCGCTGTGCTAGCTACTTGTTGTTCTCTGTATGCCATATGCTGATATGCGTATCATCCACAAGATATGTCTCTCGATCCACTTGCCTGCCAACATGTACAAATCTTGTTCAGGATACTGTTACTGCAAGTGTTTTCAGGTAAGGAGTTCAGGAAGAGTCTCAACCCAAGTAAAGATAAGCATACTACTACTAACTGTCCTAGCAAGTCATATGAACCACGACATGCAGGATGCAGCCTGATTTTTCTGATGAATAGCACAGTGCACAAGGACAGAAAGTGGCATTGCTGTCATGGGACAAGCATATATGTTGTTTTGCTTTCGGTTTGATTTCTAGCACTAGAAAAATTCAGAGGCGCTCCTGTGCAGCAGCCTGCAGGCAAAGCAAGGCTCCTTCCATTCCGTCAGATTCAATATCGTCACAGGCATGTCATGCACACTCAACTCTCCATCTCCATCGGTGATTCATCAGAGTTGAGTGAGGTAGGTAGCTATCCGTCCGTTACACTTACTTAGTCATCGATGCACGCGTGCTTCAATTTATGATTCTACTGCATCCACTGCAAGAGCCCATGGCGATTGGCCGTCGTCTCTCCTCTCCTGAAACCTCAAACTGAAGGTTAGGTTAGGTTAGATTAGCTTAGCTTAATTGGATAAGCTCTTCGATCGTCTGCTGAACCATGGTCGTGGTCATGCCGATGGATGCCGCGCCCACCACATCACAATCTTGCCTTTTAGTTTTTGCTGCAGATATGCTAAACTCATCTGTCTCTACTCTTCCCTTGCAAGCTGCAAAATCCATTACCAACCACTACCGGTTGTTTTCTATTAGTCTTCTCTTCCCCCACTCCACTACTAAAAGTTAGTAGTAAAACAAAGAAGAAGAGTATCAATGACTGATTGACTGACTGATGAAGAGAGATCATATTGGCCTGCCAGTTAGTTGTTGCATCTCAGCTTTCTTGCAAATGTTCAGACCTGCACTGAATGCCCAATAACCATATGAATGCCCGTTTATATGCGCAACATGAAGTGGAACTGATGGTTCCAATTATTGTGATATCTTCTTTTATTATGGTTGGTTTTTCTGTCTGGTTCTAACATGATGAGAGCTAGGGAGAAATTATTTATTTATATATGGATGGACAATACAGATTATATTTACAGATTTTTGGCTGGTCCGGTCCTTCTTAACAGCTGATACAGTGCATCTCGTGTTTAGTCATCTCCAGTCCAACCACAAGCAGCAGCAGCTACCCGGCAAAAACAAGCAGCAGCAGCAGCTAGTGATTGATGAAGAAGAGAACAGAGGCTGGCTGGTTGGTATGCAAATTCCAATTAAGCCAGGCTACAACCTTCAGAGCGTGGTCCTTAATTTCCTTTGCTTCATGCAGGATTTCAGCATAAGCTTGCTGATTGCTGCCTACATTTGCCTAACCAACAGACCTTCTAAGCCTGCCATGTGGCCCACTCGCCTTGCCGGGCCCACCTGTCAGCGAGACACTGTGCAGTTAACAACCCCCTCTCCTCCATTTGCATCTAGATTGCTAGCAACATGATTGATGTCTGACCTAATGGTATTTTGTTTCCATGAGGAAGCAAATTTCATTTCTTTTTTTTTCTCAGCTGGCATCTGTTGTGCCTCGTGACCTGAAAATCTGTAATTTTGTCTCCTCATCAGGCAAGGTATTACTCTACATTAGGAGAAGAATGGAACTTAATTATGCATGGATCTTCTCTACCCTTCATCCAGCCCTACCAATCTGTTTTGTTGTTCATGTGGTCCTATGTATCTGTGATATGCATGCTACTGGTAATAGTGTGGGGGGGAAAAAGAAAAGAAGCTGCTCATCTCAGTGGTGAGAAAACACATTGATGGGCATATCCACTATGCACTTGTTGTATTCATTGCAAATGATGGGCCTGTAAAAGCCATCTTTTCAATTTCATGTCTCAGGATTTGTTGCTAGCCTTTCATGTGATAAACTTGTAAGCATTGCACCTGGGGCTCATTATTGAAATTCTGAAGCTAACAGTATCATCTGCAATGGGGAAAGAAAGAAAGTCCAATGTTCTTGGCTTCTTGCAAAAAGGAATAAATACATTTGTTCAGGGAAAGACCTGCAATCAGGTTCTATAATTCTCAATTCAACTTGGCTTTTGATGGATTTTATTCTTTAAGATGACTCAAAAGACCTATCTTTTGATGGTGCAACGGTTATAATTGAGGTCACAAGTAGCATATGCTTTTCTTTTAACTATACTAGTTCATCTTTGCTAATCCTTGTGCAAGTAAATGGTGTACCCCATGCTTGTTGATAAGTTTATGTTACATCCATATTTGCTGATAAATTTTGCTACAAAAGGTAGGATAAAACTTTGCACATGGGTACATCTTTGTACAAGGAAGACTAGCAGCCAGCTTACTAGAACGAAAAACTACAAAAAGGACCACATATTTGTATCCTGTGTCTGTATGCACGGTCGTGTACATCCATATTTATACGGTTGGTGAGAAAATGCTGAAGAATGAAGCAGAGAAACTTGTTTGTTTCCCGGCAAATATGGTCTATGAAGCAAGGTTGTATGTACTATACTCTACTGAGGACCAGACAAAGACGCATCTTCTCACCTAGTAGCTATGCTACCTAGCTTCATTTCCAGAACATATTGGTATATCTTTTGCAATAGTATGTCTGAATAATACACTAATCTTGACGTAGTAGTAGACCAGATCACCAGAGGGTCCGGTGCCATGGATTGAGGCTACAAGTGTCATTGTTAGTGCAATTGATTATGTCTAGCATGTATAGTGTACATGTATGATGATATAGCCCATGTCTCGAGGTGATTAAAGCTTTTAAGCTCTCAAGGTTGGAAAAAAATAAAAGGTGAGACCATGTGTGTGTACAGTAATTTCAGAGTAACTGCAACGGCAAACTGAAACAAGTGTGAAAGTTTTCAGTTGTCAATTTGGGGTTCAGTTTTGTTTATTGGAGAGAATCCTGGAGTCAAGTGGAGATTCCAACAATCAAAATTTAAAAACAAACATGACCTGAAAATCAATTCAAGTCCTCTAGAATAAAACTAATGTTGTGATTCCTTAACACCCTCATTTAGCTCAGCTAATGTAATCATCATCATCATCATCATCTCTAATCCAATCCACAAATCCCTCCAAAGGCCAGCTTAAATATATAGGCTGTCTTGAGGACAATGTTGATTTGTTTTTTGCAGAAGCAAACATGAGAGTCCCTCTCTCCCCTTCCACCTTCCACCTCCCCATGTGATGTGAAGCCCTCCCCTGTCCCCTCCCTACCTCCATCTCTCTCTCCCTCTCTTGAACACTGAGCCTCTTTGCTTACATACAATTCAGTAGTGTAGTAATTCACTGCAGCAGCTGCATTTGTTCTGGTGCTGCACTCACTCACTCGTGTTTTGGTTTCTTGGGCGTCAACTGTGCTGTGCTCTTCCATCTTTCCTTTCTCCTCCTCCTCTGCTTCTTTGATTGCTTTGCACTGTTTCAGCTGGGTGTGTGCTTCTCCTCCATTCCTTGGCTCCTGCAACTTTTCACTGTTCTTGGCAGGTTCCTGTGTTGCTTTGTGTTGTTGCTCTTGTTCTTTCTGACTGTTCTCTTGTTCTTCCATAGGATCGGATCGGTACAATACAGCCATTCCATCCATAAAGGTGGCCAAACCTCATCTTTCAGATTCAGCTTGGTTGTTTTGCTGCGTGTGAGCAAGTTTTCTGAGCTTTTCTTTTGTGCAAGAAGCAAAGAACAAGACAAGAATCTGGCTTGCTTGCTCTTTATCGTTAGAAGGAATCTCCGATTGCTGCTGCTTCGTTTCTGCATCTGTTTCTGTTCTTCTAATGGTGAATGAATAATCCCTAGAGCGAGAGAGAGAAAGCTGTAGATAGAGTTAAAGATGAGAGCTCTGAGCAGAGTCGGCGTCGGGTTGGCGGTGGTGTCCGCGCTGCTGCTGCTCGCGCTCGCCGCCGAGCTCTACTACCTCTTCGTCTACAAGCGCCGCCGCTCCGCCGCCATCTCCGACGCCGCCTCCTCGCCCTCCTCTTCTTCTCGCGAGCTGCTCCAGCTTTTCTGCTTCAAGAAGCCGCCCGCTCTCGCCTCGACCTACGCGCAGGAGCCGCACGCCGGCGAGGCGGTGGTGGCCGTGGCCGTCGACGACGACGACGACACGGTGGAGGCGCAGCTGATGCGGCTGGGCAGCCTCGTCGGCCCCACGCGGCTGCTCTTCACCATCAAGGAGGAGACCAAGGAGGACCTCGAGTCCGAGGACGGCCGGAGCCGGTGCGGGAGGAGCCGGAGCCTCGCCGAGCTGCTGCATTCGTCGGAGACGCCGTTCATGACGCCGGCGTCATCGCCGCTGCCGATGGACAAGTCCTTCAACCCTCTGTTCGAGCCCACGGTGGCGGCGGCCGTGACGGTGTCGCCGCCGCCCAAGTTTCAGTTCTTGAAGGACGCCGAGGAGAAGATGTATCGGCGGGCGCTCGCCGAGGAGGCCATGAGGGCGCGGAGGTCGCCGCAGACGAGGTCACCGGCGGCGGCCGGAGAGGAGGACGGCGGGTACATCACCATCATGGTGGGGAAGAACAACAAGGTCATCCCCTTGCCGTCGCCTCCCAGCAATGGTGATGGTGATCTGCAGTAGTGAGTTCTTTGCAAAATTTTAATTAAGAAGGCCTTAATTAACTTTGTTCATCCAGTGTTCTAGTGTAGCTCTTTGCCTGTAATTTTCTCTCTCTCTCTCTCTCTCTCTCTCTCTCTTTTCTTTTTGGTTTATGGTCTTCTGATCATGCCAAATTGGATGGTTGGATGTACATAACATGAATATTATCAGCAGCCAAGAACTTCAGATCAATATATTTTTCTTCTTCTAATGTGTACTTAATGACAGTAATTTTGTTGACGTTTAACTTGGTGTAATTAATGTTTTGATAGAGTTCTGTCATTGTTTTTTCAGGGTGTTTGATTGTAACAATTTTTATGATGTATGTACTACGCGGTTAGTTATACTACATGTTACAAACATTAAAGGATTATCTGAAAATCAAAATTCCTTCAGTGACATGTTTATTAATCTGGTTTAACCAACTGTGAGCTCAGATGAACTTTTTCCCTTTTTCTCGTGAGCTGTATGGGGACTGTATAGAATACTACTGTGCACTCAATTCATCCATCAGAACAGAGGAATGGAGAAAATAATATCTGAAAGCTCCATGCTGACCTGTCTCAAAGTGTAACTTTATACTCTCGACTATTAGCTAACTTATATAGGGTCTTCAAAACAAATTCCTTGCAACTTCTCTCAAGTTACTTAATCACCTTTTAACTGTCATCAAGTCACACCTCAGTCACGCGATTAGCTTTAGTTAGTTCATAATGCAAAATTCCTTGCAATTTTTGACAAGTCTTCTTGAGTCCTTTTGAGCTGTCCTTTTAGTCACAACTTTATTCTACTGCCTTTGGAACAACCAGGGCACAGAGGGAACAATGTATTCTAGGCCTTTCTATAAGTCCAAAGTGTGGAATTCTTTTTATTTCCACAGTGAAAGCTATCAGGGAAAGATACTATATTCTCATTGCTGTAATTATGACTTCATGTGAAGTGATTCTGTTTGCACTTTATCCACACTGCCTTTAGTTAGTCTTTTCATCCAGCCAACTCTTTTGAGTTTTCAGTTCATAGTGCATACCACAAGCCCTGACTGCCTGACCCTGTCATCTTTGTTTTTCTTCATGTGTTCTTCTCTGGTTTATATTGATTTTTACAGTCAAAGTTTACTTGAGAGGTGCAGAGAAAAGATTCCTAGACCAACATCAGACTTGCAGTGTACTTTAATCAAATCCGTAGGCTATTTCTTAGGAATGTGATTGCATTTCTGATTATAATCAACTAGCAGTAGTGTCAGGTTACATCATATCTTCTGATTATAGCACTAAAGTTATGAAAGAAATGGAAAGAGAAATTCACAATGTACTAAGGCTGTGTTTAGTTCAGCGCAAAGTTTGGATTTTTGTTGAAATTGGAGATGATGTGACTGAAAAGTTGTGTGTGTATGATAGGTTGATGTGATGGAAAAGGTCCGAAGTTTGGATCCAAACTTTAGATCTAAACACAAACTAAGTATAAATGAGTTAGTAACTGTCATGTCCTGTCTGGAATTTTCAGAAGTGCATGCATAAATGGACAGAGAAAAAATCTGGCGAGCAATTCTACGATCCTTGAGGAGGTACCATGAGGTACCAAAAAATTAGTGTAAAATTTGGTATCTCATGGTACCTCATAGTAACTAGGTATCAAGATGTACCAAATTTATAATAGAAAAATTGGTATCTCATGGTATCTGCTTAAGGACCATGAAATTGCTCTATTCTGGCAGTTAGGCATTTTTATTATCAGTGCCATGTTTGGTTAGTAGAGCACTCATCACATGTACTAGTAGGATCATATTTGGTCTAAGATACAAAAGATGAATTTGGGCATTCGCATTGAGTTGTACTCCGCTTCTTTCTTAGGGCCCCTTTGAATCGTAGGGTAGAAAAAACGGAGGAATAGGAAAAACACAGTATTCTGACAGTAATTGAAGTGTAAAACAGAGGATTGAAAAACACAGGAATGGTCGTTTGATTGGAGCGCAGGAAAAACGCAGGAATCGGATGAGAGAGACAGACTCAAAGGAAATTTTGAGGTTGGAGCTCTTGCTAAATTTCCTCCAAAATCCACATGCAATGTGCCATTCCATAGGAATTTCATAGGATTTGAAAAGCTTTAATCCTTTGAATCAAAGGGCCAAATAGAAAAATTTCCTATAGGATTTGAATCCTATGAAATTCCTATATAAATCCTTTGGTTCAAAGGGGCCCTTAACCTGAAACCATCACTTTGATCTGAATCCTAAACTGCAGTGGGTGAAACCTACCATTTCTGACAACCTTCTCTCACTTCACTAGCTGAAATTAATTTACAGACTTATCTGAACATACATGTGGCAATGACTTCTCCTACCATTCCTTGATCAATATATATAGTCTTGTGTACACCAAAAGAAGAAGAAAAATACTGTCTTGTGCAGACACATCTACTTTCATGTATGTACAGTGTTTGTTTCAATAACTGAAAGCCCTAGATAGCCCTGTTGACATTGCAATACTAAATCAAAGTAGTCACTGTGCCAGTATGCAAATGATGATGGGTATGTTCTAACTTGAGATTAGACAAGTAGGGAGGAAGCAGGCAACCGCAATTTGCTGGCTCTCTCTGCAGGAGTTAATGTCGATCGATTGCGTACGTCCTGATCTGGCTCTAATACCCCGGCCCCTGACATTAGCATCAAGCAAACAACGTAATTAAGTGTGGTCATAATCCCCCTTAACACGTAATCTGCTTCTATAATCAGAAGAGGTACAGTGCTTGTGATTAGGTGCCGTACGTGCAGTAGATTGGTCGCCTTTCTGTAGGCTTTAAGCGTCAGAATTGTCTGGTAGCCTAACAAAAATGGGGCTCCTGGCTGGCAACTGTTGTTGTTGATAAGCATCCAAAAGGAAAAATCCTCGCCATGACAAGATTGTGGTTTGCAGAGCAGTTTGTTATCATGTATAGTAATTAACAGCCTGCAAAATTTGCAAGAAACCAAGACATTAGATTTAATTTGTTGGTGAGGCACCATCCGTGTATTAATTCTCCACTGATGATGTTGTTGTTCTAGTATAGATGGATTAAATTGAGTTGTGTGTGATATACTTTTATTTATTTATTTGGTGTCGATCTCATCCATTTTGACGTGTTCGATCAGTCAGGCAAAATTAGGATGGTGGCGTTTCTAGTGATGTGCAATCAACTGTGTGTCAAGTGTTGTGCTTCATTCAGTGCATGACCTACTACATATGGCTAATTGGCTATCTACGTAGACTTACATACTTACATTACCTACAACTGCATTAAGGGCCCTCATTAATTATTTTTTTCGATTAAGAGCCCTGATTGATTAAGTTGTGCGGCACTATATAGATGGTTATATATGCATAATGATTTCTTTTTTTAAGAATACACTATAAACACAAGCACTCACAACACAGTAAAGTTTTCTATGTGCTATGTTTGTGGGCATCGTGGAATCATAGACATGACGTCGTATTTCGTAACCTAGCGCTGACCCTGAACGATCTTATGAGGAAATGCATTGAAGAGGTTGTCTTGTGAATAGAGCAATAGTTCCAAATTGGAAAAATCTGTTTTCTTCCCCCCTACAATTTCTAAATAGTACAATGTAATTTCTGTTGTACTACCCGCTTATTTTCTAATGAATGAAATTTAGAAAAAAAGAACAATTAACTAGCTAGCTAGCTAGTGTGACACTGACATTCGAGTTCAGTACGAGTCCTAAAGAAGGAAAATAAAATTGAGCCACCGTTCCGACCATTCTGATCTACTGGTCGGGCTCATCGACAAGTGCGAATAAAAAAATGTGTCATTGTAAGGATTAAAAATATTTTTTATATCAAATATTCAAAATAGTTGATTTTTATACTGCTAGGAACTGCCAGGTAGTAATTTAAGTAAAAAAATAATAATTGAATTTGTTTGGGCTTAAAGAAAAATCCTAGCTCGGTCACGGGGAATGGCCTGGAAGGAATAGGGTGCATAGGCAGCCTACACATAGAGTCGAGTTTGCAAGGTCATATTAATGGTGTTTTCATATGACTTAAAAAAACAGCGGAATTTGCGGGTAAATGATGGACATGGATGGTCCTTTTTGCATGCATGACAATATGATAGCGTGTTGACAACAGCCCATTTGCCTAATTTTGTGGTTAAGGTGTTGTTCACATTCGTCACCGAAGAACACAACTAAATGCTTATTATTTCAAAGGACCATGCTCCGGAACTCATGGGTTGTGATTGACAATATAATGCACCCAACCATGCATCTGAAGTTAGCTAAACCCTACTAGATTATTGTTTTTTGCAGCTACACTGATATACTCCCTCCTATTGTAAATATTTAAAAGTTAAGATATTTAATTGGCTAAATTTTTAAATCTTTGACAATTGTTATGTCAAATTAAGTTTCTAAAACCTAACGAGTTTACGACATTATGGTAGTATTATGGTAAGTTTATAAACACCATTTGTTTTGTATTCCAAATCAAGTACTCAAGAAATTAATTGATGGCCAAAGTTTTCAAAGTAATTAGCTAGTTTTCAATCTAGGAAGATTACTGTCTCATGAGAAGTCACGATGCAAGTTTGACCTCACGATCAACCTGCGCAATATGGTTTATCGAAAGAGGGGATCGATCAGGGGATACTATACAATTAGCGATTAATTATCGTTAGTCGTACTTACGGTGTTAATTAGTCCGTGACATGCATGTATGGATATGACGGTACGTGTAACGTACGTAGCTAATACTATGTACGTATTCATGTGAGCTGGATGGTGTAAGATCGACGGTGCCGTATATACGTATGTTTCTTGCAACAGCAAAAGTACGTAGCGTACGTGGCCTGTTCCAACCATCGATCGAGCAGAAGCTGCTCCCATCTAGTTGCAAGCTCGGTTAATTTTGGCCCTGTTTAGATGCTCACAAAAATTTTAATCCCTTCCATAGAGACTTATATTTATGTGAGTCCCTCCCATCCAAACAACCCCTTATTATTACGATCAATTATGATAATCTCAAATGTTTAAACTTTCACTATTTGATAAATGAAAATTTCCTTTGGGCATTTTCAAAATATGTATAATTATCCGAAGGACACCACAAAATCGTGTCATTAAAGAGGAAAAAAAATCTGTAATTGGTTGCACACATTTAACAACTGAATTTAGTTCTACATCGCTGATATGAACAACTGACTCTTAACCCTCCTCATCGTCAACAGCTAAGCAGCCATTGCCTTCATCAGATCTAGTTGGGTGAGATGTGCCTGGCAACCAAGGGCAATCTTGTTATTTTTAATTTATCTCTCTAAGCTTTTACTTAGAAATGATAAAATAATATCTCCAGTTTAGTGTAGCCAGTTACACAAGACACGATCTTACGGCATCCCCAAGCCAATTACACAAAATTTAAATGTCATGTAGTAAAATCAAGACAATTACAAGTGTCACATACAACACGACAACAAATCAAAAAACAAAACAACAAGGCAACATAGGACCAACCATTTCGCTTATAACTAATTATCCTTGGTAACGCTTATTAGCAACAAAAATAATTTATGGGTATAATTTTATATATGCGTTCTTTCTTACTTAAAAGTAAAAAAAATATATAAAAAAGTAGTCTTCTAGTAGTACTTAGCCGAAACCCTTTTTGCTTGTACAAGTTTGGTTGTTTTGGATGGAAGCTAAAATATGCCCTACCAATATTTTGGTAGCGGTTTTTGTTTAAAGCCAAATTATTGGCATTGCCAATGTCTAACTTGGCACACTCTAGATTATAAATCAGGGTTTTGTTTTCTTATTGATATCAAACCAAACACCATTTTATCCTATTAAATAATTAGTAGTGCTAAAACTTAGCTAGGATAATGAACCAAACAAGTCCGTTAAGTAGGGTAATGAACCTTACTACATGGGCCGCGGCTTTGGGACATCCACAGGGCTGACAGGCATGCAGATGCAGATAAGGAATGGAATGGAATAAGTCCATTTTGCCTCCCTCATCTCTTGCGCTTGCGTGAATAACATCCCTCAACTGGAAAACCGGGTATAACGCCTCCTTCTTCTCTGAAAACCAGAGCAAATCACCTCCCTCAGTGGTTTGGCTGGCGGTTTCGTCCGACGTGGCGTCGTTGACCCGTTGACGACCTGACTCTGCGTGGTGGGACCCACATGTCAGTGCAAACTCTCCTTTCCTTCTTCCTCTTCCCTCTCTCTCTCCCTTCTCTCTCTCCCGCGGCCTCTCTCTCCACCTTGGCCAGAGCAATGGCGGCAGCGGTGGCAGACGACGTCGGAGCACCGGTCGCCGTCGTACCAAAGTAGCGAGAGCACGCAGGACGTGGAGAAGGGGAGAGAGAGATAGAGTCATCCCTGTCACTGCCGGTGCCACGCGCGAAGAAGAAAAGGAAACCGAGGAGAAGGGGAGAGAGAGATTGAGAGAGTCGTCCTCGTCACCGCCGGTGCCACGCGCGAAGAAGAAAAGGAAACCGAGGAGAAGGGGAGAGAGAGAGTCGTCCCCGTCACCGTCGGTGCCGCCGTCCTAGAGATCCCTCGCCGAGCTGTGTCCCGCCACCACCGCCGTCCACCACTGGTCGCTGTCCCGTGCTCCTTCGCTGTCCCCGGGTGGAGAAGAAAGGAAGACCAGGGAGAGAGGGGGCAGAGAGAGCCATCCGTCACGGCGAGCTGCGCCGCCCTGGAGCGTTGCGATGCTACTGCTGGCTTCTTCCTACGATGCTACTGAGGATGAAGAAAGCCTCTGTCTAGGTAATTATTTTTCTTCTTTTCTCTCACTCACTCCATCAGCTGCTAGCTTTGCTAGCTAGGAGGAGCTAGCTGCTTGTGCTCTTGCTGTCGAGAGGAGGAAGAAAGACTCGAGGTGGTTGGCTGTCGTGTTGTGCATGGCTGCATTCAGAGCCCCGACGGTGATGTCATCGACGGCGTGCCGCTGCACCTGCAACCGGCGTTCGACCACCCGAAGCTCATTCATTTTTGTTTCAATTTGCAGTGATCGTTTATATCTCCGGCGACGTTTCTTGATCGTGTTTGTGATTGTGTGCGCGTGCAGGTTGAGCCGGAGCCAGAGGAGAGGCCCAAGGTCGGTGGCGCGGCGGCGGCGCATGGGGAGGCGGCGGAGGAGGAGGTCGTGTTCCCGATGGCGTGGACGGACGACGACGAGTTGTGCCCGGAGGGGACGGTGCCGGTGCGGCAGACGACGAAGCGCGACGTGCTGAGGTCCAGCTCCTCTCCCTGTTTGGGGATGAAGCAGCCTCGTGCCGGCGTGCCGCTGGTGTCGTCCGCGTGAGGAAGAAGATGGGATGGGGGGTTGCTGACAGGTGGGGCCCATAAGCTGACTCAGCAAGTCAATGGAGGGGCCACCGCCACGTAAGTGCCACGTAGGATAAAACCGCCTCCGAAACCACCAAGGGAGGTGATTTGCTCTAGTTTTTAGAGAAGAAGGAGGCATTATACCCGGTTTTCCGGTTGAGGGATGTTATTCATCCAAGTGCATGAGATGAGGGAGGTAAAATGGACTTATTCCGAATGGAATAGCCAAAAGGAAAAAGTACACCGAAGGTCCCTCAACTTGTCATCGAGTTACAAAATCATCTCCCAAACGCAAAACCGGATATAGCGCATCCCCAAACTTACAAAACCATTACAAATTAGGTCCCTCAGTGGTTTTGACCCGGTTTTGTCCTATGTAGCAGCTGAGCCAGCGTGGGACTCATGTGGACCCCACATGTCAGTATGCCACGTCAGCAGGTCCTCTCCCTTGCTCCTCTCTCTCACACACACACTCTTCTCTCTGGGAAAGCCGGCCGGCGGTGGGGAGGAGGTCGCCGGGCGAGGAGGTCCGACGGCCGGCCGGCGATGCGGCGGCAGGCGTGCGCGCCTCCTCGAGCTGCTCCTCCTCCTCCCCGGTTACTCCCACGACGCCGACTACCTCACCGCCCTTCCCAATCCCTATCTCATCGCCGATGCCGTCCGCCGGGCCCCCCGCCACCTTCCTCCGCCCTGCAGCCTCGCCACCCTCACTCTGCCCGACGCGGTGGAGCTGGTCTGCGTGCTGAAGCAGGTGGAGGAGAGGCGGCTGCCCGACGCGGTGGAGCTGGTCTCCCTGAGCTCCCATATGAACCTGACACCGAAATGGCATCAAAGCTGTTGGAATTGTGAAGGTGATCGACAGGCCGTCAGGCCCACGCATGTTTCTTCTCGCTGTAAACCTCATCCCAGGAGGTTTGTTTGTCACCAATCTATCCTGTAAAAGAGATCACCACAAAAACAGAGGAAAGTCAGATCCTACATCCATTGTTCAGTTCCATAATCTCACCCTTATCAAGCAAAAATGAAACAATATGATTCAGGTTCAGCAAGAGAAATTCTGATCCCAAACAGTTCAGCACAAAAAATTCTTATCTCAAACAAAAAATATCACACAGCAACACAAAAAAATTGACACAGTACGATTCAAGTTCAGCAAGAGAAATTCTGATCTCGAACAGTTCAGCATGGCAATTGCTGATCTAAAAAAAAACATGATACAG
Organism: Oryza glumipatula; assembly: GCA_000576495.2. NCBI lineage: Eukaryota > Viridiplantae > Streptophyta > Magnoliopsida > Poales > Poaceae > Oryza > Oryza glumipatula. The sequence goes on from CM002514.2 coordinate 31,149,092, forward strand.
CAACAAAAACTTCCCAAATGATCAATCACAAAAATGTAAGCTCCCTTTCCCCTATATTTCTTTAGCAATCTTCTTTGCATGCCAAAAGCCTTCTTTCTTATCCATCACTCCTTGCTATTGTCACTCCTTGCTACGATGAGGACGGCCTCGAGTCCGCCGAGAGCGGCGGCAAGGCTCGTGAGTCCACCTCTGCGCCCGGCCCGCCGCTGCCTCGTCGCCATACCACCCTGCCGCTCGTCGCCGGCTGCCCAGCTCCTCTCCCGCCTCCCGCGCGCTGCTCCTCCCCTGTCGCCCGCCGCCGCATTCCCACCTTCCGTCATCATCTTCACCACCGGCGGTGAAGCACCATCAGACGCCGCCACATCTCCGGCGCCCGTCGCCTCCTCCATCCCTCCCAACTCGCTTGAGTGGACGCGAGCAGCCGCAGGAGCTCCTCCAGCTCCGGCCACCGGCGTGGTGCTCGTGCTCCGCAGCTACAAATACAAGTATAGAAGATATACATAATCCATAACACTGACATTAATATTCATAGATTTCACATGGAACGATTCCGATGTTAATACTAAAATTGTGTGTGTTTTCCCAATGGGAAATACTCATGGGTTTTGGCCGAAGACTATAACTCACAAATTTATAGCCTTAAAAAAAATTAACAATTTTTTGGTCCTAATTTTAGTATTCTCAAATTTCACACGCAACGTCCCAATGCTAATAGTAGCAAAATTTTGGGAAAAAAATTCATGTGTTTTTTTTCATGCGTTTTTTTCCAAATGTTAATACTCATGGATTTTGCCTAAAGGCAATAACTCACGAATTTATAACCATAAGGCAGAGTTTGATGGATTTCTTTTTCTTATTTTAATATTCTCAGATTTCACGTGCAATGGTCTCGATGCTAGTACTAATGAAATTTTGTGTTGGAGGAAAAAATCATGTTTTTTCCCAAAGGGGAATACTCACGGGTTTTGGCTGAAATCTATAACTCACGAATTTATAGCCTTAAGGCAAAATTTCATGAAAATTTGATTTTAATATTCACATATTTCACATGCAACAGCTCCAAAGCTAATAGTAGTGAAATTTTGGGTAGGGAAAAAATTCATGCTTTTTCCAAATGGGAATACTCACGAGTTTTGGTCGAAAGCTACAATTCACAAATTTATAGCCTTAAGGCGAAATTTCATAAAAATTTAATATTCAAGATTCCACATGCAACGGCCTTGATGCACTCTCGCCGGAAAAAGAACGAAGAAAAGAGAGAGAGAGAGGAGGAACCGAGGAAGAGGAGGAGAGGTAGGGGAGAGATGACATGGCATCCTGATATGTGGGACCCATGTGGGTCCCACGCTGTCTCAGCTGCTACATAGGGCAAAACCAGGATCAAAACCACTGGAGGATCTATTGTGACCGGTTTTGATTAGTTAAGGGGCGCCGGATATCTGGTTTTTCAGTTGAGGTACGATTTTGTAACTCGATGACAAGTTGAGGGACCTTTGGTGTACTTTTTCGTAGCCAAAAGGCCTCGGCCCATGTAGTAAGGTGACGGCCCACTTGTGCCGTCCTCGAAGACGGCCGACAGACCAACATTCATTTACAATCCAAAAATTACGAAAACCTAGCTGCATCGCATCTTGTTCTCCTTTCCCCAGGCGGAGCACCGTCCGATGAGCATCCAACGGCTACGGTCAGCACCCTCGGAACCTTCGAGAACACCCTCCCCGCTATAAATTCCCGCCTTTCCGGTGGCATCTAGTCTTCCTCTCCCACTCTTCCTCCTCCCCAAACCCTAGCCGCCGCCGCCGGCGTACTCGAGAGAAACATCAGCATCCATGGCGGGCAAGGGCGAGGGTCCGGCCATCGGCATCGACCTTGGCACGACCTACTCGTGCGTGGGCGTTTGGCAGCACGACCGCGTGGAGATCATCGCCAACGACCAGGGCAACCGCACCACCCCCTCCTACGTCGGCTTCACCGACTCCGAGAGGCTCATCGGAGATGCTGCCAAGAACCAGGTCGCCATGAACCCCATCAACACCGTCTTCGGTAACTACTTATTCCCTGCTCCTCAGTCCTCTCTCTTTCTCTCTCTCCCCCCTTAGATCTCATCTCTAAGGTCTTCGTCGTCGTCGTATGCTAGATCTACTCTTGCCCAGCTCGTTCAGATCTGTTAGATTTGTGTGGGATGCTCTAATTAATTACTACCAACTTAGTAGATCTGGAACTCTTTTGACTTGCAGATCTTGCTCCACTACTATTGCATTTTGAATCTGTGTTGATGTGATTTAAGTTGTTGGCAGTGCTTTTTGCATACTATTTGAATTTGTGGATGGTTAGCAGTCAGTACACTAGGATTTATTACTGGATCTGGACAGATATGCTCGTTTCAATCGGCTCGATTTGCTATGTTGATAGCTAACATGTTGTGCTTGTCCTACTGCCCTGGCGCAAATTTGATCCATGCATTCTTTTCGTTAAATGATTTGTCAAGTAGTAATGCTTGTTTGAAAATGATATTATTATTATTATTATTATTATTATTATTATTATTATTATTATTATTATTTTAAATAAATATAGCCTGAAACATTCTTAGTTTCGAGGAGAAGTGATGATGTCTTATCCATACCACATGTCTGCATCTCATATGATGATTAATCTACATCATGCACTACCATCTGATCTCCTCTAGCTCATACAGCTTTTAACAAGTTAGGCGATAGATGTTTGCTACAAACAGTCAACTGGATTTGCTTTCTTGAAAGAAAAAAATGAACCGTGTAGTTTGCAACCTTTGATGTAAATTAACCCATTTACTGAACTACATTGATTATTTCAGTAAAATCACCATCTTTCAGCTGAGGTTGCATGCTTAGTTATTATATTTTTACCAATGATGATTTTGTTATATAGCCAGATACTGTACTTTCTTATGCCATTTGGTATCTGACTCATTGTCTACTTTTGTGACTATGTGTCTCGAAATATGGCATATAATAAGGGGGAACGGATCTTGCGACATTGATGGCTCCTGTATGAGCCTCCAATTACTATATAGCCGTTTACATGTTCTTATCATGTTACTTTTCCAAATTAGTGCTGCACATCTTGTCTGTTTGCAAGTTTGGGTTCATTCATATTGCTGTGGGCATTTTAATACATCTTCACTAGCATAGCTGTAATGTAAATTTCTTGTACATTGCTAAAATTTTCTGCCTTGATTGAGTAGACTCTTTGATGACATCTATCTTACCTTATGCACTTGATTCGTATTTCTGTTACAACATTTTGATTACTTGATGTAGTTCACACAAGCATGACACATCTCTTTGAAAAAAAGATTTCATTTTTTAAAGCAAGCCTAATGCTTTAGGGTGGGAGAAGTGATGATACTTAATCCATACCACATTTCTGCATCTCAGATGATGATCAATCTACATCATGCACTACCATCTGATCTCCCCATCATACAATTTTTTATTTTGTTTTGTTGGATTATATAACTTTAACATTTGATAAAGTGCCAACAGATTTTTATACACAATTTCTTATCGATATTACCATGACAGCTTGCAGCCTGTGATGCAAAAGTACCCATTAAACTGAATTACACTGATTATTCCAAACAAATCACCATCTTTCGGCTGAGGTTGCTTGCTTGTTTAAAATTATGAATGCTTCTTGCACAACCATTTAGGACTTTCGGTAGTTTGTAATGCCATTTGGTATCTGACACATGGTCTGCTCTTGTGACTATTTGTCTCGAAATATGGCATAAAACAAGGGGGAACGGATCTTGCGACATTGGTGGTTCCTCAATGATCCTCCAATTACTATATAGCCGTTTACAATTTGTTAAGTTAGGAGCATACCTTTTGCTTTGTCATCAAAGTCTTGGTTCCTTTGTATTTCTAGTTAAGATTCATTTTTCTTCAGGTTTGGAAACATAAACTCTGTATAATTTTACTGTAGTTGCTGACATTGAGTCTTCTCTGCAGATGCCAAGCGTCTCATTGGCAGGAGGTTTAGCGATGCTTCTGTTCAGAGTGACATTAAGCTCTGGCCCTTCAAGGTGATTGCTGGACCTGGTGACAAGCCTATGATTGTTGTCCAGTACAAGGGTGAGGAGAAGCAGTTTGCTGCCGAAGAGATCTCCTCCATGGTCCTCATCAAGATGCGTGAGATTGCTGAGGCCTACCTTGGCACCACCATCAAGAATGCCGTTGTCACTGTTCCTGCCTACTTCAATGACTCCCAGAGGCAGGCCACCAAGGATGCTGGAGTGATTGCTGGTCTCAATGTCATGCGCATCATCAATGAGCCAACTGCTGCAGCTATTGCCTATGGTCTTGACAAGAAGGCCACCAGCGTTGGTGAGAAGAATGTCCTCATCTTTGACCTTGGAGGTGGTACCTTTGATGTTTCCCTCCTTACCATTGAGGAGGGTATCTTTGAGGTCAAGGCCACAGCTGGTGACACCCATCTTGGTGGTGAAGATTTTGACAACCGCATGGTCAACCACTTTGTGCAAGAATTCAAGAGGAAGAACAAGAAGGATATCACTGGCAACCCCAGGGCTCTCAGGAGGTTGAGGACAGCTTGTGAGAGGGCGAAGAGGACCCTGTCCTCCACTGCCCAGACCACCATTGAGATCGATTCCTTGTATGAGGGCATCGATTTCTACTCAACCATCACCCGTGCCAGGTTTGAGGAGCTCAACATGGATCTCTTCAGGAAGTGTATGGAGCCTGTGGAGAAGTGCCTCAGGGATGCTAAGATGGACAAGAGCTCTGTTCATGATGTTGTTCTTGTTGGTGGCTCCACTAGGATCCCGAGGGTGCAGCAGCTCCTGCAGGATTTCTTCAACGGCAAGGAGCTTTGCAAGAACATCAACCCAGATGAGGCTGTTGCTTATGGTGCTGCTGTCCAGGCTGCCATCTTGAGTGGTGAGGGCAACGAGAAGGTCCAGGACCTCCTCCTGTTGGATGTTACCCCTCTCTCTCTCGGTTTGGAGACTGCTGGTGGTGTCATGACCGTCTTGATCCCAAGGAACACCACCATTCCCACCAAGAAGGAGCAGGTCTTCTCCACCTACTCTGACAACCAGCCTGGTGTGCTCATCCAGGTTTATGAGGGTGAGAGGACCAGGACACGTGACAACAACCTGCTGGGCAAGTTTGAGCTCTCTGGAATCCCTCCTGCTCCCAGGGGTGTTCCACAGATCACTGTTTGCTTCGACATTGATGCCAATGGTATCCTGAACGTGTCTGCTGAGGACAAGACCACCGGGCAGAAGAACAAGATCACCATCACCAACGACAAGGGCAGGCTCAGCAAGGAGGAGATTGAGAAGATGGTCCAGGAGGCCGAGAAGTACAAGTCAGAGGATGAGGAACACAAGAAGAAGGTGGAGTCCAAGAACGCGCTGGAGAACTACGCCTACAACATGCGCAACACCATCAAGGATGAGAAGATCGCCTCGAAGCTCCCGGCAGCGGACAAGAAGAAGATCGAGGATGCCATCGACCAGGCCATCCAGTGGCTGGACGGCAACCAGCTCGCTGAGGCTGATGAGTTCGATGACAAGATGAAGGAGCTGGAGGGCATCTGCAACCCCATCATCGCCAAGATGTACCAGGGCGCTGGCGCGGACATGGCCGGCGGCATGGACGAGGACGATGCTCCCCCGGCTGGCGGCAGCGGTGCTGGCCCCAAGATCGAGGAGGTCGACTAAGCGCGAAATTTGCTAGTGATCCGCGCTTCAAGTTATCTTATTGCATTATTAGTGTCTCTCTTTTATGTTGCGTGTTAAAAAACTTTGCTGCTATGACTTGTGATGATACCCTTGGTCTGTTTGGGCAGTCCTTTTGAATTGAAGAACTGCGTTGGGAGCTCTATGACAACTATGAATTGCGTGAGAAATTTAATTATTGTGGTGCTTGCAGCGCCTATTATTTGGTCTCTGTCCCACGTTTATTATTTGCATGTGCGCATTGTTTGCTATCAATTGCTTGCGTGCTTCTTAGTCAACATGTAAACTGTTGTTTGGATAGTTTCTGATTTTTCGATGCATTTTTTAAAGCGGATAGTGAAGGACGGATAGTATGGGATACGGGAACAAATATGGATGATTTTCTTTAAAAGAAACTGAATATCCGTCGGATATCGGGAACGGCCTCTTTATGGATGTAGTTTCAAGTTGTGAAGAGTATTATGGATGCACTAGTAGTTGTGGCACATCTTTTGAGCCATTATCTAAATAATTAAACTAGAGAAACTCCAGGGCACCAGTTGTTGCATCAAGTGTTATTCACAGCATTAGCAGATGACCTTTGATCGGCTTGACCTTCAAGCGTACGTTCACTTTAATGCTATTTTTAACCATACCATTTTTTAATGAAGTTGTTAATAAAATATCTACATTTAGTTTGTTGCTAAATTTGGTCAATACATAAGAAATTCTGCTAAAATTTTGACAAGATTTAGCATTGCCAAAACTTAGTAAGGTTTATTTTGGCTATAATATGAATAAGCCTAAGTTCTCGTGAGCTACAGTTTTGTCGAATCAGTATGCACTTGCTTCAACTGAGGTGAAATGTCGACCCCCGATTTTGGAAATCGGAAATCTTCTGTGTTTATCAGTACCAATCCCTGGATCAGTAGTTGGTACACACATACATAGCCGAATCACAACATATCACGAATAAATTCAGGCTAAAAGAGTTAAATGCTTACATTAGGGCCAGGCAGGCCAACAACTATCAGAGAACAACAGCGGAAGACAAAATAATACAAGGGCCCGGTTGACATGCCACAAGCAGTCGACTGGGGAACGAGACCTAGAATGGAACCGCACTCCGATCATCTTGTTAGGTACGCAAGCGTACTATCAAGGGCTTCTCTTCAACACTCTGCTAAAAGATATATATAGAGCAACAATGAGTACAAAAGTACTCAGCAAGCCACCACACAAAATGCAGTAATGTACAGGATAATACAAGGAGTGGCTATGGTTACTTTGCGTAAAGCTGAGTTTTCAAATATCATTTCACAAACCTAAGACCTAGCATAAACTGATCAAGTTTTAGTTCCACTGTTCATTTAACAGCGACGGTTTTGTCCACCATCCATTGTGTTCCCAAGGATAGCTTCCCGCCACTGGTCGTCATGGTTTTCTGGGGTTTACCCCTTCTCGCCTCTCGAGAAGTTGATCCACCAGTACAAAATCATCATGCATCATCCCACCCATCATTTTAGGCATTTAGAGTCTAGCTAAGTGTAATACATGTCCCGGTGCTCAATAACCGCGAGCACGGCTATTCGAATAGATTTGGTTTACTCACACTGCAGTGGATGTACACTTTACCCGTACTCCGCGACTTGCCCAACACATGAGCCTACGTCCCAACGAATGAGACTTGCCACGGCAAAGCCTTTCAACAACCTCACTTTGGCAGTACCCGCTCCATGAACTTGAGTCCTCATGCACTCTAGGCGTACACGGTTTCTAGCAGTGAGAGGAGTTCTGGCGCTCCCGGGAAGGGAAGACACACATGCATTAAGTTATAGTTAAGTTTAGGTTTACACATGGCAGTCCTACCGATGGCGACACCACTGTAGGCACCCGCCCCTCGCGGTCCTACCAATGGCTGCCCCATCGTAGGCCCTGCCTCACACACATCAAGAAAACCACTATGCAGGGATACTGCCTCCGCTCGGCTATTTACTCCGCTAGGTCTATACCCATACGAAAAGTACGGTTGTACTGGAGTCGTTTCATGCTTAGCTTCATGGCTCGATCTTTAATTGACCAGGGACGGCACTAGCCTTTACCGGACACCACCCAAGTCCTCCAGCCGCCCCAGTCGAAAACATTTCTTTAGTTTTAACTTTCTTTCACAAATCATCTCATCAATATCATGGCAATGTGGCGCTCATGTCTCCACATGCCGTAGCTCAACTACCTTCCCCAAGGTAGTTGCCCAAGCATAAAGCATTTGATAAATATGAGAATGCATGAATCTAAATTAGCATTACTAAGCATTTGTCATAAGTGACTAGGGACTCATACGTAATTATGGGTACAAGGGAATAATGAGATAAGCAATAATCAAAGGCATGGCATAATAACAAGTAGGATATTCATCACTGCATGCAATTTTATTTGTAAACAAAACAATTTCGCAATTGGGATCAACATGCTCAAGGAATGGGGTGATGACTTGCCTGCTCAGGATAGTTCTTATTCTTGATATAATCTTGATCAACCTTCACCTCCTGGAAGCTGCATACATTGCCTCACGACTAACCGACATACAATTTCTATAATACGCGAGAAAAACCAATATTCAACAACAAGCAAATATGCACAAGCAAAATATAATTGTTGAGGTCGAACCTAGGGCTGCTCATACTACTCGTGTTTGCTATTGGATTCTAATCAAGCTAAGAGCTAAGGTTTCTTAGTTTTTTTTTATATTGTCCTGATGGCTCTATTGGTACTAACTAGCACAATATATGATGTACACATTTTGCTAATATGTGGTTTAGTCTACCTACAGGGTTATGGGAGGGTTATACGACTACGCATACATCTATAAAGGGGCATTTGCAAATTTGCCATCGGTTTTTTCAATATTGCAAGGATACCACTCGAATGACAGTTCTAGTGGCATTTTTGCAATTTTCTAGTGGCAGTTTTGCAATAACGATTCAAAGTAGTGGTAAATTTACAATTGCCCCATCTATAAATGGTCTTATACTAAAGGTTCGGTTGTTGGATGGATTTAGGGTCAAACAAATAATTACATCGATTAATTTATATTGTCGTTTTTCCAATGAGGCATTATTTTAATTATGATCATATTTTACTTTTTATTATAAATTATAAAAGGGTTAATAATTATCCATGCTCTATATGTTAGATCGGTGAGGTTATAGGTACAGATTATTTGTCTATGTGGTCTCGTAACGAGGTCAAGATTTATAATTAGTGTTTTATCTAACTTGATGTTTATCAAACAATTCATAGTTTAACAGTAGGTGATTGACTTACTGTGTATGTGTTAAATGGATGTATTGTACATGCGAGTTCAATAATATGTTCCGAACATGAGTTATTTATTGTTCTATTAAATAATAGGTGTCAACCAAATTATATATATACTACTATATAGGATATTGCACCGGTTAAATCTATCATTCGGTTGATTCCATCACACCCAGCTCTGTTATTATTCCCCTAAACAAGTTAATGATTCATCTATGTGTGTTTATTTTTCAGTTACCAAATATGAGGCTAAAATTTATGTAAATAATTCATAAGTCATGGGTTTAATTATACAACCATTAAATAGTACTAGTATCTTCCTATACATTAATATGAGACATCATTTAAATTAGTTTGTGTATTTGTTATGGTGACAAGACATGTTGGAGACAATTATTCTTACATCTACTTTACTGTAAAATATTAATTTTATTTGTTAGCACATTTTTAAGTTAACTAGTATCTAATTTCTTGGTATTAATTATTTTATAATTAAAAATATATTTTATTAATTATTAAATTATATACCATTGGAAATATTATGAATTTATATGAATTTAGGTTCAAGTTTCACTCAAATCGGAGCTAAAATGAATAAGTTATGCTAGTTTAAAGATTCAAATTTGAGTTAATCCGAGAAATTGTAAAAATGCACTGTTCATAAATGATTTATTTTTAATCGGAAACATTATCCAAAACCCACTGTGGTTGACATGTGGGACCGGCCCTGGTTGACTTAGGGTCAAACCTGATTGTTTAATTACCAGTGGGTCCCACCTGTCATAGGAACAAAATATATAATTGCGTTTTCTTAGATTTTAACTATAGGGACCCCACCTGCCATTGAGTGGGCTAATCACCGTTAGGGATAGGATTACTGTGCGCTAATCACATGTGGGTCCCACATGGTTTCTCTCGTTCTTTCTTCCTCCCGTCGTCTTCTACCTCCAGCCGAGCCGCAACCGCGCGAGCGACTACACGCGGCGTGGCCAGGTCAGGGCGAGGGCGGCTCGGCGACGGCCAGGGGCGACGCGGAGAGCTCCGGTGACCACCCGCCGGCGGCAGCAGGCGCACGAGGAGACGGGGCGGCACGGCCATGGGCGCTAATCGCCGATTTTGGAGCCGGCGCTAGCAATTAAATGTATGGAGGACGCTACGGGCGCGAGGGTGTACCGTGAGACGGCGAGACGACAAAACGCGGCGAAGTGGAGCTTGACACGGTGCAGGACAGGGGCAGACGGTAGCGACGTAAGGTGCTCGACGGCGTTTCTTGATGTCCAGCGGCTACCCGGCTTCCCCCATGGCGACGGCGGCAGCACGGCTCTTCCTCCACTCCCTCCAACCTCCAGCTCCAGCCGGGGGGCCTCACAATGGTGATCTCTAGCGGTGGTGAGAGGGTGATCGCAAGGTGTTCGATGAAATGCATACGAGAAGAAAGCTGAGAGGAATGGGGATTTTTGTTGGGGCTTAGCTTAGGGTGTAAGGAAACGGTGTGGATAAGATCGCCAGCACATGCCCAGGCGAAATAGAGCTCTAATGGCTATCGGATAAGGGCAAGGAGGTGGATGACGCGGATAAGGTTTGATCTCCTCCTCCATTAAGGTTATGTGGCTCCATCATCGTTCCTAAAGCCTAAAGTCTGTGCGTTCTAACTCTAGCTGTGGCAGGAGGCTCCGTTTTATCCATTGGGCGCGAATGGGGGCGACGGGACGCGCGCACATGGGCGACAGCAGAGCGACGGCTTGGTGAGAGCGGTTTTCCCGGTGTAGGGCAGTTGGCTAGGGCTAGGGGTGACGCGGGATGGCGCAGCAGCCGTTATCCATCTGCCTCGAGGCGACGCGCGATGGCGACGGCGATGACGCGCGTGTTCGTGGCGGCGCAGCTTTTGCGCGGGGTTTCGGCGGCTTGGTCGGGCGGTGTATCCACGCGGGCGCGGTGACGCGGAGCGGCGCATGGGAGTGGCACACGGCACGGTGCAACGCACGGGGCAGGGAAGGCGCGCACGCGGTTCAGTGGCGACCGGGGAGGAGTGGCGCTGGGTCAGGAAGAGTTCGGTCCGGGCTAGACCCATATCTAACGGTTGGTGGCCCATGAACAGTAACCGGCTAGAAAAGAGAGAAGGAAGAAAAGGAAAAAGAGGGATAGGGAGGGGCTAAACTGCAAAAGTGAATGGGATTGGATTTGAATTAAAATATAATTTATACATTTTGGGTTTTGAGAATTCAAATGTTTTATTTGAATATTTATTTGGTTATTCATTAGTTCCCAAATGAATTTGCTTTCCATTAAATTATCCAAAAATTATCCAATATAACTTATAAGCTTTAATATTTCTTAAAAACTAATTAAATATTCTAATGTGACCTTTAGTAATACAATAGCACATTGGTTTAGTTTATTATATAACAATGCATTTTACATGAACATATTTAATCTATTATTCCATAAAAGTAAATTGAGACTTGGTAGCATATTGATCTAAATCTTTAATTAAACACTCACATAAATGTATTATATATATAAAGCTCGATTCATTTACATGGCCAATTATTTTATATGAGTGAATTTTATGCCTAGAAAGATATTGTAGCGCCCGTTCCGTCGTGGCGCTAGTGGGAAAATTATTTCCTAAAAACCCTATATGCGAAAATCCGCTTTCCTGCTTGATGTCAGTCTCCGTGCCAATTCCCTGATCTCGAGTCCCCGATCCTCCGTCGAATCCAAATTCCGAATCCAATTCCTCCAATTCAATTCCCCCGCAAAAGTCTAGTTTGCCTCCCTCAGCCGTGGGCCGAATCTCTCCCGGCCCATTCCCCTCTCTCTCTCTCTCTCTCCCTCTCTCTCCCTCTCTCTCTCTCTCGGCTGCCTCCCGATTCCCCTCCCTTCTCTCTCGCGCGCCCCCGCACCGCGCGTGCGCGTGCGCGAGCGCGCAGCCGCGCCGCGCACCGCCTTCGCCACTCCTCCCGCGCCCCCGTTCGAATCCTCCCGCGCGCGCGCGTCGTGGCTGACCGGCCAGTCGCCGCCGCCGTCATCGCTCGGCCCCGCGCCTGCCGCCGTGTCGCCGCGCCGCTCCAAATCCGCCGCCGTCATCGCCGTCGTCACCTCCCCCCGGCCCCGCCACTTCGCGCTCGCGTCCAAGGCTCAGAGCCCGCGCGCGCCTCTCCCTCCGCGTCGCTCTCCCTCCCTTTCCCCTCCTTTTCCCGAATCGGCAAAGGGCGAAGCCCCTTTTCTCCCCTCTTTCTCTTTTTCCCTTCCCCTCGCCGGCGTCATCCGTCCTGCCGCCCCTTGGCCGCAAGCGCCAGAGCGCCGTCCCACCCTTGACCGCCCAATGTCGGTTCGGGGAACCGACATTGCCGCCCCCTCCTTAACCCTCTCCTCTCCCTCCGATTTTTCCTCCCACTTCCACCCTCGCCATTGTCGCGCCCGCGCCCTAAATCGTCGCCGACCGCCGTCGTCGCGTACCGGAGAAGCCGCGCGCGTCCGTGGACGCGGAAGGGGACTCCGGGCGCTCCTCTCCTTCCTCTTCCCCGGCCCGAGGCCGGAGAGCTTCCTCCCGCGCCGTCGGCCTCTCGTCTCGGCGCCCTCCCCGTCACGGTAGTTTTCCCCTCCGTTCTCCCTCCTCCCTCCATCTCCTCCGTTCCACCTTCGGTAGTAGCTCGGGTAGTCTCCCCGTAGTTCGCCGGCGCAGCCCCGGGCCTTGCCTTCGCTCGCCGCATGCCCGCCGCCGCCGCCGCCCGAGCTCGGAAGCGGCGCACGTCGCCGGCCTTCCTCGGCGCGTCTCCGTCCAATCCGGCGCTAGAATCGGACTCCCAAGGTCGCGTTGATGCTCCCACCGCCGGGGATTAGCCCCTCGAGCCGCCGCCGCCGTTTCCCCCTTCTCTCGCCGCCGGTGTTCGTCGCCGAAATCCGTCGCCGTCAAGCCCCTCCGGCGAAATCCGAGCCGTTGGCTCGTCTCCTCACCTCTCGGTCGACCTCCCGGAGTACATCCCGTCGCTCGTGTCGCCGCGAATCATCCCGTCGCTCGTCGCCGCCGACCGCCGTCCATTTCGGCCGGGGGTCGTCTTCTACCTCGCGCCCGCCCGCGTGGCCGCCACGTCGGCGCCACGTCAGCCGCGAGGGTCAGCCGCCCCTTCCTCCGTCTTCCCTCCCGTGCGCGCGGTCCACGGCAAGCCGTGCGGCTGCACGTGGGCCCGCCGCTCTCGCGTCCTCCGCGCGCCGCGCGCGTAAGCCGCGCCCGCGCCCGAAACCCTAGCCGCGCCCGCGTGCGCCGAGCTCACGGTGAGCCGAGTCGCCGACAAGCGGGTCCCACCCGGGACCGCGCGTGGTGAACCCGGTCCACCGCGCTCTCTCTCTCTCCTCTCCGCCCGCGCCCGCGTAATGGGCCGCCTCTTGGGCCGGCCGGCCCATTTAGCTCGGCCGAGCCGCCCAATTCTTCTTGGGCCGCGTCCTAGCCGCCCGAGAAGTCTAATTCCCGTCCCTCCTTCATTTAATTTCCTTTTCTTTTTAAAAGGATTTAATTTAATCCTTTTTTCCTTTAGTCCAAAAATCCGATAATCTTAGAAATTCAATATCTTCTCAACCATGCATCCGATTGACTCCGTTCAACTTCCAAAATTCCCCAAATCTCGAGATCTATCTAATGGCACGCTTAGAGGTCAATAATAGGGCTTTATTTTCGCTGTTGTTGAGTTGTCCCGTTCCGCGTGTAGTTTCGGAGCCCGAAGACCCGCAGTGCGAGGATTTCGAAGATCAAGCTCAAGATCTCGAGCAAGGCAAGTCACCTTTGATCATCTTGTACCTATAATTTAAATCTAAGTATTTCTTTTCCGCAAATATTGCATGGTTAGGACTCACACAAGTAATTGGCCGTGATTTACGGGATAGCCCGTCGGCCCCAATCCCACTTTGCTGCAATTACCCTCCGTGAATTGTTGAACACCTAAAACTCCTTTGTCGACTGTTGTGCTTCGATGTGCGGACCCTCGGGCACGCACTTCGGAATACCTTTCCCCAAACTTAAAATATTCAATGATGGGTAAAACGTGAGTTTTACGAAAGACTTGGAAAACCCGACACCTGGGTCGGTGTTTGCGAACTAAATGAATTTCAAAATCGCGGACCAGGGAACGTACCGGGAGTACGGTTCCCTGCTCTTGCAATTAAGGACCGATTCCTTGGAATTTCATCCAAACATAAGACTTGTGCAACCACATGGGTGGAATGGGACACCCCTGGCTGAGTAAATAGCTAATCGGGGGAGCCTTGATGTCGAGAGGCATGTGGATTCTTCGGGGTGGTGGCGGGGAAGACCCCCGAGCTTCCTGGCACAGCATGGTCTGGGACCTAACCTGTTGTCGGTCTGGGACCCCCCTCGTCGGCATATGGCGAACCTGTGTCGGCTCTCGAAATGCCTTGTCATGAAAGCCTTTAGGTCAACCAGACGTGGTCGTTATGCACGGGCTGGATGATTCGGGTTAGTAATGTCGTGTGGGTAAAGTGTACCCCCTCTGCAGAGGATTAACAAACTGTTCGAACAACCGTGCCCACGGTCATGGGCGGATGTGAGGTGATTCCTAGCGTAGTCTTGTTTGACAACTGCTTTGTGAAAAGCTGATGTGGTTTGGTTTCGATGTTTGGAAACCTGTGGCTGATGGGATCAGCCGGGCCCGGATGGCCGTTTGAAAAGCTGTGGGCCTGTTGGCCGTTTAAAAAGCTGTTGGCCTGTTGGCCGTTTCAAAAGCTGTTGGCCTGTGGGCCGTTTCAAAAGCAGTTGGCCGGATGCCAACCCTGATTGTTTTAAAGACTGATACATTGCACATACTCCGACCGGACGAGACGCACTGTCTCATCCGTGTCGTTTGAGAAGCACTCACCTAGATGATTCCAAAAGGAAGTTTAAATAAAATCAATTGCGAAAACATCAGCCTTCCCTTGAAGCCTGCATTAAACACTTAAATTCCCATGGCTTGCTGAGTACTCCTGTACTCACCCTTGCTCTATATAAATAATCCCCCCCCAGTTGCTGAAGAAGGTGATGTGGATCCCGCTGACGAGGAGTTCTTCCAGGAGCAAGTTGGCTTCGAAGAGTTTTAGGGTTTCGGCCTAGTTCCCAAGTCGCGCCTGTGATGTTTGGTCCAAGTCTTGGCTTCCGCTTTCCTCTTTTGTAATGCAGTTGTGAGCTCGGGGTCTGTCCGCAGCCCAACATGACTGTAATCCTACTCTATAATAAAGAGACCTCTGTTGCTGTGATATTCTGTCTCCCTGTGATACCAGCACTGTTTCCTGGGACTGGTATCGATTAACAGGTTAATTTGGAGCGTCACGGGCTAGTTCCGCTCGGGGCTAGTTCGGGGCGTGACAGATATGTTAAATATTAATGTAAATATTCCAATGAAATACTGTGGACCCCCGTTTTTATAACAGGAATCAGTCGTGTGAACAGTACCATTTCCCTGGATCAAGTAGTCTGGTACACACGAATTCATAGCTGAAATACCGAGTATACATACACGAATGTCTAGGACGAGTTATTACATCATAAGCCCGCAGGCATAGTCTTAATCATCGGACCGAATGGTCCGGAATACATTCAAAAACAGAATAGGTAAGGCAGCGGAATGGAGGCAGCGGCACGCCATTGCCACAGGCAACGACCGTATCTAAGACCTATTGAACCCCATCGTCTTCATCACCCTCCTGATAGTAGGCATAGGGGTCTTCCGACGCTTCATCTCCAGCCTCTGATTAAGTTTGTATATTGCAAGGGTGAGTACCAACCGTACTCAACAAGTCATCACAGCAACAATGCACATGACAGGGATATTTGAAGGATGGTTATGGTTCTTTTGCGCAAAGCAAGATTTATAATTCTTTTCACAACCCTAAGACCTAGCATAGACTGATCAAGTTTTAATACCAGTGTTCATATTAGACAATGACGGTTCTGTCCACCATCCATTGTGATCCCAAGGATGGCTTCCCGCCATTGAGTCGTCATGGTTTTCTGAGGACATCCACATTCCCTCATCTCAGGAAGTGGCTCCATCAGCATAGAAATCATCATGCAATATCCCAACCCACACAAGTTAAGAATTCAGAGTCTAGCCAAGTGTAACACATGTCCCGGTGCTCAATAACCGCGAGCACGGCTATTCGAATAGTTTTGGTTTACTCACACTGCAGTGGATGTACACTTTACCCGCACTCCGCGACTGCCCAACACATGAGCCTCGTCCCAACACATGAGACGCGTCACGGCAAAGCTTTTCGATAACCTCGCATTGGCAGTACCCGCTCCATGAACTTCACATCCTCATACACTCTAGGCGTACACGGTTTCTAGCAGTGTGAGGAGTTCTGGCGCACCCGGGGAGGAAAGACTCACACATGCATTAAGTTAATTATGTTTAATTTCTCACATGGCAGTCCTACCGATGGCGACACCACTGTAGACACCCGCCTCGCGGTTCTACCAATGGCTGCCCCACCGTAGAGCCCCTGCCTCACACATCAAGAATCCACTATGCATGGATACTGCCTCCGCTCAGCTATCTATTCCGCTAGGTCTATACCCATACGAGAAGTGCGGTTGTACGGGGGTCGTTTCATGCTTAACTTCATGGCTCGGTCCTTAATTGACCG
This sequence comes from Oryza glumipatula, assembly GCA_000576495.2. Taxonomy (NCBI): domain Eukaryota; kingdom Viridiplantae; phylum Streptophyta; class Magnoliopsida; order Poales; family Poaceae; genus Oryza; species Oryza glumipatula. Next base: position 31,165,779 of record CM002514.2, read on the forward strand.
GGGACGGTACTAGCCTTTTCCGGATACCACCCAAATCCTCCGTCCGCCCCAGTCGAAAACATTTGTTTAATTTTATTTCTCCTTTCACAAATCATGTCATCAACATCATGGCACTGTGGCGCTCATGTCTCCACATGCCGTATCTCAATTACCTCCCCAAAGGTAATTGCCCAAGCATATAGCCTTTGATAAATATGAGTATGCATGATTCTAAAATAGCATTTCTAAGCAATTGTCATAATTGACTAGGGACCCATACGTATTTATGGTTACAAAGATTTAAGGGTAAACAATAATCAAGGCATGGCATAATCGCAAGTAGGATATTCATCATTGCATGCAATTTTATTTGTAAACAAAACAATTTCGCAATTGGGATCAACATGTTCAAGGGATAGTGATGACTTGCCTTGCTCAAGGTCTTGCGGGTCTTGGTCTTCACTTGGATCTGCAACTCCCTCGGGCTCTATAGTTACGTGCGAAAATTGATTTGAATTCGGTTAGAATTCAAATAAAAATCCAAATAAATCCAAATAGAAGTCGAATGCGAAAATCGATTCTTTTTATTAACTTTACTATTCGCGAACTAGGGCCAACCCAATTTCGCTTTATATATCCTAAATTATTTTTATGGTATAAATATTTTGTTATCGTAAGTTTTTAATTTAATTAGTCCGGGTGTTACATCCGTTTAATAAGTTAAAAATTTCCATTGCGGGCCAAGTATCGGACCAAGTCCAAAAATTATCTTTTAATATTATACGATTTAATTTAGTCTATGACTAAATGATTAAATATAACACGCGTCTAACATCCCTATTAATTAAATCCGAATCCCCACCGTGAATCAATTACTTATAGAGATTACCCCCAAATCATCTATAAAAATCTATAAGAATTCATCTAATTGTTTGTAGTCATTAATTTATATCTAAATTACCACCGCGAATTGATTTCTCATAGAAATTACCAAGAATATTTTATATTTTATATTAGATTTTGCAATTCTACGATTATAATTAATCTATAATTAAATTCTAAATATTTTAAATTTTCTAAACCTCCTAACTTCTCTCTAATTTCTATTTATTATTTTTCTTTTCTTTTCTTTTCCTCTCCCCTTTTCTCTCTTTTCCTTTCCCTTTTTCTCTTATTTTTCCTTCCTCTCTCTCTCTGTTTCCTTCTCTCTCTCTTCCTCTTTTCTTTTCTTTTTCTTTTTTTTTCCTCCTCTCTCTCTCTCTTTTTCTTTTTCTTCTCTCTCTCTCTCTCTCTCTCCCGGCCCCTTCCTCTCTCTTTCTCTCTTCTTTTCTCTCCTTCTCCCTTTCTTCTTCTTCTCCCTCGGCTCTCCCTTTCTTTCTCTCTCTCGCGGCTCTCCGCCTACCCACGGCATCGGCGACCTAAGGGGGGGGCAGCGGCTCACCAACGGTGGCGGCGGCGACGACGGCGGCTGTGACGAAGGCGGCAACTACGACGGCGCACGGCGTAGCACCCGGAGGCGACGGCACGGCGGCACGAATACGGCGACGCGGCGGCTCGACGATGGCGCGTGGAGAGGGGAAGAAGAGGGGAAAGATGGGGAATGGGGGTGGGGTGGAGAAGAGGGGGAGGCCGGGGTTTTATAGGGGAAGAGGGGGGGGAAGAAAGGAGAGGGGATGGCGGCGGCTTCAATGGCGACGTGACGGCGGCGTGGCTGCGCGGGGCGCGAGGCGACGAGGGGACGGGCGTGCTGCGCGGCGGCATGGGGGACAGAGCGACGTGCGGCGATGGGGCGGGCGTGCGGCGCGGCGGAAAAGGGGAGGGGCAGAACGACGTGCGGGGTGGCGACGTGACGATGTGACGATGTGACGACGTGACGACGTGACGAGCGGCGGCGCGGAGCTCAAGACGACGGTAATGCGCGCGGCGCGGCGACGGGTCGCGCGTGTGGCGCGGGCTCGAGGCGACGACGACGCGTGCGGCGTGGCGACGGGACGCGCGTGTGGCGCGGGCTCGAGGCGACGACGACGCGTGCGGCGTGGCGACGGGACGCGTGTGTGGCGCGGGCTCGAGGCGACGACGACGCGTGCGGCGCGGCGACGGGACGGGCGCACGGCGCGGGCTTGAGACGACGGCGACGCGACGGCAGCACGAGGCGACAGCGGCTCGCGCGGTGCGGCAGCGGCGGTGCGCGGCGTGATGATGGCGACGGCGACGGGACGGGGAGGCGGAGCGGCGCGGGGCGACAGAGGAGGGGTTAGGGGACCACGACGCGCGCGCGGCGGCAACGATGGCGCGTGGGGCGGCGGCCTAGGGAAGGCAGAGCGGCGCACGGCGCGCGGGGCGACGGGACGGCGTGCGCGCGGCAGGGGCGCGCGAGGCTCGGCGCGCGGCGCGCGGGGTAGAGGAGGGCTGGGCTAGGGTTCCACGTCGAGCACCTTGCGGGCAATGAACAGTGACATTTCCGATTTTCCCGATTTTAGCCTATTTTCCATTTAAATTTAATTTCGCAATTTCTAAATGTTGTAAAATTGATTTTTATTCATTATGTGTGTTATTCCAACTATTGAATCTACTCTAGATAAATTTTACTCATATTTTTATTTGTATTATTTATTTGAATCTTTAATTAGTGTTAATTCTTATTCCCTCGCATTTAAATTAAATTGATACAAATATGATCGCGAAAATATTTTATTTATCTCTATCCACACTTAATCTTTATTTTAAATTATGTTTGTTTTACTATTTTATTTTTAGGATTATAAGCAATTAATTATTCTCCACACTCAATTAGTGAACTTCGAAATCGAATCAAATAAAATAGGCGAATAAGATCGGCATGATGCAATTAATTAAAAGGTTTTTGAAAATCCATATTTTTAGGGTTTTGTTTTTATTGGTCAAATTTTCAGGATGTTACAAACCTACCCCCCTTAAATAAATCTCGTCCCGAGATTTCTTACCGGTTTTCGAATAGATGTGGGTATTCCGTCTTCAAGAACTCTTCGCTTTCCCAAGTGGCTTCATCCTCAGTGTGATTACTCCATTGTACCTTGTACATACGCCACGATTTGGTCCTAGTCCTCTTTTCTGCTTCATCCAATATCCGGATCGGGTGCTCTGGATACGTGAGATCATTGCTAATGTGAATCTCCTCCAGCGGAGCTTGTTCTTCCGGCACTCGTAAGCATTTCTTTAATTGCGACACATGGAAGACTGGGTGTACATCGGCGATATTTTCGGGTAGCTGTAGCTGGTAGGCAACTTCTCCTCGTCTAGCGAGGATTTGAAAAGGTCCCACATATCTTGGCGCTAGTTTTCCTTTAACCTTAAACCTTTTCGTTCCCCTCATTGGTGAAACCTTTAGATAAACGTAATCTCCTTCCTTAAACTCTAGGTTTCTTCTTCGGGTGTCCGCGTAACTCTTCTGCCGTGATTGTGCCACTTTTAAACGGTCTCGAATCAGACGAACCTTTTCTTCGGCCTCTTTGATGATGTCAGGTCCAAATACCGCCCGTTCTCCTGTCTCGGACCACATTAGAGGGGTTCGACATCGTCGACCAAACAATGCCTCATTGGGTGACATTTTTAGGCTTGCTTGAAAGCTGTTGTTATAGGAGAATTCAGCGTAGGGCAAACATCTCTCCCAGTCCTTGCTAAAATCCAATGCACAAGCTCTCAACATGTCCTCCAGAACCTGGTTGGTTCTCTCTGTCTGGCCATCTGTTTGTGGGTGATAAGCTGTGCTGAACGCAAGGTAACTCCCTAGGGCTTCATGTACTTTCTCCCAGAAATGAGAGGTAAACTGGGTGCCTCGATCAGATATAATCCTCTTAGGTACACCATGAAAACATACTATCCTGGTCATGTATAACTCGGCTAGCTTGGCACTACTATAATTTGTCTTAACGGGGATGAATCTTGCCGTCTTGGTGAGTCGATCCACAATCACCCAGATGGAATCATATCCTGTTGCAGTCTTGGGCAATCCAACAATAAAATCCATACCTATCTCATCCCATTTCCATTCGGGAATCCTAATGGGTTGCAGCAAACCTGCCGGTCTCTGGTGCTCAGCCTTCACCTTCTGACAAACGTCACAGAGCGCTACGTACTCTGCCACATCTCTCTTCATGTTGGGCCACCAGTATCCTTCCTTCAGATCTTGGTACATCTTGGTACTTCCGGGGTGCAATGAATATGCTGATTCGTGAGCTTCTTTTAGGATTAATCTTCTCAGTCCACCCTGCTCGGGTACATAAATCCTCTTTTTGTACCATAGGACATCCTTCTCGTCGGTTGAAAATTCCTTTGCAAAGCCTGCAGCTAGACGTTCCCTCACCTCTCGGATTTCCTTGTTGTCCTTCTGGGCCTCTTCAATTTGGGTCCTCAAAAGAGGTTGAATGTCCAAGGTGTTTATCTGTCCATGAGGTACTATACGTAGGTTTAGTTGGGCCATTTCCTCCTTAAGCTCAGGAGCCATTCCTTCCGCCTCAAGATGATTGCAATGGCTCTTCCGACTCAACGCGTCAGCCACAACGTTTGCCTTGCCAGGGTGATAGTGAACCTCCAAGTCATAATCCTTGATTAATTCCAACCACCGTCTTTGCCTCAAGTTGAGGTCTGACTGGGTAAAGATATACTTCAGACTCTTGTGGTCAGTGTAGATATCGCAGTGGTTTCCTATCAGATAATGTCTCCAAATCTTCAGCGCATGAACCACAGCTGCAAGTTCTAGGTCATGGGTAGGGTAGTTTTCCTCATGTGGTCGCAATTGTCGCGACGCATAGGCTACAACCTTTCCGTCCTGCATTAGTACTCCTCCTAGCCCTTGTCTCGATGCATCACAATATATAACAAAGTCTTTCCGGATGTCAGGAAGAACTAAAATAGGTGCCGAGGTCAGCTTTTCCTTGAGCTGCTCAAAGCTTTTCTGACACTGTTCTGACCACGCAAACTTCTTTTCTTTCTTGAGTAGTTGTGTCATTGGCCGGGCTATCTTAGAGAATCCTTCAATGAACCTCCGGTAGTATCCGGCCAAGCCTAGAAAACTCCGAATTTCAGTCACAGACTTGGGTACCTTCCATTCCGTAACGGCCTCCACTTTAGCAGGGTCCACTGCTACTCCGCCGGCTGAGATCACGTGGCCTAGAAAAGCGACTTCCTTCAACCAGAACTCACACTTGCTAAATTTGGCATATAATTTGTGTTTCCGAAGTTTCTCGAGTACCAAACGCAAGTGCTCAGCATGTTCTTCTTCGTCTTTGGAGTAGATTAATATATCGTCGATGAATACTACCACAAATTTGTCCAGGTAATCCATGAACACCTTGTTCATGAGGTTCATAAAGTATGCTGGGGCGTTGGTTAAACCAAACGACATTACAGTGAACTCATACAACCCATAGCGTGTTGAGAACGCGGTTTTGGGTATATCCCCGGTCCTAATTTTCAATTGATGGTATCCTGATCGAAGATCAATCTTAGAGAACACCTTCGCTCCTTTGAGTTGATCAAAAAGATCATCGATCCGTGGTAGTGGATACTTGTTCTTGATAGTTACTTCGTTCAGTGAACGGTAGTCTACACACATCCTCATGGTACCATCTTTCTTCTTGACGAATAGCACTGGGGCTCCCCAAGGTGACGAACTGGGGCGTACAAATCCCTTTTCTTGCAACTCTCTGATTTGCTTTTTAAGTTCCTCTAACTCATTGACTGGCATCCGATAAGGTCTCTTGGATATGGGAGCAGTTCCGGGTATCAGATCAATAATGAACTCTATATCACGATCTGGTGGCATCCCAGGTAAATCTTCTGGAAACACATCGGCAAATCGTTGCACTATAGGCATTCCTTTCAGAGGTAGCATGGTAAATATGCCTCCGGCACGTTCGGTTAGTCTAGGATCTTGATCCATCGTTGCTCTCATGTCCGACCCCCAAGGTGTGGTCAGGGTAACTTCCCTACGTCTGCAGTCGATTACCCCTCTGTTCTTTGTTAACCAATCCATCCCCAATATGACATCCAGGGTCTGGGGTATCAAAACCATAAGGTTGGAGGGAAACACCACATCCCTAAGACGGACAGGTACATCTATGCAAGCATGACTCACAGTTATCTCGCCCCCAGGTGAGTGTACTATCATAGGTTTTCTAAGTCTCACTAGAGTTAAGTTGTGCTTTTGACTAGCCTTCAAAGATATGAATGAATGCGATGCGCCAGAATCGAAAAGGACTTTAACCGGGGTAGAATTGATAGAGAACATACCCATTAGTACGCCCTGATCTTCCTGGGCCTCTTCAGCTCGGACATGGTTCACTTGTCCGCGCCCAAATCCTGTAGCGGTCCTGTTCGTTTGTGGAGTCTTGAACAGGCCTCGTCCGACAGCAGGGGCAGTGGTCCCACGAACAGTGATCGCATTGGCGCCAGTACGGACAGGAGTCTTGCGTGGATGAGGGCAATTGTTGGCGTAGTGCCCATACTCCCCGCAATTGAAGCAGTTCACATGCCTCCTGGCCCCAGGGGCAGCCAGAGTTGGTGTAGGGGTGCGGTTCTGAATCGCAACTGGCCTGTTGAAGTTGCTAGGTGCAGCAGGGCGGTGGGTGGCCACAATAGGGGGCTTCCACCCAGACGAAGTGGCTCCCTTGAGTCGCTGAGGCACTCCCTGAGGTGTGCGATTCATAGCAAGCCTCCTCTTGCGATTGTGTTCTACAGTCCTCTGATCATTTTCCAATCTAACAACTTTGTTGATCAGGCTCTGGAAGCTATCATGGTCTTGCCCAATCATAGGTCCACGCAACTCATCATTCAGCCCTTCTATGAACTTGTCGATCTTTTCTTCTTCATCGACAAGATCTCCGACTGCATAGCGGGCCAACTGAGTAAATCGGTTCAGATATTCCTGCACCGTTGTGTTTCCTTGTCGCAGCCTTCTGAACTCGTTCTTCTTCATACGCATTACCGCAGCAGGTACGAAGTTCTCGCGGAAGGCTGCAGTGAACTCTTCCCAAGTGGGTTCTCCAGCGTCCTCTTCCCGAGCTTCCTTGTAGGTATCCCACCAATCACCAGCGGGTCCCTCCAGTTGGTTTACTGCGAAGATCACTTTGTCGGCTTCGCGTACCCGGACAAGGGTTAGTTTCTTCTCGATGATACGCAGCCAATCTTCCGCTTCCATAGGCTCGTCTGCCGTTGCGAACGTGGGTGGCTTGGTCCTCATGAATTCTCCAAAGCTTGATCCTCCGCGGTTGCCTTGGTTGTTTGCAATGGCTTGCAGAAGCTGGGTTTGAGTGGCCATAACTCCGGCCAGTGTGGTTAGGTCAAGTGTCGAAGTTTCTTCATTGCTGGTCGACGCCCTACGTCGGCTTGCCATCTGTGTAGGCCGATTAAGTAAGTATCCTAATTTTCTAACTAGTTCTTATGGTTTTATCCCATTAAGGGAGTTGTTTTGGTGTGAACTTTGTTTTGCAAGCTTGGTGGAATAAACTCATTTATAACACAACAGCAATAATATCATAAATAACATCACAGAGTTCCACAAATAGTACATAAATCATGATGCAATCGACTGCATACATACGCAGTCCAAATAAGGTTCACCCAACAGGTACATCAAACTAACCATCAAACTACTCGTTAATCTAGGTAAGGGGTAGGGGTGTGTCTCGCATACTATCCTAAAAGAAACCATCTGAAGCGAGATCGAAGCTGTAATCATCCTCTGGTCTAGTCGTCCAACCATCCGCAGGATCCTGGGGCAGGTAGAGGGTGGTCGCTGGCACGGGCAAACCTGAGTCCCCACGGCTCGGAAGTAGTGGCCTCTGAATCAGGCTTGGGCTTCTTGCCCGGAGGTCGTGTGCTCTTGCGAGCAGTGCTGAGGGTGCGAGGGCCTCCGAGGAAGGTGATGCGGGGAACAGGGATCTCATCCTCTGAAGAATCAGTGGTGTCTGACTCGACGTCGGTTCCCCCTGTCTCGGAGTCGACCTGGATCGGGGTCTCCAAACTGGAACCCAGCTGCGGAGAAGGTATAGGGATCTGTGGAGTGTGCACAATCTCCGGGGCAGGTGGCGGTGTCACTGTCGGGTCCACCAAGTAAGGTGCCGACTCAGTAGCCAACATGCCCGCCTCTCCCAAAAGAGCGTGAAAAGCTGGTGGGTATGGCGGAGTGAGGAAAAAGTAGCGGTCACGCCCTACTGCTGTGGAAGTAGAAGCCCCTGTGGTGCTGGCCGTGGCTGCTCGAAGCTGCGCCTCCAGCTGACTGACGTGCTCCTGACTCTCCCTCAGCTGCTCCTCAAGCGTATCCATCATCCCGCGGCGCTCGTTGTACTGATCGGACAACTGCTGGAACTGGTCGCCGTGGGCCTGGAGCTGTGCCTTCAGTGAGTCTATCTCACTGCCCCAAGCCTGGTGCTCCTCCTCCAGCTGAAGCTGCTGCGCCGTGAGGTCAGTCACCTCGGTCTCTAACTCTCCCACACGCCTCTGCTGGTCGTCGATCTCTAACAGAGCCTCCTCGTAAAAGTCGTCTGCTGCCTCAGCCCATCGTGACAGTCGGGTCACTATCGGGTTGTAGCAGCAAGGCGTGTCCTGAACTGTGCAGACGGAGTTGCTCTCCTCTCGAAATGGGTGGTGAGCAAACTCAGTACTCGACAACTCAGCTCGGTGGATAGAGCTAAGTCGAAGGAAGGCCTCCCGTGCTGCATCCTGCATCGCGGTCTCCGGTAGGTCGCGACGGTGTCGTGTCGGAAAGCTGTAGTCTAACTCCGGAGGAACTCGCGTGTGAACCTCGACCCGAGCCTCCCAAACAGATCCACACGGCCTCACTCGGTAGATCGGAGAGCTGGGGTATCGCAGACGCCTCATCAGCCGGTGTAGCTCGATGACGTAACCCTCCGAGCGGGGTACGCTCATCTCCCAAGCGGCGGGTGAATCCTGATCTGCCATCTAATTTTAAGAAAAACCCAAGGTCAGCTAAGAGTAAAAACTTATTTTGTAAAGAGAATAGCTAAGAGTAAGAAAAAAAAATCGTTCTGAGTTTTGTAAACATAGCGTTTTTATTTTTGAAAGTACTACTAAGTGGGAATTTCTCCCTTGGCCAACTTAGAAAAGGGGTGGGGCGCCTTTTGGTCTTTTCCTACAGTCGTATGGCTCTGATACCAGCTCTGTGGACCCCCGTTTTTATAACAGGAATCAGTCGTGTGAACAGTACCATTTCCCTGGATCAAGTAGTCTGGTACACACGAATTCATAGCTGAAATACCGAGTATACATACACGAATGTCTAGGACGAGTTATTACATCATAAGCCCGCAGGCATAGTCTTAATCATCGGACCGAATGGTCCGGAATACATTCAAAAACAGAATAGGTAAGGCAGCGGAATGGAGGCAGCGGCACGCCATTGCCACAGGCAACGACCGTATCTAAGACCTATTGAACCCCATCGTCTTCATCACCCTCCTGATAGTAGGCATAGGGGTCTTCCGACGCTTCATCTCCAGCCTCTGATTAAGTTTGTATATTGCAAGGGTGAGTACCAACCGTACTCAACAAGTCATCACAGCAACAATGCACATGACAGGGATATTTGAAGGATGGTTATGGTTCTTTTGCGCAAAGCAAGATTTATAATTCTTTTCACAACCCTAAGACCTAGCATAGACTGATCAAGTTTTAATACCAGTGTTCATATTAGACAATGACGGTTCTGTCCACCATCCATTGTGATCCCAAGGATGGCTTCCCGCCATTGAGTCGTCATGGTTTTCTGAGGACATCCACATTCCCTCATCTCAGGAAGTGGCTCCATCAGCATAGAAATCATCATGCAATATCCCAACCCACACAAGTTAAGAATTCAGAGTCTAGCCAAGTGTAACACATGTCCCGGTGCTCAATAACCGCGAGCACGGCTATTCGAATAGTTTTGGTTTACTCACACTGCAGTGGATGTACACTTTACCCGCACTCCGCGACTGCCCAACACATGAGCCTCGTCCCAACACATGAGACGCGTCACGGCAAAGCTTTTCGATAACCTCGCATTGGCAGTACCCGCTCCATGAACTTCACATCCTCATACACTCTAGGCGTACACGGTTTCTAGCAGTGTGAGGAGTTCTGGCGCACCCGGGGAGGAAAGACTCACACATGCATTAAGTTAATTATGTTTAATTTCTCACATGGCAGTCCTACCGATGGCGACACCACTGTAGACACCCGCCTCGCGGTTCTACCAATGGCTGCCCCACCGTAGAGCCCCTGCCTCACACATCAAGAATCCACTATGCATGGATACTGCCTCCGCTCAGCTATCTATTCCGCTAGGTCTATACCCATACGAGAAGTGCGGTTGTACGGGGGTCGTTTCATGCTTAACTTCATGGCTCGGTCCTTAATTGACCGGGGACGGTACTAGCCTTTTCCGGATACCACCCAAATCCTCCGTCCGCCCCAGTCGAAAACATTTGTTTAATTTTATTTCTCCTTTCACAAATCATGTCATCAACATCATGGCACTGTGGCGCTCATGTCTCCACATGCCGTATCTCAATTACCTCCCCAAAGGTAATTGCCCAAGCATATAGCCTTTGATAAATATGAGTATGCATGATTCTAAAATAGCATTTCTAAGCAATTGTCATAATTGACTAGGGACCCATACGTATTTATGGTTACAAAGATTTAAGGGTAAACAATAATCAAGGCATGGCATAATCGCAAGTAGGATATTCATCATTGCATGCAATTTTATTTGTAAACAAAACAATTTCGCAATTGGGATCAACATGTTCAAGGGATAGTGATGACTTGCCTTGCTCAAGGTCTTGCGGGTCTTGGTCTTCACTTGGATCTGCAACTCCCTCGGGCTCTATAGTTACGTGCGAAAATTGATTTGAATTCGGTTAGAATTCAAATAAAAATCCAAATAAATCCAAATAGAAGTCGAATGCGAAAATCGATTCTTTTTATTAACTTTACTATTCGCGAACTAGGGCCAACCCAATTTCGATTTATATATCCTAAATTATTTTTATGGTATAAATATTTTGTTATCGTAAGTTTTTAATTTAATTAGTCCGGGTGTTACATCCGTTTAATAAGTTAAAAATTTCCATTGCGGGCCAAGTATCGGACCAAGTCCAAAAATTATCTTTTAATATTATACGATTTAATTTAGTCTATGACTAAATGATTAAATATAACACGCGTCTAACATCCCTATTAATTAAATCCGAATCCCCACCGTGAATCAATTACTTATAGAGATTACCCCCAAATCATCTATAAAAATCTATAAGAATTCATCTAATTGTTTGTAGTCATTAATTTATATCTAAATTACCACCGCGAATTGATTTCTCATAGAAATTACCAAGAATATTTTATATTTTATATTAGATTTTGCAATTCTACGATTATAATTAATCTATAATTAAATTCTAAATATTTTAAATTTTCTAAACCTCCTAACTTCTCTCTAATTTCTATTTATTATTTTTCTTTTCTTTTCTTTTCCTCTCCCCTTTTCTCTCTTTTCCTTTCCCTTTTTCTCTTATTTTTCCTTCCTCTCTCTCTGTTTCCTTCTCTCTCTCTTCCTCTTTTCTTTTCTTTTTCTTTTTTTTTTTCCTCCTCTCTCTCTCTCTCTTTTTCTTTTTCTTCTCTCTCTCTCTCTCTCTCTCCCGGCCCCTTCCTCTCTCTTCTCTCTTCTTTTCTCTCCTTCTCCCCTTTCTTCTTCTTCTCCCTCGGCTCTCCCTTTCTTTCTCTCTCTCGCGGCTCTCCGCCTACCCACGGCATCGGCGACCTAAGGGGGGGGCAGCGGCTCACCAACGGTGGCGGCGGCGACGACGGCGGCTGTGACGAAGGCGGCAACTACGACGGCGCACGGCGTAGCACCCGGAGGCGACGGCACGGCGGCACGAATACGGCGACGCGGCGGCTCGACGATGGCGCGTGGAGAGGGGAAGAAGAGGGGAAAGATGGGGAATGGGGGTGGGGTGGAGAAGAGGGGGAGGCCGGGGTTTTATAGGGGAAGAGGGGGGGGAGAAAGGAGAGGGGATGGCGGCGGCTTCAATGGCGACGTGACGGCGGCGTGGCTGCGCGGGGCGCGAGGCGACGAGGGGACGGGCGTGCTGCGCGGCGGCATGGGGGACAGAGCGACGTGCGGCGATGGGGCGGGCGTGCGGCGCGGCGGAAAAGGGGAGGGGCAGAACGACGTGCGGGGTGGCGACGTGACGATGTGACGATGTGACGACGTGACAACGTGACGAGCGGCGGCGCGGAGCTCAAGACGACGGTAATGCGCGCGGCGCGGCGACGGGTCGCGCGTGTGGCGCGGGCTCGAGGCGACGACGACGCGTGCGGCGTGGCGACGGGACGCGCGTGTGGCGCGGGCTCGAGGCGACGACGACGCGTGCGGCGTGGCGACGGGACGCGCGTGTGGCGCGGGCTCGAGGCGACGACGACGCGTGCGGCGCGGCGACGGGACGGGCGCGCGGCGCGGGCTTGAGACGACGGCGACGCGACGGCAGCACGAGGCGACAGCGGCTCGCGCGGCGCGGCAGCGGCGGTGCGAGGCGTGATGATGGCGACGGCGACGGGACGGGGAGGCGGAGCGGCGCGGGGCGACAGAGGAGGGGTTAGGGGACCACGACGCGCGCGCGGCGGCGACGATGGCGCGTGGTGCGGCGGCCTAGGGAAGGCAGAGCGGCGCACGGCGCGCGGGGCGACGGGACGGCGTGCGCGCGGCAGGGGCGCGCGAGGCTCGGCGCGCGGCGCGCGGGGTAGAGGAGGGCTGGGCTAGGGTTCCACGTCGAGCACCTTGCGGGCAATGAACAGTGACATTTCCGATTTTCCCGATTTTAGCCTATTTTCCATTTAAATTTAATTTCGCAATTTCTAAATGTTGTAAAATTGATTTTTATTCATTATGTGTGTTATTCCAACTATTGAATCTACTCTAGATAAATTTTACTCATATTTTTATTTGTATTATTTATTTGAATCTTTAATTAGTGTTAATTCTTATTCCCTCGCATTTAAATTAAATTGATACAAATATGATCGCGAAAATATTTTATTTATCTCTATCCACACTTAATCTTTATTTTAAATTATGTTTGTTTTACTATTTTATTTTTAGGATTATAAGCAATTAATTATTCTCCACACTCAATTAGTGAACTTCGAAATCGAATCAAATAAAATAGGCGAATAAGATCGGCATGATGCAATTAATTAAAAGGTTTTTGAAAATCCATATTTTTAGGGTTTTGTTTTTATTGGTCAAATTTTCAGGATGTTACAAATACTCATCTACAAATAGGATCACTATAGTGGTGATTTTTATTTCATGTGGATAGGTTGTCCTTTTAAATTGGTTTTACCTCTATATGAATCATTATATTTTAATATTTGACCTATAAATTAAATTAGTAATTAACCTTCTCTTTGTATGGCTTTGTTGTGGTGCGTAATTATTTATAGAGTTCATAATAAATATCTTATTTTTATAATTGTTTCTCAGTTGTATAGCTTTAGCTTAATTTTCAATGGTGACAATTTAGAGTTTGGCAAGCAATAACAACCATAACATCCAGCATGATGCAAAAGTTTAAAAAAAAGTTCGAAATTTTAGCAATTTTTATTGTCAGGAATTTTCAGGATGTTACATGAAACTAAAGCTCTCTCAACTTTTATGATACTGTGAGGAATTTGGTTAAAAACTAAAGCTTAGCGAGGAGGTCGACTAAGCGCCAAATTTGGTTAAAAACTTGGGCATGAGTTCGAAACCTACAGATTTGGGGCTGAACTTTGGTTAGGTGATCCGCGCTTCAAGTTATCTTATTGCATTATCAGTGTCTCTTTATTATGTTGTGTTAAAAACTTGGGGATTATGTGGTGCTATGGTACCTTTTGGTCTGTTTGGGCAGTCTATTTGAAGAACTTCGTTGGGAGCTCTATGAGAACTATGAATGGCGTGAGAAATTAAATTTATTCTTGTGCTTGCGCCGCCTAATAATTTTTACTGCATCTCTTGAATGGCGTGAGAAATTATTTGCTACTGCATCATCTCTGTCACACGTTTATTATTTGCATGTGCACCTTGTTTGCCTGAAGCAATTGTTGGTGTGCTGCTTCGTTGCCAACAGAGTGATTTAAGTGGTGTTTGGATCCCTATCACATTGGGTGTTCGACACTAAGAGCCTATTTGGTTCTCTACCCTACCAATTAAATTTTGGCACTACCAATTTTTTGGTAGGGCTAAGTTAGCTAGTCTATGTTTTGTTTAATACCAATATAAAGCCAAAATTTAGTATGAGAGTGAAGAAGATACTAGAATATAGCCAAATTGAGCGTGGGCACTACCCATTGTTTGGCTTCAATCCAAACTAATATGTTTACTATTAAAGTTACCAAAATTTTGGTAGGGTCACGTTTTGGCTTCAATCCAAAACGGCCCTAATTTAGAGTATTAAACATAGACTATTTTAAACCTAATTAATCCATAGTTAGAGAATGTTTACTATAGCATCACATAGGCTAATCATGAATTAATTAGGCAAATAGATTCATCTCGTGAATTAGTCGGTTTTGTTATTAGTCTACGTTTAATACTTCTAATTAGTGTCCAAACATCCGATGTGATAGGACTAGAAATATTTAGCCCCATCGAAACACCCCTATAACTTTGTTAAGGCAGAGGCATATTCTGGATAGAAAAACGTGTCAGCCCAGAGGCAGGAGTTTCAGTGGCACAAGAGAGAACGTTCAACGTTCGCTTATCCATGAGAACGTTGAGAGTGGAGTATCTTTTCTGTTGATAGTATGCCGGATTAAACTAGTAATTGACTTTTCATGTTTAAATTCGAAGATGTATTCATTACTTTGGATGTGTGTGTTCGAAGCAAACCCTTTCTCCTTGTTTGCAAATTGGCTTCGGCGATGCTAGTACTTTCTTTGCTTGAACTGAACTAACTGACAGGTTTGCTAATCGAATGGAGTAGTCCCGGCACACACAGTGGCACGGATACACTAACACAAGATTACTCAGTCATGCTAAATTGTACCGACATAACTATGACTTGTGGAATGACTGCTTTCCTGTTTTTCAGGTCTGATATGGAAACATTTTGTCTAACGTGATCTTTGTTAAGCTTTTGTGCAGGTACCATTGCCTCTGGAATGTTGAGGTTTTGTGCACTAGGTGAATTCTCTTTACGACTACATACTATAGTACTTTGTGCTTCCTTTCCTTCTTAAGAATTTTCTTTTCTGCTCCTTGCTGTTTTGGTTGTACTTACGAATGTTTTCTTTATAACACCTCAGTTCAAAAGTGGATACAGGTGTGATGACGTGTCTATTAGTGTCCTCAACCCTCAATAATCTCACATTAAGCAATATCAAGTAGTACAACGGCTAACCAGTTTATAGCATACTACACAGATCCTGAAAGCTGGCTGGCTACATTGATGTTTATTTAGATCTCAGTGACACCTGTTCTTCTGTTGGATAGAGGTGTTGTATAGTAGCCCTTCGCAGAAGGCGCCATGACCATTGGATTTTTCAGGTTGGTGTGGAGAATTCAGAATTTCGTGATGTTATTTATTCTGACAATGGAACTGTTGGCGAGAGGAATGGATAGAGAGGTATTTCTTCTCTTTACATTGCAGTACTCTAGAAAGTAGAAACCATGACATAGAAACAACCTTTCCTTTTTTTTTTGCTGCCCTCATTAAATTAAAGAACCTGAGAATGACTGTTATGTTCCAAGTTATACTATCTAAGGTTGAAAGTAGAGTCTTTTAATATGATGCTGATGTGGTGTCTGATCTTGATGTACTCTGAAGAATTTTAGGGGCATCACCCGGTCGTCGTTTTGGCACATCCTTGAGCAATTATCTAACTAAACTAGAGAGATTCCAGGGCACATGTTCTTCTTTGTGCATGAAGTGCTGGTTCACAGCATGAACCGATGATCCTTGATCGGCTTTACCAATTATATCTTGTACTAATATAGTTAATTTTGCTAGACTGAACACATATTTGATGCATAAATAAATCTTGCTACTATTTGTACATATTGGTGAAGTTCTGTTTACATAATTACTATATGAGTTATAATTTTGTTGCAGCTGTATGTATTTTTCATACATGTGTATTTTCACCATGCCACATCCCACATGCGTGCAAAATACGGATGTATATATAAATTCTAAGCACCTGAGAAGTTTGTATCTTCACTCTTACATGCATTTTCACTATTATTATGCCTTTATTTTTGAAGATCTATTGATTGGTATTACAATCCGGGGTTTCTACTGGTATATTCTGAAACCTTCAAATAAAATACCCGGCCCCCTCCAAAGCTGGGCCTCAATGTGCAGTCTTCCCTCCACATCTTCTTCTGCTTACTTTCTTTCTGGCTTGACAGGGCGTTCTTGTCTCTAGCTGCTGTTCCTCTTCATAACCTGAGTAGACAGCACAGCGGTGAATCGAGGAGGAAAGGCACTGAACATTCAGCAGCATACTGATGAAATTGAGAAACATATGCATGTGTACAAGAATCGATGGAACGATTGTACTAATATAATTTAGTTACCTGCAGGTATGGAAGAGCCATCGACGATATTGGTGTCGAAGCTGCTGGGTTGTCGTGTGTAGAGCACGTACCATTTCCTGGGGTTGTGTCCATCGCGCGCATGGGCGTTGACGTGCTGGATATGCCTCAACTTGCCAAACTCAAGGCCTGAATCTCCCATGGCAATGGCCGCGAGCAGTGCGAGGCTGCAGTCAAGCAGGAGATGCCTGGGGCTTACATTCTCCACGTAATCAGGGAGCGTCTCCATGCGGTAATCCTCCAGCCCAACCCTCTGGATTGCAGGCACGCCATGCAGCACTCGCAACTTTGGGCACTTGACAATGGTGAGCTTCTGCAGCCTGGGGAGGTCGGTGATCCTCTCCAGGCTGGGGTTGTGAAACGCATCGAGCTCAACAACGGAAGGCAAGCTCTCCAGCGAGATGAGGTGCTGGACCTCATATACATGTAGCTTCTTGAGAGCCCTCGCATGGAAGGCGAGGCCTGGAGGAAGAAGCCTCAGCTTGCACCTGCTGAGCAGGAGCAGCTCAAGGACAGGCATGGCATGCACATCAGCTCGCTCCTCCCACTGCCACTCCTCCCATTCCACCATTCCGATCAACTCCAGCCTCTGCAATCTGGGAAATGCTGCTGCTGCAGGATGGCGATGTCTGTCGGGTCGCAGGAAATCATGGCCTACACGCTTGATTGCCGGTGCACTGTCAACCTGCAGGAGCTGCAGACAGGGGAGCTGACACAGACCATCAGGGAGCTGGGCGCACATGGCAAGGTCATCCATCGTCAGGAACCTGAGGAACTTGAGTGCCACGGCTGCCGTCGACGACATCATCCACCTCGGCAGCCGATGCCCCAAGTACCCTCCGATGTCCAGGATCTCTACGCAGGACGGAGGACAGAGCTCGTCAAACACCACCTCAATTCGTGTCTGCTCTTCCTCTGATGCTCTTCTTTTCTCGGTGACCAACCCGTCGTCGTCCAGTCTGCTGCTGCATCCCAACGTCAAGTAGGTGAGATGCTTCTTGGAACCAAGCCTTGCCATTGTCGCAAACGAGGCTGATGATACATTCTCGAGACCCTTAATTGCAAGATCTCTGAGCTGGGAAAGAGGTCCCAGTTCTTCCAAGCTGCACCAATCACCTCGCATGTGAGCTGGAAAACCATACAGTTTCCTCAAATTTGATAGGCCACAGAACCCCCTTGGTATGCCTTCATCTACACTCGTGCCAGTAAGGCTAAGATATCTCAGCTGCCCAAGCTTTACAATGCTGTCAGGAAGTTCCTTCACATTTTCACATCCTCTAAGGCTAATGAGCTGCAAGAACCTCATCTTGCCGATGTTTTCTGGTAGTCCACATATATCAGAGTACCGAATGGACAGATATCTCAAGTGCTTCAGTTGATACAGGGTGTCAACCAGTGCAGCAACATTTGCTGATTGTATATGCAGGATCCTCAGGCTTGAAAAGGGGCTAAATGAATCACCGGGATTAACCTTGAATTGCCCGATTGCTATCAGAGTTCTCAGTGATCTCTGTTCTTGTAACATGCTCCACTGCAACTCACCAGATGATTCGGATCCTCTGCTTTCTATACACAGCCGACGAAACTTTTCTGAACTGAGCTGGCCAATCTTACCGATCTCTCCTGCGTGAGCTGCAAGTGCTTCATCTCCCAACACGCACTGGGCAAATGAGCGAACAACATCGTGCATATTGCAATGATATTGGTCAATGTACTCTTTCTCTGGCTCTATGAGGTTCCGCGCGATCAACTCCTTGTAATACTGCCTTCCTGATTCCTCTAATTCATCTGATGAGCTTCCATGGACAAATCCTTCACTGATCCACATACCAACAATAATGTCATAACCAAACACTATGTTCTTGGGGAGAAGGGAGTAGTGCAGAAAGCATTGCTTCAAACAGGGTGAGAGATCTTCATAGCTTAAGTATACAGCATAGTTCAGCTCTTCGGGCATTCCAACGATCGACCGTGCAGAATCATTCAGAACCTCCTCCCAGTCAGTCCGACTTCTCTCTTTCTGACACAAGAGTCCTCCCATCACTTTGATTGCAAGTGGCAAGCCATCACATTTCTCTATAATTTCCATTCCGACATCCTGGAGCATATCTATGTTGGCTTCATCCATCTCATTCGAGACAACCTGCAGGCAGTTGAAGCAAATAGAATTGGTAAGCAAAGCATAAACAATAGTGTTGTCCTCCTATACTACTTCCTTTGGACATGCATAAATATTTGACTCCTAGAACAAGATTCGGTCAAGGTTTTGCGTTACGCATACCCTAAAATCTATGATATTGTAAAATTTACTCAAATAAATATGAAATAATTATAGCCAGAGAAAGTAGGGAAGCATGCAGTAGCACAGCACCTGCTTCTTGAGTAATGTCCAGGCATCTTGAGGCCCTAGTTTGTCGACATGGTGGTAGGGCTGCAGTGCTTTCATGGCTCGAGCAACTCTCTCATCTCTGGTGGTGACGATGACTCGGCTACCTCCACCACCTCCAGGCGCAGCAGCATTGGACAAGGGTGTCTCGAGCACATCCTCCCATGCCTTGTGGCTCCACACATCATCCATGACCAGCAAGAGCCTCCTGCCCGCCAAGGCGGCGGTAAGGATTGGGCAGAGCACGGCCATGGATTTCTCGCCGCGGTGGTCTCCTCCGGCGAGGGTGATGGCGTTCCGGAGCAGCTCAAGCTTGTCCCAGTCCTGGTTGACGCTCAGCCATATCCTCTTGTCGAACTTGTCCCTGATGGTGTCGTGGTTGTACACCTCCCGGGCCAGGGTGGTCTTGCCGATCCCTCCCACGCCGACAATGGCGACCACCACCGTGATGCTGCTCCTGCTCGAAGACGACGACGACGACTTGTCAGTCAGCATCTCGACAAGTTCTCTGGTGTCCTCTTTGATCTTCTCCCCGACCACCACGCCCGATCGGACAGGCTCCCCCGTTGTCTCGCGGTTGGGAGCTGGCCGAAGCTTGGTGCTGTAAGACGCGAGGTTGACGAAGCTGAAGTGAGCACTCCTCGTCTTGATGTCGTCCAGCCTCCGGTTGATCGCCCTGATGCGGCGGCCGATGTGGTGGGCGAAGAGGGGGTCCCGGAGGCAGAAGAGCAGCGGGTTGCAGCTGCAAGCAGCCAGGTCCATGGCCATGGCCCTGAGCCTGAGGTGGCAGATGTCGAGGATGTCGACAGCGTCGTACATGGCGTCCTTGAGCTCCCTCACCCACCCCTGCACGCTCCGGTCGCTGATGTTCCTCCTGTCGGCGTCGGCGAGGAATTTCTTGAGGTCGCCCAGCGTGACGCCTAGCCTGTTGATCTCGCCGGACACTCCCAGCAGCATGCACATCTCCTCTCTCGCCATCTCCGCCACCATCCTCTGCACGTAGGACGCAAAAGCATCCAGCACCACCGCCATTGTTACCTACCTTACCGCCCGGCCAGCCAATTGCTGCTTTCTCAGCTGCGGGTAACAAGCAGATCGAGACACAAGTTTTTTTGGCCGTGCACTTGTTTACCTGCAATTGCATTTTGTTTGGCCACAAGGACGGCGGGGAATTTTACAATTGGCTACGTGTGGAGCTTAATTAATTTTCTTCTTCCTCTTCTCTTTGTTTATATTTCTTTTTCTTTTGAACGGACTTTTGTTTATGTTTTTGATAATATATATGACAACACTATATATGTTCCCCGCAAAAAAAAAAAAGAGACAACACTATATATGTTATTACTCCTAAGGTGGTGTTACTATAATGCGAGCAAATGATGAAATTAAGGAAGTTGGAATAAGCTCAACGAAAACTCAATGATTACATTTTCCTTTTTTTTAAAAAAAAGTGCCACTCACAAACAAGGGTTGAACAATTCCCCATGATTATCCCAACTTTGTTTCCTCCCTCTTTTATTTATTTTTGCTAGGTTGTCCATCGTCAACACTGTCCCACCCACAGCATAGGTAGAAAATACTTTGATCTTAAATTAACCTTAATCTCCTTAATTTGGGACCCTCCAAGAGCGATATGATGTCTCTAGGGAAAACCTAAGGACTAGAACCTCCCTATGGCTTCAAAATTTCTATTGACTTGACCCCGTTTAGATAGGATTAAAACTTTTAAGTCCCTATTACATTGGATGTTTGGACACTAATTATAAATATTAAACATAGACTATTAATAAAACCCATCTATAATCTTGACTAATTCGCGAGACAAATCTATTGAACCTAATTAATTCATGATTAGTCTATGTGATGCTACATTAAACATTCTCTAATTATGGATTAATTAGGCTTAAAAAATTTGTCTCGCGAATTAGCTTTCATTTATATAATTAGTTTTATAAGTACTCTATATTTAATACTCTAAATTAGTGTCTAAATACAAGAACTAAAGTTAAGTCCCTGGATCCAAACACCATCTACACTACAACTGACCCCTCTCATGTGGTATGTCATATTCTTTTCAGTGCCGCTGGCTATTGTTTATAGTCTCTTCATCAGATGCAACCTGTTTAAAGTGGTCCACCCCATCAACTAAAGCAACATGGAAATAGAACAAAAAAAAAAAAAGAGGAATGGGGAAGAGTGGGAAACAGAAGTAATGATTGACAAGGATTTGATGGAGATGGTAGTAAACAGTGGGGAAAAATATTAAAAAGAAAAAAAATCACTTTTCCAACTGCTATAAGATTAAAGGTTAACATTTGAGTAAATAGTTTTTTTTAATAACTTTTCATATTAAGAATTTGCATGCTGTTATTCAATTGATACTACACTAGTGGCTAACATCTAGTATTTCGTTGAAAATGTGGTTTGCCATACTGCCTTATCAACAACCATAAAGTAAACACATGGATAGCTCACTACATTGCTCTCAAATGGTAGTAGAAATAAGTAATCCAAACATACCATTGATCTTATTTAAACGAAGGGTTCAGATTTATTTATACGACCACCCCAAATAGTGGTAGTAGAAACGTGGAGGAACATTATTATTCAAAAAAAATAGGAGCGGAGGGGTATAATTGTCATTTAGTAGTGACTAAACTTTTTTTCCCTCTTTTTTGGCTTATTTCTATGGAATATGAGCAATCCTAGCGCAATGGATGACCACTGATCGATCTAGCCGGAAAAAAAATAAATGACAAAGTTACTCCTAATCAATATATTAGTAAATTACTAATTTACCTTTAATAATGAACGGATCAAATCATTTCTACTGGTAGTATAATACTACGAGTAGAGAGCACCGGAGCATCAAGCCATCACTCACACACACATGTAATATTAATGTGTTGGAGGTAATCCTTCTGGCCATAAACACATGTTATTTTGTTGGAGTATATCATTACATGTTGTAGTTAGCCAATAAAATTGTAATACGAGACAACGATCTGGAGTATAAGAAGTGCTTATCGTGCAAGGATGGGCTATAAAATTCGGACTCTTAATTGAACCTGATATATATTTTATAGATAAGCAAATAATGTCTACTTCCTCAGTCCCATATTAAGTTCATTTCTAGCTCATTTTATTTGTCTCAAAATAAATTCACTTTTAGAGTAATCATTGTATCGAAATTTGTAAAAGTGAAGAATAGTTGTGTTGGAATTTGATAAAGTAGGGATATTCTTTTTTTATATGTGTGTAATGGATGAAAAATAAACTTATTTTGAGACGGATGTAGTAAATGTATTACTATTGTTTTTTCTTCATGAAAGATTTTTTTTTCAAATAATGAACTGAAAGATACTTCCATCTGACAGATGTGTTCACAACTTCACATCGATAAATTACAGAGAAGAACCTAAAAGCAGTGTGAGCAAATATCACACAATTTCCAGGACTCGGTAGTCAGGCGTCAACGATCGAGTCAAGGCCGAATCTAAGAGTTTTCTTTTCTTTCCTGCCTGGAAGATCTAAGAGAGTTTTCTAATAAGTCGTCGTCGTAAAGTGTTATCGAGATTCGTGTGAAGAATATATAATCCATATAAATCCGAGTGCAGGTAGTGTATACTAGTCCTGGCACATTGCATGTTTGCATGGTAGTAGATGGATAGCTGTCACGTACAGAAATTTACCCCAAATTTCCAGACTATTTTGTGTATTAAATCCCTGTCCAGGACCAGCCAGGGTACACAAAACGACAAGTAATAAACAGTTCCAAACGTAAATAAAGCGTAAAATACTTACAGAAGAGGCACTTAGCCCTCACACCGAAACAAAAGCAGCAGCAGCGAAAAAGGCGATCCTAGCGGGGCTTCAGCTCCACTCCACAGGCAAAACTCAACTGGGGTCTGAGCCTTGGTTTTCTAACTTCGTCTTCAGCTCAGAAGCACTACACTTCTGAAAAGGGGGAATAATAGCAAGGCTGAGTACAACCACCGTACTCAGCAAGCCACACCAATGATGCAGACGTGCAAAGGGATACAAGGACGGTTTGTGGCTATTTGCATAAAGGCGGTTGTAAAACATTTTATTTAGCAAACAGTAAAACTGTTGAATAATTAAAGTAACATTAAAATCTCCACTGATCAACGCTACACCACGTTGAACAGGCCCAACCAACCCACCTGTACTACAGTGCATTGGGTCGATTTATTAAGTGTGAGACTAATCACGGTGAATCTGGTCGATCGCCCATAACCGCGGGCACGGCTATTCGAATAGTTTTACTCTGGCCAGAGGTGCACAACTGTACCCACAAGACACAACCCACCGACATGTCACCGCGTCATCATGTGCCCATGATGCACACGTCACCATGTCGAGTGATTGTGACGAGACCCTTCACATAACCCTCCCCTAACCATCCACACCACGCTAAGGTTTCACCCCCACCCCTCAAAAGGCAGTGGGCGGTCCTCCCTTGCGCCGCGGTGAATCCGGCAGCTGGACAACCGGACACCCCGGCCGACCCAACTCCATCACGCCCACCCTCGCCACCGGTGCCTAGGAAAGGGTCGAGCTATACTTCAGATCAAGCAGTTACCCACTCCCGCTTGTGGTAAGCACTGTAAGTCTTCCAGGGTTTCCCGTGAACCGGTCCTTAATTGCCATGGGTGCGACTCGCAAAACCATGCACCCACAGCCCACCATTCAGTCGCATTTTAGTTGGATAATTACGACCATGAAACATGGCCAGATGTCTCGAGCACGCAGCTCAACAAGATACTAGAATGTCTAATACTGCAATTATCCCATCGACTGAGCTAGTGGTAATTAAGCATGGCTAAGCATATAGTTCTAGCTAGGTCACATAAGTAACATGAGCTAGTCGATTTATCACCCAAGGTTGACAAAGGATAGATATCAAGTAAACATGGCACAAGCGAGCAGATAGGTAAACCCTGATCCCATGTAATTAGCAAAACATGCATATTTATTTGCAAACGGTAAAACATTTATAAATTAGGATCAACATGCTCAAGGGGGAATGTGCGGCTTGCCTTGCTTCTTCACTTCGATCTTCTGAACTCTTTTCCTCGCGACCGCGAACTTCCGAAACGACGGATTCTACACGCTGGCACGCAAAACGAGGAAAAACTCTAATAAAGACCAAGCAAACAGTACATAAAAAGTAAACAAACATGTAGAGCTCAATTTTAGATGAATTTTGCAAGTTGAATGGCTCAATTTGGAGTTCGAATGAATTAGATATGAATTTTAGAAGGTTTTGAGCCATTTTAATGAATTTCTAGAATTATTACCGATTTATTGCGCAATTTAAATCAATTATGACGTCATCCGACGGGGGAGAGGTGGCGCCGGCAAGCGGGCCCCACCTGTCGGTGACTCACGGGTGGCGGGCGCACCGTGGACCGAGTCCACGCACGCGCTGGTCCGCGGGCGCACCACGTGGCAGACACGTGGCGGCCACGACGGACGGCTAGCGGAGGTGGCGCCGACGTGGCGCCACAGAGGCACCGACGCGGGCGGCACGGGAAGGCCACGTGGACGGCCCAGATCGCCCCGAAGGAGGATCGGGCGGCCACGGGCGAGCGGGAGCCGGCTCACCGGTCGGCCGGCCGGGAGCGACAGCGCACGGCCCGATGGTCGCCGGCGACGACCACCGGCGCGACGGCACGCGCGGGAGGCGGCGAAAAGAGGGAAAAGGGAGAGGAGACGGAGGGGGTCCTCACCGAGGAGCGCCGGCGACGGGACGACCATGGGGAGGCGACCGGCGGCGGAAAGGATGGCGGCGGCCGGCACGGGAGGCGACGGGAACGGCGTTCCGACGACGCCCGACCATGGCGGAGCCGTGGCCGAGGGCCGGCAAGACCTGGGGAAATTATTGGAGCGGTTAGGGAGGGAAATAGGCGACCGGAGCGGCGAGAATACCACGCCGGAGAGGAGAGGAATGGTGGGGCTCATCGGCGACCGAGAGATACCACGTTCCGGTGGGTTTCCGGCGATGAACAACGGTGACCGAGGTGCTGCACGGCGCTGCAAGGCGAGAGGTGAAGACGGAGCGACGCGGCGGCGGCTAAGGCGACGGTGGCACACGGCTGGAGGCGGCGTATGGTGGAGGTGGCTCGGGATGCACGGTGGAAGGGTGGTTGCGGTGGTGGAATGGGGAAACGGAGCGGAGGCCAGGGTAGAGCTTGGCACGGCGTTGCCGACGGCGCAAGCGGCGAGGTGCGGCGACGACTAACGCGGCGGCAGCGGCCGGCTGAAGGCGGTGTGTGGCGGTAGTGGCTGGCCTCGCGATGGGAAGGTGGTTCCGGCGGTGGAGGAGGGAGATGGAGTGGATGCCGGGGTGCGGCGAGGCGCTGTGATGCTATAGGTGGCGGCGGCGCAGCGCGGCAGCGACGGGAGCGGCGGTGGCGGGCGGCTGGAGATCGTCGGCGAGCGGCGGCGAAGGGGATCGGCGTGGAGAGCTCGGTAGAGGGCGTGGGGGACTCGGGAAAACGGGGAAAAAGGAAGAGGAGTCCACGGGGATTGATTTTATAGCTCAAGGGGGCGAGGAGAGGGCCAGGGAGCGGCGGATTTCGAGGGGGAGTGGGGCGGCGTCGTGGGGTGGTGGCGGCGGTTTTTTCGCGGGACGGAGTGGGGCGCGGGAGGTGCGGCGTCGTGGGGCGGCGAGGTCCCACGGTCGGGCGGGAGCGGCGCAGGGTGGAGGAGGTGGGCGGGGGAAGCGGCGACGTGGGGCGGCTCAGGCGGCCATGGCGGTTGCAGCCGGCCAGCCAGAGGAAGGAGGAGGAGCTGACAGGTGGGGCCGCGGGTCCCACCTGTCGGCCAAAGCAAGAGGGGGCCGGTTAGGGGAGGAAAAGAGGACTTGAGTGAGAGGGAGGGGAGGAGCTGGGCCGGCGGCCCAAAGGGGGGAGGAGGGCGGCCGGGCCAGAGGGGAAGGGGGAAGGGATTTGGGCCGAGCCCGAAAGGGAGGAAGGGGAAGATTATTTTCTTTTCTTTTTATTTAAATTGATTAAATGAACTTTGTATTATTATAATTACTTCTTGAGCTCCGAAAATTCACGGGAAAATTTCAGAGAATATTTAGGGCACAAAGAATATTACAAAATATTCTCGGCCAATGATTTTTAAAGGAAATTTTTAATTCCCTCAATAATTCACTTGGATAAATTGCTTAACTTTTTATTTAATTTCTAGGAAATGCATTATTAAATGATTTTTAATCCCGAACAAAAATCGGGGCGTTACAATAGCTGACAAGTGAGAATTCTATAGGTTAATCAGGCAGTCAAGCACCTAGTACAAATTAAATCTCTGTATCCTGAATGGACTCTAGAATGTGTGATCCTCCTTTCCTTGCATTCAAACTTACAAAATAACCTGCTACCTGTAACTCTGTAAGCAAGTTTAGAATGGAAAAAAGACAATACACGTCTTTCATTGACATAACCTGAAGAAATGAGGGCTTTTACGGTGCTTGGGAGGTACCTTCCTCTCTACTTAAAATCTACCGTTGATTTCTGAAAGGGTAATTTTGGAATAGAGATTAACGTAAACATAGAAAATTAAGTAATTATTTTATACGGTAATCATTATCATTCGATAACCTTCGCTCCTTGCCATTTGATTTCTCCATGGCGTAGATGGTAATCGGCTGCTTGACATGTATATTTCATTTATGACGGCACTCGTACAATTTTCTATAACTAAATTGCGTTACTTGGTTCTTGTTTGATCAAGCTTAGTTATATGGCTATGTTTTTATTTAGAAAGTTTCATGCAAGATTGCAAAGTTCACTGTCGCTAATTTGTAGTATTGCTAGTTCTTCCTCGGTTACCTAATTTCAATTGTAGTTACCGAGTTTATCTCAGCAGCTAGTTGAAAACAACCGTTTCCTTCTAATGTGATATTAGGTACAAAATTAGCTATATAACCCTCCACCCAATTTTTACTTAATACCTTGGCCCACATTTGTAATACCTTCCTATATGGCTATATCTACCTTTTGTTACGGATCGTCAGATTAGAAGCCATCAACGGATATAATGCCTCCTAAGCACCTTAGAAAGTCTATGAAGGGATACCTAAATTATACTTCTTCCGTTTGATATTATAAGATTTTTTTAGCATTGTTCACATTTATATATATGTTAATGAACTTATATATATATATATATATATATATATATATATATATATGAAAATTATATGTGTGTGTGTCTAGATTCTTTAATATTTATATGAATATGGATAATGATAGAAAGTCTTATAATCTGAAACAGAGGTAGCACTACTTTTCAACTTCCAAGAGCTCTATCTCAAATTAAGATGATGTCGTCACGTCAGTGGCGGAGAAGGAGAGATATCTAGTTAAAATTGCAACAGAAGCAAGATTTCTCCTAGCCCAAAATAAAGTCATTGGTTAGAGAGTGGTCCGATGCGAAACTTGACTTCACTTGGATAAGTAAACCTCCTAGTGCGCAGTTCAATCTTTTATAAATCTGATTTGATGCATGGGCATAGCTAGTTGTTGCTTGAATATTAAAATGTACGTATGTGTGAAGATAGAGCAAAGCTGTTGGCTGTTGCTATATGTTTTTGTCCAGAAACATACACGATGGCCGAATTGAGAGGTGGGAAGGCCCATACATCGATCGATTCATAGGCCCAAGGCCCAAGTTGATCGCATTCTCTTCCCCCCCCAATTCCGACGAAACCCCCCATTCCCCCAACTCCAACTCCCTCGGACAAGCAACCAACCAACCCACTCTCGCCTACTGCCGCTGATGCCTCCTAAACGCAAGTCACCGAGGAAGACACGGAGCATGGCCATCGGGAAGCAGCGCGCCGATGCTCTGGCGAAGGAGGCGGTGGCACCCGAGCAGAACAATATGCATGGAGGTCAAGGCCACACCCATCTTGGTGGTGAAGATTTTGACAACCACTTTGTGCAAGAATTCAAGAGGAAGAACAATAAGGATATCACTGGCAACCCCAGGGCTCCCAGGAGGTTGAGGACAGCTTGTGAGAGGGCGAATTGAAGAGGACCCTGTCCTCCACCTTTGAGATCGATTCCTTGTACGAGGGCATCGATTTCTACTCAACCATCACCCGTGCCAGGTTTGAGGAGCTCAAGTGTTATTCACAGCATTAACAGATGACCCTTTCATAAGTTGTCGTGAGCTGCAGTTTTGTCGCATCAGTATGCATTTGCTTCAGCTGAGGTGAAACTAAAGCTCTCTCAACTTTTATGATACTGTGAGGAATATTAAATTATTTCCACGTCGTCTATTTTGTGCTGCTTCTCTCTTGGACGTGTATCTAACTGTGCATTTGTTTGCTTGAAGCAACTGTATTGGTCTCCTCGAGTACCTTTTTGAGGATATCTAGCTATCGTTTGTATGATCTTTAGCCTAGTTAATCCCCGGTATGAAGATTGTATCTCACTTCGTTTTTCCATGAGACGAACTGACATTTCCTTGTTTGAATCTGCAAGAGTGCTAGTCACAGGCTCATGCTTCCCCCCTCTCTCTCTCTGCAATTTTCTTTTTCTGAACAAAAAAAAAAGAAGTTAGTAGAGCAAACTGCTGGTATTTCACGATGGGCCACTTAGAAGTTTGGAAGGCCCATACATCGATTCATTAGGGCAGCACAGCACAACACAACACAACCGTGTTCCCCCAAATTGAGGCGGGAAGCAGTCCACCTCTCGCGCCTTCTCTCTTCCCGGCCCCAATTCCAACAGGTCAAAGTCAAACCCACTCCCTCCCTCGGAGAACCAACCCACCGCACCCTGCACCCACTCTCGCTGCCGGCGATGCCTCCTAAGCGCAAGTCCCCGGCGGCCACCGCGGCGGTCGGGTCACCGAGGAAGACACGGAGCATGGCCGCCGGGAAGCAGCGCGCCGAGGCTCCGGCGAAGGCGGCCAAAAAGGAAGCGGCGGCGGCGGCGGCACCACCCGAGCAGAAGGGGAGGAAGAGGGCCAAGAAAGAAGATGCGGAGGTGGCGGCTGCGGCGGAGAAGGATTCCGGCGCTGTGGTCAGCGACGGGAAGCGCATCGTCGTGGAGGCATGGTAAGTGCCCCCGCGCTCGGCTGTGGTTTTCTTTTAGAGATTAGGATTCTGAACTATGTTGAGGGGATTACTAGTTCATCTTCATCCTTGGGATTTAATGGCGTTATGCTGTGGGCTAATGATTGATTGATGGAAAAAAGGTGAAGCTTTTAGGTACATGCAGTACATATACTAACATACTATGGATGATCTTCTGTGCATGCTTAAGATTACGATACCCGAAACCATAAGGAAATCATTTTCTAGCGATGTCAGAATTCAGATTCAGAAGAAAAAGAAAAAATAACAATGTTCTCTTTGTTCCTAAGTTTAAATAGTTCGCTTGGACGCTTGGAGATTATAGTATTCTGGCTGTAGTGGTTACTTCTTCTTGCGGATTATAGTTTTCTGTGATTATCTGTGAAGTTCGATCCATTGCTTTGCTATCTAGGTTTCCTTTTCATTGGTCGTATACTCTGCTTCCTTCCTTGATACTTGAGTTAAATATAATGCTAACATCAGCACAATCTGCTGTATTTCGTACGTTCAAGTAGTTGTAGTTACTGTAACTGCAATAACTGGCGTTTTGTTTTTATGAATTATCACCGAAAAGAATTCCTTAATGTATCTCTAATCACTTAATCAGTATGTAAATCGACCTTCTTTTGTGGAGTATTTACATATAACAATGATGATTGACCATACTCCCATATGGTGCAATAGATCTGTTATTGAACAGACTTATAGTTTGTTTTTTCACATTGGAGAAATTGTTCTCCTTGCTTAGCTGAATTATTCTAGATAACTCGTACATCATTCCTTTATCTTGACATATCTAAAAAAGTCCTATTGCATTAAATGAATTATTGGTAGCAATTCTTATTGAATTTCCTTTTATCCTTGCCTCTTTGTACGATTCTCCAGCACTCAATGCAGACAGTTCAAGATTAGAGCTGCGAAGGTAAAGGAGGATCTGGAAAGTTCTGTTCCTGGGGTATCTGTGGTAATCAACCCTGAAAAGGTATCTTCATGGTGTTAAATCTAAGTAATTGGTTTTTTGCAACAATCAACCCTAAACTAGCTTTTCGGTATCTCACTGGCTTCCTTTGTTGTCATCATTGTTTTCCTCTTAATTCTCAGCCACGCCGTGGTTGCTTGGAGATTCGTGAGGAAGGTGGTGAAGTGTTCATATCGCTGCTGGTAATCTTTGTTTACTACTTCTTGGTACCTGAATCATAAGGGACCTTTCTTAGCTTTCTCCATCTGTTGTTTGCAAGCTAGCTTTCTTTGGTTTTCTTTAACTTGCATTGGCAGTTCTTTTCATTGATGATACATTACCTCACCTATGTACTTATTAAAATCAACTGTGTTGCATTCCAGTTCGAACATTGAATTTAAGAGATCATTCTATATAATTATTACCATATTTGCTAGGAATTAGGCTGCATCATGATTTGTGTGTGACTGAACACACTCCAATTTGTGTGCAGAACATGCCAAGACCTTTCACAGCGATGAAGAAGCTTGACATGGATGAGGTCATCAAGGACATAGCAAACAAAATCTCCTGAATCAAATCAGCAACTCATGGAAAATCTTTAGGTGGCTTATAACTAGTAGTAAGCCTCCAAACCCATCTTTCCGTTGGAGCTTCATCTTGAACTGTTATTGAATGGTACTCCATGTTGCATGCCCATGGTGTGTTGATTCACTGGCCCTTTCTGTGTTCGATGTATCTGAAGACATGCCAAATTAATCGCAGTAGTAACAATGTAAAAGAGTTGGTACCTGATGGCCCTGTGTGTTAATCTGCGTACTACTCGTAATATCTAAGATTCAATTCACTACTGATGTTCTGATGTCATATGTTCTGTTCTAGCCACAAGTTTGAATTGCAGCTGTTTTTGATAGGCAATGAGGAGGCTACCTTCTTAGGTCTTTCCTATACTTTTCCCAATACAATAGCCAATATAGAACAGGTTGTATTCAGGTGAGAGGCTAAGTACAAAATTAACAATTTGTCAAGTCACTGCAGTCCTCAAATCAAATAATGTTGGCTCAAATAGTAATATATTTGTTTCTTTCAGTACATTGCAGGAGCTAGTAGCATATGTAGCTATATAGTAAGCTTAACAAATCAACAATACAAATCACAAACTCACAGTCCCATCTCATGTATAGAGTTGTAGAGTCCTTATGAATGTTAGACTAGGAGATTTGCTGACAGTAGTGAACTGCAACAATTTATAGCCTGTATTGATTGCTCTCTGGCAATGTCTTGCAAGTGGGTGCCCTGAGCTGTTGAAATATTTGTGTCCTATTCCTCTTATCCTTTGAACCTGTCCGTTAAGTGAAATGGAAACAGTGGGGCCGCATCATGCGGTTGAAAGATGGAACAAACATGGGTTAAACAAATGAAGGAAAAAGGAATATATGGACAGAAATTTGGAAGAAGCAGGTGTGCTGATTTACCTGTAGAATTAACTGGAAGAAGAGCTGTTGTCGATATTTGTCTCGAAGCTGTAGGGATCTCTCGTGTAAAACACATGCCACTTCCTTTCGATGTCTCCTTGGTCAGCATAGGCCTTGACATGCTGGACATGGCTCAACTTGCTCCACTCTGGACTAGATTTCCCAAGGGCTATGGATGTGAGCAGCTCTAAGCTGCAGTCCAGCTGCAGATGCCTAGGACTCACATCCTGCTGCAGGTATCTTGGGAGTTGTTCCATGTCGTAGTCCTTCAGATGCAACCTCTGCAGTGCAGGCACCCCCTCCAATGACATCATCGTCGGGCAGTGGGCGATAACGAGCTTCTGCAACCTGGGGACAAAAGTGATCCTCTCTAGGTCAGGGTTATTAGATAGCTCAAGCTTGACAAGAGAAGCAAAGCTCCCTACAGATTTGAGTTGCTGAATGTCATGCAGATACATGCTTGTCAAAGCCATCGCTTGTGAGGAAAGGCCAGGAGGAAGGCATCTTAGCTTGCAGTTATGGACCATAAGCTCCTCCAATGCAGGCATGGCCGGCACATTATTCAGTTGCTGATCCCACTACCACTCCTCCCACTCCACCATTCCTAACAGATTCATCGCCTTCAACCTTGGGAACGCATGGCCATGGCGGCGTTGGCTCGATGATGGTTGCATAGTCACGAATTCAGGGCCAACACGATTGATTACCGGGGCACGGGCAACCTGAAATACGTTGAGGCATGGGAGCTGGCAGAGGCTGTCAGGGAGCTGGGTGCAGCAAGCCAGGTCTTCCACCGTCACAATCGTCAGTCTCTCATATGCACTTGCGGCTCTTGACGTCATCCACCTCGGTAGCCGCTGTCCAAAATAGCCAAAGATATCAATGTTTTCTAGGCACAATGGTGGGGTAAGCTCATCCAAAACCTCCTCGGTTCGCCGCTGTTCTTCCTCAGAGACACCATTTTCGTCTTCTACTAACCCATCTTCACCAAGTCTACTGCTACACTCTAATCTCAAGTAGCTAAGATGCGACTTCTCACCAAGCCTAGCCTTTGTAGCCAAGGAGGTAGCAGGTACATTCTCAAGGTTTTTTAGTGAAAGTTCCTGGAGCTGAGTAAGAGGCCCTATCTCTTGTAAACTACACTAGTCACCATCTGCTTGTGCAGGAAACATGAATAAATTCCTCAAATTTGTCAGTCGACCGAACCGTCGGGGTATGCTTGTTACTGGAATGTTAATAAACCTAAGCTGCCCTAGCTTTACAATGCAATCAGGAAGTTTGACATAGTTTTCAGACATTATCTCAAGGTGCTGCAATAATTTGAGCTTTCCGATGTTCCGTAGCAGTCTAGCTATGTCACTGCAGTATACGAAGATATACCTCAAGTGCTTGAGTTGGTGCAAGGATTCAACCAAGGAAGCAGTACAGTTGGTGTCTTGTATGTGCAAAGTCCTTAGGTTTGAAAAATTAATCAACGAATCGCCAGGGTTAATCTTGAGCTCACCAATTACTATTAGTGTTCTGAGTGATTTCTGCCCTTGTATAATTTTCCACCCAAATTCATCATGGTTGGTTTCTACAGACAGTCTAAGAAACTTTTGTGATTTGAGTGCACCCTTGCTTATTTCATCTCTAAATGAAACTACAAGTGCTTCATCTCTAGCCAAATTTTGAGCAAATGAGCGAACAACATCATGCATGCTGCTAACACGTTCATCAGCGTACCCTGCATCTGGCTCTATTAGGTTTCTGTAAATTAACTCTTTATAGCAGTCTTGTCCTAATTTTTCTAAATCATCAGTGTCCCCATGAAGAAATCCTTCGCTTATCCACATGCCAATGACCATGTTATCAAAGAATACTACATTGTTTGGGAGGAGGGAGTAATGCTTTGGGAGGAGGGAGTAGTGCAGAAAGCACTACTTCAAACAAGGATGCAAATCTTGGTAGCTCAGGTATATCGCTTCGTTTAGTTCACCAGGAGGTACTGACCGTATAAAATCTTGTAGAACTTGTTCCCAATCGGCTCTCCGTCTTCCCCTCCTGCGCGACAATCCTCCCATCACTTTTACAGCAAGAGGTAATCCATCACATTTGTCTATTATTTTCATTCCGATGTCCTTGAGAGTGTCGTCAATTTCGAGCTCCTCCATCTCACTCGACGCTACCTGAACATGCATGCATGAATTCAGATTTTTTTTTTAGCTTATTAGCAGATTATACTGGTAATGGGCAAGGGCTGAGCAGACTAGCAGAGTAATAAGCTGACCTGTCTCTTGAGGAGAGACCAGGCATCTTCAGGGTTCAATTTGTCAACGTGGTGTAAGGGATAGGCGGCTTGCATCCCCCTGGCGACGCCGTCATGGCGGGTTGTCAGGAGGACACGGCTGCCGGCGGCGCCATGGCTGAAGGGCGCCTTGAGTAGCTTGTCCCAAGCTCTTTCACTCCACACGTCGTCGAGCACCAGGAAGAATCTCTTGTTCCTGATGGCATCGACGAGCGCCGGCACAAGCAGGGTCTTGTTGCTGTCTCGAGCGTCGCCGGCGCCGGCACCGGCGGACTTGAGTGCCGTCCTCAGGAGCTCCACCTCGTTCACTTCTTGCGTCACGCTCAGCCATATCTTCTTGTCGAACGCCTCCTGGATGGTCTCGTCGTTGAACACCTTCTTGGCTAGCGTCGTCTTGCCGATCCCGCCAGTGCCCACCACGGCAACCAGCCCTGCACGCTGTCGTCGGTGATGCGGCGGCGCTCGGCGTCGGCGAGGTAGTTCTTGAGGCTGCGTAGCTTGTCGTCGAGGCTGGCGATCTCGCCGGAGACACCGAGCAGGAGGTTGATCTCATCCTCGGTCACCTGCTTGAGCAGATCGCCGACGTAGGAAGCGAAAGCATCCAGGACAATGGCCATATGATCGATGCACTCCTCACTGCTGGTTAGTGAAAATGTATAACGGGTCAATACGATATGAGCCAACGTTGCAAGAGAACAGCTTGCGTGCAGTGTATTAGAGTGTGGATTAATTGTAAACTATCGAGGGGAAAGTGAATTCATCCCGCGAGGGGATATCCCCTCGTTTCGTGCATGTCACCTAAATAGTTATAAAAAATAAAAAAAAATTAGCAATATAGATTAATATGAAATATATCACTCCACAAACATGCAAGGTCTAAATTCAACTTCTACAAGTTGTAACAAAAATAACAAATATAGTTACGAATATGCAATAACTATTTTAAGTCTAATTTGTTATTTTTGTTGCAACTTATAGAAGTTGAATTTGGTCTTACATGTTTGTGAAGTGATATATTTCGTATTAATCTGTATTGTCAATTTTTTTAAAAAAAAATTGATAACTATTTAGATGACATGCAAACACCCTCGAGGGATGAAAATCCACGTCCACTATCGCGACACGATCACTCATCTATTGCATATCATCTAAATAGTCACTAAAAGATTTTTAAAAAAATTAGTAAGATAGATTAATATGAGATATATCATTACACAAACATGCAAGTTCAGATACGACTTTGACAAGTCATAATGAAAATAACAAATACGGCCATGAATATATGCATATTAGTTAGAGTTTAATTTGTTTTTCTACGACTTATAGAAGCCATATTTGAAATTGCATTTTTTAAAGTGATATATCTATCATTTTTCAAAATTTTTAAATTATTTAATTACTACTTAGATGATATACAATAGACGAGGACACATCCGCTCGAGAGTTTATAATCATTTCCCCTATATATTATAGATTGAAGTATATATGAACATCTTTGCTAGCTACTCATAGCTTGTAAAGCAGTATGAGTATGAGATTAGTTATCCCTGCCTTGCCTTGCTCAGCTTGCGGTGCTTAGCTTGATTCTGCTGCTTCGCTCCAGTGTTAGCTTAACTTTTCCTCCTTTTGTTTTGGATGCGACTTTGCAAGGGCCAAGGCAAGGAAGGCACCTTTCTTTTGTTTTTCTCTCCCTCCCTTTCTAAAGAAAAAAAAGAGTCTATTTTACCCATCCAAACTATTTCATCGGAACAGCTAACCCACTAAACAATTTCTCGGCTCATTTTACACCCCGAACTATTGAAAACAGTTCACATTACTCTCTAACAGTATTTCTTCTTTTTTTTCTCTCTATATAAGTTGTACTTTGCAATAAAATTTAGTAGAATTGATATATGCATTATAACTTCGACGTACTCCCTGTGTCCTTCCTTCGTCCTCTACTCATCCCATATCATGGCCGTTCGTAGGAAGCCACCGGTTGCTGTCAAAAGATCCCGGTCCACGCCCACATGGCGGTGCCACATCGGCGCTTGGCGGATCCGCCCCTTGCCACCTTTGGTGCATGGGTCCGCATTGACCCTGCGACAGCCCAGCTAAAATGGCCCGGCCTAAATACGACCCACAGACCTTGGCCCAGCCTCCCTCCTTTTCTCTCTCTTGGCCCATTAACTTCTCCAATCGCAATAACCAAATACACCGGTTTTGCTAATTCGCGCGCGTGTTGTCTGCGCACACTCCTGGCCCACACGGCCCACGCACGCGCGCGAGATTTTATTTTTTTCTAACCTACCGCCGTTTTTTTTTTTTTTGCTTTTTTCACAGTTTGATGCTGTATGGGTTGGAGAAAAAATCATAATTAGTTTAGTAGTGATTAGTTTCCTATTTTTACTAGTGATTAGTTTACTAGTAATTTTTAAATCTGAACTTAAAATTTTTTAAATTTGGACTTAAAAGTTTTCAAATCTCGAGTTAAAAATCTTCACTGCAGTCCTCAAATCAAATAATGTTGGCTCAAAGTAATTTATTTGTTTCTTTCAGTACATTGCAGGAGCTAGTAGCATATGTAGCTATATAGGTAAGCTTAACAAATCAACAATACAAATCACAAACTCACAGTCCCATCTCATGTACAGAGCTATAGAATCTTCCTTATGAATGTTAGACTAGGCATTATCTAAAAAATAAATGTTAGACTAGGAGATTTGCTGACAGTAGTGGACCACAACAATTTATAGCATGTATTGACTGCTGTCTGTAGCAATGTCTTCGACAGTGGATGGCTGCCAGTTACCCCTTGGATGCCTTGAGCTGTCGAAGTATTTGTTCCCTACTCCTCGTCCTCTGAAGTAGTCCATTAAGTGGAATGGAAACGGTAGGGAGGCACATCATGCGGTTGAAACATGGAACAAACATGGTAAAGAAAATGAAAAAAAAAAGAATATATGGATAGAAATCAGAAGAAGCAACTAGGCTGATTTACCTCCAGTACTGGAAGAAGAGTTGTCGCCGATATTTATCTCAAAATTGTAGGGTTCTCTTGTGTACAACATGTGCCACTTCCTTTCATCGTCTTCTTGATCAGCATAGGCCTTGACATGCTGGATATGGCTCAACTTGCCCCAGTCAGGACCAGATTCTCCAAGGGCTATGGATGTGAGCAGCTCTAAGGTGCAGTCCAGCACCAGATGCACAAGACTCACACTCTGCTGCAGGTATCTTGGGAGTTGTTCCATATCGTAGTCCTTCAGCTCCAGCCTCCGTAGCTCAGGGACCCCCTCCAATGCCCTCATCTTCGGGCAGCCGACGATGATGAGCTTCTGCAATTTGGGGAGAGAAGTGACCCTCTCCAGGTCAGGGTTATCTTGCAGCTCAAGCTTGACAAGAGAAGCAAAGTTGTCTATAGAGTTGAGTTGCTGGAAGTCAGTTAGACACATGCTTGTCAAAGCTGTTGCTTGTGAGGAAAGGCCAGGAGGAAGGTGTCTCAGCTTGCAACTTTTGAGCCGAAGCTCCCCCAATTCTGGCATGGCCTGCACAGTAGTTATTTGCTGATCCCACTCCCACTCCTCCCACTCCACCATTTTTATCAGCCTCATCTCCTTCAATCTCCTGAACGGATGGGCATGTTGGAGTTGGATGGATGATGCATGCATGGTCACGAATTCAGGCCCAACACGCTTGATTGCAGGGGCACGGGTGACTTCAAAGTACTGTAGAGAAGGGAGCCAGCAGAGGCCGTCAGGGAGCTGGGTGCAGCATGCCAGGTTCTTAATCATCACAATCATCAGCCTCTCATATGCACCTGTGGCTCTTGACACCATCCACCTTGGTAGTTGCTCTCCAAAATAGCCACAGATTTCAATGTTCTCTACGCACAATGGTGGGGTAAGCTCATCGAACACCTCCTCGATTCGCCGCTGTTCTTCCTCGGAGACACCTTCTTCATCTTCTACCAATCCATCTTCACCAAGTCTATTGCTACAGTCTAATCTCAAGTAGCTAAGATGCGACTTCTCACTAAGCCTAGCCTTTGCAGCCAAGGAGATAGCAGGTACATTCTCTAGGTTGCTTAGTTTAAGTTCCCGGAGCTGAGCATGAGGCCCTAGCTCTTGTAGACTACACCAGCCACCGTCTGCTTGTGCAGGAAACCCGTATAAATACCTCAAATTTGTCAATCCACAGAACCCTCGGGGTATGCCACTTATGCTTGTGCCTAGAAGTTCAAGATGCCTAAGTTGCCCTAGCTTTACAATGCTATTAGGAAGTCTGACCAAATTTTCGGATATAATCTCAAGGTACTGCAATAATTTGAGTTTGCCGATGTTCTGTAGTTGTCTAGCTATGTCGTTGCATTCTAGGAAGATATACCTCAAGTGTTTGAGTTGGTGCAAGGATCCAACCAAGGAAAAAGCAGTACAGTTGGCGTCTTCTATGTGCAGAATTCTTAGTCTTGAAAAATTAATCAACGAATCCCCATGGTTAATCTTGAGCTCACCAATTACTATTAGTGTTCTAAGTGATCCCTGGCCTTGTATAAGTCTCCACTCAAATTCATCATTTGATTGCAAATCATTGGTTTCTATAGACAGCCTAAGAAACTTTTGTGTTTTAAGTGCACCTTTGCCTCTTTCATCTAAAGTTGAAACTACAAATGCTTCATCTCTAGAGAGATGTTGAGCAAATGTGCGAACAACATCATGCATGCTGCTAACACACTGATTAGTGTATTCTTTATCTGGCTCTATTAGGTTTCTGTAAATTAACTCTTGATAGTACCCTTCTCCTAATTTTTCTAAATCATCGGTGTCCCCATGAAGAAATCATTCGCTTATCCACATGCCAATGACAGTGACATTGTAGAATACTACATTTTTTGGGAGGAGGGAGTAGTGCAGAAAGCACTGCTTCAAACAAGGATGCAAATCTTGATAGCTCAGGTATATCGCTTCGTTCAGTTCAGCGGGAGGTACTGACCGTATAAAATCTTGCAGAACTTGCTCCCAATCAGCTCTCCGTTTCTCCCTCCTGCACAACAGTCCTCCCATTACTTTTACAGCAAGTGGTAATCCGCCACATTTCTCTATTATTTCCATTCCGATGTCCTTGAGCGTGCCATCAATTTGAACCTCCTCCATATCATCACTTGACGCTACCTGAACATGCATGCATGAATTCATATTGATTTTGAGCTTATTACTAGCTATCAATTAGTACAAGATTATATAAATTAATATACTGGCTGGTAATTAATATGGGTACGTAGGGCTGTGACCTGTTTCTTGAGCAGTAACCATGCATCTTGAGGGCACAGTTTGTCGACGTGGTGGAAGGGGTGCATGGCTTGCATCTCCCGGGCGACGGCGTCATGGCGGGTGGTGACGAGGACACGGCTGCCGGCGGCGCCATGGCTGAAGGGCGCCTTGAGTAGCTTGTCCCAAGCTCTTTCACTCCACACGTCGTCGAGCACCAGGAAGAACCTCTTGTCCTTGATGGCGTCGACGAGCGCTGGCACGAGCAGTGACTTGTTGCTCTCTCGACCATCACCGGCGCCGCTGACGGACTTGAGTGCCGTCCTCAGGAGCTCCACCTCGTTCATGTCTTCCGTCACGCTCAGCCATATCTTCTTGTCGAACGCCTCCTTGATGGCCTCGTCGTT
Source organism: Oryza glumipatula (assembly GCA_000576495.2). Lineage (NCBI taxonomy): Eukaryota > Viridiplantae > Streptophyta > Magnoliopsida > Poales > Poaceae > Oryza > Oryza glumipatula. The sequence continues at coordinate 31,205,249 of CM002514.2, forward strand.
GAACACCTTCTTCGCCAGCGTCGTCTTGCCGATCCCGCCGGTGCCCACCACGGCGACCACCATCACCGCGTCCTGCTTCTTGTGCTTGCCGTCGGTGAGTCTCCTCACCAGCGCCCTGGTGTCCTCCTCGATCTTCTCTCCAACCACGGCCGACCGCTCCAGCACCGGGTCCGTCCTGCGGTCGGCGGCGCTGGACCGTCGGGGCGCCGCCATGTCCTCATAGGACTCCAGCTTTAGGAAGCTAAAGGCGGCGGCGCTCTTGCAGATGGCGTCGAGCCTGACATTGAGCGCCTTGATGCGGCTGCCAATGTCGTGGGCGAAGAGCGGATTGCGGAGGCAGAAAAGCAGCGAGTCGAGGCAGCCGACGGGCTCGGAGAAGGAGGATGAGCTGCCACCACCGCGCTGCATGGCCTTGAGGTGGCAGAGGTCGAGGATGTCGGTGGCATCATACATGGCGTGCTTGAGCTTCGTCACCCAGCCCTGGACGCCCTGGTCGGTGATGCGTCGGCGATCGGCATCGGCGAGGTAGTCCTTGAGGATGCGCAGCTTGTCGTGGAGGGTGGCGATCTCACCGGAGACGCCGAAGAGGAGGTTGAGCTCGTCCTTGGCCACCTGCTTGAGCAGGTCGCCGACGTAGGACGCGAAGGCATCCAGAACAATGGCCATATGTGAGTGATCGACACAAACACACACACTGGAGGGCAGATTGGTTGATGAGGCAGTCACTGCCCGCGCGTATGTGTATATATAGACATTTTTTCTTTCCTTTTTTAACATAAAGATTATCCCTGCCTTGCCTTGCTCTTCATCCTATGCTTAGCTTGATGCTTCTGCTTCGATCTTTTAATTTGTTGTTAGCTCTTTTTTTCTTTTCTTTGTTTTTCGGTGAGATTGTGATGCAAGGAAGGGCTTATTGCGGGGTCCATCTTTTTCCTTGTCATCATTTCCTTCATTTGCTTTCTTCTACCCTCTTCTTGAGTAAATTATACCGTGGGTACATAAATATTGGTTGTTGGGTGTGATTGAGTACGAGATAATGAAACCTGACTATGTTGGTATTAAAACCTTGTTAGTGGGTGCAATTTAAGTTTTAAAAAAAGAGTCACTTAGGATATTTCTGCACATCATCTTGCCGCCCCAGCGAAATGGTAAGTACGTTGTACATACCCCTTCTTAATGAAATTTGGTCGGCCTTTCTTTTGGCCGACCCGGCAAAAAAAATGGTAAATACATGCGTAAAATTATGCATATCTTTGAACCATGCAAATCTTCTTACACAACAATATTGTCGAATCACCTATCCCATTGGATTAACAAACTACTACTCATCATGTTAGATTCAACGGCTTACTGATCCACAGGCTATGGTGTGTTCGGTACTACTTGATCGTAACTCATTATATATATGTATATATAATTAAGTAAATTAAAAAAAAGTTGAAAAATATATTAATACGATCTTTTAAAACAACTTTAATATAGAAAATTTGTCAAGCTCAGGAATGTATGCTCACGGAAAACAATATAATAGAGGTGGGCAAAAAGTCCTGAACACACCCTAACAAGAGGTTTGGAAAGCAGTACTATGTGACATCCTCCAATTCTAACAACACGTGATTAGTTGTTGAAAAAAAATCTTTCTGATTCTCATGGCTTAATAATTGAGTTTACCTATAGCTAGAACATTCAACAATATTTAGGAGAAAAACTTTTTCACTTTAATTACAAGTGTAACTAGGGTGTAGATTTATTTTGAACGTAAAACTCGCACTTGCCCAGTGGTGGAGAGGGCTCGCCAAAGAGGCAGAGCTTGCGCGATTGAATCCCGCGCTGTCGATTTTATTCCCAATCTTCACCCGCACGAATTTTACACATAGCCCAAACTTTAAGTACCATTGCACTGGTACCTTCTATCTTAATCTGTTAGATTTAGAGCAATCAATGGCTCTAATATATCACAAACACTGTAGAAAGTCTTTATTTTTTTAAACAAAGTTTATTCTTGCCTTGCTTTTCATCCTGCGCTTAGCTTGATGCTTCTGCTTCAATCTTTAATTGTTGGCTTTTATTTTATTTTATTTTTTATGCGAGATTGCGAGGCAAGGTAGGGATTGTTGAGGGATCTTTATCATTATTTTCTTCCTTTGTCTTCTCCTTGCCTCTTCTTTTCCTACCTTATGGGCATTCAGCTCTGCATCCTAGTTTACATCCTCCCTCAGGTATCAAAACGAGATTAATTTCTTCCTTTAGTGATATGCATCTTGGTTTTGTCCTACGTGACCTGTTGGCTAGTTAACCCAGCTAACGTGGCATCCACGTTAGTGCCAACATGAACATATAATAATAATAACAAGGAAAAAGTACGAATTACCCCCCCTAACTATAGCAGTCAACCGAATTACCCCATTGAATCTGAAAACCAGACATGACTCATCTTGAACTTTTAATACTGGATGAATTACCCCCCCTCGACCCAATTCAGAGCGGTTTTGTCCTACGCAGCGTACGCGTGTGTAACGCTCCGCTTTTCGTGAGGCGTTAAAAACTAATTCGGCAAAATCCTAATTTCAAAAATTTTCGTTCTTTGTGTGCGAGCCTAAGTTGTGCCGAAGATCTCAGTTTAAATCCCTCCTTTGATTCATCTTCGTCCCATTAGAAATTGCCTCCTCAAAATTTTGTTCCAAATAAATCCGAGAGTTCGAATTTTCGTATTCGGATTTCTCTTGTGAAACCCTATCCGCAATTGTTGTCCGACCCTCGAATCCTAACTCAGTCCAATATCTCACCTCCTAAACTCTCTCTCCTTGTTTCCTCTCATCAATATCAAAATCCTCCACCTCAAGTTCCTCTTCCGACTCAAGTCTCCGAAATCAAACTCCGAAATTCATCCTTCGAACCCTCGCCAAACACCTGTTCCCATTTCCAAAAATATCGAATCCCTACCTTGAATCCCTCCCTGACTGTCGATCGATCCATCCACCTGTCAATCAATCTATCTGACTAATCGTCCGTCTACCTATCTACCCTTAAAAACCTATCCCATACCATTGTCCCAACTCCAAAGATAGGTCTCACTTGAATCCCTCACAACCAAACCCTCGAACCGCCAAATATAAATCCATTCCAAAGAAATACCGAATTTTCGCTCCGACTACAAAAATATTCAATTCCCATTTTGAATCCATTCCTTGAATTCACCCTATGTTCCTAAATATCATCCTTGAATTCAAATTCCGAATCCAATTCTCTCCAATTCAATCTCCTCTGAAAAAGTCTAGTTTACCTCCCTCGGTTGTTTTGGGCCGAAACCTGCCGCCGGCCCATCTCTCCTCAGCCCCCTCCATCTCCACGTGCGTCGCGCGTGCGCCGCGCTCGAGAGAGAGAGCGCTCGCTCTCTTCTCTTTCTCTCTCTCTCTTCCCTCTCTCGAACATTCTCTCGCTCTCTCGCTCTCTCGGTATCCCTCTCTCACTCGCGCCGACGCCGCTTCTCGCCGTCGCCACCCAAAACCCGCCACCGCCTTCGCCCTTTGCCGCGCTCGCGCGTGGCCGACTGGCCGGTCGTTGCCGCCGTCAGCCCCCGCGCCGCTGACGCCACGCGCTGCCGCCTTGCCCCCGCGCCCTTCCAAACCGACCACCGCCGTCATCGTTGACGTCATCCATGGCCCCCGCCACTCCACGCCGCACCCGTCCAAGAGAGGGAGAAGCAGCTGCTCTCGCCTCTCTCCCTACTCTCCCCCTCTCCGTTCGTCTCTTTCTCCCCGGCGCCGATTCCCGCCGCCGCCTTTTGAACCCGCCACCGCCTTTGGTTCCCGCGCACGCGCCGGTCGTGGCCGACCGCTCGGTCGCCGCCGCGTCAGCCTTGGCCGCCTGCGCCGCGCTGAACCCTGCCGCTCTGCCGCCCGACGCTGTGCGCTAGCTGCCGAGGGCGAGAGCCAGCGCTCCCCGCTCCCTATCCCCGTTTCCCCCAAATCGGCAAGGGACCGAGTCCCCTTATTCCCCTCTCTTTTTCTTTTTCCCTTCTCACCGGCGTCACTCTCCTGCCATCGCCTGCGCCACGCTGCCGCCAACCCCCCATCGTCCTGCTCCCTCTGTCGCACCATGCCGCGTGCTTCCAAAACTGAGAGGCGGAGCGCCTCTCTCACGCGCCCTCTCTCCTCCCTTTTGCTCGCCTAAATCGGCAAGGAGCCGAGCTCCTTTCTCCCTCCCACTCTTCTGCTTTTTCCCCGACCGGCGCCACCGTCACCTCCTTTGCCACCCGTGACCGCCTCTGTCACCGCCCGACCGCCAGCGCCAGCTCGCCGCCCCCACCTTGACCGCGCCGAGCTGCCCCTCCCGCGCTCGCGAATCAATTTCCACCGCCCGATCCACCGCCTTCGCCGCTCCTTGCATCCTCGGCGTCCGCCGCTCTTGCATCGCCCGTGACCACCAAGGTCGGTTCTCCCCTCCCGAACCGACATCGCCTCCGCCTATAAAACCCAAGCCGAGCTCCTCCTCCTCTCTATCCCCCCCCCCTCGTATTCGCCCACCGCGCCATTGCCGCCGGACCATCTCTGCCGCTCGTCATCGTCACCTTCCCCGCCGTTGCGCGTGCCGGGAAGCCGGCGTGCGCGCGGAACCGAAGAGGACTCCGGGCGCCCTCTCCTTCCTCTTCCCCGGCCCGAGGTCGAGGCGATCCTGCTCGTGCCGTCGGATCGTCTTCCCGGCGATCTCCCGACGCGGTAGCCCCCGTTCACCCTCCCCGCTCTTCCTCTCCCTCTTAGCTTGCGCAATCACTAGCCTGGACCTTCCCGAACGTGCCTAGACACCGCCCAAGCATCGGCGCTGCTCGCTGTGAGCTTGCCGCCATCGGCGCCCGCTCCCGAAGGCCGCCTCTCGTCGCCGGACATCCACGGCGCTGCTCTGCCCCATCCAACCCCGGGAACGAGTTCCCCGAATCCTAGAGATGCTCCAGCTCCGACGAATTGAATCCTTGTCGCCCCTCCGCCGTTCTCCCTTTTTCTCGCCGCCGGCGAGCGTCGCCGCGATCCGCCGCCTCCGGCCTCTTTTCGGCGAATCCGAGCCGTCGGTTCGCTCCCTCTTGTCCCTCCCGTCACTCCGGTATACTCCCCCTCCATTGAATCCCCGTGAACCGCTCCGGCGAACGCCGCCGCCGTCCGCCGTCCATTTTCCCGGCCTGCCTCGTCTTCCTCCTCTCGCCATCCGACGTGGCAGCCACGTGGGCGCCCGTCCTCGGCCTCCCTCCTCCGTTCCTTTCTCGGCGCGCGCGGTCCACGGTGCGCTAGCCGCCGACGCGTGGGCCCGCCTCTCCCCTGTCCACCCGGCGCTCCGCTCGTGAGCCGAGCCCACCTAACCCTAGTGCCGCGCCCCGCGTGCGCTCTCCCCACCGTGAACTTTGCCGCCGACACATGGGCCCCACCCGGGACCCCACGCGGTGAGCCCGGTCCACCCGGCTCCCCTTCCCTCTCTCTCCCCGCGCCCCTAATGGGCCGCCTCCTCGCGCCCACGCCGGCCCAATGGCTCGGCCGAGCCTCCTTGAACCCCTTGGGCCGCGCCTAAGCCGCCCGAGGAAGTCTAATATACATCCCTCCTTCCTTTTCTTTTCCAAAGGATTTAATAAATCCTTTTTCCTTTGTTCCATAAATCAACTCCTTATTCCAAAATTTCCATGAACCATTTCCTTTGGACCCGCACGTCAGTGACCATCAATAATATTCTTGAGAATATTATTCCATAAACCATTTCTCGTGTTCTAGAAAAATCCAATAAATCTTTTCCTTGTCCAGAAATTCCAGTTAAGCTTCCGAAATTCATATCTCTCGATCCGTAGCTCCGATTGACTCCATTCCACTTCCAGTATTTCCGTAAAATTGAGATCTATTTAATGGCACTATTATTTAGTCTAAATAGGGTCTTTCTTTTGGTCTTTGTTTAGGTTTTTGATTGTTTGCGTATAGTCGCGGTTACCGGATTTTCGTCGATCGCGGGTTTTCTCGAAGATTCGTGAAGCTTCGTGAAGACCTTGAGCAAGGCAAGTCACCCTTTGACCAATTGCTCCTATAATTGGAAAATCATTATTATTTTGTTTTCAACTGGCATTATTAGAATCACACACTTAATTTGCTTGGCCTCGGTTGTATGTCAAACCGACGGACCTACCCAGTAGTCGCACTAATTCCTGTAGGCTGTACTACCCTGATTCCTTGTCGCTCCACCCTTGTGGTACTTCGGTATTCGTGCCCTCTGAGCACGCATACCAAATATCCCACATACACCGTTGATTGTCGAAAAATTTGGAAATGGGTTTGAGAAGCCTTGAAAACCCGACATGTGGTGTCGGTGTGTTTGAAAATAAAACGAATTGTGAAAATTCGTGATGCGGGTGTCGTGCCTATGTGGCACTGTCTCGTATTCGCACTTAAGGACCGTTTCCTTGGAATTTCATCCAAACATAAGACAAGTGCAACCACATGGGTGGAATGGGACACCCCTGGCTGAGTAAATTGCTAATCGGGGGAGCCTTGATGCCGAGAGGCATGTGGATTCTTCGGGGTGGTGTCGGGGAGGACCCCCGGGTTTCCTGGCACAGCATGGTCTGGGACCTAACCTGTTGTCGGTCTGGGACCCCCCTCGTCGGCATATGGCGAACCTGTGTCTGCTCTCGAAATGCCTTGTCATGAAAGCCTTTAGGTCACCAGACGTGGCCGTTAAACACGGGCTGGATGATTCGGGTTAGTAATGTCGTGTGGGTAAAGTGTACCCCCTCTGCAGAGGATTAACAAACTGTTCGAACAGCCGTGCTCACGGTCATGGGCGGATGTGAGGTGATTCCTAGCGTAGTTTTGTTTGACAACTGCTTGTGAAATTGCTGGTGTGGTTTGGTTTCGATGTTTGGAAACCTGTGGCTGATGGGATCAGCCGGGCCCGGATGGCCGTTTAAAAAAAAGCTGTTGGCCGGTTGGCCGTTTAAAAAGCTGTTGGCCGGTTGGCCGTTTGAAAAGCTGTTGGCCGGTTGGCCGTTTAAAAAGCTGTTGGCCGGTTGGCCGTTTAAAAAGCTGTTGGCCGGTTGGCCGTTTGAAAACTGTTGGCCGGATGCCAACCCTGTTTTAAAGACTGATACATTGCACATACTCCGACCAGACGAGACGCACTGTCTCATCCGTGTCGTTTGAGAAGCACTCACCTAGTTGTTTCCAAAAAGACGTTTAAATAAAATCATTGGCGAAAACAACAGCCCTTCCTTTGAAGCCTGCATTAAACACCTAAATTCCCGTGACTTGCTGAGTACGAAAGTACTCACCCTTGCTCTATATAAATATATATAGTTCCTCCGCCTTGAAGAGAAGACGAAGTGAAGTGAAGATTAGGGTTTCGTCCTAGTTCCCAGCCGTCGCCTGTGGTGTTGGGTGTTAGTCCGTTGGTTCCGCTGCTGCTGCTGTTGTTGGTGTTCCTCGTCCGTGTCGTCGGTTGCATTCTCGGGTTGTTCTGAGCTGCAACCTAAGTCAAGGTAAATAAGTCCTCTATTTATTTTAAGGATCTGCAATGATTCATACTTGTCACCGTGGGTACCAGCACTATGTCCTGGGACTGGTACCGAGATCGCGGTTTCGTAGGAAGCGGTTCACGCCGTTATTCCTACGACACGTTCCTATCAGGTGCCGTTGTACGGCGGTGCCGGATCGGGGCGTGACAAGAGATGGTATCAGAGCATTAGTTGGCCCTAGGATCGAAACCCCTGAATAGGATGGCATTAATTGAGTATAAAAACTATTTGTGAAAGCTAAGGTGTCGTTGTCCCCCTTTAGCTCTAGTTTTGCGGAAAATGTTTTCGTGTCCAAAAGTAGAAGCTAGTCGTTCGTTTGACTTTTGACCTAGAGTAAGCCTGTCTTCACGTCTGTAACATCCTGAAAATTCGACCAATAAAACAAAACCCTAAAAATATGGATTTTCGAAAACTTTTCAAAAGAATTGCATCATGCCGATTTTATTCGCTTATTTTTATTTGATTCGACTTCGAAGTTCACTAATCGAGTGTGGAGGGTAATTAATCGCTTGTAATCCTAAAACTAAATTGGTAAATATAAATTAAAATGAAGATTAAGTGTGGATAGAAATAAATATTAATGCAACCACATTTGTATCGATTAAATTTAAACGCAATTGGAATAGGAATTAAACCCTAATTGGGAATTCAAATAAATAGATAAAATTTGAACCAAATTAATCTAGGATGAATTCAATAATTGAGATAACACACATAATGAATAAAATTAATTTTACAACATTTAGAAATGGCAAAATAAAATTAAATAGAAAATTGGGCTAAAATCGGGAAAATTGGAAAATGGCACTGTTCATTGCCCTTAAGGTGTTCGACGGAGTCCTCTAACCCGGCCCCCCCCTTCTCTGCCTCGCCCGTTCCGCGCGCCGCGCGCCGAGTCCCGCGCGCCATCGCCACTGTCGCCATCCCCGCCATCGCCGCCGCCGCGCATGCATCGTCATCACCCGTCCCGTCGCCGTCCCCATCCCATCGCCGCGCCGCCCGAGTGCCGTGCCGCTTTGCCTCCCCGAGCCCGAGCCCGCCGCGCGCGCGTCGTCGTCGTCCATACCGCTCCGCTTCCCCTTCGCATCGCCGCCACCGCGCCGCGTTGCCTCCCCGTCCCATCACCGCGCCGCACGCGTGGTTGTCGGCCCGAAACCCCGCACCGCCGCCCCGTCTCGTCGTCACGTCGCTGCGTCGTCACGTCGCCCACGCCGCGTTTCCCCGACCCGAACCCCGCGTAGCCGCGCCGCCCCGCACGTCGCCCTATCTTTTTCCCCTTTTCTTCCGCCGCGCCGCCGCGCGCCCGGCCGCACGTCGCCTTGCCCCCTCCCATTCGCAGCCGCGCCGCACGACCACCTTGCCCGTCTGCACGTCGCCCTGCCTTCCCTGCCGCCGCGCCGCACGCCCGCTTCCTCAGCGCCTCGCGCCCCGCGCAACCCCGCCCGCACGTCGCCATTAAGCCGCCGCCTCCTCCTCTCCTTCCTTCCCTCCCCCGCGCCCTATAAAACCCCGGCCTCCCCTTCTCCTCCACTCCCCACACATCCCCATCCATTCCCTTCCCCTTTCCTCCATCTCCACCGCGCTGTCGCCGTGCCGCCGCCACCATCGTAGTCGCCGCGCCGTCGCCTCAAAGCCGCCCCTCAGTGCGTCACCACCTTGAGCCACCGTCGCCGCCGCCGCTGTGGTAAGCCGCCGCCATTCCTCTTGCGTCCATCGCCGTCGCCGCCGGGGAGGGAGAGAGCCGAGTGAGAGAGGGAGAGATCGGGGCCGAGCCGAGAGTGAGGGAGAGAAGAGAAGAAGAAAAGGGGGAGGAAGCAGCCGGGAAGGGAGAGAGAGAGAAAAAGAAAAGAGAGAGAGAGAGAGAGAGGAAAAAGGAAGAGAGAGAGAGAGAGGGAAAAAGAGAGAGAGAGAGAGAGAGAGGGAAAAAGAAAGAGAGAGAGAGGGAGAGAAAAAGAAAGAGAAAAAGAAAAGAAAAGGGAAAAAGGAAAATAGGAAAAAGGGGAAAAATAGAAAGGAGATTTAGGGAAAAATTCGGAAAGTTAGAAAATTTAAAATAAATTAGAATTTAATTATAGATTGATTATAATCATAGAATTGCAAAGTTCAAAATAAAATATAGATTGTTCTTGATAAATTCTTTAAGAAATTAATTCGCGATGGTAATTTAGATATAAATTAATGCCTAAAACAATTAGATGAAATATTATAAGATTTTTATAGGAGATAATTTCTATAAATAATCGATTCACGGTAGAAGTACGAATTTAATTAATAGGGATTTTAGACGCGTAATATATTTAATCATTTAGTCATAGAGTAAATTAAATCGTTAAATATTTGGATTCCATCCGATGTTTAGCTCGCGATATAAATTTGGAATCTATTATTTGAATACGATGCTCAGTGTAGATTAAGTTAAGAACTAATAATAACAAAATATTTGCACCGTAGAAATAATTTAGGATATATACAAATCAAAATTGGATTAGCCCTAGTTCGCGAATAGTAAAGTTAATAAGAGAATCGATTTTCGCATTCGACTTCTATTTGGATTTATTTGGATTTTTATTTGAATTCTAACCGAATTCAAATCGATTTTCGCACGTAATTATAGAACCCGAGGGAGTAGCAGATCCAGGTGAAGGACACGACTCGCAAGACCCTGAGCAAGGCAAGTCATCACTATCCCTTGAACATATTGATCCCAATTGCGAAATTATTTCGTTTACAAATAAAATTGCATGCAATAATATACATCCCACTTGTGATTATGCCATGCCTTGATGATTGTTTGCCTATTAATTCCTTTGTAACCCTGATTACGTATGAGTCCCTAGTCAGTTATGACAATTGCTTAGCAATGCTATTCTAGAAATGTGCATACTCATATTTATCAAATGCTATATGCTTGGGCAATTACCTTTGGGAAGGTAATTGAGATGCGGCATGTGGAGACATGAGCGCCACAGTGCCATGATGTTGATGACATGATTTGTGAAAAGAAAAATAAAATTAAACAAATGTTTTCGACTGGGGCGGACGGAGGAATTGGGTGGTATCCGGAAAAGGCTAGTACCGTCCCTGGTCAATTAAGGACCGAGCCATGAAGTTAAGCATGAAACGACCCCCGTACAACCGCACTTCTCGTATGGGTATAGACCTAGCGGAATAGATAGCTGAGCAGAGGCAGTATCCTTGCATAGTGGTTTCTTGATGTGTGAGGCAGGGGCTCTACGGTGGGGCAGCCATTGGTAGAACCGCGAGGCGGGTGTCTACAGTGGTGTCGCCATCGGTAGGACTGCCATGTGAGAATTTAAACCTAATTAACTTAATGCATGTGTGAGTTCTTCTTTCCCGGGTGCGCCAGAACTCCTCACACTGCTAGAAACGGACGCATAGAGTGCATGAGGATGTCAAGTTCATGGAGCGGGTACTGCCAATGCGAGGTTATCGAAAAGCTTTGCCGTGACGCGTCTCATGTGTTGGGACGAGGCTCATGTGTTGGGCAGTCGCGGAGTGCGGGTAAAGTGTACATCCACTGCAGTGTGAGTAAACCAAATCTATTCGAATAGCCGTGCTCGCGGTTATTGAGCACCGGGACGTGTATTACACTTGGCTAGACTTTGAATTCTTAACTTGTGTGGGTTGGGACAATTGCATGATGATTTTGATGCTGATGGAGCCACTTCCCGAGAGTAGGGATTGTGGATGTCCTCAGAAAACCATGACGACTCAATGGCGGGAAGCCATCCTTGGGATCACAATGGATGGTGGACAGAACCGTCGTTGTTTAATGAGAACACTGGTATTAAAACTTGATCAGTCTGTGCTAGGTCTTAGGTTTGTGAAAAGATTTACAAAACTGGCTTTACGCAAAAGAACCATAACAATCCTTCAAATATCCCTGTCATTTGCATTGTTGTTGTGATGACTTGTTGAGTACGGTTGGTACTCACCCTTGCTATATACAAACTCAATCAGAGACTGGAGTTGAAGCATTGGAAGATCCCTATGCCTATTATCAGGAGGGAGATGAAGACGATGGGGTCCAATAGGTCTTAGATACGGTCGTTGCCTGTGGCAATGGCGTGCCGCTGCCTCCATTTTCCGCTGCCTTACCTACTCTGTTTTTGCATGTATTCCGGACCTTTCGGTCCGATGATTTAAGACAATGCCTGCGGGCTATGATGTAATAATTCGATCTAAGACATTCGGGTATGTGTACTCGGTACTTCAGCTATGAATTCGTGTGTACCAGACTACTTGATCCAGGGAAATGGTACTGAATACACGACTGATTCCTGTTACAAAAACGGGGGTCCACAGAGCTGGTATCAGAGCCATACGACTGTAGGGAAAGACCAAATGGTGCCCCACCCCTTCTCTAAGTTGGCCAAGGGAGAAATTCCCACTTAGTAATATTTTCAAAAATAAAAACGCTATGTTTACAAAACTCAGCACAATTTTCATCTTACCCTTAACCATTCTCTTTACAAAATAAGTTTTACTCTTAGCTGACTTTGGGTTTTTCCTAAAATTTAGATGGTAGATCAGGATTCACCCGCCGTTTGGGAGTTGAGCGTACCCCGCTCAGAGGGTTACGTCCTCGAGCTACACCGGCTGATGAGGCGTCTGCGATACCCCAGCTCTCCGATCTACCGAGTGAGGCCATGTGGATCTGTTTGGGAGGCTCGAGTCGAAATTCACACACGAGTTCCTCCGGAGTTAGACTACAGCTTCCCGACACGATACTGTCGCGACCTACCAGAGAACGCGATGCAGGATGCAGCACGGGAGGCCTTCCTCAGACTTAGCTCTATCCACCGAGCTGAGTTGACTAGTACTGAGTTTGCTCACCACCCATTTCGAGAGGAGAGCAACTCCCTCTGCACAGTTCAGGACACGCCTTGCTGCTACAACCCGATTGTGACCCGACTGTCACGGTGGGCTGAGGCAGCAGACGACTTTTACGAGGAGGCTCTGTTGGAGATCGACGACCAGCAGAGGCGTGTGGGAGAGTTAGAGACTGAGGTGACGGATCTCACAGCACAGCAGCTTCAGCTGGAGGAGGAGCACCAGACTTGGGGCAGTGAGATAGACTCACTGAAGGCACAGCTCCAGACCCACGGCGACCAGTTCCAGCAGTTGTCCGATCAGTACAACGAGCGCCGCGGGATGGTGGATATACTTGAGGAGCAGTTGAGGGAGAGTCAGGAGCACGTCAGTCAGCTGGAGGCGCAGCTTCGAGCAGCCACGGCCAGCACCACCGGAGCTTCTACTTCCACAGCGGTAGGGCGTGACCGCTACTTCTTCCTCACTCCGCCGTACCCACCAGCCTTCCACGCTCTTCTGGGAGAGGCTAGCATGCTGGCTACTGAGTCAGCACCTTACCTGGAGGACCCGACAGTGACACCACCACCTGCCCCGGAGATTGTGCACACACCACAGATCCCTGTACCTTCTCCGCAGCTGGGTTCCAGTTTGGAGACCCCGATCCAGGTCAGTTCAGAGTCAGAGGGGACCGACGTCGAGTCAGACACCACTGATTCTTCAGAGGATGAGATCCCTGTTCCCCGCATCACCTTCCTCGGAGGCCCTCGCACCCTCAGCACTGCTCGCAAGAGCACACGACCTCCGGGCAAGAAGCCCAAGCCTGACGCGGAGGCCACTACTTCCGAGCCGTGGGGACTCAGGTTCGCCCGTGCCAGCGACCACCCTCTACCTGCCCCAGGATCCTGCGGATGGTTGGACGACTAGACCGGAGGATGACTACAGCTTCGATCTCGCTTCAGATGGTTTTTGGGTTGTATGCGAGACACACCCCTACCCCTTACTTAGATCGACGAGTAGTTTGATAGTTGGTTGATGTATCTTTTGGATGAACTTTGTTTGGACTGCGTATGTATGCAGTCACTTGCATCATGGTTTATGTACTGTTTGTGAAACTTTATGATGTTATTTATGATATTGTTGTGGTTGTGTTGAAAATGAGTTTATTCCACCAAGCTTGCAAAACAAAGTTCACACCAAAACAACCCCCTTAATGGGATAAAACCATAAGAACTAGTTAGAAAATTAGGATACTTACTTAATCGGCCTACACAGATGGCAAGCCGACGTAGGGCATCAGCCAGCAACGAAGAACCTTCGACACCTGACCTAACCACCCTGGCCGGAGTCATGGCCACTCAGACCCAGCTGCTGCAAGCCATCGCGAACAACCAAGGCAACCGCGGAGGATCAAGCTTTGGAGAATTCATGAGGACCAAGCCACCCACGTTCGCATCAGCAGACGAGCCTATGGAGGCGGAAGACTGGCTGCGTATCATCGAAAAGAAACTGACCCTTGTCCGGGTGCGCGAAGCCGACAAGGTGATCTTCGCAGTCAACCAACTGGAGGGACCCGCCGGAGACTGGTGGGATACCTATAAGGAAGCTCGGGAAGAGGATGCTGGAGAACCCACCTGGGAAGAGTTCACTGCAGCATTCCGCGAGAACTTCGTACCTGCTGCGGTGATGCGAATGAAGAAGAACGAGTTCAGAAGGCTGCGGCAAGGAAACACGACGGTTCAGGAATATCTGAACCGGTTCACTCAGTTGGCCCGCTATGCAGTAGGAGACCTTGTCGATGAGGAAGAAAAGATCGACAAGTTCATTGAAGGGCTGAATGATGAGCTGCGTGGACCCATGATTGGGCAAGACCATCAAAGCTTCCAGAGCCTGATCAACAAAGTTGTTAGGCTGGAAAACGATCAGAAGACTGTAGAGAACAATCGCAAGAGGAGACTTGCCATGAGTCGCACACCTCAGGGAGTGCCTCAGCGATTCAAGGGAGCCACTTCGTCCGGGTGGAAACCCCCTGTTGTGGCCACCAACCGCCCAGCTGCACCTAGCAACTTCAACAGGCCACTTGCGACTCAGAACCGCACCCCTGCACCAACTCTGGCTGCCCCTGGAACCAGGAGGCATGTGAACTGCTTCAATTGCGGGGAGTATGGGCACTACGCCAACAACTGCCCTCATCCAAGCAAGACTCCTGTCCGTACTGGCGCCAATGCGATCACTGTTCGTGGGACCCCTGCCCCTGCTGTCGGACGAGGCCTGTTCAGGACTCCACAAACGAACAGGACCGCTACAGGATTCGGGCGCGGACAAGTGAATCATGTCCGAGCTGAGGAGGCCCAGGAAGATCAGGGCGTACTAATGGGTATGTTCTCTATCCATTCTACCCCAGTTAAAGTCCTTTTCGATTCCGGTGCATCGCATTCATTCATATCTTTGAAGGCTAGTCAAAAACACGACTTAACTCCAGTACGACTTAGAAAACCTATGATAGTCCACTCACCTGGGGGCGAGATAACTGTGAGCCATGCTTGCATAGATGTACCTGTCCGTCTTAGGGATGTGGTGTTTCCCTCCAACCTCATGGTTTTGATACCCCAGACCCTGGATGTCATATTGGGAATGGATTGGTTAACAAAGAACAGAGGGGTAATCGACTGCCGACGTAGGGAAATTACCCTGACCACCCCTTGGGGATCGGACATGCGAGCAACCATGGATCAAGATCCTAGACTAACCGAACGTGCCGGAGGCATATTTACCATGCTACCTCTGAAGGGAATGCCTATCGTGCAACGATTTGCCGATGTGTTTCCAGAGGATCTACCTGGGATGCCACCAGATCGTGATATAGAGTTCATTATCGATCTGATACCCGGTACTGCTCCCATATCCAAGAGACCTTATCGGATGCCAGTCAATGAGTTAGAAGAGCTTAAAAAGCAAATCAGAGAATTGCAAGAAAAGGGATTTGTACGCCCCAGTTCGTCACCTTGGGGAGCCCCAGTACTGTTCGTCAAGAAGAAAGATGGTACCATGAGGATGTGTGTAGACTATCGTTCACTGAACGAAGTCACTATTAAGAACAAGTATCCCCTACCACGGATCGATGATCTTTTTGATCAACTCAAAGGAGCGAAGGTATTCTCTAAGATCGATCTTCGATCAGGATACCATCAATTGAAAATTAGGACCGGAGATATACCCAAAACCGCGTTCTCAACACGCTATGGGTTGTATGAGTTCACGGTGATGTCGTTTGGTTTAACCAACGCCCCAGCATACTTTATGAACCTCATGAACAAGGTGTTCATGGAATACCTGGACAAATTCGTGGTAGTATTCATCGACGATATATTAATCTACTCCAAAGACGAAGAAGAACATGCTGAGCACTTGCGTTTGGTACTCGAGAAACTTCGGAGGCATAAATTGTATGCAAAATTTAGCAAGTGTGAGTTCTGGTTGAAGGAAGTCGCTTTTCTTGGCCACGTTATCTCAGCTGGCGGAGTAGCAGTGGACCCTGCTAAAGTGGAGGCCGTTACCGAATGGAAGGAACCCAAATCGGTAACTGAAATTCGGAGTTTTCTAGGCTTGGCCGGATACTACCGGAGGTTCATAGAAGGATTCTCTAAGATAGCCCGGCCAATGACACAACTCCTTAAGAAAGAAAAGAAGTTCGCGTGGTC
The DNA here is from genome assembly GCA_000576495.2 of Oryza glumipatula. NCBI lineage: Eukaryota > Viridiplantae > Streptophyta > Magnoliopsida > Poales > Poaceae > Oryza > Oryza glumipatula. Next base: position 31,221,320 of record CM002514.2, read on the forward strand.
AGAACAGTGTCAGAAAAGCTTTGAGCAGCTCAAGGAAAAGCTGACCACGGCACCTATTCTAGTCCTCCCGGACATCAGAAAAGACTTTGTCATATATTGTGATGCCTCGAGGCAAGGACTAGGAGGAGTACTGATGCAGGACGGAAAGGTTGTGGCCTATGCGTCGCGACAATTGCGACCGCATGAGGAAAACTACCCTACACATGACCTAGAACTTGCAGCTGTGGTTCATGCGCTGAAGATTTGGAGACATTACCTGATAGGAAACCACTGTGATATCTACACCGACCACAAGAGTCTGAAGTATATCTTTACCCAGTCAGACCTCAACTTGAGGCAAAGACGGTGGTTGGAATTAATCAAGGACTATGACCTAGAGGTTCACTACCACCCTGGCAAGGCAAACGTTGTGGCTGACGCCTTGAGTCGGAAGAGCCATTGCAATCATCTTGAGGCTGAAGAAATGGCTCCTGAGCTTAAGGAAGAAATTGCCCAGCTAAACCTATATATAGTACCTCGAGGACAGATAAACACCTTGGACGTTCAACCCCTTTTGAGAACCCAAATTGAAGAGGCTCAGAAGGACAACCAGGAGATCCGAGAGGTGAAGGAGCGTCTAGCCGCGGGCTTCGCAAAGGAATTTTCAACCGACGAGAAGGATATCCTATGGTACAAAAAGAGGATTTATGTACCCGAGCGGGGTGGACTGAGAGGATTAATCCTAAAAGAAGCTCACGAATCAGCATACTCACTACACCCTGGAAGTACCAAGATGTACCAAGATCTGAAGGAAGGATACTGGTGGCCCAACATGAAGAGAGACGTGGCAGAGTACGTAGCACTCTGCGACGTTTGCCAGAAGGTGAAGGCTGAGCACCAGAGACCGGCAGGTTTGCTGCAACCCCTTAGGATTCCCGAATGGAAATGGGATGAAATAGGTATGGATTTTATTGTTGGATTGCCCAAGACTACAACCGGATATGATTCCATCTGGGTGATCGTGGATCGACTCACCAAGACGGCAAGATTCATCCCCGTTAAGACAAATTATAGCAGTGCCAAGCTAGCCGAATTATATATGGCCAGGATAGTATGTCTTCACGGTGTACCTAAGAAAATCATATCTGATCGAGGCACTCAGTTTACCTCTCATTTCTGGGAGAAAGTACATGAAGCCCTAGGGAGTTACCTTGCGTTCAGCACAGCTTATCACCCACAGACAGATGGCCAGACAGAGAGGACCAACCAGGTCCTAGAGGACATGTTGAGAGCTTGTGCATTGGATTTTAGCAAGGACTGGGAGAGGTGTTTGCCCTACGCCGAATTCTCCTACAACAACAGCTTTCAAGCAAGCCTGAAAATGTCGCCCAACGAAGCATTGTTTGGTCGACGGTGTCGAACCCCGCTGATGTGGTCCGAGACAGGAGAACGAGCAGTATTTGGACCTGACATTATCAGAGAAGCCGAGGAAAAGGTTCGTCTGATTCGGGACCGTTTAAAAGTGGCACAGTCACGGCAGAAGAGTTACGCGGACACCCGAAGAAGAAACCTAGAGTTTAAGGAAGGCGATTACGTTTATCTTAAGGTTTCACCAATGAGGGGAACGAAAAGGTTTAAGGTTAAAGGAAAACTAGCGCCAAGATATGTGGGACCTTTTCAAATCCTCGCTAGACGAGGAGAAGTTGCCTATCAGCTACAGCTACCCGAAACTATCGCCGATGTACACCCCGTCTTCCATGTGTCACAATTGAAGAAATGCTTACGAGTGCCGGAAGAACAAGCTCCGCTGGAAGAGATTCATATTAGCAACGATCTCACGTATCCAGAACACCCGATCCGGATATTGGATGAAGCAGAAAAGGGAACTAGAACCAAAACGTGGCGCATGTACAAGGTACAATGGAGTAATCACACTGAGGATGAAGCCACGTGGGAAAGCGAAGAGTTCCTGAAAACGGAATACCCGTATCTGTTCGAAAACCGGTAAGAAATCTCGGGACGAGATTTATTTAAGGGGGGTAGGTTTGTAACATCCTGAAAATTCGACCAATAAAACAAAACCCTAAAAATATGGATTTTCGAAAACTTTTCAAAAGAATTGCATCATGCCGATTTTATTCGCTTATTTTTATTTGATTCGACTTCGAAGTTCACTAATCGAGTGTGGAGGGTAATTAATCGCTTGTAATCCTAAAACTAAATTGGTAAATATAAATTAAAATGAAGATTAAGTGTGGATAGAAATAAATATTAATGCAACCACATTTGTATCGATTAAATTTAAACGCAATTGGAATAGGAATTAAACCCTAATTGGGAATTCAAATAAATAGATAAAATTTGAACCAAATTAATCTAGGATGAATTCAATAATTGAGATAACACACATAATGAATAAAATTAATTTTACAACATTTAGAAATGGCAAAATAAAATTAAATAGAAAATTGGGCTAAAATCGGGAAAATTGGAAAATGGCACTGTTCATTGCCCTTAAGGTGTTCGACGGAGTCCTCTAACCCGGCCCCCCCTTCTCTGCCTCGCCCGTTCCGCGCGCCGCGCGCCGAGTCCCGCGCGCCATCGCCACTGTCGCCATCCCCGCCATCGCCGCCGCCGCGCATGCATCGTCATCACCCGTCCCGTCGCCGTCCCCATCCCATCGCCGCGCCGCCCGAGTGCCGTGCCGCTTTGCCTCCCCGAGCCCGAGCCCGCCGCGCGCGCGTCGTCGTCGTCCATACCGCTCCGCTTCCCCTTCGCATCGCCGCCACCGCGCCGCGTTGCCTCCCCGTCCCATCACCGCGCCGCACGCGTGGTTGTCGGCCCGAAACCCCGCACCGCCGCCCCGTCTCGTCGTCACGTCGCTGCGTCGTCACGTCGCCCACGCCGCGTTTCCCCGACCCGAACCCCGCGTAGCCGCGCCGCCCCGCACGTCGCCCTATCTTTTTCCCCTTTTCTTCCGCCGCGCCGCCGCGCGCCCGGCCGCACGTCGCCTTGCCCCCTCCCATTCGCAGCCGCGCCGCACGACCACCTTGCCCGTCTGCACGTCGCCCTGCCTTCCCTGCCGCCGCGCCGCACGCCCGCTTCCTCAGCGCCTCGCGCCCCGCGCAACCCCGCCCGCACGTCGCCATTAAGCCGCCGCCTCCTCCTCTCCTTCCTTCCCTCCCCCGCGCCCTATAAAACCCCGGCCTCCCCTTCTCCTCCACTCCCCACACATCCCCATCCATTCCCTTCCCCTTTCCTCCATCTCCACCGCGCTGTCGCCGTGCCGCCGCCACCATCGTAGTCGCCGCGCCGTCGCCTCAAAGCCGCCCCTCAGTGCGTCACCACCTTGAGCCACCGTCGCCGCCGCCGCTGTGGTAAGCCGCCGCCATTCCTCTTGCGTCCATCGCCGTCGCCGCCGGGGAGGGAGAGAGCCGAGTGAGAGAGGGAGAGATCGGGGCCGAGCCGAGAGTGAGGGAGAGAAGAGAAGAAGAAAAGGGGGAGGAAGCAGCCGGGAAGGGAGAGAGAGAGAAAAAGAAAAGAGAGAGAGAGAGAGAGAGGAAAAAGGAAGAGAGAGAGAGAGAGGGAAAAAGAGAGAGAGAGAGAGAGAGAGGGAAAAAGAAAGAGAGAGAGAGGGAGAGAAAAAGAAAGAGAAAAAGAAAAGAAAAGGGAAAAAGGAAAATAGGAAAAAGGGGAAAAATAGAAAGGAGATTTAGGGAAAAATTCGGAAAGTTAGAAAATTTAAAATAAATTAGAATTTAATTATAGATTGATTATAATCATAGAATTGCAAAGTTCAAAATAAAATATAGATTGTTCTTGATAAATTCTTTAAGAAATTAATTCGCGATGGTAATTTAGATATAAATTAATGCCTAAAACAATTAGATGAAATATTATAAGATTTTTATAGGAGATAATTTCTATAAATAATCGATTCACGGTAGAAGTACGAATTTAATTAATAGGGATTTTAGACGCGTAATATATTTAATCATTTAGTCATAGAGTAAATTAAATCGTTAAATATTTGGATTCCATCCGATGTTTAGCTCGCGATATAAATTTGGAATCTATTATTTGAATACGATGCTCAGTGTAGATTAAGTTAAGAACTAATAATAACAAAATATTTGCACCGTAGAAATAATTTAGGATATATACAAATCAAAATTGGATTAGCCCTAGTTCGCGAATAGTAAAGTTAATAAGAGAATCGATTTTCGCATTCGACTTCTATTTGGATTTATTTGGATTTTTATTTGAATTCTAACCGAATTCAAATCGATTTTCGCACGTAATTATAGAACCCGAGGGAGTAGCAGATCCAGGTGAAGGACACGACTCGCAAGACCCTGAGCAAGGCAAGTCATCACTATCCCTTGAACATATTGATCCCAATTGCGAAATTATTTCGTTTACAAATAAAATTGCATGCAATAATATACATCCCACTTGTGATTATGCCATGCCTTGATGATTGTTTGCCTATTAATTCCTTTGTAACCCTGATTACGTATGAGTCCCTAGTCAGTTATGACAATTGCTTAGCAATGCTATTCTAGAAATGTGCATACTCATATTTATCAAATGCTATATGCTTGGGCAATTACCTTTGGGAAGGTAATTGAGATGCGGCATGTGGAGACATGAGCGCCACAGTGCCATGATGTTGATGACATGATTTGTGAAAAGAAAAATAAAATTAAACAAATGTTTTCGACTGGGGCGGACGGAGGAATTGGGTGGTATCCGGAAAAGGCTAATACCGTCCCTGGTCAATTAAGGACCGAGCCATGAAGTTAAGCATGAAACGACCCCCGTACAACCGCACTTCTCGTATGGGTATAGACCTAGCGGAATAGATAGCTGAGCAGAGGCAGTATCCTTGCATAGTGGTTTCTTGATGTGTGAGGCAGGGGCTCTACGGTGGGGCAGCCATTGGTAGAACCGCGAGGCGGGTGTCTACAGTGGTGTCGCCATCGGTAGGACTGCCATGTGAGAATTTAAACCTAATTAACTTAATGCATGTGTGAGTTCTTCTTTCCCGGGTGCGCCAGAACTCCTCACACTGCTAGAAACGGACGCATAGAGTGCATGAGGATGTCAAGTTCATGGAGCGGGTACTGCCAATGCGAGGTTATCGAAAAGCTTTGCCGTGACGCGTCTCATGTGTTGGGACGAGGCTCATGTGTTGGGCAGTCGCGGAGTGCGGGTAAAGTGTACATCCACTGCAGTGTGAGTAAACCAAATCTATTCGAATAGCCGTGCTCGCGGTTATTGAGCACCGGGACGTGTATTACACTTGGCTAGACTTTGAATTCTTAACTTGTGTGGGTTGGGACAATTGCATGATGATTTTGATGCTGATGGAGCCACTTCCCGAGAGTAGGGATTGTGGATGTCCTCAGAAAACCATGACGACTCAATGGCGGGAAGCCATCCTTGGGATCACAATGGATGGTGGACAGAACCGTCGTTGTTTAATGAGAACACTGGTATTAAAACTTGATCAGTCTGTGCTAGGTCTTAGGTTTGTGAAAAGATTTACAAAACTGGCTTTACGCAAAAGAACCATAACAATCCTTCAAATATCCCTGTCATTTGCATTGTTGTTGTGATGACTTGTTGAGTACGGTTGGTACTCACCCTTGCTATATACAAACTCAATCAGAGACTGGAGTTGAAGCATTGGAAGATCCCTATGCCTATTATCAGGAGGGAGATGAAGACGATGGGGTCCAATAGGTCTTAGATACGGTCGTTGCCTGTGGCAATGGCGTGCCGCTGCCTCCATTTTCCGCTGCCTTACCTACTCTGTTTTTGCATGTATTCCGGACCTTTCGGTCCGATGATTTAAGACAATGCCTGCGGGCTATGATGTAATAATTCGATCTAAGACATTCGGGTATGTGTACTCGGTACTTCAGCTATGAATTCGTGTGTACCAGACTACTTGATCCAGGGAAATGGTACTGAATACACGACTGATTCCTGTTACAAAAACGGGGGTCCACAACGTCCAGTTGGAGAAAGGTGTGCTCAAGCCTCTAGGAGTCTTAGTTAAGCCCCAGTCGATAAGAAGACCCTAGTACCGTCACCCGCTCGGTAGGAGTTGTGGTGAACTAGTGCGTGTGTGAGTTTTGTTTGGTAGTCCGTGTTCAGGTGCTAGACCAGTTGGGTTACCGGCTGGAACACACCACCTATGTCTTCTGCGATTTCGAAAACCGTTTTGATCTAGTGTTTTTGTATTCCTCCTTTTCTTATCCCATTTCTGGTTCGGTCAGATCTCAGTCGCTCTAAAGCAGATGGTTCGTCATCCTACCCGTCAGACCCGTACTCCTAATCGCTTTGGTTTTGAAGAAGAGCCAGTTCCGTCAGAAATTCCTGATCAACCAGTTAACCAAGCAGATGAACAAGAAGCTGAGAGTGATCATACGGTTGCTTCCGGATCAGTTAATGATGTCTCAAGAAGTAATCAACCCCCACCCATGGACCTCCACCAAATCCTAGCCTTGCAAACTCAGATATTACAAGGAATGTTTCAGAATGTAATTGCTATGCAACAACAACACGCACAAGAGCGTCAACCCTATACGGATCAAGATAATGGCCGATCAAAACTGAATGATTTCTTGAGATCTCGTCCACCGGAGTTCTCTCAAACAACTGAGCCTATTGAAGCTGACGATTGGATCAAAGATGTGGAAAGGAAATTAAATCTGGTACAGTGTACTCCGTATGAGAAGATCCTTTACGCCGCACATCAGTTGAGAGGACCTGCCGCAGATTGGTGGGATGACTACTGTGCTACCCATACAGATGCTAGTACCGTCGTCTGGACAGAGTTTGCAGAAGCCTTTCGCTCAGCACATATTCCAGAAAGCATAATTGATTTGAAGAAAGAAGAATTTGCAAATATCAAGCAAGGACCCTCTTGCATCAACGAGTATTTGAGCCACTCCAACAGATTGGCCCGATATGCCCCAGAGGATGTAGACACTGATAATAAGAAGATCATGAGGTTTCAAAAAGGGAATGGATGCGAAGTTGCGAGTGAAACTTTTGGCTCACGACTTTCCGACGTTTCAACATATGGTCGATAAGGCCTTGTTACTAGAAGATGCAGAAAAAGAGATGCAAGAACACAAGAAACGCAAAATAATGTCCTTAGAGGTTCAAGCAAAGGAAGGTTGGTGTCGAAAAACAGACTCGCCACCACAACACTATCAGGGAGTATCTCAGTATTCCAATGGTTCCGGTTCTACGTCTCGTTCGACAATGTCAGAATCTAGTCAGCAAACCACAGTGGTCAACAGTAACAGCCTTGAAGGAAGTAATTCCGTGTCATGCTCTCCACCTCCTAAAAGACGTGGTCATAAGGCAGGAATCGAATGTTTCATCTGTCATGAGATGGGACACTATTCGTGGGATTGCCCTCAGAAAGTCAAGACAAAGCGCACTCATAGAGTCAAGACAAGGCCCGTTCAACCAACGACAAGCCTTCCCAACGTATCTAGATCCAAAGATTCAAGGCAACCAAACAGTGGGTCTGTCTCGCAAACCTCACCGCCTGTTGGACAAGGTCGCCTGAACCATGTGCAAGTAGAAACAAATGGAAAAGTTGTGAATCTCGAGCAAGATGAAGGAGCAGGTGAAGAACAGGTTCCACATGAAAGAACAGACCCACAGCAAGATGAAGCATGCTAAGTAAATCAAGTTACCAAGTTGTTTCGTGGCAAGTATGCAACAATGAGTTAAAGAAGGACCAGCAGAGTCTGAAGCTGTGAAGAAGTCTGAAGATTCCCTTTTGGTTTCGTGTGTGTGGTCCACTTTCGAATCTCGGGGTCGAGATTCTTGTAAGGGGGGTGGATCTGTAACGCTCCGCTTTTCGTGAGGCGTTAAAAACTAATTCGGCAAAATCCTAATTTCAAAAATTTTCGTTCTTTGTGTGCGAGCCCAAGTTGTGCCGAAGATCTCAGTTTAAATCCCTCCTTTGATTCATCTTCGTCCCATTAGAAATTGCCTCCTCAAAATTTTGTTCCAAATAAATCCGAGAGTTCGAATTTCTGTATTCGGATTTCTCTTGTGAAACCCTATCCGCAATTGTTGTCCGACCCTCGAATCCTAACTCAGTCCAATATCTCACCTCCTAAACTCTCTCTCCTTGTTTCCTCTCATCAATATCAAAATCCTCCACCTCAAGTTCCTCTTCCGACTCAAGTCTCCGAAATCAAACTCCGAAATTCATCCTTCGAACCCTCGCCAAACACCTGTTCCCATTTCCAAAAATATCGAATCCCTACCTTGAATCCCTCCCTGACTGTCGATCGATCCATCCACCTGTCAATCAATCTATCTGACTAATCGTCCGTCTACCTATCTACCCTTAAAAACCTATCCCATACCATTGTCCCAACTCCAAAGATAGGTCTCACTTGAATCCCTCACAACCAAACCCTCGAACCGCCAAATATAAATCCATTCCAAAGAAATACCGAATTTTCGCTCCGACTACAAAAATATTCAATTCCCATTTTGAATCCATTCCTTGAATTCACCCTATGTTCCTAAATATCATCCTTGAATTCAAATTCCGAATCCAATTCTCTCCAATTCAATCTCCTCTGAAAAAGTCTAGTTTACCTCCCTCGGTTGTTTTGGGCCGAAACCTGCCGCCGGCCCATCTCTCCTCAGCCCCCTCCATCTCCACGTGCGTCGCGCGTGCGCCGCGCTCGAGAGAGAGAGCGCTCGCTCTCTTCTCTTTCTCTCTCTCTCTTCCCTCTCTCGAACATTCTCTCGCTCTCTCGCTCTCTCGGTATCCCTCTCTCACTCGCGCCGACGCCGCTTCTCGCCGTCGCCGCCCAAAACCCGCCACCGCCTTCGCCCTTTGCCGCGCTCGTGCGTGGCCGACCGGCCGGTCGTTGCCGCCGTCAGCCCCCGCGCCGCCGACGCCACGCGCTGCCGCCTTGCCCCCGCGCCCTTCCAAACCGACCACCGCCGTCATCGTCGACGTCATCCATGGCCCCCGCCACTCCACGCCGCACCCGTCCAAGAGAGGGAGAAGCAGCTGCTCTCGCCTCTCTCCCTACTCTCCCCCTCTCCGTTCGTCTCTTTCTCCCCGGCGCCGATTCCCGCCGCCGCTTTTTGAACCCGCCACCGCCTTTGGTTCCCGCGCACGCGCCGGTCGTGGCCGACCGCTCGGTCGCCGCCGCGTCAGCCTTGGCCGCCTGCGCCGCGCTGAACCCTGCCGCTCTGCCGCCCGACGCTGTGCGCTAGCTGCCGAGGGCGAGAGCCAGCGCTCCCCGCTCCCTATCCCCGTTTCCCCCAAATCGGCAAGGGACCGAGTCCCCTTATTCCCCTCTCTTTTTCTTTTTCCCTTCTCACCGGCGTCACTCTCCTGCCATCGCCTGCGCCACGCTGCCGCCAACCCCCCATCGTCCTGCTCCCTCTGTCGCACCATGCCGCGTGCTTCCAAAACTGAGAGGCGGAGCGCCTCTCTCACGCGCCCTCTCTCCTCCCTTTTGCTCGCCTAAATCGGCAAGGAGCCGAGCTCCTTTCTCCCTCCCACTCTTCTGCTTTTTCCCCGACCGGCGCCACCGTCACCTCCTTTGCCACCCGTGACCGCCTCTGTCACCGCCCGACCGCCAGCGCCAGCTCGCCGCCCCCACCTTGACCGCGCCGAGCTGCCCCTCCCGCGCTCGCGAATCAATTTCCACCGCCCGATCCACCGCCTTCGCCGCTCCTTGCATCCTCGGCGTCCGCCGCTCTTGCATCGCCCGTGACCACCAAGGTCGGTTCTCCCCTCCCGAACCGACATCGCCTCCGCCTATAAAACCCAAGCCGAGCTCCTCCTCCTCTCTATCCCCCCCCCCCTCGTATTCGCCCACCGCGCCATTGCCGCCGGACCATCTCTGCCGCTCGTCATCGTCACCTTCCCCGCCGTTGCGCGTGCCGGGAAGCCGGCGTGCGCGCGGAACCGAAGAGGACTCCGGGCGCCCTCTCCTTCCTCTTCCCCGGCCCGAGGTCGAGGCGATCCTGCTCGTGCCGTCGGATCGTCTTCCCGGCGATCTCCCGACGCGGTAGCCCCCGTTCACCCTCCCCGCTCTTCCTCTCCCTCTTAGCTTGCGCAATCACTAGCCTGGACCTTCCCGAACGTGCCTAGACACCGCCCAAGCATCGGCGCTGCTCGCTGTGAGCTTGCCGCCATCGGCGCCCGCTCCCGAAGGCCGCCTCTCGTCGCCGGACATCCACGGCGCTGCTCTGCCCCATCCAACCCCGGGAACGAGTTCCCCGAATCCTAGAGATGCTCCAGCTCCGACGAATTGAATCCTTGTCGCCCCTCCGCCGTTCTCCCTTTTTCTCGCCGCCGGCGAGCGTCGCCGCGATCCGCCGCCTCCGGCCTCTTTTCGGCGAATCCGAGCCGTCGGTTCGCTCCCTCTTGTCCCTCCCGTCACTCCGGTATACTCCCCCTCCATTGAATCCCCGTGAACCGCTCCGGCGAACGCCGCCGCCGTCCGCCGTCCATTTTCCCGGCCTGCCTCGTCTTCCTCCTCTCGCCATCCGACGTGGCAGCCACGTGGGCGCCCGTCCTCGGCCTCCCTCCTCCGTTCCTTTCTCGGCGCGCGCGGTCCACGGTGCGCTAGCCGCCGACGCGTGGGCCCGCCTCTCCCCTGTCCACCCGGCGCTCCGCTCGTGAGCCGAGCCCACCTAACCCTAGTGCCGCGCCCCGCGTGCGCTCTCCCCACCGTGAACTTTGCCGCCGACACATGGGCCCCACCCGGGACCCCACGCGGTGAGCCCGGTCCACCCGGCTCCCCTTCCCTCTCTCTCCCCGCGCCCCTAATGGGCCGCCTCCTCGCGCCCACGCCGGCCCAATGGCTCGGCCGAGCCTCCTTGAACCCCTTGGGCCGCGCCTAAGCCGCCCGAGGAAGTCTAATATACATCCCTCCTTCCTTTTCTTTTCCAAAGGATTTAATAAATCCTTTTTCCTTTGTTCCATAAATCAACTCCTTATTCCAAAATTTCCATGAACCATTTCCTTTGGACCCGCACGTCAGTGACCATCAATAATATTCTTGAGAATATTATTCCATAAACCATTTCTCGTGTTCTAGAAAAATCCAATAAATCTTTTCCTTGTCCAGAAATTCCAGTTAAGCTTCCGAAATTCATATCTCTCGATCCGTAGCTCCGATTGACTCCATTCCACTTCCAGTATTTCCGTAAAATTGAGATCTATTTAATGGCACTATTATTTAGTCTAAATAGGGTCTTTCTTTTGGTCTTTGTTTAGGTTTTTGATTGTTTGCGTATAGTCGCGGTTACCGGATTTTCGTCGATCGCGGGTTTTCTCGAAGATTCGTGAAGCTTCGTGAAGACCTTGAGCAAGGCAAGTCACCCTTTGACCAATTGCTCCTATAATTGGAAAATCATTATTATTTTGTTTTCAACTGGCATTATTAGAATCACACACTTAATTTGCTTGGCCTCGGTTGTATGTCAAACCGACGGACCTACCCAGTAGTCGCACTAATTCCTGTAGGCTGTACTACCCTGATTCCTTGTCGCTCCACCCTTGTGGTACTTCGGTATTCGTGCCCTCTGAGCACGCATACCAAATATCCCACATACACCGTTGATTGTCGAAAAATTTGGAAATGGGTTTGAGAAGCCTTGAAAACCCGACATGTGGTGTCGGTGTGTTTGAAAATAAAACGAATTGTGAAAATTCGTGATGCGGGTGTCGTGCCTATGTGGCACTGTCTCGTATTCGCACTTAAGGACCGTTTCCTTGGAATTTCATCCAAACATAAGACAAGTGCAACCACATGGGTGGAATGGGACACCCCTGGCTGAGTAAATTGCTAATCGGGGGAGCCTTGATGCCGAGAGGCATGTGGATTCTTCGGGGTGGTGTCGGGGAGGACCCCCGGGTTTCCTGGCACAGCATGGTCTGGGACCTAACCTGTTGTCGGTCTGGGACCCCCCTCGTCGGCATATGGCGAACCTGTGTCTGCTCTCGAAATGCCTTGTCATGAAAGCCTTTAGGTCACCAGACGTGGCCGTTAAACACGGGCTGGATGATTCGTGTTAGTAATGTCGTGTGGGTAAAGTGTACCCCCTCTGCAGAGGATTAACAAACTGTTCGAACAGCCGTGCCCACGGTCATGGGCGGATGTGAGGTGATTCCTAGCGTAGTTTTGTTTGACAACTGCTTGTGAAATTGCTGGTGTGGTTTGGTTTCGATGTTTGGAAACCTGTGGCTGATGGGATCAGCCGGGCCCGGATGGCCGTTTAAAAAAAAGCTGTTGGCCGGTTGGCCGTTTAAAAAGCTGTTGGCCGGTTGGCCGTTTGAAAAGCTATTGGCCGGTTGGCCGTTTAAAAAGCTGTTGGCCGGTTGGCCGTTTAAAAAGCTGTTGGCCGGTTGGCCGTTTGAAAACTGTTGGCCGGATGCCAACCCTGTTTTAAAGACTGATACATTGCACATACTCCGACCAGACGAGACGCACTGTCTCATCCGTGTCGTTTGAGAAGCACTCACCTAGTTGTTTCCAAAAAGAAGTTTAAATAAAATCATTGGCGAAAACAACAGCCCTTCCTTTGAAGCCTGCATTAAACACCTAAATTCCCGTGACTTGCTGAGTACGGAAGTACTCACCCTTGCTCTATATAAATATATATAGTTCCTCCGCCTTGAAGAGAAGACGAAGTGAAGTGAAGATTAGGGTTTCGTCCTAGTTCCCAGCCGTCGCCTGTGGTGTTGGGTGTTAGTCCGTTGGTTCCGCTGCTGCTGCTGTTGTTGGTGTTCCTCGTCCGTGTCGTCGGTTGCATTCTCGGGTTGTTCTGAGCTGCAACCTAAGTCAAGGTAAATAAGTCCTCTATTTATTTTAAGGATCTGCAATGATTCATACTTGTCACCGTGGGTACCAGCACTATGTCCTGGGATTGGTACCGAGATCGCGGTTTCGTAGGAAGCGGTTCACGCCGTTATTCCTACGACACGTTCCTATCAGGTGCCGTTGTACGGCGGTGCCGGATCGGGGCGTGACAGCGTGGCAATCCCTTCAGCACTTTCATTTAAAAAATTTGGTGGGACCCACCTGTCATGCCTCTTCACCATTTCCATGTCTCTCTCTCGGGCGCAGGTGCACACGGCGGTGCGGAGGGGCGGGCGGCGGAAGGCAGCGCGTGGGGCGGGTGGTGGACAGCAGACGTCGTCACGTGGGGGTGCGGGACGCCGAGGTGGGAGCGGCGAACTACCGCTGGCCACCAGCAGCTGCCGCATCGGTGCATCCTCTGCCGCCGGCATCGTGGTGGAGGGCAACATGGAGGCCGGAGGTGGAGTTGGAGTGGACAATGGAGATGAGCTATGTCATGTCGAGGCACCCGCCGCCGCCGCGACTGCATTTGTCGGCCTTGAGTCATTCCTGGCGATGGCGGCCGCCCGTGACCCATCTGCCGACAACGAAACCTTCGCCGCCCTCTCCGCCCCAGCCCTCTGCTAGCACTTGGCCGGAAGCCGTGGACGACAACGAGGAGGATTTCACCTTCTCGCAGGCATTCGCAGGGCTTCCCCGCTGCCCCTCACCTGCCCGCGCCCATCTTTGGCCGCCGTCGCAGCGCCGCTCTCCTCCTCTCCCGCCTCGCCCCGACAACCGGTCTACAGGCAGAGAGAATGAGAGAGAGGAGGAGCCGAGGAAGGGAGAGAAGAGGGGGAGAGAGATGATGTGGCATCCTGACATGTGGGGTCCACGTGAGGTCCCACGCTGACTCATCCACCACGTAGGACAAAACTGGTTCTAAAACCACTGAAGGATTTACTGAGACCGATTTTGATTAGTTAAGGGACGCCGGATATCTGGTTTTATGGTTGGGGGACGATTTTGTAACTCGATGACAAGTTGAGGGACCTTTGGTGTACTTTTTCCTTCTTGATTTCCCACTGTGGGACACGGCCCAATGAGAAGGAAAGCCCGTGGGCCGAATCTCACAGTACGCCAGGCCGCTCGTCTTCCTCCTCTCCACTCTCCTACCACCGCCGCCGCTACTCCGTCCACGACCACGACCAGGAGGGCCCCCAGCTTCTGAGCCAAGATGTGGAGGCGGCAGCATGCTCTCCTCCGCCGCATCTCGCTGCTCAAGCCTCCCGCGGCTACTGGGATCGGATGCTACTACGCCACCGAGCCGGAGGGCAGGAAGCCAAAGACGGCGCCTTTGCAGGTAATTTCTGGAATCTGTTATCTCTAGGCTAGGCTATCATGGCAAATCCCTCCCTCCTTTGAGTAATGAGTGCAGGGCTATCTCGGCGACGAGTTGTGTATTTGTACGAAATGTCTCAATATATGCTGCATTTAAACACTGAGAAACAACGGACTGAACTGATTATTTATCACTGCAGCTGAACCATCCAAGGCAGCAACAGCATCCCTAATAAGAAACCACCCGTATACCATTTTACCCCCTTAACAATTTCTCATAAGCAAGCTGTCCTTTTTGTTAGATTTACTACTTTCTTACACACATGCCATAGAGATGCTTTGATTTCCACTGGATTTTAACTTTCTTAATCCTCCCAATTACACTTGTGGGGGAATAACAAACTTGCATTATGTAAAAGCTTGACAATCGAAATATACTGAAAGGCACCCATTCTTTGAGGTTTCAAGAAATCCATGTCATCACACGGTTATAGTAAGAAACATCCATACTGAAATTTGCAGTCAAGGGGCATGGTGGATAGGTTCCGTTTGCGTGCCAAGGGTGGTGATGGTGGCAATGGCTGCATCAGTCTTCGGCGCTCCAGGTCAGATCGCCAAGGCAAACCTGATGGTGAGCACTTTTTAACGACTCCCCTGCTGCACAGCCTGTGGAATTGTCACATGGTGCTAGCAGTAATCTTTTTCGTGTATTTGTTTGTAGTGTAATAATGCCTGGTTGTTTCTGTTGTTTCCTTGATAAAGGGATTTCTTTTTAGTTATGCCCTGTCAATGAGGCTTCACACATGACTATATCAGAATATTTCTAGGCTTGTACTATTTAAGTTGGCCAAAGATAATTCATGCTATTTGTTCTAATTTGACTGTCAGTCAGTCAGGATTTTCTTTCTTAAACAATGGAGCCAGATCAGATCTTCCTTATGTGAAATATGCAGGTGGTAATGGAGGAAGAGGTGGTGATGTCATTCTTGAGTGTTCAAGGTCTGTCTGGGATTTCAGTGGTTTGCAACATCACATGGTATATGTTTAAAACCATCATATTGTCCGTTTTGTCCAGAGATGCATACTTTTTCTGCACCTTCCTGGTTTCCTGCTGTTTGCAAACATCATATTGTGCTAGATTTAGGATCTGTGTTCCTAAAAACACTGTGCCGTTGCTGAGAATCTGAACTTGTTGAACTAAAAGGGGCTAACCCTACCCAATCATGAACCTAAAGATTTTTTTTAAAAAAATCATCACGAAAGAATATGAAGGATCCTGATATATGCTTGCGTATACATTTGCATATAAAAAGACACAATGAGGTTCAGTTACAATAAAAGGCTGACCAAGATTATCTATCCACCCTGACTATCATAAGTTTCCTTTGGAAATTCTTTTGTTCAACTGTTGTTGGTGAAATTGTATCAAGTACTAATTTGTTTTGGCTAGTTTCAGAGCCTAAATATTTCATCGTTATTATGGAGTAGTTTCATATGATATGGAGCAATTCTGTTGAGATATATGTCTGGAGAAAATTCATGCTTAGTTGCTTACCTCACTTGATGCCTGTATACTGCTCTATTTTCAGAAAGCAAGCCGAGGAGCCAATGGAATTTCTAAGAATCAGATCGGGACAAGAGGTTCTGACAAGGTTACCACCAGTATATGTATATATATATGTGCGATTCTCTATCAAAAGAAAACTGCTAGTGACACATCTCTTTCTTCTATTGTTTGTGACAGATTGCGCAGGTACCAGTAGGCACTGTTATTCATCTAGTTGAAGGGGAGCAACCTTCTCTTTCCGTAAATAAGGCAACCAGAGCTCTAGATCCCTGGGATATCCCAGATGCTGTTGAACACTCACCATTCAGCTCCAGTCGTATTGGCAATAAGATGATGAAAGGTCTGGATAGCAGCCGATCCAGTCAACATATTTCTTCCAAGAAGAACACTGCTGAAAATGATCGTGAAAGAGGAAACAGAAATCATCGGGAAAAGGAACCGTGTTACATGACTGAGTTTGTGCGCACCGAAGATTATGATGGCACTAGCTATCCACGCCAGGTGAGGGTAGATGAAAATGATCAATCTGATGATGAGGATGATGAATTTTGGGAGGACGATGAAGAAGAGTTGGACATGGAGGAGGTAACGGAGGAAAAGGAGGAGGAAGAAGATGTTCGGTATAGTGTTGCTGAAATGACAAAGCCTGGGCAGCGGTTGATCATAGCAAGAGGAGGGGAAGGTGGACTAGGGAATGCTTGTATCCTCAAGGAGATGTGGCTGTCCAAAGCACATAAGGAAGAGGAGATGGCTAGCTTGAGTACTGGACATCCTGGAACTGAGACCTATCTTATCTTGGAACTGAAGAGCATTGCTGATGTTGGGCTTGTTGGTATGCCTAATGCTGGAAAGAGCACATTGCTGAGCGCTCTCTCTAGGGCTTGCCCAGAGATAGCTGACTATGCATTCACCACCCTAAGGCCCAATATTGGTAGCTTAACTTATGAGGACTACTTCTCAGTGAAAGTGGCTGATATACCCGGTCTGATCAAAGGTGCCCACGAGAACCGTGGCCTTGGCCATGCTTTCTTGAGGCACATAGAGCGCACAAAAGTTCTGGCTTACGTACTTGACCTGGCAGCCACGCTCAATGGTCGAAAGGGTGTCCCGCCATGGGAGCAACTGCGGGATTTGGTCGTGGAGCTGGAGCATTACCAAGAAGGCCTGACAAAGCGCCCATCATTGATTGTTGCAAACAAAATAGATGAAGAGGGAGCCGATGAAATGTATGAAGAACTGAAGAAGAGAGTGCAGGGCGTTCCAATGTTTCCAATATGTGCCATCTTGCAAGAGGGAGTACCAGATCTGAGAGTTGGTCTGAGAGACCTTATGGATGCCTCAGATCCTCAGGGTATTGAGTTGAGCAAAATTGTGGTAGATTAAATTAAGTTGAGCAAAATTATGGTAGAATTTTTCCTTGAGATGCTGATGCAGTGGGGAAATGTTTTGGAAAATTTCCCTCTCGGCAGTTCGTACAAATGTGTTGCTTTTGTTTTGCTTTTTCTTGTTATTACTTAGGCTGGGGATGTAAAATCCACAACAGATCGTGAACAACTAGTCATAAAATTAGTGTTTCCAGGGTAGCAGGTTCCAGTTGTTTCATGCTATTCCATTGCATCTGTGATGATGCATCTAGGCTTTGGGGCCGAAAAAGTTCTTATGATTTCAACATCAACAGTGTATAATGCCTTGGAAATCCATTTTGACACTCAGCTGCTGCTGACTTTATCTTGACTAAGCTCGAGCATTTTTTTTCTCCCTACAAAGGGAATTGGAGCTTGTGCTGTAATAATAGCTACAGAGAAGAACTCCCACGAACCAACATGGATAGGTAAACAATAGTTGTTCTCATCTGTAGATGTTGGCAAACCAAGACACATCATTTTGCTTGAAATTTCGTCAGAACTTGACTTCACAATGAATAGGCAAGCAGAAGCACGTCAGCATGTGAGCCCGTCTAGCTCAGTCGGTAGAGCGCAAGGCTCTTAACCTTGTGGTCGTGGGTTCGAGCCCCACGGTGGGCGATGCTTTTTTTTTTTTTGTTGGATTGTCTCTGAACAATTCATTGTTCTTTTATTTCATTGTTGGATTGTCTCTGAACATCTCATTGTTCTTTTTCTGGAGGTCATAGCTGTAGTTTTTCCTGAGTGGATCTGAACATTGGTAAGTCCATTACGTATTTGCACATCATCGCCATGCTCATTTCATCTTGAAGTTCTGAACAAAATGTTCCTTTCAGAAGTGGCGACATTTGGCCTCCCGTTCTAGTCCTCAGTTAGTCAATTGTGACTTCGGGAAAATGCCCACCGAGTTGCAATCAATCGATCATCCGAACTTACTGTACATTTATATAATATACCTGTAGCTTTCATTCTCCCTTGATGCATATGAAGCGCTGGGACTTCCTAGTTGAATTCAGTAGGATGTTACTCTCAAATATCATGCTTTCTTCCCCACTGACGTCTCTGATATGAGCATGTCCCTGATTTTTGCAATACATAAGTGAAGAAAAAAAATTGAAAATATACCATTTTTTCTCATAATTTATGTTTATATACACGGGGGAGGAGGATTTGCGCAAATACACCTCTCGCGCGCGTTGGGAACGTGGGAGCGAAACAAATGCGCGGCGTGGTGGGGCGGGACGGAGAGCTGCAGCGGTTGCGTGGAACGGTGGCGCCCGCGCGGTGGCAACGCGCGTCCAGGTGGCCTGCGGGACCGTGCCGACGCTCGCTCGGTCGCGCGGAACGGTGCTGCGGGATGGCCGCGGTCGCGCGGAAGGACCGAGCCAGTTTATCCCAACTGAGCATGCCTGTTGCTAACTGGAAACTCAGGGTAGGTATATTACTTGTAATCACGGTAATGTTAATACTTGCAGCTGGCCAGTTTCTACGTCCTCAAGGAGCTCGAAGACGACGGACCTGTAACTGGCCATACCGTGAGATCTCTCTACTGAGCCCCGTGGTTGCATCATCAATTTTGTTTGTGTTGGGCAGAAAAGCAGTAAATGTCTCGTAATCATCTGCGTTACTGGCTTGCTTTATCGTTTTCAAACTCCCAGTTTCAGTAGCTTGCTCTTGCGGTTACGTACTAAACCGCTGCAAAATATATGTTTAGCTGCAAAGTTTTGACTGATATGTGTAAAACCGATTAGCAACTTTATCCGGTCCCGTGCATAGGGCAAGCGGGAGCGCGGCCGGTCCCGCGTGACCGCGCCGTCCGCGGATCCATTCCGCGCGACCGCGGCGATCCCGCGGCTCCGTTCCGCGCGATCGAGCGGACGTCGGCTCGGTCCCGGACGTGCGCTGCCACCGCGCGGGACCGGCTCGGTTCCGCACTCTCGGTCTGCGCGACCGAGCCGGTACCACGCCACCGTTCCGCGCAAACGCTGCAGCTCTCGGTCCAGCACCACCACGCCACGCATTCGTTTCGCTCCTGCGTTCTCAACGCGCAGGAGAGGTATATTTGCGCAAATCTTTCTCCCCCGTGTATATAAACGCAAATTATGAGAAAAATAGTATATTTTCAAATTTTTTTCCATAAGTGAAATGAAATTGCAGTGAGTACCACCCATGGTTCAGATAACCTTGTTCTATGTGTTACTATTATTTTTTAGAGTTAATTTTTTTATATATCAACATGTTACATGTCCTATGTTAGTAGGACACGCATAGGGAAAATACTCCTTGTTGTAGATCATATATATGCTCTGCTAATATATATAGATCATATATATGCTCTGCTAATATATATAGATCATAGTGAAAATACTACTTGTGAAAACACTTAGCTATCATAGTTCCCAGACGTAGGATAGGATTAGCAAGTTGCTAAGGATTTTGGCACAATATTTGTAACGTAGTGCGATAATGTTTTCTATTTTCAGTGCACATATATAAAAAAAAAGGAGATCCCATTCTGGATTCTTGATGTGCTGGATGTGATGTTTTATTGTTGTCTCAGTCAGGTCAGCTAAAACAGACAAGTTGGCAACGTAGCATCAAGCCTATTGTTGTCTCGGTACCTCTCAAGGATAGTAAATTTTCTCATGATGAATGTTACAAGGAAGGTTTCTTGTGTACCAGTCTGGGTAGTTGTCATTTTTCAGGCAGTTCTTACTGTCATCTATCCTCTCTGCTTGAAACAGGGCATATGCCTTAGAATGGAAATAACATAGGATGATGGAAAAGGTTGTTCGTAAGTGTCATGAATGCAGCAGTTTAGCATATTTATAAATAACATTTTTTTAAAAAAAACGTATTTATGAACAATCAAGGTTGAATTGATCGACTATCATCCATGCAAATTTCATGTATTTTCCACTCTTATTGACCTTATCAATGGGCCATACCTTTCTGAAGTAAACCCTCACGCAGAAAATACTTGGCTGTAGTCGTACAGCCTTGAAGGTTACAGAGGAAACCAAGATAACATAAAGAATGTACTTGAATAAAATAGAAATACTCAGATGTTATTTTTAATTGTTCCATCAGTACATACTGCACTATCCTTAAAAAATGCCAAGGCATATTGAACAAAATGCTTCTTTATCTAAAACTTAATTGTTTTGATGCAACAGAAACGGTGAGAAGGTACATAGAAGGCCCATTTCTTGCCGCTAGGCAGTTGCAGAAGTCATTGGTAGATATAAAATGACGTATAATTGCATTTTCATATTAGATATTCTAACTTAAATAACGTTGCTGGTGTAATGAGAAGAAGGGAAGAGAAGTCAACTACGCATTGTTGCTTTTGCAGAAAGCAATCACATTTTGACACAGACGTGAAGAAGAACTCTGTTCAGAAAAATTATTCAAGCAAGTAATTTCGGTGTGTAATCTATTTCCATTAGGCCTCAATTCACATTAGAAAATTTACTTGTAAGAAACTGCCACCAAGTAGTAGAAGTTGTAGCCATAGTAAATCCAATAACACTCGCCATCAATATGGAGACTAAAATTTGTGAGAGACCAAAATCAAAATCAAAATCAAATGCTCTACAAAAAGTTTCACTGTCAAATAATGGCCATTGGACGAGAGATAACTTGTATTGACTAATTCCAGACAGCCTAATAGCCTATATCATTGGGACACGTAGCAACGCCGTGGTAATATACGCTTCTTTGCCGGCCGGCCTCGATCCAGTCCTATAAGAAGCGAGGAGGACCCGAAGGCTATGCATTGTGCTCATCATCTCAAAAGCTCTTCTTCTTCTCCTTAGTTGATTTCATCTTCAGTTGCTTGAGCTTAATTACAGACTGAGAGAAGATGTCTTGCAGCTGTGGATCTAGCTGCAGCTGCGGCTCAAACTGCTCCTGCGGGTAATTTTCACTGTAACTTTGCTGACTTGTTCTTGATTTATAGGGCAATCTTTTCATTATTAATATTCTCTAAATATGCAGAGTAATCGTTGTTGCAGAGTTAATTCTTGTGGTAACTGATTGATGTTGATTTTGTTGCAGAAAGAAGTACCCTGACCTGGAAGAGAAGAGCAGCAGCACCAAGGCCACCGTGGTGCTGGGCGTGGCACCGGAGAAGAAGGCGCAGCAGTTCGAGGCGGCCGCGGAGTCCGGCGAGACCGCCCATGGCTGCAGCTGCGGTTCCAGCTGCAGGTGCAACCCTTGCAACTGTTAAGATGCCTGCCTGCATCTGTCATCTATCATGTGTGTGTGTGTGTGTGTGAATTGTGATGCAGAAAAATAAAGCTTGGCCATTTGGGTTGGTGCTTGACCAATATATATGGTCTGTGTCAGTGTGTGTGTGATGGGTTAATCGATGTGCTATGTTGTTGGTTTCACTATTCACGTACTATGCTTGTAATGGTGTATCCACAGATGAAGTGATGAATATACTAAACTGGTTTGGCTGTTATTTCCTATGTATATATATTTTGTACCTTCAATAGTGGCTCATTAGTTCAATAATTCAGTTTAACATTTATCCGGTTACCTGTTACTCGTAATAGTAATATACTCATGCATTATAACATTGTAACATACCAATCTCATATAATTAGAACTGAGCTATATAAGTAAAGACTAGGGATAAAAAGTTAAAAACGTTGGATACGAGTACTACGCTGCGCGTGGTGAGAGAAAATGTAAAAAGTACACTTTTTTTTAATTGCACTCTGTTAATCTGTTTATGCAAGACACATCTCACCTCAAAGAAAAAAAGCAGAGAGAAAGGTTGGAAACCCAATCTAACGGCTAATATTTTCTTGCACCCATCCATCCGCCGCCGCCTCCATCCCCCTCGCCTCGCCTGACCTCCGCCGCCGCCGCCGTTGCCCGCGCAGCGCATTCTCCATCCCTTCTCTCGCGGACGCTACAAGCTCCCCAATCACACGGGAGAAACCGCCTTCCCCTAAACCCCGTGGAGGCGGCGGCGGCGGCGAACGTCGGATCCCCTTTGCCGAGGTCTACTCCCGCTCCGCCCTCCGCTCCCTTCGCCTCTCTTATTTGTCCACAATCTCCACTACAAGATCCAACTCTGTTTGATTCTTCTGGATTTTACTCCTCTTGATTGCCTAGGGTTCGTGTACGTCTTTCTCTCCTTAGGCTAATATTAGACTGATTCGGTGGTTTTAGCAATCTAGGGTTTGACGGTGAATAGAGGTTCAAATTTGGGCGTTTTCCCAATCTATAATCTTTAGTTATTCCAGGTCTCATAATCTAGGATTTCAATGGATCTCAAGACTCAAGGGGATAATACAGGGTTTGATGTCGGCATGTGTTCAGGGGAAATACCACCTCTGTTTCATCACAAGCTATTTTGATGCCTCGTGTTGAACTGATTCTGGCTGGCTTGATGTATGTGTGGATTAATTGTGCAGTACTACAAGGCAAGAAGCACAGAGATAGTTGAGACGCTGATATGCCACTAATTGCTTACACACCGAGGAGCTTCTCAGCATTTGCCAAATTTGGCTTCCCAAGACAGGTTCTTGCGGCTAACTATCATCTATTGAAACACTTGAGTTATTTTTATATTTCTCTACATGTTTAATAATAAAGCCATTTGATTCCTACTGTTATCGATAACCTCCGCTACCTTTTCATATCCAACAAACTATATAAATGTTTCTTCTTTACATCTTCTGTAAACGATGTGCTTACTTCATGATAGTTTAGTTATTACTTATTAGGCGTTGATTTGCTTTGATTATTCCCAGCTAAGTCTAACAAACGGGCTACTAGCATGAAAAGATCAGGTCATCATGCAGCACTCCTTCATCATGTGCACTCTGTTCTCTTTATTTTGTTGCAATAATCTAACTTTATAACCATCTTTTCAATCAACAATAGCTGGCTTACAATGTTATATGGGAATAATCTATCCCAAAGGCCCTGAAGTTTCTAGAATGCACAACGCATTGTTTGAAGCTTGATTTGGTAATTCAAATTTGATAGTATAAGTAGTCTCATGTTTTATGTAAGATACAGACACTAGGTTATGTTTTCTTGCTAGGCCAAAGGGATAATGGTCATGTACCATGCAAATATATCTGCTCCCAATATGTTCTGTTCTCTTTTCTAGAGGACTAGTCTGTTTTCTTTGTCTATTTCATCAATGGAAGCTCATCTTTTCTGTAGGTCATGGGCATCTATTTCCATAAGCATGGAAGTAAAAATATTACTTGTGAAGACTTTTCTGCACCCATGTGTGGTGCAGGTAGGCCTCTTAACCTTCTATTTCTGTTTGAAAGACAGTAATGAGTATCATGTCTTTATTTATTTGGCCTTTTTGTGAATCTACCATAGTATCATGTCTTTATTCACTTGGCCTTCTTGTGAATCTACCAGTGCATGGGTTTTTTCCATGTATAGTTTTTCCGTGTATATTTAGTTCTTCTGTCATGTTTAAATATCTCACTATCTAGGTTAAGATTTTGCCGGAAAGTATGGCAGTAAACTAAATGTTCAAAAGTCAGTCCAATATGTTTTGCCAAAGGTGTAAAGCAAGGCCATGAACCAAACATACATATTATACTTGGCTTATGTACTATTATTACAGCAGAAATGCATCAATGTCTGTTAGCACACTGAAATTATGCTCCAAAATTTATTTTTTTGTTAGTCCTATTTTCTCCTGATGTTACAGCTAAGGTCATTTCACAGAACCTTGTGACATCTTAATATGGAGTTAGTTAATATTTGTAGTTGTGAATTATGTAGATATTAATACATACTATACCCCTTCAAGTCTCCTGTTAAGCTTTGCCTAATCTGTCTTAAGTTCCCCGTTTCTCCACTTTCACTGATCCGCTCTTACATCTTGATTAACATGTATTGCATTTAGCAATACCCTCTCAAACTAACATGTAAAAGGAGTATCACCTAACAACACCTCATAGCATAAGCCCCTACCCATTTAAACCACATCGTGTTTTCTTTGCACCCATTCTTAATCGATAGTTCTTTCTTTTCCCCGAGGTGGTAAAAGAAGTGTGTTTTCACCCTTCTTAATCAGTAGCTCTCTCTTTCCCTGAGGTGGTGAAATATACGCTCCTGCATTGGTGAACCTCAAATAGAGGTACTTCATGTAGAAGAATCAATGAGAAAGTATTTTCTCATTTGTAAGTATGTCATAGAAAACAGTTGGCTTAATGATAAAAATTCTTTCTGGTGCTGGTTGGCTTTGAAGAGAAACACTGAGAATCAACAAAGTATTTTTACTCGTTATAAAAACTGCCATACTGAAAGTATTTTCTCTGTCAGTATGGCAGTTCTCTTAACGAGTGAAAACACACTTTCTGGTGCTTGCTGGCTTTCAAGAGAAACACCAGAAGCTAATAATACGTTTAAGTACCCACATTGGAAGCATGATACTCTGTCATAGCATATCCGAACAGATAATTTTCGTTTTTTCCATAGCATATCTTGCTGTATTTATAGAAAAGGTGGACCATTAAAATCACTACAACATACCATAAGTACTATGTTTAAAAAATGAACTCAGCCACTTAAAAATCCAACATCGTTCTTCATGATTCTGTGAATTTTTCTTTGATGTTTTCAAACTGCCTTGAGAGGCTATGCACCTAATTTTTTTTTATCTAATACTTTTGTTAGGTTGAACTTTAGTCAGGAAAGGTCTTGGATTCCATCGCAGCTCATGAGCATGTTGAAGTGGCTGTTATTCCACCTGCAGGTCAATCACCAACGTAGGCTGTATACCGATAATGCTCATTCTCATGCCGGATGAACTAGTTCATGAACAACACACTTCTCATGGTGGTTGAAGGAATGTATGTGTTCAAAACACTTATCTTCAATTGAAACTTCTATTTACGTAATTGCAGCAGGGGAAACCCCCGCTGTTAATTTTCACCAAAAAAAGAGCACATACAATAATTACAAATGGGAAAGAGAAAATAAATTGAAACAAAGAAAGCCAGTCTAGGAACTAGTCTTCAATTTAACTGAATTCTAAATCATGCTTTGGCTTACATATACATTTAGCTGTGCAGCCTTACACTATCAATCGACTTGCATATTGGTCCGCTTGCTCTGGTATCCTTTCTTTCTATATAGGTACAAACAACTAATTGCAGTAATTGCTATAAAGCAACCCCAATGCTAAGACATGTTGCATCGCCAACATTATATCAGCTGTTAGATTGAACTAATCCTTAGATATCAGCCGTTACACAAATCAGTCTCATGTATAGACTGGCCCAGCTGGACTCCCCTGTTCCACTTTTGCCATGTCAGCCCATCCCCCATGCCTTCACTCGGCAGTCGGCACCTGAAAGGGATGACTCCCACACGTGTGTCAGGTGGCGCTCCTTGCCTGTCCTGTCTGTAATTGCGTTAGAAATTGCCATTATTCATGATTGATCCCATTTATTCTCTTGAAAAGCCTTTTTTGAAATTCTTATTTAATCACTTAATCAACTTCCATCCCATGGGCATCCAAGCAGAACCTCTGTCTGCACCTGCCTCTCACAGCACACTCTTTTTCCTGCTCTTGAACAGCTTTCATTTGTTCATTTTAGGTTTTTTTTTTCAACTATGCTTTCATCTGACACATTTAATATTGTTGATCTTTGTTTGTATGAAGGTCCCTGCAGTTTTTGGTGGTATTGTTTTGCATAATCTGGTCACTAGATGCCTACCAACTGCTTGAGATAATGCCTGGCAAGAAAATCACTGTTCTTTGGCTAAATCTTTACATGGCATCTCTGTTCTGCCATTCTCACCGACATCCAGTTTTCTTGGAGCTTGGCATCCCCTCCTTGTGCAACTCGTTGCAAGAACAAGTCTCTGCTGGTGTTCTCTGCAGTTCATCTATATTCTTTTGTTGATGCTCTCTACTTACATAATGCGCTTCTCTATCTGTGTAAGTGATCGTTCCAACTATACTTGCATCATTCTTTTTTATCTAATCTCTCCTTTTCTTTACCCTGTGCACTTAATAGTGTTGTGCTGTTTGTGAGATCCAAGAAACAGAGCTCAAATAAATTCGCTAGTGTATGTTGCTGTTGGATTGTTCTGCAGCTTTTGCTTCCGTTGCTATTAATTTGGGCTAAGCACTTGGCCTTCCCATTGTCCAGTGATAGATCTACACATGGTAGTGATATATATAACAAGATGGCTTCAAGAGAGTTGATTGAGTTAAATGAACCCTCTTGCAGCCATATTATTGTTCTTTTTCCTGTTGTGTCTTTTCACTTAGCCCATTGAATTGTTGTGACGGACAGTGGCTGGGGCTTATTTAATGTGCCATACGAAAGTAATTATTCCATGTCAAACTGATAACTTGTGTGTTGAAAGACATAAACAAGCTGGTTTACAGATTTGAATTGCTCTGTAAAATATTCAAATACGCTACCATGTTCTGGATCCTGCTACTCTTGGCAATATTAGGATGGATTTCATCATATCCTGTAAATTTGATGTGCTTATTTGCTTAGGGCTATATAGAAAAACCAATGAGACACCTTTTTGTTAAGATAGAAAACAATATATGCAACTACATGTCTTAAAGTTCTTTGTAGTAGGTAAACCTTCATACTTTTTCACTTCTGAGCTGCCTTTCAAACAAGAGGATGATTGTATACCCGAGAAGGGGGAAAAGAGTATCTGCATGGCAGACGGTAAGGGAAATTCTTATTTCTACACATGAAAATGATACTCAATGTTTTGATAAGCTCTGTAAATAAGATTGTCAAAGTCTGTCTGTTTCACAATTTTTCAGCTTAATCGGAGTAGGCACAAAGCTAAATTTATTATGCCAATTCGTCTGTCGGTCAAAAATTTGAGGACACCTGACCGTTACTTTATTGATCAATATCTATACAGGTAATACACTGGATCTACTACCATGTTGTTATACAAAATGAAAGCACATGTTTTACCTGTTACTGTTGAGTTGCAGCATACTTTGGTTCTTTAAGTGTTGCTCTGATATTGTTGTAAACTGAAGGAGGCCCCACGAAAAACAATGCATTGGCCTTGCAGGATACAATAATTACACACCAAGTTTGTTTGCTGACTAGATGTTGGCTCGCCATGTGATACCATCACGTTTTGCCACCAATTCTGGATCCGAACCACTAGAAGGTTAAATTTTTGCTGGTCGGCTGAAGGATTGGCCAACCAAATATCATTAAGAAAGAGAGGGGGGGGGGGGGGGGGGGGCTAGAAGGTTAAACAATCTAGAAGATACGCTTGATGGCTTGATAAATGTGCCTAGAACCTCTGTTGATCGATGTTGGCTGACAGTAAAATCAATTAGTGCTGTTGCTTTGATGAAAATGCTCCATGTATCTCAAATTGCGGGTTAAATACGGAGTCTCTGGTCCAGGAGCAGTTGCCAGTCACACTCAGGCCCCCTTTTGAATCCATATTTAACCAAATTGGGTGGACCTTCCACCTGTGTAGCTAAGAAAGAATAGATGTGCTTTGCTCTTTTTTCTCGGACATATTTGGCATGGGGCCAGAACCTTAGTCGGAGATGTTAGGCGTTTAGATTAAACCAAAATACTTAGTTTGAAAAAATAGGAGTACAGAACAAAAGACGCTAGATGCTTTGGTCAGCATAGTAAAATACAAACCCAGACCTTGTCTATTGCTCTTCTTCAAAAATAAGATGACAGCAAATAATTTACTTTACTATATTACAGTATATTGTAACTGGTATTGTGCCTGAAACAACTCTCCAGAATGCCTACGTGTATTTCATGTTACCACTATGCCATTGAGAAATTTTCCGTTTATATTATGTCTTCAGGCTGATCACAGTGCTTGATAGGGGTAACAGTTATGTGCTTATCATATACTAGTCTGTCCTAAAAAAAGCCAAACTCTGGCTATGAACCTGGACACGCATATGTCCAGGTTCGTAGCTAGGATTGGACTTTTTTTGGGACGGAGAGGGTAGTACTTAATAACAAGCAAGACATAGAAAATGTTTCACCGGTGTCATCTCTATGCTTGAAGTTTGGAACTCAAACCGTATTTTTTTTCTTTTTGCAATACTGTAACCAATGAATTGTTGTTGTATTTCTTGTTTTAATGTTTCTATTCTAGCATTTTTGTAAAGTTCTCCATCCGTTAAAAAATTATAAGCATTTTTAGATTGTTTATCGTAAATTAAGTTCGAGGGAAAAGAATTTGGTGCCCCTCATCATGAGGGATGGTGATGGTGGGTGGGGGTAAGAAAGGAATATTTGAATAAGTGATTGATGGGATAAATAATACTCCCTCCTTCCCTAAATGTTTGACACCGTTGACTTTTTTAAACATATTTGACCGTTCGTCTTATTCAAAAACTTTTGTGAAATGTGTAAAACTATATGTATACATAAAAGTATATTTATCAATAAATCAAATCATAGGAAAAGAATTAATGATTACTTAAATTTTTTGAATAAGACGAACGGTCAAATATTTTTAAAAAATTCAACGGTGTCAAACATTTTGGGATGGAGGGAGTATTTGTCAATAATTTTAGAAGTGTTATGTTTTAGAACTGAGGGAGTATTATACAGTCCAATGCTTTGTCAAAATTACCGACACTTTGTTGCTTTATTTGCCCGTGGCAAAATGTATTAAAATTTCGTCTGGTGATATATCATTTATTCATACTCTACTCTTTTATTACATAGCAACACATTTCGATGAAGAGCCTGCGTCGTAGCAGAAAATCGCAATCGGCAAAGGAGAAATCCAACATATCATGCGTCGGACAGAAGGAACTCTATCAATGATTGAAAAGAGGCTTCGATGCAGGGGCCGCCCTACTCAGGGCGGACAAAACATTGACCCCTTCCGCCCATTCTTCCGGACATTAACGTCTTGCTTACATTAATTGGCCTTGTTCCATAAAATTATGTTTTAAAGTCGAGCATCTGCCCAGTTAAGGCCTGTGCAGACGCCTATTTGAGCCAAAACCTAAAAAAGAATATAAGCATTAAACCCTAAAAAACACGACAATTAGCCTTTGGTATAAAATTTCATGAGTACTACCTTGGGCTCAAAGACATCAATGGTAGCGTATAGCTGAGAAACAAGCAAGTATTAGTATTCGGCCTAAAAATTCAGAGTTGCACATATGTTAGGATTCAACCAAAAGTTCTGTGAGTATACACCTGGACATAAAACGCATGGATATTTGCCATCTACCCCAAATTTAATTATTCTTAACCTTTGGAAAAAAATAGGCATGAATATAAGATATCAACATGATTTAATTATTCTTAACCCTGGGAAAAAATAGGTATGAATATAAGATGGAGTATCAACATGAAAAAAAAAACATGAGTATTAGCTTTAACCTAAAATTTCATTAGTATTAATAACCATAGCGTTAAAACACATGAGTGCTAGTCGTCAGCCCAAAACACACGAGTAGTAGTATTCTGGAGAATTCATGACACTCACATTGACTCCAATAGTGCATGAACATTAGCCTTCAAACATAAACCTGTGACTATAAGCCTTTGGACGAAAATTCCATGAATATTAACCTTGGGCCAAAAATTTCATCAATAGCCTTGGGTTTTAATACATATTATATTTGGACTAAAATTTTATGAGTATTAACCTTCAACCCACAAAAGTATGTTTTTTTCTCCCGAAAGGTTAATATAGTATGTTTTTTTCTCCGGAAAGGTTAATACTCATAATTTTTTGCCCGAAGCTACGATAGAATGGTAGGGTGAGACGATATTATCAGCGGCACACAAAACAAGATGAGCGTGTGACTAGATTTGATTTTTTTAAATAACATCAATATAAAAAGTTTTTTGCAAAAAGCGCAATAGTTATAAAAAATGAGCTACAGAGATGTAGCTCATCCATTGAGTCGAGCCGAATGCAACGCCATAACTCGGGAAATTATAAGCTAAAGGCTAAAAATCATGAAAAAATTGGTCCTAAGGTTAATATTCATGATAGAAAATTTTGGGGCGGAGAAAAATATTCATGATTTTTGCATGAGTTTTGGCCGAAGGACTATAAAACACAAAATTATATGTCGAATGCTAAATATCACGAAAATCTTGGTCCTAAGACTAATATTCACAATTTTTGTGCACAACGTTCCCAATGCTAATAAACTCATGAAATTTTGGGATGGAGAAAAATATTTAATATTTATGCTTTCTCCAAAAGGTTAATATCCATATATTTTGGCTGAAGGCTTTATAACTCATGAATTTGTAGCGTGGAGGCTGAATTGCATGAAATTTTTTGTCCTGATTTTAGTATCCACAAATTTCACATGCCATGCCCTCGATGCTATTAATACTTGAAATAATTTGGATCGAAGAAAAAAATTGTGTTATTTTTCCAAAAGTTAATACTCACGGGTTTTGGCCGAAGGTTATAACTCATGAATTTGTAGAATGGAGGCGAAATTTCATGAATTTTTTCTTCATTTTAATATCCACAAATTTCACACACCATGACTCTTCCTAGCAAAATGTTGGGCCAAACAAAAAAAAAATGCATTTTTTCCAAAGGAATTATACTCACGGGTTTTACTCGAACACTATAACTCACAATTTTATAACCTGAAGGCAAAATTTCATAATTTTTGTCGTAATGTTAATACTAGAAAATTTCACATGCAATGAACCTGATGCTAGTACTAGTGAAAATTTGGGGCAGACAAAAAAAATCATGCGTTTATTTCCAAAAGCTAAATTTCATGAATTTTTTCCCTGATGTAAGTAATCACATATTTCACATGTAGTGACCCTGATGCTCGTACTAGTGATAGTTTGGACTAAATATAAAATTCCATGCGTTTTTCTGAAGGTTAATATGCATGGGTCTTTCGAGAAGGCTATAACTCACGAAGAATTTATAGTGTAGGCTAAATTTCATGAGAGGTTTTGTCCACATGTTAATTGTGGACAGGCTATACCCGCCTAGGGTATTTGTAGAGTATGTGATCGTTGGTATGTAAGTGTGCACGGGATTACGGTAGAGAGAACAACTCAAGATGAGTAACAATCCTACTCCAGTTTATACCCTCAAGATGAGTAACAACTCTACTCCAGTTTATATGTATACCTTTGGGAAATCTCTCACAGACTACAATGGTGGAGTAAGCTAGCTAATCTGACCTACTAACTATTATTCGCCAAGAACTATCCGACTCGTAGTCGATGACTAGCAATTGACTTCCTATTGATGGATCTGTGATCTAGCTTGAGGCTATGACTTGTGATTTAACACTCTCTCCTCTTGGCAGACATTGTATTTATACGAGTAAGCAACCTCCTCTCTATGTATAACTTAGAGAGACCATGTAGGATAAGAATAGATAAGAAATTGCCTCCCCCTGGTCGGATTCCGATAACCTCTAGTCCCGTGGAAGGAATTTCCGTACTTATATGCTTATGCACCATATTTGAATATACCTTTCTGTATAATATTGGAATATTGGGTATACTATATTTATGGCAGCTACAAATACAAGTATAGAAGATATACATAATCCATAACACTGACATTAATATTCATAGATTTCACATGGAACGATTCCGATGCTAATACTAAAATTGTGTGTGTTTTCCCAATGGGAAATACTCATGGGTTTTGGCCGAAGACTATAACTCACAAATTTATAGCCTTAAGAAAAAAATTAACAATTTTTTGGTCCTAATTTTAGTATTCTCAAATTTCACACGCAACGTCCCAATGCTAATAGTAGCAAAATTTTGGGAAAAAAATTCATGTGTTTTTTTTTCATGCGTTTTTTTCCAAATGTTAATACTCATGGATTTTTCCTAAAGGCAATAACTCACGAATTTATAACCATAAGGCAGAGTTTGATGGATTTCTTTTTCTTATTTTAATATTCTCAGATTTCACGTGCAATGGTCTCGATGCTAGTACTAATGAAATTTTGTGTTGGAGGAAAAAAATCATGTTTTTTTCCAAAGGGGGAATACTCACGGGTTTTGGCTGAAATCTATAACTCACGAATTTATAGCCTTAAGGCAAAATTTCATGAAAATTT
The DNA here is from genome assembly GCA_000576495.2 of Oryza glumipatula. Classification (NCBI taxonomy): domain Eukaryota; kingdom Viridiplantae; phylum Streptophyta; class Magnoliopsida; order Poales; family Poaceae; genus Oryza; species Oryza glumipatula. The sequence continues at coordinate 31,253,546 of CM002514.2, forward strand.
GATTTTAATATTCACATATTTCACATGCAACAGCCCCAAAGCTAATAGTAGTGAAATTTTGGGTAGGGAAAAAATTCATGCTTTTTCCAAATGGGAATACTCACGAGTTTTGGTCGAAAGCTACAATTCACAAATTTATAGCCTTAAGGCGAAATTTCATAAAAATTTAATATTCACAGATTCCACATGCAACGGCCTTGATGCTAATACTAACAAAATTTTGGGCCCGGGGGGGGGGGGGGTTGTGCTTTTTTTTTTCAAATGGGAATAGTCACGGGTTTTGCCCGAAGGGTATAACTCACAGATGTATAACCAGAGGGGAAAATTTCATGAAGTTTTTTGTCCTAATGTTAATATTAAAAAGTTTCACATGAAATGACCCATATGCTAGTACTAGTGAAATATTTGTCCGGCCAAAAAAAACATGTGTTTTTTTTTCAAAGGTTAGTATTCACATGTTATTCAACAATGCTATAACTCACGAATTTATACAGTGGAAACTAGATTTCATGATTTTTTTGTCCTGATGTTAATAATCAAAATTTTCACACACAATGATCGTGATGCTAGTACTAGCCAAGTTTTGGGCCGGATGAAAAAATTCATGCGTTTTCTTAAAGTCAATACTCACGGGTTTTGCTAGAAGGTAATGAGTCAAGAATTGGTACAGTGGAGACTAAATTTCACAAAAAAATTTTCGTGATTTTAACATCTACAAATTTCAGACACCAAGGCCCTTATGCTAATACTAGCAAAATTTTGGAACCAAGAAAAAGTTTCAGGCATTTTTTCCCAAGATTAATACTCATATCGTTTGGCCGAAGGCTATAACTCACGAATTTGTAACGTGGAGACAAAATTTCATGAAATTGTCTGTCCTGATTTTAGCATCCAAAAAATTCACATGCCAAGACCCTAATGCTAGAACTAGCAATTTTGGGCTGGACGAAAAATTTCACGCATTTTTCTCCAAATGTTAATGCTTGTGGGTTTTGCCTAAAGGCAATCACTCACGAATTTATAGCCTTAAGGCAAAGTTTGATGAATTTTTTTTCTAATTTTAATATTCTTAGATATCACATGCAACAGTCCCAATGATAATACTCATGAAATTTTGTGTCAGAGGAAAAAATCATGTGTCTTTATCCAAAAGGAATACTCACGGGCTTTTCAAGAAAATTTTTGTTCTAATTTTAATATCATAGATTTCACATGCAATGACTCAAATTCTTATACTAACGAAATTTTGGGCCAAGGGAAAAAATTCATGCGTTTTTTTTTCAAAGTGGAACACTCACTAATTTATAGCCTTAAACCACAAATTTTGATGAAATTCTTTTGTTCTAATTTTAGTATTCACAGAATCCACATGCAACTTCCTTGATGATAACACTAGCAACATTCATGCGCTTTTTTCAAAATGGAATACTCACGGGTTTAGCCCGAATGGTGTAACTCACAAACATCTAACCTGAAGGGACAATTTCATGAAGTTTTATGTCCATGTTCAAAAATTTCACACGCAATGACCCAATGCTAGTACCGATGAAACTTTTGTCCGGACAAAAAAAAAGTGTGATTTTACAAAGGTTAATATTCAGGTGTGGTTTTCAACAAGGCCATACCTCAATAATCTATACTGTGGAGACTAAATTTCATGAAATTTTTTGTTTTGGCATTAATAATCTAAATTTTACCATGTAATGACCTTGACACTTGTAGTAGTCAACTTTTGGGCTGGACAAAAAATTCATTCATTTTCCAAAGGTTAATACTCACGGGTTTTGCCGGGACTAAATTTCATGCAATTTTGTCCCGATTTTAATATGCACCAGTTTCATATGCCATAGCCCCTATGATAAAACTAGCAAAATTTTGGACCGAAGAAAAAAAATTCATGTGTTTTTTTTCAAAGATTAATACTCACGCCTTTTAGATGAAGGCTATAACTCATGAATTTGCAGCGTGGAGGCTAAATTTCATGATTTTTTTGTCCTAATTTTAATATCAACAAAATTCAAATGCCATTACCCGATACTAGTACTAGTGAAGTTTTGGGCTGGACGAATAAATTGATACATTTTTTTCCAAAGGTTAATACTCATGGGTTTTGCGTGAAGGCAATAACTCACGAATTTATAGCCTTAATCCAAAGTTTGATGGAATTCATTTTCTAATTTTAATATTGTCATATTTCACATGCAATGGTCCCGATGCTAATACTAGCAAAATTTTGGGCTGAACAAAAAAATTAGTGCATTTTTCCAAAGGTTAATACTTGTGGGTTAGAAGGCAATAAGTCACGAATTTATAGCCTTAAGGTAAAGTTTGATGGCATTTTATTTTCTAATTTTAGTACTCTCAAACATCACATGTAACGTTGCCGATGCTAATACAAGTGAAATTTTATGCTGGAGGAAAAAAATTGATGCGTTTTTATCCAAAGGGGGATACTCACGGGCTTTAGCCGAAAGCTATAACTCACAAATTTATAGCCTTAATGCAAAATTGCATGATTTTTTTTTCTAATTTTAATATTCGCATATTTCAGATACAACGGGTCCCGATGCTAATACTAGTAAAATTTTGGGCCAGGGGAAAAATTCATGCATTTTTTTCCAAAGTGGAATACTCATGGGTTTAGGTCAAAAGGTATGACTCACTAATTTACAGCCTTAAAGAACAAAATTTGATGAAAATTTTTGGTCTAATTTTCATATTCACATATTCCACATGCAACATCCTTGATGCTATTACTTCCGATATTTTGAGCGGGGAAAAATTCATGCTTTATTTCAAAGGGGAATACTCACGGGTATAGCCCGAAGGGTATAACTCATGAACGTATAACTAGAAGGGAAACTTTCATGAAGTTTTCTATCCTAAAATGTTAATATTACAAAATTTCACACGCAATGACCCCGATGCTAGTGCTGATGAAACTTTTGTCTGGACAAAAAAAACATGTGTTTTTTTTTCCAAAGGTTAATATTCACAGGTTTTTCCACAAGGCTATAACTAACAAATCTATACAATGGAGGCTAAATTTCACGGAATTTTTTGTCACGATATTAATCATCAAAATTTTACCATGTAACAACCCTAACGCTAGTAATAGTCAACTTTTGGGCCGCAAGAAGAAATTCTTGCGTCCAAAGGTTAATACTCACGGGTTTTGCCAGAAGGCAATAACTCAAGAATTTGTACCGCAAGAAATTTTGTCCTAATTTTGATATCCACCAATTTTAGATACCACAGCCTCTATGCTAATACTAGCAAATTATTGGACCGAAGAAAAAATTTCATGCGTTTTTTTCCAAAGATTAATACTAACATCTTTTGGACAGAGGCTATAACTCAGGAATTTGTAGCGTGGAGGCTAAATTTTATGAAATTATTTTCCTAATTTTAAGATCCACAATATTCACATGCCATGACCCCACTACCAGTACTAGCAAAATTTTTGGCTAGACGAAACAATTCATGCGTTTTTCTCCAAAGGTTAATACTCATGGATTTTGCCTAAAGGCAATAGCTCATGAATTTATAGCCTTAAAACAAAGTTTGATGGAATTTTTTTTCTTATTTTAATATTCTCATATTTCACATGCAATGGTCCCGATGCTAATACTAACAAATTTTGTTTAGGAAGAAAAATTCATTTTTTCCCAAAGGGGAATACTCACGGGTTTTGGCTGAAAGTTATAACTCACAAATTTATAGCCTTAAATCAAAATTTCATGAAATTTTTCATTCTAATTTTAATATTCACATATTTCACATGTAACAGCCACAATGCTAGTACTAGCGAAATTTTGGGCCGGGGAAAAAATTCATGCGTTTTTTCCAAACGGGAATATTCAAGAGTTTCGGTCGAAAGCTATCACTCATGAATTTATGGCCTTAAGGCAAAAATTTCATGATTTTTTTGTTATTTTAATATTCACAGATCCCACATGCAATGGCTTTGATGCTAATACTAGCAAAATTTGAGGCTAGGGGGGGATTCATGCTTTTTTTTCAAAGGGGATTACTCATGGGTTTTGCCACGAATGGTATAACTCACGTACATATAACCAGATGGGAAAATTTCATGAAGTTTTCTATCCTAATGTTAATATTCTAAAAATTCACACGCAATGACCCCAATGCTAGGACTGGTGAAATTTTTGTCCGGACAAAAGAAAATGTGTGTTTTTTCCAAAGGTTAATATTCACGGGTTTTTCTAGAAGGCTATAACTCACGAATCTATTCCGTGGAGACTAAACTTGATGAAATTTTTTGTCATGATGTTAATAATCAAAATTGACCCTAACATTAGTACTAGTCAACTTTTGGGCCAGACGAAAAAATTCATGAGTTTTTCCAAAGGTTAATACTCACGGTTTTCACGAGAAGGCAATATCTCAAGAATTTGTACCGTGGAGACTAAATTTCACGAAATTTTATCCTGATTTTTGTATCCACAAATTTCAGACGCCACAGCCCCTATGCTAATACTAGCAAAATTTTGGACTGAAGAAAAAATTTCATGTGTTTTTTCCAAAGATTAACACTCATGTCTTTTGGCTAAAGGCTATAACTCACGAATTTTTAGCTTGGAGACTAAATTTCATGAAAATTTTTGTCCTGATTTTCATATCCTCAAAATTCACATGCCACGACCTCGATACTAGTACTAGCAAAATTTTGGGCTGGATGAAAAAGTTTATACTTTTTTCCAAAGGTTAATACTCATGGGTCTTGCGTGAAGGCAATAACTCATGAATTTATAGCCTTAAGCCAAAGTTTCATGTAATTTCACTGGCAACGGTCCCGATGCTAATACTTGTGAAATTTTGTGCCGGAGGAAAAAAATCATGTGTCTTTATCCAAAGGGGGAATACTCACGGGTTTTTGCCGAAAGCTATAACTCACGAATTTATAGTCTTAAGGCAAAATTTCAAGAAAAGTTTTGTTCTAATTTTAATATTACAGATTTCACATGCAATGACTCAAATTCTTGTACTAACAAAATTTTGGGCCAAGGGAAAAAAATCATGCGTTTTTTTCCAAAGTGGAATACTCACAGGTTTTGGTCAAATGGTATAACTCACGAATTTATAGCCTTAAATAACAAAATTTGATAAAAACTTTTCTCCTAATTTTAGTATTCGCAGAATCCACATGCAACCTCCTTGATGATAATACTAGCAACATTCATGCGTTTTTTTTCAAAGTGGAATACTCACGGGTTTAACCCGAATGGTATAACTCACAAACAACTAACCTGAAGGAAAATTTTCATGAAGTTTTATATCCTAATGTTAATATTTAAAAATTCCGCACGCCATGATCCCAATGCTAGTACCGGTGAAACTTTTGTCCAGACAAAAAAAAGTGTGATTTTCCAAAGGTTAATATTCATGGGTTTTTCCAACAAGGCTATAACTCAAGAATCTATAGTGTGGAGACTAAATTTCATGAAATTTTTTGTCATGGCATTAATAATTGAAAATTTACCACGTAATGACCTTGACGGTAGTAGTAGTCAACTTTTGGGCTGGACAAAAATTCATGCATTTTTCCAAAGGTTAATACTCATGGGTTTTGCAAGAAGGCAATGACTCAAGAATTTGTACCACGGGGACTAAATTTCATGAAATTTTGCCCCGATTTTAATATGCACTGGTTTCAGATGCCATGGCCCCTATGCTAATACTAGCAAAATTTTGGACCAAAGAATAAAATTCATGTGTTTTTTTCCAAAGATTAATACCCACGCCTTTTAGCTGAAAGCTATAACTCACGAATTTGTAGCGTAGAGCTAAATTTCATGAATTTTTTTGTCCTAATTTTAATATCCACAAAATTCAAATGCCACTAGGCCGATACTAGTACTAGTGAAGTTTTGGGCTGGACGAAAATATTGATACATTTTTTTCCAAAGGTTAATACTATGGCAATAACTCACGAATTTATAGCATTAATCCAAAGTTTGATGGAATTTATTTTCTAACCTTAATATTGTTAGATTTCACATGCAATGGTCCGGTGCTAATACTAGCAAAATTTTGGGCCGAACAAAAAAATTAATGTGTTTTTCCAAAGGTTAATACTTGTGGATTAGAAGGCAATAAGTCACAAATTTATAGCCTTAAGGCAAAGTTTGATGACATTTTATTTTCTAATTTTAGTACTCTCAGATATCACATGTAACTTTGCCGATGCTAATACAAGCGAAATTTTATGCCGGAGGAAAAAAATTGATACGTTTTTATCCAAAGCTAATACTCACGGGCTTTAGCCAAAAGCTATAACTCACAAATTTATAGCCTTAATGCAAAATTTCATGAATTTTTTTTATAATTTTAATATTCACATATTTCAGATACTAGTGAAATTTTTGGTCTGGGGAAAAAATTCATGCGTTTTTTTTTACCAAAGTAGAATACTCACGGGTTTTGGTCAAAAGGTATAACTCACGAATTTACAGCCTTAAAGAACAAAATTTGATGAAAATTTTTTATCTAATTTTCATATTCATCTATTCCACATGCAACATCCTTGATGCTATTACTAGCGATATTTTGGGCGGGGGAAAAAATTCATGCATTTTTTCAAAGGGGTATACTCATGGGTATAGCCCGAAGGGTATAACTCATGAACGTATAACTAGAAGGGAAAATTTTATGAAGTTTTCTATCCTAATGTTAATATTCAAACATTCCACACGCAATGACCCCGATGCTAGTACTAGTGAAACTTTTGTCTGGACAAAAAAAACATGTATTTTTTTTCCGAACGTTAATATTCACGGTTTTTTCCACAAGGATATAACTAACGAATCTATACCGTGGAGACTAAATTTCATGATTTTTTTTGTCATGATGTTAATGATCAAAATTTTACCACGTAACAACCCCGACGCTAGTACTAGTCAACTTTTGGGCCGCACGAAGAAATTCTTGCGTTTATCCAAAGGTTAATACTCACGGGTTTTGCCAGAAGGCAATAACTCCAGAATTTGTACCGCAAGAAATTTTGTAGCCTTAAACCGAAGTTAGATGGATTTTTTTTTCTTATTTTAATATTCTCATATTTCACATGCAATGGTCCAGATGCTAATACTAACAAATTTTGTTTAGGAAGAAAGATTCATTTTTTTCCTAAGGGGAATACTCACAGGTTTTGGCTGAAAGTTATAACTCACAAACTTATAGCCTTAAATCAAAATTTCATGAAATTTTTCGTTCTAATTTTAATATTCACATATTTCACATGTAACAGCCACAATGCTAGTACTAGCGAAATTTTGGGCCGGGGGAAAATTCATGCGTTTTTTCCAAATGGGAATATTCACGAGTTTCGGTCGAAAGCTATCATTCATGAATTTATGGCCTTAAGGCAAAAATTTCATGATTTATTTTGTTATTTTAATATTCACAGATCCCACATGCAATGGCTTTGATGCTAATACTAGCAAAATTTGAGGCTAGGGAGGATTCATGCTTTTTTTCAAAGGGGATTACTCATGGGTTTTGCCCCGAATGATATAACTCACGAACGTATAACCAGAAGAGAAAATTTCATAAAGTTTTCTATCCTAATGTTAATATTCTAAAATTTCACACACAATGACCCCAATGCTAGGACTGGTGAAATTTTTGTCCGGACAAAAGAAAATGTGTGTTTTTTTTTCCAAAGGTTAATATTCATGGGTTTTTCTAGAAGGCTAACTCATGAACCTGTTCCGTGGAGACTAAACTTGAAGATTTTTTTTGTCACGATGTTAATAATAAAAAATTTACCACATAATGACCCTGACACTAGTACTAGTCAACTTTTTGGCCGGACGAAAAAATTCATGAGTTTTTCCAAAGGTTAATACTCACGGTTTTCACGAAAAGGCAATAACTCAAGAATTTGTACCGTGGAGACTAAATTTCACAAAATTTTGTCCTGATTTTTATATCCACAAATTTCAGGCGCCACAGCCCCTATGCTAATACTAGCAAAATTTTTGACCGAAGAAAAATTTTCATGTGTTTTCCAAAGATAAACACTCACATCTTTTGGCTAAAAGCTATAACTCACGAATTTTTAGCGTGGAGACTAAATTTCGTGAAAATTTTTGTCCTGATTTTCATATCCTCAAAATTCACATGCCACGACCTCGATACTAGTACTAGCAAAATTTTGGGCTGGATAAAAAATTTTAAAATTTTTTTCCAAAGGTTAATACTCATGGGTCTTGCGTGAAGGCAATAACTCACGAATTTATAGCATTAAGTCAAAGTTTGATGTAATTTTTTTTTGTAATTTTAGTATTGTCAGATTTCACAGGCAACGGTCCCGATGCTATGCTATTACTAGTGAAATTTTGGGCCGTGGGAAAAATTCATATGTTTTTTCCAAAGGGGAATACTCACGGGTTTTTACCGAAAGCTATAACTCACGAATTTATAGCATTAAGGCAAAATTTCATGATTTTTTTTCTAATTCTAATATTCATCAATTTCACATGCAACGGCTCTCATGCTAATACTGGTAAAATTTTGGGCGAGGAGAAAAAACTCATGCATTTTTTTTCCTGTGGGGAATACTCACGGGTTTTGCCCGAAGGGTATAACTCACAAATGTATAACTAGAAGGGTAAATTTCATGAAGTTTTCTGTCCTAATTTTAATATTCAAAATTTTCACACGCAATTACCCCCATGCTAATACTGTTGAAATTTTTGTCCGGACAAAAAAAGGTGTGTTCTTTTTTCAAAGGTAAATATTCACAGGTTTCCCAACAAGGCTATAACTCACGAATTTATACCGCGGAGACTAAGATATCATGAAATTTTCTGTCCTGATGTTAATAATCCAAAATTTTCGCACACAATGACCCTCATGCTAGTACTAGTCAACTTTGGGCCGGACAAAAAAATTCATGTGTTTTTCCAAAGGCTACTACTCATGGGTTTTGCCAGAATGCAGTAAGTCAAGAATTTGTAGCGCGTATACTAAATTTTATGAAGTTTTGTCCTAATTTCAATATCCACAAATTTGAAACACCACGACTCCTATGCTAATACTAGCAAAATTTTGGACCGAAGAAAAAAAATTCATGCATTTTTACCAAATATTAATACTCACGCCTTTTGGCCAAAGGCTATAGCTCACGAATTTTGAGCGTGGAGGCTAAATGTTTTGTCCTAATTTAATATCCACAAAATTCATATGCCACGAATCCCATGCTAATACTAGCAAAATTTTGTGCAGGATGGAAAAAATCAGTGTAGTATTTCCAAAGGTTAATACTAACGGGTATTGTATGCAGGCAATAACTCACAGATTTATAGCCTTAAGGCAAAAATTTCATGTGTTCTGACTCCAAATGTAAATACTCACGGGTTTTTCCCGAAGGCTATAACTCACGAATTTGTAGAATGAAGGCTAAATTTCTTGAAATTTTTGTCATGATTTTAATATCAACAAATTTCACATTCCACGACCCTTTCGCATTCCACGACCCAATTGCTAGTACTAGCGAAATTTTGGGCTGGATGAAAATAGTCATGCTTATTTTTCAAACGTTTATACTCACGGGTTTTACAAGAAGGCAATAACTCACGAAATTATAGACTTAGGCAAAATTTAATGACATTTTTGTTCTAATTATAATATTAATAGTATTCGCATTCAATGCTTTAGATGCTAATACTAGCTAAATATTGGGTTGGAGGAAAAAATTCATGCGTTTTTTTTCCAAATGGGATTACCCACGGGTTTTGCCCGAAGCTGATAACTCACGAATTTATAACAAGTCAAAATTTCATGAAATTTTTTTGTTCTAATTTTAACATTCAAAAATTTCACACGCAACACCTCCATGAATTTTTGGTACGGACGAAAAAATGCATGCGGTTTTTTTTCGAAAGGTTAATACTCACACGTTTTTCCACAATGCTCTAACCCACGAATTTATAGTTTGGCACTAGATTTCATGGAATTGTTTGTACACAATGACCCTGATGCCAGTACTAGTAAACTTTTGGGCCAGACAAAAATTTAATTTGTTTTTCCAAAGGTTAATACTCATGGATTTTGCAAGAAGGCAATGACTCACGAATTTATACCGCGGAGGATAGATTTCATTAAATTTTTTTGTCATGATTTTAATATCCACAAATTTCACACGCCACAGCCCCGATGCTTATACTAGAAAAATTTTGGACCGAAGAAAATATATCATGCATTTTTTTCCAAAGGATTACACTCACTAGTTTTCCCATAAATTAATTTAAACCATTGATTCTAAATTTCTTGAAATCTTGTCCTGATTTTAATGTCTTCGAATTTCACACGCTATGGCTCCCGATGCTAGTACTAACAAAATATTGGACAGAAGTGAAAATTTCATGCATTTTTTTAAAAGGTTGGTGCTGATGGGTTTTGGCCGAAGGGAATTTATAGCATGGAGGCTAAATTTCATGAAATTTTTTGTCATGGTTTTATTATCCACAAATTTCACATGCCACGGCCCTGATCATAAAACTATCAAAATTTTGGACCAAAAAAAAATTAATCCGTTTCTAACAAGGTTAACACTAACGGTTTTCACCGAAGGCTTTAACTTACGAATTTGTAGCTGAAGGCTAAATTTCATGATTTTTTCCTACTTTTAATATCCACGAATTTCACACGCCACAACCCTGATGCTAGTCCCAGTCAACTTTAGGACCAGACAAAAAAAATAATGTATTTTTTCAAAGGTTAATACTCACGGGTTTTTCTAGAAGCCAATAGGGTTTTCACATGCAATACCGTGGAGCCTAAATTCCATTAATTTCTTCATCATAATTTTAACATTGAAAATTTTCACACGCAATGCCCCTGACGATAGTACTAGGGAATTTTTTTGGCTGAACGAAAAAAAACATGTGTTTTTTTCCAAAGGTTAATACTCACGGGTTTTGACACAAGGCTATAGCTCACAAAATTATAGCCCGGAGACTAAAAATCATTTCTTTAAGAAAAATAAAGTCAATACTCATGAATTTTGGGTGTAACAAACCCAATGCTAATACTCAAGAAAATTTTATGCTAGAGAAAAATATTCATGTGTTTTTTAAGGTTAATACTTATCAATTTCGGAAGAATGCTATTAACTCACAAAATTATTTGCTAGAGGAAAAATTCATGAAATTTTTTAAATTATTTGCTAGAGGAAAAATTCCATGAATTTTTTTTCTAAGGTTAATATTCATGAAATGTTTGCACATCAAGCCCAATCTTTATACCCGAGAAATTTTGTACTGAATAAGGTTAGCACTCAAGAATGTTGATCACATGCTATAAATCATGAAGTTATAATCCAAAGAAGAAAACTAACAAAATTTTGGTCATAAGGTTCATACTCATGGAAATTATATGACGAAGACAAAACACCACGAATTTTTAGTTACAAGGTTAATATCCATGATTTGTGTAAGCAAAGATTCAAATGCTAATCCTCATGAAATTTTGGGCTGAAGAAAACAAATTCAAGTATTTCTTCAAAATATTAATACTCGTGAAATTGTCGAATGGAAAAAGAATCATGCATTCTTTTTTGAAGGTTAACACTCATCAATTTTCGTGTAAAACTATAGCTTAGGGATTGCAAGCCCAAGGTGAAAAATCATAACTATTTTTGCCCCAAGGTTAATTCAATAATTATGTGCACAACGATCCCAACGCTGATACCGATGATATTTTAAGGTGAAGAGAAAATTCAATCATTTTTTTTTCCAAAATGTTAATACACATCAATTTTCGCCAAGGGCTATATATTTACAAGCTGAAGGCGAAAAATAAAGAACAATTTAGCCAAAAGTTAAATATCAATGAAGTTTCTACAAAACGATCCAAATGTTAATCCTTGTGAAATTTTGGGCCGGAGAAAAATTCAAGCGTTTTTTCTCAAATGTTAACACTCATCAATTTTCGCTCCAAGGCTATAACTCATTGGATTGGAAACTTGAGGAAGAAGATTCATGATTTTTATATCCTAAGGTTGATGTTCATGAACATTGTGCACAACGATCCAAATACTCAACCTCGTGAAATTATGGGCCACAGAAAAATCATATGGCATTTTCCAAAGGTTAATAAACATCATTTTTTGCTGAATAACTCACAGAAATGTAAGACGTAGGCAACAAATTACTAATTCTTTTGTTATAACGTTTATAGTGATGAATTTCATGTGCAACAATCCCAATGCTCATACTTATCATATTTCGGGAGGAAGAAAAAATTAAGCTTTTTTTTTTCCAAAAGGTCAATACCCATTAATTTTCGTCGAAGGCTATAACTCCCGACAATTATATGCCGAAGGTGATAAATCATGAAACTTTTAGTCAGAATGTTAATATACATAAATTTTCTACACAACTATCAAAACACAAATCTTCATGAATTTTCAGGCCAAAGAAAAAAATCAACATTTTTTTCCAATAGGTTAATGCACATAAATTTTCATCGAAGGCTATAACGCACAAAAGTTTCTGGACGAAGGTGAAAAATCATGGATTTTTTAGATGGAAGGTTAATATCCATGAATTTTCTACACGATGATCCAAACACTATTAATAGTGAAATTTTGGGCCAAAGTAAAAAATTCAAGCTTTTATTCCAAATGTTAATACTCTTAAATTTGTAGGCCGAAGGCAAAAAAAAATTTGTTGTCCCAGGGTTAATAGTTACGAATCTTGTGCACAACGATCGAAATACTGCTACTCATGAAATTGTTGGCCGGAGAAAAATTCATGAGTTTTTTTTCCTAAGGTTAACACTCATAAATTTTTGCCCAAGGCTATAACTATACGGAATTGTAAGCCAGAGGCAAAAAAAATCATTAACTTTTCATCCTAACAATAGTTTTGATGAATTTTGTGTGCAACGATTCAAACACACATACTCGTGAAATTGTGGACCAGAGAAAACAATCATGTGTTTTTTTTTCAAAGGTGAATACTCATGCAAATTTAATCCGTAGGCGAAAAATCGTGAAATTTTTTGTCCTAAGTTTAATAGTCATGAATTTTGTGGGCAACAATGCCAACGCTCATACCCACGATATTTTGGGCACAAGAAAAAAGTTCTAGTGTTTTTTCCAAAGTGTTTTTTTCCAAAGGTTAATACCGATCAATTTTCAACTAATGCTATAACTCACGGAAATTATATGTCGAAGGTGAAGAATAAATTTTTTAATCACAAGTTTAATATCCATGAGTTTTCTACACAATGATCCAAATGCTAATCCTCATGAAATTTTGGGTCGAAGAAAAAAGTTAAGCGTTTCTTCGAAATATTAATAATATACATTTTCACCAAAGGCTATAACACACAAAATTATAGTCGAACTCGAAAAATCATGAAATGTGTTTCCCTAAGGATAATACTCTCCAATTTTGTGTACAACAATCAAAATTCTACTAATTGTGAAATTATGGGTCAGAGATAGAATCATGTGCTTTTTTTTTCGAAAGTTAACACACTTAATTTTTTTCCCAAGGCTATAACTCATAGAAATGTAAGCTGAAGGCAAAAAAATCATGAAATTTTGATCCTAAGGTTAATATTCATGAATTATGTGTGCAATGATCCCAACGATCATACTCAAGATATTTCGGGCTGAAGAAAAAAGATTGAAGCATTTTTGCCCAAAAGGTTAATACACATAATTTTTTACCAAAGGTTATAACCCATGGAAATTACAAGGCAAAGGCAAAAAATCACAAAATTTTTAGTTAGAAAGTTAATATCCATGAATTTTCAACGCAATGATCCAAACTCTAATTTGCACAAAATTTTGGTCCGAATAAAAAAAATCGAACATTTCTTCCAAGTGTTAATACTCTTAATATTCGCCGAAGGCTATAACTCACAAATTTGTAGGTCAAAGGCAGAAAATAATGAAATTTGTTCTCCCAAGGTTAATACTCATTAATTTTGTGCACAATGATTGAAATACTTATACTCGTGAAATTATGGGCCAAAAATATCATGAGTTTTTTTTCCAAAGGTTAACACTCATCAACTTTCGCACAATGCTATAAGTCAAGGAATTATAAGCCGAAGGAGAAAAACCATAATTTTTTGCCCTAATGTAAATATTCACAAATTTTGTGCACAACGATCCCAACGCTCATAGTCGTGAAATTGTGGGCTGGACAAAAATATATTGCATTCTTTTTTGTAGGTTAATACTCATAAATTTTCGTCAAACACTATCACTCACGAAAATGTAAGCCGAAGGCGAAAAATCATGAAAATTTTGGTCAGAAGGTTAATATTCACGAAATATGTGCACAACAATCCCAATGCTCATGCCTAGAATAATTTGGGCCGAAGGAAAAAAATTCAAGTGTTTTTTTTCAAATAGGTTAATACACATTAATTTTCTCCGAAGGCTATAACTCATGGAATTAATAGGCTGAAGGCAAAAATATATGAAACGTTTTGTCAAAAGATTAATACCCGCGAAATTTATACACAATGATCCAAATGCTAATCCTCGTTAATTTTTTTTGGCTAGAGAAAAAAATTAAGCTCTTCTTCCAAATGTTAATCCTCTTAAGCTTTCGCCAAAGGGTATAGGGTTTAGGGCGAAGAAGAGAAATAATGAAAATTTTTTTGCCCTAAAGTTAATACTCACGAATTTTGTGCACAACGATTGAAATGCTACTACTCGTAAAGTTGTGTGCTAGAGAAAAATTCATGTGTTTTTTTTTTCCAAAGTTTAACACACTCAACTTTTTCGCCCTAAGGGTATAACTCAGGGAACTGTAACGCAAAGGTAAAACAAATCATATTTGTTTGTCCTAAGGTTAATGGTGTGCACAACAATCCTAACGCTCAAACTTGTGAAATTATAGCCGGAAAAAAATCATGCGTCACTGCCGAAAGCTTTTTTGAGAATACGTTGGTCCGTTTTACGTATAGTTCAACTAGGGAAGAGCATGGATCAACTGGAACTTTTGAAACTTTCTGAAACTAGGGAAGAGCTAACGCACAGCTACTTCTCTCCTTCATAGGGCCCGGCATTGTTTCTTGCATCGCCAGACATTCTAGTCGATCGGCATCAAGTTATCCCAAGACGGCCCAAAGCTCGATTCTTTGGTTAATACAAAATATCTAAAGCAAGAAGCTTGCAATGATAACCTTAAAAGAAAGGGAGAAACCTATGCTTTCCTTAAGTCGATACTAGTTGTTTTCTTGTCCATGATGCATGCTCTTATTTTGCAAATCCGCCATGGTAGGCTTGGTTCCGTGTATTCGATCCTACGTATCCTTGCTATAACCCTGAACAATTTGACTGTCTCGTGTCTGTTTAGTTTGCAGCTATCAGTTTAAGTGTTGATTTTGTACCGGCACGGCGGTACATCCCAAGTTCTAGTATTTCTGAACCTGTAGATCGATGCTAGCTATACAGTGAAAGAAGAGCTTGAGCTGTAGAGTAAACGCTGAGATGAAAACATAACAAGGCTTCGGTTCAGTTCGGGAGAAGTTTTGACTGCCACAGATGTAAAAATAAAAATAACAGAAATGAACAAATGCAAAAGACTAGCAAACCTCCTACCCTGTACGACCCCTTTCATTCAAACATGGAAACAAAAGGACAGCAAAACTGGGAGGCTCTAATTCTTTTGTTGTTTCATTTTATATTTCTACATAGAATAGAAGAATGGAATGATAAGTTAAGCACAAATGATTTCACTACACAATGAGAAAACTGCGGTATAGCCAAACATGAGCAAGAATTGACTGATAACGGATACACAATTTTAATAGGTTCATTCCCCTGTGCTACGAGAGTAATGAATATGATAAACTAGTATAGCTCTTCTAAGAAAGAAGCATGGCTGCTGTCAGACAAGAGCAGAGAAAAATTAGGCGCAAGCCAGGCAGTATTAGCAACCCTCCAGCGCTTCCGTGACTTAAGCCTGGAGGTAGACTCGAGGTTGGTGCCGCTGCACCTGCACTGCCATGGCTTGCTGCGTCCCGTCAGGAGACGTATTTGCAGCTCCCGTAGCCTGCCGAACAAGCATGTATCGGTTTCAGTTCAAATGATCAACTACTACCATGTTCAAAAACATACTTATACATATAGCAGGTCTTTCTTTCTAAATAAGTGTATTTGACAGTCTAGTAATGTGTAATGCTGCTAGGTGCAGAACATGAACGAGAAACAGTTGTTTCAACTTACTAGGGTCATTGGAGGTGACCGCGCCGGTGCTCTTGAAGTCGCAATCGTAGTCGTGCCGCCCGTTGGCCTGGTAGAAGGCATTCATCACAAATGCAGCATGGGACTGCACGTTGTTCGGATCAAAGCATGCGCCACCACTTTGTATCGGCTTACAGTCCACATAGCCACAGGCATAGTTAATGTTGTTCTGCAAGTCAGTATCACTCGCACCAGCCTTGGGGACACACCACTTCCCTCCACCAGAAGGAGCGGGTTTCGGACTAGGGTTAGGTGATGGATTCGGCGAAGGGTTTGGAGCTCCAGACTGCAACGTAGGAAAGCATTGGTTTCATCAAATAAGTAAGGTGATAAAGGAAAAGAATTCAAGCACCACAGTGCCTAAACAGGAAAACAGTAACTCCACAAAACTGTGGACTAGGGTAAACAGCATTGTAAATCCAGTTTAGAACATACTCTTCAACAAAATTAGTTTGCCTGCAATAGACTGAGACTAAATTGTTGTGTGTACATGTTAGTATGCTACTGATACACTTGACAGCAAATACATGTTTTCTGCATTCTGCATTGGCACCATCCAAGACAGGGTTTGTTTCCTCGTCCAAATAGATGATTGTTTGCCTAAGATTCTTGGCTCGCTAAATTGATCCAGTTAGATAGCCCCCATATTCTCCATAGTCCACTACTTTCACTAAGCATCACCAAAGGCTAACTAGCATTATTGGCTGCATCAAACTTCGGTCAGCGAAGCTGATCCATACGGACACACAGTATAGCTCAAGTAGAACAGAGAAATAGCAAGGCTCAAATGATCAAAAATAACAAACACATGGACACGTGGATATCATGGGATGGATAGATAGAGGTGACACCAGATGAAGCAAAGTTGGAAACGACACTGGCACACTGCTCCAACCAGCAAGCTCCATGTGCAATGGCACCTTATATGTTGCCAGTGTGGACTGACTGTCCTACCTTTTGAGTTTGTTTTTAATTGAGCATGAAACGAAAGGCAGAGGGCATATTAATTCCCTTTTTGCTTCAAGGTAGCTTCGTAGAAGCACCAGACCACATTAGTTTCTTAAAATCCAGCAAACTACAAAGAAGGGATACCAAACAGTCTGTATTCAGCAATAGAAGGCAGAAGCTAAGCTACACAGCCCACAGAACAAGACTTGATGCTTTCAGCAAAAGCTGATGCAGTACTATGCACTAGGTTGTCCTATGTATCTCAAAAGCACTAGTATCTCTAATTAGTGTAAGTCATCATATTTACTATATTGTACTCCTACCATTCTCTTGGTTATTTGGTCCATCACAAAATCCTAAAAGAAAAATGTACTAACTAAACCCATAAGTCAGTGTAGCATTCAGAAAGAACAGAGCACAATTGAACCTGTTAGTTTACTAAACAGAAGTTGTAATTATTCGATGACATGGTAAGTGAGTAGTGAATAGTACTATGTAAAAGTTGAGAAATGCCCAGCCATCGATAGAAGCATGTGCATCTAGATCTTAATCAGAGGCCTGCGGCTGTCCCAATAGCATGAATAAAAAATGCAGACGTGTCCAAGGCTTCACCACATGGGCGGGCTACCGCCCCTGGATTCATCGAGAAAAGCAGCCTGGGCAAACAGATCATCGATGCGATAAGGAGCAAAAGTTGAACCGGAAACAGGTCTTTCCAGAGAGGTCAGGTTGGGCCATAACCCCATGGCTACACCTTTGACAATGCGGTGTGAACAACCTAACTTAGCTAGTACCACCAATATCCGCATGGTCACGGTCGCACGGAAGCGAGGACCAGCTTAGATCAGCAAAGCGTGCGTGTACATATCGATTGCCCTATCAACGTCCTGACATGAGTTAAATACTAAAAATTGGTTTGCTACAGCTATGCGAATCTATCTGTTAGTACTAATTATTCTTTCATTTCTTTCTCCCCTGAAGAAGAAATGAATAATCCCCGGTGATTAAATAATGCAATCTTTGGCATAAGATGCAGGCTAATCAATCTCCCAATGACAGGCATATATGTACTGAAAATAAGTACCACCAATGTTTTTTTTCTATTAATCTGCATCTATCTCAGGGTAATTAATTACACTAGCTAGCTAAAACCAACCAAATGAAAAGAAAAGAAATGAAGATGGGGAATGAAAAATTACTTACATCGGAGGATTGGCGGAGGAGGCCGAGGTCGTAGATGGGGGTGAAATCCGGGTTGAGGATGCCGAAGTGCTTCTCGGCGATGGGTCCGGGCTTCTGGTTCTCGTCGAAGAGGGAGAAGATGTAGGTCTCGAACTTGCGGTTGGGCATGAGCGGGGTGCCCTTGCCGCTGCTGACGACGCGGAGCATCCCCTCGTTGAAGTCCCTGGCCTCCTCCACGCCGACGCCCACCTGCCCTGGGTCCGCCTGCGTGGGCCACCCGGCCTCCCCGACGGCGATGTCGACGTCGCCGTAGCCGAGGCGCTTCATGGCGGTGTAGATGGCGTCCATCTGGGCGTCGAACATGGAGGTGTAGTTGAGCTTGGTGTTGGGGTCGTAGACGCCGCGGTTGGGGCGGAAGAGGGCGTAGTCCAGCGTCTGATTGTTGTAGCTGAAGTAGGGGTAGGGGTTGACCATGAAGGGGGAGCCCGTGTCGCGGTGGAACTGGAGCATGGGAGGGAAGAGCTTGGTGTCGTAGCCCGGGCGGAAGCGGGCGTTGGATGGGATGCCGTCGGAGGGGGCGAGGATGCCGAGGTAGTGCGGGGTGGTGACGCGGACTCCGGTGAGGCCCTCGAGGCGGAGGGCCTGGGCGAGGCGGCGCATGGCGGGGAGGAGGGAGAGGACGAGGTTGGGGTCAGGGGAGAGGAGGATCTCGTTGCCGGCGAGGAGGAGGGTGACGTTGGTGGCGGGGACGTAGGGGGAGAGGTTGGCGCGGACCCAGGCGCGGGCGGTGTCGAGGCCGGTCTGCTTGTCGGCGAGGGAAGGGAGGTCGGAGTTGGGGAGGGAGACGGCGAGGGAGATGGGTGTGTTGGCGAAGGCGGAGATGAAGGCCGGGTTGGCGTCGAACAGCTTCACACGGTCGATGGTGGTGTGCGCGGCGAGGAAGGCCGCCACGTCCTTGGGCGGAGGGAGGTTGTCGGCGTTGGCGCCGTAGTTGACGCCCACCGCCATCGACGGGAGCGCCGCCTCGGCCGCCCTGAAGGAGGCGGCGGCGACGACGAGGAGGGCGGCGAGGAGCATCTTCATCATTGGTGGGTGAAGGTTTCTCATCTCATCTCTCTCAGATTCTCTCGCCTAGGAGTAGCTTCACCTTGTGTTGTGTTGGGTTGGGTTGGGAAAGGAGGAGGATATAATAGACGAAGAAAAAGTAGTGTGGGGGTTTGCGAGTTGAGATTTCAAACTCGACGACGCTCCTCTTCTCTCCTATTGACCTCCTGATAGAGAGTAGAGGAGTAGTAGGAGTGATTAGTGTAATTTAATGGCGGTTTGGTGAGATGCAGTCTCTGAGACAGGTGTTGAACGCACCGGGTTCCCAGCTAGCCGTTAGTCCGTTACTGATTGCTTGCTGTTAGTGCTAGTGGATCCACCATCCCGTTATTACATTACAGGTTGTATCTCTAGATTTCGTGTTAGTAAACCGGAATAAAATAATTTCATATTCAGATATATTTCTTTTCAACTTTTTTAGTTTCATCGGAAAACCGAGTTGCTTTGTATTTTCAAGGCACAAGTTCAGCTTTCATTGGGATTGTCAACTCCAAAATGATTGAATCTCATTCCAGCCAAGTCCAAATGCACGTTTTGGTAGATTAGATGAGTACGCTCTCCGTAAAAAAAAAACTCTAGATAAGAATGGAACATAACCTAGCATAACAAATCTGATATACTAGGTTATGCATCATACTTTGTATAGATTGACTTTTTTTTAGCACAATGAATACGTACAATAAGTTGTACCTGCAAAATAAGTACAATGAACCAGCACCAGCAGTTCAGGGCAACAACGACAAGCGACAGTGCGGCCTCTACCCTCTCCTCGACAGCGCCTCAATCCAGACAGGTCATGGAGGCCACCACGGAGGTTACTGAGGGGTCGAGGAGGCCCCGTGGCTTGGAGTAGGCGATGACAACGAGCGGCGGCACAGCTCGGCGGCTTAAAGCGGGGGACGACAACAAGGCAGGCACCATATCCGCCGCGTCCTCTTACTTGAGGCCATGACCTCCACAACGCGATCGTGCCCCCCCCCCCCCCAACACGTCGTTTGGCCTCGATGTATCAAAAGAACGTGTGCGCACCCTAGGCTCCGTAGACATCGTTTGGTCACACCCAACACCTAACTGGCCACGACGTGTTGAGGATTGGCCGAACAGCACGTCAAAGCACTATGAACACCCTTACACAAGATAAAGAGGAAAAAGTCCTTCATTTTCCACTACGCGCGCTTTCCAAACTATTAAACGGTATTTTTTTTCTTAAAAATATTATATAGAAAGTTGCTAAAATGCATATTAATCCATTTTTTAAGTTTAAAATAATTAATACCCAATCATGTTCTAATGGTCTATCTCATTTTGCATGCCTCATGGGTCTTTTTCTTTTCTATCCTCTCAAAGTGAAGAAAGAGAGTGCAATTAATTAATGGCCGGAAAGATTAGTTCTTTGTAGAGCATTTTCTCAAGGAGAGGAACCAGCAGCCAAAGGTATGTTTGAGATGGCACATCTAAAAAAATAGAGGGTTTTCAACATAAAAGCTTAAAACCAAATGTTTGTCTTCCATGAAAACATAAGAAAGATTGGTTGAAAAATATCGTTTGCTGTAAAGGAATGGACATAATTTTGTTGCATGATTCAAATGGTCTGAAAATAATTTGAGAGGATCTGTAGTTGAAAAGGGGTGGTATTGTGTTTGGGGGGGGGGGGGGGGGAGCGAGTGCGCATCTCGAGGAGGTTGCTTTGATGAGAAGAAAGGAAGAAGAAAAGGATGATTATTGGGTGGTGGAGGAAGGGACCGTTACAAGGCAGGGAAAGCTAGGGCGGAGAAACAGGAACCTGTGCCGTGCGTGCACTGCAGGGAGTATTACAGTACACGTATCTGTACTTTGATTAATACTCTACTAATTGCAATATTATAACGAGGAGAGTACGGTAGTAGAAGTACTACAAGTGGCTATCTAGGGGTTGCTTGGGATGCCTCTCACAAAAGCAAAAGTTCCTATGGGAGGGGCTAAATTTTTTTTAGATGGACTAAAACAAGTCACTCCCATCCAAACACCACCCTAGTGTTATACTCCCTCCATTCCAAATTGATCTACATATTTCATAGGTACACTAAAACCAATAAAAGCTAATAACTCTCTCTTGCTATATTTACTCTAGCAACAAACTCGATGCATGCACCACCTCCAATATTTCCTAGCCAATAGCAAATCAAGATATTGTATGCGGGTTATAAATACTTGTGTGCATGGATGCATGCATCAATATCCATTTACTCCAATGCACAAATAACGAATAGACTTAATAAATGAATACAAATATGTAGATCATTTAGAAATAACCTAAAAAAAACTATAACTATATGTAGATCAATTTGAAATGAAGGGAATACTAACTTTCACCCTTTAAAAAATAAACCTAATACGAAATATGATTCTCATATAATACGGCGAAGCGACAATAGTTGTTCCAGTGTGTAATACTCCCTCTAGTTTTGTATTGGTCATATCTAACGTTTGATTATTTGTTAAATTTTTTATGATTAGTATTTTTTATTGTTATTACATGATAAAACATGAATGTACTTTATGTGGGACTATTTTTTTTAAAAAAAAATATTTTTTAAATAAGACGGATGATCAAATATTGGAGTCAGATATTCACGGATACGTTTATTTTGGGACGGAGGTAGTACTAAGTTATACTATCTAGTTACAATTACTCCTCCCTCCGTCCCATAATATAAGGAATTTTGACTTTTTGCTTACACTGTTTGACCACTCATCTTATTCAAAAAATTTTTGCAAATATAAAAAAGAAAAGTTGTGCTTAAAGTACTTTAGATAATAAAGTAAGTCACAAATAAAATAAATAATAATTTCAAACTTTTTTAATTAAATGAATGGTCAAACAGTAAAGAAAAAAAGTCAAAATCCCTTATATTATAAGTCGGAGGTAGTACATTAGAAGAGAGAAGGATTAACAAATTTATATTAGGAGGAACGGAGTACTAGCTTTTGTCCAGATTGATGAGAGCCGTGACCCGTGAGCATGAGGCGTGTTGACCCAGATGAATGAGTGAGTGACTGCTTTTTGACCGCCGACGTCGTCCGGTGCGTGCAGTTTCCGACTCAACCACGTTTCCCACGTCGCCATATCTCTCTCTCTTCACCGCGCCGCATTCGCGTACGCCTTCTCTGCTGCTGTGGTGCCAAGCAGCTGAACGAGTGATAGAGATCCTCAAGCAAAGAAATCAAGATTTGTCTGTGACCGTGACAGTCTCACACCCCTCCCAACCAAAAACCCCATCCATTAAATTTAATCTTTTTGAGAAAATTTCACCTAACCATATTTTATTATTGATGTTTCACTTTGAATCACTTGTTAATCAATAAAGATAAATTTACCCGATCCAAAGTAGTAATAAAATTTAATTTCTTAAAGAGGGATCCAAAACAAAACAATGATAATAAAAGTTAGCGCTAAATAAAATTTACTCTTCTTACTAGTACCTCTACAGTGTTAGTTTACTCCGGACAGATGGAGTCACCGTACACCCCACAACGATAAGCCCCGTTAACTATCCAAAGCCCATAGCACTCCACTTTCATGATTCTACACCATAATATCATACGGAGTACTATGAAACAAACAAGAAACGTTCATCGTCGACCATCCCTCATTTTGCTGCTATGTATACTCTATGTGTGAATAATCAATCCAAATGCACGCAACATGTACAAGAGATAAGACATAAATATTGAGCGCACCTTCAATCTAGTCTAGCTATAAACAGAAGAGTCTAGTTGCTGCTGGCGGCGGTGTTGGAGATAACCTGCACAGTGCCCAGTTTACTCCCCCATTCGGCTGACGGCGGTGTCCTGTCACCATACCCAAACATATCAATAAGTGTAGTAACGTGTTAATTTACCACGTACTCACATTGGTCCAAACCACACATTCCAAACATGACCACCTATCTCAACAACACCCTTACTATCCTCGCATAATTCATCATGCTACTACCCCAAAAAAAGAAAACCTCAAACATCATTTACACATGGGAGTGGATTCTAATCCTTCGAGGGATGTCCCCTCGTATACTTTTTCTTTCAAATTCGATGCAAATAGCCGTGAAAAATTCTTCAAATAATTGATAACGTATAGTGATATCTACCAGTCCACCGAAAATCAAGTTCAAATTCGACCTACACATTGAGAAATAAAAGACAAATTTAGATATGAACAGTACACTACTATTCATACGCTTAATTTATCTTTTTTTTATATATCTCAATGTGTGAGTTGAGTTTGGACTTAAGATTTGGTGGAGTTGTATAAATATGTTGTATGAGTGTTGTTAATTTTTTCCAGAATTTTTCATAACCATTTAGATGGTTTTTAAGCAAACGAGGGCATATCCCCTCGAGGAATCAAAATAATTTCCCATTTACCCATACAAACAAGACACCTTATGATATACTAGTATCACTCTCAGTACGTGACATGCATCCTATCACCAATCAAAAGGATTCTTTTATTCCCTGCATAATGCTTCAAAAAAACTGCATTAGCTTGATTCTTGATATGCTTGGTCCATTTTGACTGACACTACAATGGAGGGAGCCAAACGCCACACAAATAGGCTTCAAGTTATATAACCAAGCCACTCTGTTTGCCGGGGAAAATAATACTATGAAGTTTACGTATGCCCAAGATTCCATCACACTATCTACCATCAAATACAGCCTATGACTTACTGGCCAAACACAACTTATGCTCTACACATGGTATACATTAACTAAACATGGACGGGTTTGGAATCCAACAAATACAGCATTACTTCTCAAGTTATTATAACATGATTACACCAGATACATGTAGGAGCAGAACTTACTCATCATGACCGATGAAAGCATCACGGCGATCGCTATATTCAGGAGTGCAGGATCTTCGCTCCTCATCATGTTCTTTAGTCTGTCGTGATGATTTTGTTTGCTGCTCCTCCTTTCTCTGTGGGGAAGCATACTGGTCATCTCCTTGCCTTCCGGGGGCAGGAGAGCATGACCTACAGGGTGAATAAGATCATTAAGGAAAAATGTGCACTACGCAGCACATCATGAAGATCCACTGGCATACCGAGATCTAGCACGGCCACGGAGTTCAGGAGAGCGGGAACGCGAGTGTGAATGAAAATGAGACCGTCCTACAGGAAACATAGCAACTTGTCAATATTGAAAGATGAGGAAACCCATCCACAGGTCCTGACTGCGCACCTGGAGGGGATGGCTGGGGTGACCTGCCCAGTGCCCAGGATCGCTCACCATCAGGTGCCGGCGGCGTCCTGTCAACACAACATGCAATGTTACTATTACACATCAACAACAAACGGACATCTGAGACATGACCAGCATATCATTAATTCAAGAGCAATTCTACAGTCCTTGAGGAGGTACCATGAGGTACCAAAATTTTACCTCACAGTACCTAGGTACCATGAGGTATCAAATTTACAATAGAAAAAATGGTACTTCATGGTACCTCCTCAAGGACCGTAAAATCGCTCTTAATTCAAACACAGATGAATATGGCACCGTCTGTTACCAGTAACAACTAACAAGTTAATAACCAACCTCAAACAGAATATCATTTAGGCATACAAATGAGCAAGGACGCATCACATCATTCAGAAAATAAAAGGGACTCTATATGCAACATACTATGACTCAACTTCAAATTATATGTAACGAGATTACACCAAACACATGTAGCAGTACAGGAACAGAACTTACTGATCATAACCATTGTCAGCATCCCGGCGATCATTATATTCAGGAGTATAGGATCTGCGCTTCTCATCATGTTCTTTAGCCTGTCCTGATGATTTTGTTTGGTGCTTCTCCCTTCTCTGTGGGGAAGTAGACTGGTTATCTTGCCTTCCTGTGGCAGGAGAGCATGACCTACAATGTGAATAAGATTGTTAAGGAAAAATGTTCATTCTGCAGCACATCATGAAGATCCACTAGTATACCGTGATCTAGCATGGCCACGGAGTTCAGGAGAGCGGGAACGTGAGTGTGAATGACAATGAGACCGTCCTGCAGGAAACATAGCAACTTATCAATATTCAAAGATAGGAAATTCGTTAGTCCTAACTGGTGACAGCTCACCTGGAGGGGATGGCCGGGGTGACCTGCCCAGCACAGAGGATCGCTCACCATCAGGTGCCGGAGGTGTCCTGTCAACACACAATGTGAAATGTTACTATTAGTCTATTACACACGTACAACAAACTGACATCGGAGACATGACCAGCATATCAATAATTCTATACTAAATATGCATGCATGATACCAATCTGTAACCAGTAACAAGCTTACCAACCTCAAACATAATATCATTTAGGCATACAAACGAGCAAGAACTTATCACATTGTTCAAAAAAGGAAAAGGAATTCTATATATACAACATATTACGACTTAACTCTAGGGAGATCAAAAATTCAAGAAACTAAAATAGATGAGGCCAACACCAGACATCAAGGATAGAATAAGATAGAAAAGAAACTCTAACCAAACTATGAACTGGACCACATAAATACAGTTTTGACCAGGGAAATATTGAGTTTGCAGATGCCCACGCCCCAGGGTTCCATCACAAACTATCTGCCATAATGTACAGGCTATCAGTTATTGCACACACAAAACTTATGATGTGCCCAGTAACCACATGGTATACACCAACTAAGATGGAGTAAGAATCCTCGACGTATCGTTATTTTGAGCTGTGGGTAGTTAACATGAAAAAGAAGGGCCTAAAAAGATAAATCGGTGTGGGATCCAAATACAACAGTACTTAAGTTATATAACAAGATTACACCAGACAAACGTAGAAGCAGTGAAGGAGAAGAACTTACTCATCATAACCATTGTCAGCATCCTGGCATTCATTATATTCAGGAGTATAGGATCTGCGCATATCATCATGTCCTTTTGTCTGTCCTGATGATTTTGTTTGGTGCTCCTTCCTCTGCGGGGAAGCATACTGGTCATCTTGCCTTCCTGGGGCAGGAGAGCATGACCTACAGTGTGAATAAGATCGTTAAGGACAAAGGTACTGCACGGAATATCATGAAGATACACTGGCATACCGTGTTCTAGCATGGTCATGGAGATGAAGAGAATGGGAACGTGAGTATGAGCGAGAATGAGATTGCCCTGAAGGAAACATAGCAACTTGTCAATATTCAAAGATGAGGAAACCCATACACTGGATTAGTGGCCGCTCACCTGGAGGGGATGGCCTGGGTGACCTGCACAGAGCCCAGGGTCGCTCACTATCAGGTGCAGGCGGCATCCTGTCAGCACAATATACAATGTTATAATCACGGATTGTATTCATGAAATGTTGTTGTTATTATTTACGCATGTACAACAAGTGAACATTCGAAACGTGACCAGCATGCCAGTAGTTCTAAACTAAACACGCGCACATGCTACCATCTGTTACCAGTAACAAGTCAACAACCAGCATGCACGCAGCACACTATTTCAAGAAAAAAAAAGGAATCATATGCAACTACTTACCTCAACTCTGGGGAGATCAACAATTGAAGACATTTTTTTCTCACCAAAAAAAAAAAAGAATATACTAACACCAGTGATTTTTACACTGGTCCAAGAGATAATAAACTGTACAAAAGACTACAGTATTGATATATCACTGATAGTATAGTACATTCTCGCTTGGAATGAGCCTGCACCTAATATGACATGTAGTCCTATCGGCAGTGAAGGAATTATTTATGTACAAACCATGTTGATATATTTTGACAGATGATAAAATGGGCTACTGCAATAGAACAGGGCTAAATTTAGGTTGCATGAATGCACAGACAGTTTAAGATAGGGTCCTGGAATTCATAAGTACACCATTGGTTAAAAATATATTAAGTTCGCATATGTCCTGGATTTCCATCTGAAACAATCTGCCATTGTGTGTGAGGAATCAGCTACTGTGCACACAAGACTTATGTTATAGACATGTTATATAGTACTCCCTCTGTCCCAAAATATAGAACTACCTTTGGACTTTTTTTGGAGGGACTAAGGTTGCGGTAAAATTTAAATAAAGGATGGTTGTGATTGTTTGAGATGAGGAAGTAGGTGGAGAAAATAAATGAAGATTGTTGTGATTGGTTAGGATGAGGAAGTAGGTGGAGAAATTAAATGAGAGATGGCTGTGATTGGTTGAGATGAGAGAATAGGTCGAGAGGTAGCTATATTTTGGGACAAAATTGAATGCTAAAGGTAGCTATATTTTGGAACGGAAGGAGTAACTAAGATGTACAAACTCTCGATGTCTTGTGATTTTGAGCTGTGACTGAGTGACTGACTGGTGGACTGGTGAATAGGATTTGTGACTTATGGAGTGATGAATAAGTATTTAACCCAAACAAAACAATATATATAAAAATATTGCATGTGACGTGTAGCAGGCAGCGCACAAGCAGAACTTACTCATCACGACCAATGTCAGCATACTGCCGATCCTTATATTTGGGAGTATAGGATCTGCGCTTCCGCTTCTCATCATGTCCTTTAGGCTGTCCTGGAGAGTTTGTTCGGCACTCTTCCTTTCTCTGTGGGGAATTATGCCTGTAGAGCAGCCACGAGGGTCATCTCAAATGAAAGGATTTTCAAAACCTTTGGGTGTGTGGTGTTCTGTTGTACCCTTGGAGGGCAGGTGTCGGAGTCTTCCTCTAATACCGTACACCTTTTCTTCTCTATCTTAATGAAATGATACGCAGATCTCCTGCGTGTTCTAAAAAAAACAGTACTGGGTACAGTATACCTGGCTCCAATTATTCTTCGCATTTCCTCGGGCCTTTTCCGTGTCTGCACAGCAAAAGCAACACTGATCTCACGTCCAGAAAGCATCTTACGGTTCATGTGATATCGCGCTTTAGAAGCATCAGAAGAGTGAGCAAACTCCACAAATGCAAATCCTCTTGGCTCCCTACATATATGGTGTTATAAAATGTTGGATAAGTAATACTATATATATTTACGTTCAACAGAGAAGAGGGTGCATATTCATGGTATGTGCTCAACTAGTTACCACCAAAGTTCCATGATTCAGTGAACGTTCCATGATTCCTCATGAAGCATAGCCAATAACTAACATTTTCATCAAAACATGTAGCATGCTTCAAAAAAAAGCAGCTAGGAGACCAAGTTCTTCTAGTAGCATCTTCATAAAATGGTCACTTGAAATTCCTCAAATGTTTCAGAAAATCATGAAAGTACTTGAAATCAACTTCTCTTCAATAAATCTTCTCATGGAAGACACCAGTAAAATCCAATCCTCTTCGGGAAATAAATTTGTGAACAAACCAAACCTCCTCTCCAAAGAACAACTTTATTTGCACAATACTCTACCTCACCAAGACACCAAACAAGTGAACAGTTAGGACTGTGAAAGAGATCTTCAACAAGTCTAGTGCTTGTAGTTACTTCAACACAACACAACCCGGGTAATCATGCCAGAACAATAATTTTGCCAGAAGAAGCCACATAACTAGTACGTACAATATTAACACCAATGTATGCTGTACAGAGTACAGTAGTACAGACTACAGGGTGCTATATTTTTTACAAAAAAAGTAGAGTGAAAGAAAAGTGGGGTCTTTGTGGGGGTTTGTCCAGACATGACAGAAGTTAGACATCTCAAAAGAAGATTACAGTTGTAGATTCTTCGCTATTAAAGGCACACCAGCGAGAGAAGATTTAAAGCTTCTCAGAGTCTTTGAGCCGTGGCTGGCTCAACATGTGTTAACATCTAACCATATACTCCATAGTATCAAATGAGAAGGATAAACCAATTTCTTACCCAGTGTTGTAGTCTTTTGGCAGATAAACATCCCGAACAGGACCAAACTTTTGAAATGGAACTTGGACATCCTCAGGTCTGGAAGAGAACCCAAGTGAACAACCAGGAGCAAGTGAAATGATGCAGAAATTGGTATTGTATTGTATTGTATACCTGCAGCTTCGCGGAAGGTTGCTGACGAAGAGGCTTACAGCAGCACCTTCCTTATCCTTGGCACAGCCATGTCGTGAGCTTGGAGGGCTTCTTCCCCTGCTGCCATGCCTTCTCCTCTTGCTGGGGCTGCGGCTCCTCATCGCTCTTCTGTGCCTGCACAATACAGTACATAGCCACTGACCACGATTATCATTTATCAAAGGCACAGATGGCGAAATCTTTCGTCCAGATTGAGATTGTGAGATACGCAGATGAATCAGCGCAAGATTTCTTTACTGAAAACTGAAAAGGGATTGGCGGCGCTGGGCAATGAGAAATTAGGGCTCGGAGTTTAGGGGAAACACGAACCGTATCTTGGTATTCTACTTGCTAGGCGCCGCCGCCGCCGCCGCCGCCGCCGCCGGTGCCGGAGGAGGAGCGGAGACAGGTAGGGCAGGCGAGACACGCGACGTGGGAAGAGGAGGAGACGACAGATGGTGGCCTGCCTGTTATGGGCCTTATCAATCGAGGCCCACCAAGCCTACTTGAAACAAATGGACTTTGCTTCACAAACTAGCAAATTATTAAAGCTACTTCATCTATCCCAAAATATAAGGCATATATTTTTTTACACGCCCTTAATAGCATGCTTTGATCAGTATTTTATTATATTCAATAATCCTAACAAATATGAAATTAGCATCACATGAAAGTACTTCAAAATATAAATCTAGTGATATAACATGCATAATACTTAATATAGATATAGTTAGTATGATTATTAGTTAAAAACTTCCGAGTTTAATTTTACTTAAAAAAGGGGCGCCCTATAATTTGGGACGAAGGGAGTACTTCTCATCTATACTCCTCTCTGTGTTTATGTCGCTAGCGTGTGGTTCTTGGATATGCAGTTTGGTACCTCGACAGTTTCTATATTTTTTATATAAAAAAAATCTCTTTCTTATAATATATTTGATGGTCTCCTTCGGTCTTCCCGGCGAATAAAGCAACTTCTCCTACAGTCTACAGAGAAGGAACATCACTTATACTTCAGGACAATTCAGAACCCACAAAGAAGAAGATTATATAAATGGCACTCTGCATAGATTCAATCGGTGTAGTATTCTTTTCTTCATATGTACAGCAAATTCTTTTCTATTCTCTGTCTGTCAAACATGATGTATTCATGTACACGAAGAATGAAAAATGTATATACTACTAGTAGTAGTATTTTTACAAGCAGATCAACTCAGGGAGGGAACCAAGATTCTGCTAACTGCAAAGTTGGTTGCAGAGTTGGTTGATCTTATCTTGCGTGGCATCCGCTATAAGGTAGCTCCGGTGTACGTTTGTGCCTTCACATGTCAAGTTTAATGTATTCGCTTGTTGCATTACCTGCAAAGGGGAACAATTTGGTCATACCATGAACTGTCAAGAGATATGTCCTTCATAGCCATTTTCAGAATCTAGCCAAAGCAATTTCGATGCAATTAAATGCTTCAGATTTCAACAATTCAGATTCCAACAATTTAGTTGAGCTTCGATTAGATACCAAAAACTGTAGTATTATGCAGGAGCAATAGTCTATTACTCAGCAAGAACAACACATTTCTTGTCTACATTATACTTCAAATTTCTTTAGCTTGTTTCTATTCATTCTTTGCTGATGGCACTATCACTTAAAAAGGTAAACAAATAATGATATTTGAACTGTCTTACCGTGCAATATGTTGGTGATGAGTTGCATTTCCATCTTTTCGTAGGAACACAGCTGAGATAGTGACACCAAGAGCAGTGGTCGTTTGCATTATATCCTCGGAGAAGCAGAACTATAGCCACTGTAAATCTGTCAAGTTCAAAATTGGGAGATTTCATCAAGGGAGGAAACATGGGTAAAATACATTGCCACTATTCATTAGAGCCCAAAGAGGAAGGTCAGTGGACTAACCCGACAATTAGCATAATGGCAGCAGCTAACCACAGTATATATTGGTATGTCTTGTGCTTGCGTTTCACAGGAGCAGGTTGTTGTCCAGGTGCTACTCTTCTCTGATTAATCCATGCAAACTGTGGACGAATAAACATAACAAATCCAAGAAGGAACCCGGATATAAGGCCCCCAATGTGCGCAAAGTTATCTACCCTGGGAAGTATCCCAAGAGCCAAATTCACCACAATTACAAACACTAGTGTTAGTAGTGCTGCCACCTGACAAATGAGAAAAAAATCACACAATATAATTCAATAGGAATTTAGAATGGAAAGAAAAGCTAATGAATTGGTGATGTAGCAGTAGTTGTTTCTACAATCAAAAAACAGACCTTGTTTGCATAGAGCGACCAATTCGTTATGAGTTCAGAAAGCATGGACCCAATCAATCCAAACAAAGCACCAGAGGCACCAACAGAGATACTTGATCGGATGAAGAGGGCAGACATCAAGCTCCCACCAAGACCAGAGATGAGATAAACCAGACCAATCCTCACTGCATAACATAGAGAAAATCAGACTTCAGTAAGTTGTCTAAGCTGTGAAACTACATATTCCGTATTCATTTTACCACTACACCATTACTTCAATGAACATTGATTCATATTCACAGAAGTTATTGCACATAATTAACATGTATTGTACCTACATTCCTATTACAGTTCAAGGCATCGACTCCTCTTGTATTCTACCAATGCAAGTAAGACAGTAAAAGGTATGATATTATACTCCCAATCCTTACATGAACAGGAAGTTGTCGTACTCATTAAATGTCTGAGGATTTATATACAATGTATTAGTGTGCATCCATCAAATAGAATTACATTTATAACAAATTGTACAAAAGAAGCTAATTAGCCATTATCCAAGCAAGGTCATGGCTGAATAGTTGGCTTGTCTGGGACGTAAAGTTCAGATGAAATATGCAAAGTTAACTTACCAAACCCAAACTCTTGTTCAAGTCGAATGCCGATAAATAGAAGGCATAGCATATTGATGAGCAAATGAACAACTCCAGCATGAAGCCAGATGCATGTAATTAGACGCCATCCTTGGTGACCATGGACAACCTTAGTTACATCTAGAGCTCCCATCTTCAGTAACCTGGTAGTAAGATGAAAGCATTTTTATCATCTTGAATTCAATATGCATAGTAAAATAGTACTATTGTCTTAGCTCCTTTTGCCCCCATCTCCCTTTTTTTCCCTCAAGTTTTGTGTTGGAAAAATAACACTGACTCAGTTCATTGTACCTCTAAGCAAACATCTGCTTCTTACCAACAAAAATAAAAGTACCGGCTCGTCCTACAATCCTTAATCTTTTTTTTTTTGCGGGGACTACAATCCTTAATCTAAACAAGACAAAACTCTAAGTTTGAAGTGGTAACCCTTTCCAGCTTAATAATAATAAAAATGGAGCCACGGATCATGTTCACCGAACAAGGTACTTCCAATTCCAATAGTTGACTTTGCAAATCCAAAATATTATCGTAAAATATCCACCGTGCAGTAAGATGAGCAATCAGAGATTTGAAAAGAAGAAGTTTTCAATCATTCTTCGGGGTTCAACAACTCTCCAACTGCCACCATGAGTACAAAGAATAGACTGAATCAATACAGTAGTAATCAAAGAAAAACCAAACCAAGTCTAATTAATGGTTTCGTTTAGACAATCCTACATTTGAATTGGGAAACCAGTTGGCAGCTTGCATATTTTTTATGTTCTTTTAATAAAGCAAATTTTTATTTTTGAGCTGTCAGTTTCATATTGTGATATCACCCAAAGTCAAGTTGCAAGGAGCTTAACTCTCTAGTTAAAGAAATAAAAACGTATGTTACAAATCTCACCTAGAGTAGTTGCTAACCTTTATGGATGAAGTAATTAAAGAAATGTAATGAATGTTTTGTAAACAAAAGACAGTAGGTTGTTCATGGTGCAAATAAAAAAAGGAATTGAAAGAACAGTTGCAGACTCTTCATTGCATTGCACAGTAGACATGAAGTACGTTGAGACCAACCCTATTGAAGTGGAGTACATAAACAGAAGGCTTTCTTAAATGCAATGCATTGCATTGGTAACTGACGAGAGAATGGATGAGCAGAGTTGAGAAATGGCTCATTTTTTATCCATTGTTCGTTGTCTATAGCCAATTGAAGCATTGGTTGACCCTTACAAACAAATTATTTAGATAATGAGATGCATAACAGAATACTACTACCATGTTTGGAGTCAGGTTCCTAATTGCAACCAGCCAACCAACCAAATGAAGTGGATGTATTGAAATTAGCAGGCAGATATGAAAAGCAGAAGAAAAATAAAATCTTGGTTGGAGTAGATAAGAGTTTGCTCTGCATCTGTAATTGGTGATTGTATCTACTCTAGAAAGTAAAGAATGGATGGTGTACGTAGCTAGGTACATTAACATTAAGCAGCTATACGTCGTTTATTAAGCAAGAAAGATCATTATCTAAAAATTAAGCAAGAAAGAAAGAAAGAAAGGGGGCGGAGGGATTGAAGGCGATCGACGTACGTGGCGGAGGAAGGGCCGAGGAGGGGATTCTCCTTGAGCGGCTGGAAGGCGAAGCGGCCGAGGAAGCCGGCGGCGCAGTCCCCGGAGTTGCGGCGGGGGCAATCGTTGACATACATGGAGACGAGGAAGACGACGACGCAGGAGAGGGCGATGGCGGCGACGATCCAGGGCGTCCATCGGCGGTAGTAGGGGCGCGCCCTGAGACTTCCCGGCCGGTGAGGGTGCACCGGCGGTGGCCTAGGCCTCTCCACGCGGACGTCCAGGTTGGCGGCGGGAGACGGCTTCATGGGACTTGGAGACAGACAGACGGAATATGGAAATGGAATGAGGATTGGAGTTGAGAATGGAAGAGAAGGCGGTTGATGAATGAATTGGAGTTTGCTTGCCGGCGAGAGAGGAGAAGAAGAAAGAATCAGCAGCCACCGCGTTTAATTTCTACTACTCCAGTACTACAAGTTGGAGTATATTGTAGTAGTATTGGTTTGGTAAGCAAGGAGAAGAAACAAGTAGGTGTATCACTCCATGTCAGTGGAAAGAAGAAGAAGAAGAAGAAGAAAAGGCCGGCGCGAGGGTTCAGATTCCTCCTTTTTACTTGTGTGCGGTGCAACCAATCAGAATCAGCCAACAACAACTTGCATGACGGATGGCTTGCTTACCGCCTACTACGTGTTGAGGAAGGAAGGAAGGAACGCGCAAAATTAACGAAATGAAGAAACGCGTTTCGTTTCTTGTTGGTGTTGTTGGCCAGCCTCGATCTCTTCTATACGCCTCCATCGCGCCTTGTATAATTCTACTACCGCCAATTAAATTCGAAGCCACCTACCGTGATGAGAATGAGAGAGCGACTTTATTTTTTAACAACTCCAAGCATTTTAATTTCCTCGTTTTTCATTATCATATTTCTCAAACAACTAAGGTTGTGTTCTTTCCCATGAGTTCCCAACCCATCTCCTTTGTTTTCCGCGTGCACGCTTTTTAAACTGTTAAAACAGTACACATTTTACAAAAAAGTTTATAATAGGAGAGTTTCTTTAAAAAATCATATTAAACCATTTTTTAAGTTTTTTATAGCTAATACTTAATTAATCACGTGTTAATCTATCGCTCCGTTTTCCATGCGGAGGGGAGGGGTTCCCAACCCCTCCAAAACAAAAGGACACAGCCTAAATGTGTTTCGTATAAAAACTTTATATATAAATATTTCTTCAAAAAAATCAAATAATTCCATTTTTAAAATTTATATTGGTTAATACTTAATAATTATAAGTTGTAAAAATATAATAAATTAATCTGTAAATATACGTATACCAATTAGAGTTTGATTTTTTTTATTTTTGTTATAACTTGTAGAACTCGAATTTAAAGATACATGTTTGTTGAGTTACATATTACACATGAATCTATCTTGTTGCTTTTTAAAAAAACTTTTTATAACCATTCAGTTGATATGCAATAAATGGTTTGGTGTACATCAAAGTGATTAAAATTGTTTCCCCAAACATATTTGTAGTCTAGTTTCTTCCATGATTCCATGACTGCGGGTGTATGTGCTGACATGTACTACTACTCTACTTGCGATATACTATAAGGTTGAGTTATACCCAAACCGATTTTACCGTATGGTGAGTTCTATGAACGATAATTTCACGCTTTTCATTAGCATATTTTTCGAACTGCTAAACGATGTATTTCTATATACAAATTTTACATATTCTTTAAAAATAAATAATTTTTTAAGCTTGTAATAATTAATGCTCCACTTATTATATACTAATTGTTGGTCTCGTGTCACGTGCCTCCAAAATCCACACTCAATTGCTGAATCGAACACACCCCTAGTCCGGGAGGGTTGTTGGGCTAGGATTTTTAAGTGCCATGTGAAACTAATAAACTATTTATACATGATTAATTGAGTATTAATTATTACATACATAAAAAATATTTATTTTATTTATTTTAAAAAACTTATATATTGATTTTTATGGAAAATATTGTGTGCCTCGTATGATTTCTCTGTGATGTTTCACTCGTTGGGACTTAATGTTCTATACAGTGGTTGTTGGTACTGCAGTCAGTATTTTCTGAATGTTGCATTTCTCTACAACATTTTATAAAATGAAATGAAACGTTTTAGTATGTAATGAAACATTGTTTTTACTCGGAGGTCGACCAGGAGGCCGCCACGCATGCTACCATTTCAGGGTACATCGCCTACTACACGGCCAACCCCGAGTCCTTGACACCTTCATGCAGAGGTCCTCGGAGATGAAAGACTGATAGTCAAGCTACTAGAGAGAGATGGAAAAGAGAGGAGAGAGGAAGAGAGAGAAGGGGAAGAGAGGAGAGAGGGGGTTGGGCATGTGTGTCCCACCTACTAACTTAGCGAGTCAAGCATGCTCAACCTGCTACGTTAGTAGAAACCGCTTCCCAAATCATGGAAGGAGTCGGTTAACACCGGCTTTTGAAGATCAGGGAGAGTTTTGCAGCCAAGAGAGACAATGTAATCATGAGCAAGAGATAAAGGAAGTAAAATAGACTTACTCCAAACAAAGGCGGGCTTCATATCCGGGCCTCTCCACCCCATCTAGGATTGGAATAAGTTCACTTGGTGACCCTCAAAAGTGATCGAAATCTAATCCGTGACCCTAAACCACAAAACCAGATATCTTGACCCTCAAACTCTTAAAACCAGTGCAATTTAACTCCCTCGGTGGTTTTGGAGAGCGGTTTCGCTGACGTGGTGCCTACGTGGCAGTATTGACTCGGTCTTCTTTCCACGTGGCGTTGACGTGGTGCTTAGGTGCCATTAGAAATAAAAAATATGTGTGGGACCCATTTGTCATTCACCAAAAGTATGGGTGGGACCCGCTGACATGTGGGGCCCACATAAATCATCCTCCTCTCTCTCTCTCTCTTCCTCTTCCCTTCGGCGAGCCGCGAGCATGGGGACGGGGGCCGGTGGCAGCGGCAGCGGCAGGATGTGCTTTCACAGACCCAAATCTGCCATGGAAGCCCAAAATCCCTGCTTCCACGCAACCGCTCGCGACACTCGACGGCAGCGCAGCAGCTGGAGGACAAGGAGGTTGCGCTAGCGAACGATGTGCTCCAGGCGGCGGTGACTACGATTATGTTCCCAGTGCGGCGACGCATCTAGAGCTCGGGCAAGCTAGCTGGCACCCAATCCACCGCGGAACAGATCCAGGGGCGACAAGGCCGGTGACCCGGATGAGCGGATCGAGCAGGAGGCGGCGGCGGCGGCGGCGGAGTGTGATGGGGCCGAGGCCGACGTTGTCGGATGGAAGGTGAAGAGGCACGCCGCCGGTGCCAGCGACAACGACGACGGGGGCGGTCACGGTCGCGGCCGCGATCCCGATGGCGCTGCCGATGATGACGCGGGATGGCTCCCCGGTGCTGTCCGGCGAGGAGCAGGTCATATCCTCCAGCTCGTCCCCTGAGCCCCCGCTCATGCTGCCGCAGGCGCCATCCGGCTCCGGCTCCGGCTCCGGCTCCGGCGGCGTCGCGTCCGGTGGCATGCGGGAGAACGCGCAGCTCGCACGGGAGCTCAGCCAGATGAGGAAGCTCTGCAACAACATACTCCTCCTCATGCCCAACAGTCCAAGTACGGCTCCACGCAGCAGCTCGACACCGCCAACGCCTCCTCCGCGCCATCCTCAACCTCATGCCTTCCTGCCCCGGCACTAAGCTCTTCGGCGTCTCCGTCGGCCGGAAGCGAATGCGGCACGACGGCGGCGACGGTGACAATGACCACACGGCGGCGGTGAAGGTGGAGCCGATGGACGGGCGGCCGCCCGCTGCCACTCCGGCCCTCGCCGCCCGCCGCGGGAGAGAGAGAGGGGGGAGCGGCGAGGAGGGAGAAGGAACTGGAGGGGGAGAGAGAGAAGGGACACGTGGGTCCTACAATTTCTTTCATGTGTCAATGATAAATGGGTTCCACACATATTTTTAATTCTAAACGCCACCTACATACCATGTTTAAAAGAGACCTGGTCAATACTGCCACGTAGACGCCACGTCAGTAAAACCGCCCTCCAAAACCGCCAAGGAAGTCAAATTGCACCGGTTTTAAAAGTTTGAGAGTCGAGATATCCGGTTTTGTGGTTTAGGGTCACGGATTAGATTTCGATCACTTTTGAGGGTCACAAAGTGAACTTATTCCTCTAGGATTCCCGGAAGTTCTGGTCTATTAAGAAAGCTCATGAAGGCCCAATAACGCCATACCTTATCACATGCAGTTTGGAGACCCGGCCCAACTCAATCCCAACATGGTAGCAAAGAAAGTAGTAAAGAAAGAAAAGGCAGCCTTCTAAGCACTGACCGCCCGGACGTACTGGTGGACCGTAGCTAGTGACTGCATTTTAATATTTTGCCATAAAGGCTGTGTTTAGATCTAAACTTCAGTCCTTTTCTATCACATCAATCTGTCGTACACATATAACTTTTCAGTCACATCATCTCCAATTTCAACCAAAATTCAAACTTTGATCCAACTAAACACAGCCAAAGTTAGTTACTGCATGATCGAATACGAAGGTTTAGCGTAGTAACTTAATTAGTCATCGTTAACATAACGGACAAGCTGCCTAGGTAGCTTACTCTACTTAGAAAAAGCATTTTCCAGACGTGAGGGTTTTTATTTTCGCAGGCGGATATGGCTCTCGGACCCAAATGACCGCCTATAAAAATATAAACTGAGGTGAAACTCGCTGTCCGACCACTTAAACGGTCCGCCTGCAAAAATACCATTTATTTTTGAAGGCGGACCTCTTACGTCCGCCTACGAAAATAGGCGTGGAATATAAATGGACCACTCATCACTTAGATTTTTTCTAAGTCCTCACCTCTCCTCTCCCTCAACCGGCCTCTCTTCTCCCTCACCTCTCTCCCTCAACCAGCCCTCACCTCTCCTCTCACTCAGTGACGGGCGTTCGGTGGCGGGGGCAGCGGGATCCGCGACGGCAAGGCGCGGGGTCGGTGGCAGCAACGGCGAGGCGACGCTTGGGGGCGCGGCTCGCCTCCCCTCCCTCCCAGATCCAGCCAAAGGGGGGAGGGGGAGGCTAGTGGCCGGCGACGTGGGGCGGAAAACAGAGGAGGGAGGTCGGCGGCAGCGCTCCTACCTCCCAGATCCGTCTGTCGGCCCTCCTATCCCGGATCCAGAAGCGTCATGGGGGAGGGTGGCGACGGCGGCTGCATGCAGTGGCTGAGGCCGGAGGTCGTCGGCGACGCTCCCACTCCCAGATCCGGACGGTGACTTCCCTCCCCCCTCCCCCCCTCCCCTCCCCTCCCCTCCACGGCGGCAGCGGGCTGGCGCGGTGAGCTCGTGGCGGCGCAACTCCCCTCCCCTCCCTCTCCCCTCCCAAAACCCTCATGGTGGCATAGCTCGTGGTGGCGGTGGCCGGAGGGGAGGGCAGCCAAATTTTTTTTACGCTGAAAATATTTTCGCAGGTGGGTGGATTCAGCCGCCCGCAAAAATTATTGATTTTCGTAGGCGTTTGGTTGCGGGCAGAAGTTATGGACGCCTGAAAAATACGTTTTAGCCGCCTATAAAACTGTTTTTTTTCCAGTAGTGTTACTTACGTATTCATCAATTAATCAATTCATTCCAATGCTTGATTACTAATACTACTGCATGTCCATCCACCACTTATAGCTACTTAAAAAGTGGTGACAACAGTTTACGGATGAAACTAATTTTACGGTTGTCACCTGCATAGTAAAATACCATCTAGCAAGGCAACTACTCCCACCGTTAAAAAAAAACCTAATACTAAATAAATATGACATTATAGTACAACAAATTTGGATATATCTAAAATATATCACATTTAGTAATAGGTTAGTTTTTTATGGGACGGAAGGAGTACTCTCTAAATTATCAAATTATCTTTATAAGCTGTGTTTAGATTCAGGGGTGAAAAGTTTTAGCGTGTCACATCGAATATACGGACACACATTTAAAGTATTAAACGTAGGCTAATAACGAAACAAATTACAGATTCCACTTGTAAACTGCGAGACGAATTTATTAAGCCTGATTAATCCATTATTAACAAATGTTTACTGTAGCACCACATTGTCAGATCATGGAGCAATTAGGCTTAAAAGATTCGTCTCGCAATTTACACACAATCTGTGTAATTATTTTCTTTTTCATATATTTAATACTACATACATATGTCTAAACATTTGATGTAACAAGATTAAAAAATTTTGCCAGAGGATTAAACAGGCCATAGATTGTGAAGCTTAGTAGGGGTATAATAGCCTTGAGATGCTAAAAAGTCATAAGTCAAACGCACGTGCGTGTGCTTGCCGATACAAAAGTCTACTGGTAGCACATCATCTGTATATGACTGTCTTGCGATTCAAGGAAAAGAAAATAAACTTTGTGTCTCATTTCAATGAACCTGAATTCGATGCGTGTACACCTGGCGATATTCTTCTCAAAAAAACAAGACCAGTGTCCAAACGATATGATTCCAAATCTCACGATATATAGGAAAAAGACCAAAATGAAAAAAAAATAAAAAAGAGAGTGGGTGTGGGTCAGTGATAAGTCATCATACAAAACATGGTGTGAGGAGTCCAATTGAAGTCATTATTTTATTTTATCAAAAAAGAATACTACAAAGCACCTATAGTAGATTTTGGCAAATCTTATAATTACAACACAGTATTATTTTATTGCATACTAGCTCTTGTGCCATTAGTAACTGATAAGAAGACGGATAAAAAATATTTCTAAAATCTATTATATTATTAAGACAGCTCGAAAAGAAGGCACCACGTTCACTGTGGAGGCTAAAAATTCCCACATTAATCGAAGAAAAAGAAAAAAATCTACACCGCTAGATCATGACAGACTTATAGTTTAACCGTTGAGATTGATCGGAATAGTATAAGTAAGAAAGAGTACATGACAAATCCTACTCAAACTATGTAAAAAAAAATACTATACAGCAAAATAAAAATTTTGTTCGGACTGTGATGGCCCAACCGGACAGAGGGTTGACAACGTTTCTTTTGTCCATGGAGAAACTTACCCAAAAAAAAAAGGAAAATCAATCTGTTTCCTTGGCACTTACCGCATACAACCAAAAAAGAGACCTGTCAGCTAACAATCAAACTCACTCAGCCAACCAATGCCTCCTTGCACAGCAGCGCGTGATTTAGTCAGCCACGCGCCCACGCGCACGCACACGATGTCATTGAAAGGCAAGTTTAATATGATCAAAATTTTGTTAAGTAAGAAGTTAAATTGTTTTGTTGGTTGTAGATTGAAAGATAAAAATATATTCCTAATTTTTCTTGCATTTGGAGATAATTTTATGGTTAAAGAATACTATAAATATCAAATATTACATAATGAGGTATAGAAATTATCAAGACATCAAGATCAAGGTCAGTATTTGGCAGCCTGCAATGTTCGATCATCAATTCTCGACCATATTCTATCTAAGAATTAATTCACATTTGCAGGGCTAAAAAAATACCACATTTAATCAAAAGAAAACAAACATATTACCAAGGGACGGCAAATAAGGCGGCATTCAACGACGGCTTGCAGGAATTTTAAAAAAATTATAAAAAAAATCATATCAATGATATGGATCTTACCGGTGTAGTGAGATGACAAAGAAGAGAAGCAATGGGCAGGTGAGCGTGTGCAAACAAATGAGATAGGAGGCAGTTGCCACAGGAGGGCATGCCAAGGGTGGTAAAGTAAATAAAAAATAATTATAAGAGTTCAAGTAGGATTACAATTTATAAATGAAAGAAATATCACAATGAGAAATATTTATTTTTGAAAAAAATAGCCCATACAGAACACAACAATGACAAATTATAATAAAGATGAGAGAAACAATAGACCCATAAAAAATTAGAGTGGTGTAGGTAGATGGGACATCTAAAAACTATAAACAAAACCTTAAATAGAATCTGAATGATAATTAAGAGGAGGGACGACGAGCAGGTCGTTAAGCAGCACGATCTCGACGATTGGAGGGATTTCTAGAAAGTAAAAAAACCCCTCAATTATTATCATGTTCGATTTTCAAATCTCAACGATAATAAAAATGGGAGGCAGCAGGCGGGCCATAGAGGAGTATAGTAGCGGCGTTTGGTGAAACTTCTAAAAATTATAAAAATGAAACCCAATGAACTCTAAAACCACAAGGTCAAATTTGTAGAGGTTCCAGAGAGGATGAATGAAAGCATTGGTAGATCGAGCAAGTAAATAAAGCGATGACAAAGAAATAAGGCGTAGTGATTAGCATGACTATTAAAAGCACCGGGGTGATAAAGTCGGTTTTTCAATGTTCTAACATAACAAGATAGTTATTTAACAAATTTTAAGTAAAACCATATGTAAAAAATAGATAATTTTGTATGGGTGCTAGCCGCGCAATTGCGCGGGCCACCCAGCTAGTTATTCTTCATTTAATATATAATCGATCACTCTGTATTTTTAAATTAAAAAATCACTTTGTTTGGGAAATAATCAGTATATATTTATTTATTTGTATATTCCATCGTAATCAAAAGGCATTGGCGCGCAAACGACTTTGGGTGGGGGCGACGACCAATAAACAAGACGAGGTCGAGTTGAGTTGCGTCGCGTCTTCCTCCCCGCCGCCGCCTTCCTTGAACCTGTCTCCATTAACTCCTCCATGTCTCCATTGTCTCCCTCCACACTAACATCCACTATTATCGGATCGCAAGAATCCACAGCCCGGCCATGGCCGCCGCCGCGCCGCAGCTGGAGGAACTCGTCGACCTCGAGCCCTTCTCTCCGTCGCTCTTCCTCGACCTGCCCCCGACGCCGCACGGCGACGACCCCAACGATGACGATCTCATCCTCCCCTTCATCTCTCGCATGCTCATGGAGGACGACATCGACGACAAGTTCTTCTACCAGTTTCCCGACCACCCTGCTCTCCTCCACGCCCAGCAGCCCTACGCCCAAATCCTCGACGCCCCATCCGACGACACCACCACCAACTCCTCCGACGACTCCGCCTCCGCCACCACCAACAACACAACCAACTCCGCCGCCGCCGCCAATGCCTCCTGGCCCTACGACCCCATCGAGCTCTCTCAGCTGCTCCAATCCCCGCCCCACCCCGTCTCCGACAACCACGACGCCGACGTCGGCGACACCAGGAGCGCGCCGGAAGACGACAAAGACCTGAAACTTCTGTTCTCCGCCGCCGACAACATGGAGATGCTCAACATGGCGTTCCTCAAGGGCAGGGAGGAGGCCAACAAGTTGGTGCCCACCAACAACACCCTCTTCGCCGGCTTCGACGGCGCCTCGCTGCTCAAGACGGAGCCGGCGGTGGATGAGCCCACGTTAATGTTCGGACGAAGCGGCGGCAGCGGCAGGGGCCGGAAGAACAGGCACGGCGAGGAGGACGACCTGGAGGCGGAGACCGGCAGGAGCAGCAAGCTGATGGTGCCACCGCAAGAGGACACCGCGGCCGCCAGCGAGATGTTCGACGAAATAATATTCAACGGGTACGAGGTGATCATGAAAGGGATGGAGGAGCTGCGCGTCGCCATGGACAGCGAGGCCGAGAAGAAGGCCCGGAACGGCGGCGGGGCCGGCCGGAGGGCGGCGCGCGCCAAGGCTGCGGTGGTCGACCTACACACCCTGCTCATCCACTGCGCGCAGGCGGTGGCGACGGGCGACCGGCGGAGCGCCACCGAGCTGCTGAAGCAGATCAAGCAGAACTCGTCGGCGAGAGGGGACGCGACGCAGAGGCTGGCGTGCTGCTTCGCCGAGGGGCTGGAGGCGCGGCTCGCCGGCACGGGGAGCCAGGTGTACAAGTCGCTCGTTGCGAAGTGCACGTCGACGGTGGACTTCCTCAAG
Source organism: Oryza glumipatula (assembly GCA_000576495.2). Lineage (NCBI taxonomy): Eukaryota > Viridiplantae > Streptophyta > Magnoliopsida > Poales > Poaceae > Oryza > Oryza glumipatula. The sequence continues at coordinate 31,297,408 of CM002514.2, forward strand.
GCGTACAAGCTGTTCGCGGCGGCCTGCTGCATCAAGAAGGTGAGCTTCATCTTCTCCAACAAGACCATCCTGGACGCCGTGGCGGGGAAGCGCAAGCTGCACATCGTGGACTACGGCCTCAGCTACGGATTCCAGTGGCCAGGTCTGTTCAAGTGTCTGTCGGAGAGGGAAGGCGGGCCGCCGGAGGTGAGGATTACGGGCATCGACGTCCCGCAGCCGGGGTTCCGGCCAGCCGACCAGATCGAGGAGACAGGCCGGCGGCTGAGCAACTGCGCGCGCCAATTCGGCGTGCCATTCAGGTTCCAAGCCATTGCTGCAAAGTGGGAGACGGTCCGCCGCGAGGACCTCCACCTCGACCGAGAAGAAGAAGAAGAAGAAGAAGAGGTGCTCGTGGTGAACTGCCTCCACTTCTTGAACGCCCTGCAGGACGAGAGCGTGGTCGTGGACAGCCCGAGCCCCAGAGACATGGTGCTCAACAACATCCGCGACATGAGGCCTCACGTGTTCGTCCAGTGCGTCGTCAATGGCGCGTACGGCGCGCCCTTCTTCCTGACGCGCTTCAGGGAGACGCTCTTCTTCTACTCGTCGCAGTTCGACATGCTGGACGCCACCATCCCGCGCGACAACGACGAGCGGCTGCTCATCGAGCGGGACATATTGGGGCGCTGGGCCCTCAACGTCATCGCCTGCGAGGGCGCAGACAGGGTGGATCGCCCGGAGACGTACAAGCAGTGGCTGGTGCGCAACCACCGGGCCGGCCTCACGCAGCTGCCATTGCAGCCTCAGGTGGTTGAGCTTGTGAGAGACAAGGTCAAAAAACTCTATCACAAAGACTTCGTCATCGACGTCGATCACAATTGGCTGCTGCAGGGATGGAAGGGGCGGATACTGTACGCCATGTCCACATGGGTAGCTGATCGTGATCACAAATCCCTCTTTTAGTTCAAGATTTAATTATCTGCTTCAATTACTTACAAATTGAGAACTAGATATATACTCCTACATGATATAATATCTTCATTTTCAATGTAGAGCTAGCTACATAAGATTTTGATATATATATATATATATATTTCCAGCATAAATTAATTGAGAACTTCATTTTTTTTTGCTACTATAGTTTAGGCCTGTGTGCTCCTGTTTGCTGACAATCAACTTGATATACTATAGTGTTTTCACTATTGTCGTGTTTGATGATATGTTCTCTTTGTCATGTTTAATTCGCTTCCTTTTGTGTACGCAAATTCTTGATACTTCCCTTCTTTCAAAAAAAATCTTGATACTTCCATTTCCCTGGCAAAAGTATAACAGTTGCATGATTGAGCAGTGCAGTTTGTTCACCAATTATTCAAAGTGTTTGAGGTGTGTATCGCTGTCTTACTTTCTAATATTAATGGTTTGTGGGGCAGTACAACTCTTGTGTTTGTATGGATTCACTCATAAAGTTGTGATATATGTTCCAAAAAAATCAGTTTCAAATCTGACAACAGTTAAACAGCGATACTGATTAACAAAGAAAGGGTGGGCGGTGGGGTATTCAAAGTATATATCTGCATGCTGTCCGCAAAATAAAAGATGTCATACATTTCCCGATGTTTCCCACAGTTTCATTTTGACAGGCAGTTCTTGCTGGATATCCTTGTATTTGAGTCAGACAAGTACATCAAAAAGAGATCACCAGATTGAAGACATGTTAATTTTCTGTAAATATTGTTGAGAGTTGATCACTGGGACCTGCTCTGTGATATACTCCTATATATGTGAAATTGACATTGATGATTCCAAAATAAAAATGGCTGCTTAGTTTGCAATATAATAGATAGATCTTTTCTTTTGACAGGATGTTATTAAATCTTGATGGTACCTGAGAAAAAGTCCACTAAACTAGTTACAAATATTCAAATTTGTTGTATGATAGTCAATTGTTGGTCAATAGCTTCATCTGTTAGGCTGCGTTCGTTCCTTGGGTACGGTTAATTAAGTATTTTAACATAACCTTTGAGGAACATTGGGCCAAAGGTTCCCTGCAAATTTCTATACGTGTTTCCTTACAAATTCTAGTACTTTACATATTCCTGGGTTGTGTTTTCTTTGATTACTTGCAGGTTTGAAATACTGCTAGTTTGGTTTATCATGCATTCCATGTGCTGAGATAGTTTGATAATTACAGACTGATGTAGTAGGTGCAGTTTTATCTGTCTTTTGCATTTCAGAAGCATAGAACTGTTTTTTTCCTTATATATACTGGGGCTAATTTTACTAAACAGGTATTTGGTCTAGTAATTTCACGCTGCAACACTAAACAAGCTTGTATAGCTGTGTTTCAGATAGAAGTTTGTGAAAAGATTAGCAATTTGTTGGAGAAGTTAGGTACAATATCAATTTTAAGCTAGTAGAGTTAGGGGGGTGTTTAGATCCCACCCAAAAATTTTACACACTGTCACATCGAATGTTTGAACACCTGCATAAAGCAGCTAAAAAAATAACTAATTGCACAGATTGTGACTAATTTGCGAGATGAATCTTTTAAGCCTAATTACTCCATGATTTGACAATGTTGTGCTACAGGAAATATTTACTAATGACGGATTAATTAGGCTTAATAAATTCGTCTCGCAGTTTACTGACGGATTCTGTAATTAGTTTTTTTATTAGTGCCCGAACACCCCATGCGACATCCTATATAATATCCGATGTGACACGCCAAATGTGGACCCCCGTTTTTATAACAGGAATCAATCGTGTAAACCGTACCATTTCCCTGGATCAAGTAGTCTGGTACACACGAATCCATAGCTGAAATACCGAGTGCACATACACGAATATCTAAATTAAGTTATTACATCAAAGCCCGCAGGCATTGTCTTAAATCATCGGACCGAAAGGTCCGGAATACATTCCAAAAGCAGAATAGGTAAGGCAGCGGAGAATGGAGGCAGCGGCACGCCATTGCCACAGGCAACGACCGTATCTAAGACCTATTGGACCCCATCGTCTTCATCTCCCTCCTGATAATAGGCATAGGGATCTTCCGACGCTTCATCTCCAGTCTCTGATTGAGTTTGTATATAGCAAGGGTGAGTACCAACCGTACTCAACAAGTCATCACAACAACAATGCACATGACAGGGAAATTTGAAGGATTGTTATGGCTCTTTTGCGTAAAGCAAGTTTTATAATTCTTTTCACAAACCTAAGACCTAGCACAGACTGATCAAGTTTTAATACCAGTGTTCACATTAAACAATGACGGTTCTGTCCACCATCCATTGTGATCCCAAGGATGGCTTCCCGCCATTATGTCGTCATGGTTTTCTGAGGACGTCCACATTCCCTACTCTCAGGAAGTGGCTCCAACAGCATATAAATCATCATGCAATTATCCCAACCCACACAAGTTTAAGAATTCAGAGTCTAGCCAAGTGTAATACACGTCCCGGTGCTCAATAACCGCGAGCACGGCTATTCGAATAGATTTGGTTTACTCACACTGCAGTGGATGTACACTTTACCCGCACTCCGCGACTGCCCAACACATGAGCCTCGTCCCAACACATGAGACGCGTCACGGCAAAGCTTTTCGATAACCTCGCATTGGCAGTACCCGCTCCATGAACTTGACATCCTCATACACTCTAGGCGCCCGTTTCTAGCAGTGTGAGGAGTTCTGGCGCACCCGGGAAAGAAGAACTCACACATGCATTAAGTTAATTAGGTTTAAATTCTCACGTGGCAGTCCTACCGATGGCGACACCACTGTAGACACCCGTCTCGCGGTTCTACCAATGGCTGCCCCACCGTAGAGCCCCTGCCTCACACATCAAGAAACCACTATGCATGGATACTGCCTCTGCTCAGCTATCTATTCCGCTAGGTCTATACCCATACGAGAAGTGCGGTTGTACGGGAGTCGTTTCATGCTTAACTTCATGGCTCGGTCCTTAATTGACCGGGGACGGTACTAGCCTTTTCCGGATACCACCCAAATCCTCCGTCCGCCCCAGTCGAAAAACATTTGTTTGATTTTGTTTCTCTTTTCACAAATCATGTCATCAACATCAGGGCACTGTGGCGCTCATGCCTCCACATGCCGTTTCTCAATTACCTTCCCAAAGGTAATTGCCCAAGCATATAGCATTTGATAAATATGAGTATGCAAGATTCTAGAATAGCATTGCTAAGCAATTGTCATAATTGACTAGGGACTCATACGTAAATGGGGTTACAAGGGAAATAATAGGCAAACAATCATCAAGGCATGGCTTAATCACAAGTGGGATGTATATTATTGCATGCAATTTTATTTGTAAACAAAACAATTTCGCAATTGGGATCAACATGTTCAAGGGATAGTGATGACTTGCCTTGCTCAGGGTCTTGCGGGTCTTGGCCTTCACCTGGATCTGCGACTCCCTCGGGCTCTATAATTACGTGCGAAAATTGATTTGAATTCGGTTAGAATTCAAATAAAACTCCAAATAAATCCAAATAGAAGTCGAATGCGAAAATCGATTCTTTTTATTTACTAATCGCGAATTAGGGCCAACCCAATTTTGATTTACATTTATATCCTAAATTATTTTTACGGTGCAAACATTTTGTTATTATAAGTTCTTAATTTAATCTACCCCGTGCATCGTATTCAAACAACAGATCGGGAATTCATATTGCAAGCTAAATATCGTATGGAATCCAAATATTCACGGTTTAATTTACTCTATTACTAAATGATTAAATATGTTACGGGTTTAAAATCTCTATTTAATTAAATCCGAACTTCCACCGTGAATCGATTAATTATAGAAGTTATCCCCTATAAAAATCTATAAGATTTTATCTAATTGTTTTAGGCATTTAATTTATATCTAAATTATCTCCGCGAATTGATTTCTTAAAGAATTTATCAAGAACAAACTATATTTAAACTTTGCAATTCTACGATCAATATTAGTCTATAATTAGATTCTAGTTTATTTTAAATTTTCTAAACCTCCTAATTTATTTATTTTCCTTTTCTTTTCTTCTTCCCTATTTTTCTTTCCTTTTTCTTTTTCTTTCTCCTTCCCTTTTTCTTTTTTCTTCTTTTTTTTTTCTCCCTCTCTCTCTCTCTCTGTTTTCTTTTTCTCCCTCTCTCTCTCTCTTCTCTCTGGCTCCTCCCTCTCTCTCTCTTTCTTTTTCCCTCTCTCTCTCTCTCTTCCTTTTTCTTTCTCTCTCTCTCTCTCTCTCTCTCTCTCTCTTTTCTCTCTTTTCCCTTCTCTCTCTCTCTCTTCTCCCGGCTACTCCTCCCTTCTTTTCTTTCTTCTTCTTCTTCTCGGCTCGGCCCCGTTCTCTCTCTCTCACCCGGCGCTCTCCCTACCGCTCTACCCGAGGCGACGGCGACGGCGCAAGGGGGAAGGGCATCGGCTCACCACGGCGGCGACGGCGGTGACGACGGCGCAAGGCACGGCACACGGAGGCGGCGGCGCGGCGGCTTGATTTCGACGACGCGGCGGCACGGCAACACGAGGGCGGCTTCGGTGGTGGCGGTGCGGCGGCACGGCGACGGCGCGGTGGAGAAGGAGGCAAGGGAAAGGAGGTGGATGGAGATGTGTGGGGAGTTGAGGAGAAGGGGGTCGGAATTTATAGGGGGAAGAGGGGGAAAAAGAAAGGGGAGGGCGGCGGTGGCTTAAGGTGATGCGACGGCGGCGTGGTTGCGCGGGGCGCGAGGCGGTGAGGGAGGACGGGCGTGCGGCGCGGCGGCTGGTCGGGGAGGCAAGGCGATGTGCGGGCTGGCGATACGGGCGTGCGGCGCGGGGCGGCATGGGGGAAGAAAAGGGGAAAGAGGACAAGGCGACGTGTGGGGCGGCGATGGCGCGGGGCTCGAGATGGGGACGCGACGGGGAGGCGGTGCGGGCACGAGGGGAGCAAAGCAGCGCGGCGCGCGGGACGGGCGGCGGTGTGGCGCGGCTTGGGGCGACGAGACGTCGATACGACGAGACGGGGCGGCGCGGCATGTGGGGGAAAACCGAGCGGCGCGGCGATGGGGAATGGTGCGCGGGGCGACGACGTGACGACGACGCGTGCGGCGCGGCGACGAGACGTGCGCGCGGCACGGCGACGGGTCGGGGAGCGGCGCGGGCGGCAGCGGCCCTTGCGGCGCGGCAGCGGCGGCGTGATGATGGCGAGGCGGAGCGGCGCGGGTCTCGGCGGCGCGTGCGCGGCGGCGACGGGTCGCGCGGCACGGTGGCGGCGATGCGATGGGGACGGCGATGGGATGGGGAGGCTGTGCGGCATGGGCGACGAGGGCGCGGCGATTTGAGGCGGGGCAGCGCACGGCTCGGCGCGCGGCGCGCGGGGAAAAGGGGGCGCGGGGTTAGGGTCCCGCGTCGAACACTTGGCAGCCGATGAACAGTGACATTTTTCAATTTTCCCGATTTTCAGCCCATTTTCCCATTTAATTTAATTTTGAAATTTCTAAATGTTGTAATATTAATTTTTATTCATTTGTGTGTTGTTCCAATTATTGTATTCACCCTAAATTAATTTTACTCATATTTCATTTGTATTATTTGTTTGAATTATTAATTAGGGTTAATCCTTATTCCGTTTGCGTTTAAATTAAATTGATTCGAATACGATCGTGAAATTATTTTATTTATCTCAATCCACGCTTAATCTTTATTTTAAATTATGTTTGTCTTACCAATTTATTTCTAGGGTTTATAATTAATTATTCTTTACTCACGATTAACGACTTCAAAATCAAATCCAAAATAAAAGGCGAATAAAATCGGCATGATGCAATTTATTTAAAAGTTTTTGAAAACCCGCATTTTTAGAGTTTTGTTTTTATTAGTCGGATTTTCAGGGTGTTACAAACCTACCCCCCTTAAATAAATCTCGTCCCGAGATTTCTTACCGGTTCTCGAACAGATACGGGTATCCCGTCTTCAGGAACTCTTCGCTTTCCCAAGTGGCTTCTTCCTCAGTGTGATTACTCCATTGTACCTTGTACATACGCCACGTTTTGGTTCTAGTTCCCTTTTCTGCTTCATCTAATATCCGGATAGGGTGTTCTGGATACGTGAGATCATTGCTAATGTGAATCTCCTCCAGCGGAGCTTGTTCTTCCGGTACTCGTAAACATTTCTTCAATTGTGACACATGGAAGACGGGGTGTACATCGGCGATAACTTCGGGTAGCTGTAGCTGATAGGCAACTTCTCCTCGTCTAGCGAGGATTTGAAAAGGTCCCACGTATCTTGGCGCTAGTTTTCCCTTAACTTTAAACCTCTTCATTCCCCTCATTGGTGAAACCTTTAGATAAACGTAATCTCCTTCTTTAAACTCTAGGTTTCTTCTTCGGGTGTCCGCGTAACTCTTCTGCCGAGATTGTGCCACTTTTAAACGGTCCCGAATTAGACGAACCTTTTCTTCGGTTTCTTTGATAATGTCCGGTCCAAATACTGCACGTTCTCCTGTCTCGGACCACATCAGCGGGGTTCGACATCGTCGACCAAACAATGCCTCGTTGGGCGACATTTTTAGGCTTGCTTGAAAGCTATTGTTGTAGGAGAATTCGGCGTAGGGCAAACATCTCTCCCAGTCTTTGCTAAAATCCAACGCGCAAGCTCTCAACATGTCCTCTAGGACCTGGTTGGTTCTCTCTGTCTGGCCATCTGTCTGTGGGTGATAAGCGGTGCTGAACGCCAGGTAACTCCCCAGGGCTTCATGCACTTTTTCCCAGAAATGAGAGGTAAACTGGGTGCCTCGATCAGATATGATTCTCTTAGGTACACCGTGAAGACATACTATTCTGGCCATATATAATTCGGCTAGCTTGGCACTACTATAGTTTGTCTTTACAGGGATGAATCTTGCCGTCTTGGTGAGTCGATCCACGATCACCCAGATGGAATCATATCCAGTTGCAGTCTTGGGCAATCCAACAATAAAGTCCATACCTATTTCATCCCATTTCCATTCAGGGATCCTAAGGGGTTGCAGCAAACCTGCTGGTCTCTGGTGCTCAGCCTTCACCTTCTGACAAACGTCGCAGAGCGCTACGTACTCTGCCACATCTCTCTTCATGTTGGGCCACCAGTATCCTTCCTTCAGATCCTGGTACATCTTAGTACTTCCAGGGTGCAATGAATACGCCGATTCGTGAGCTTCCTTTAGGATTAATCCTCTCAGTCCACCCTGTTCAGGTACGTAAATCCTCTTTTTGTACCATAGGACATCCTTCTCGTCGGTTGAAAATTCCTTTGCAGAGCCTACAGCTAGACGTTCCTTCACCTCTCGGATTTCCTGGTTGTCCTTCTGGGCCTCTTCAATTTGGGTCCTCAAAAGGGGTTGAATGTCCAAGGTGTTTATCTGTCCTCGAGGTACTATGTATAGGTTTAGCTGGGCAATTTCCTCCTTAAGCTCAGGGGCCATTTCTTCCGCCTCAAGATGATTGCAATGGCTCTTCCGACTCAACGCGTCAGCCACAACGTTTGCTTTGCCAGGGTGATAGTGAACCTCCAAGTCATAGTCCTTGATTAACTCCAACCACCGTCTTTGCCTCAGGTTGAGGTCTGACTGGGTAAAGATATATTTCAGACTTTTGTGGTCGGTGTAGATGTCGCAGTGGTTTCCTATCAGGTAATGTCTCCAAATCTTCAGCGCATGAACCACAGCTGCAAGTTCTAAGTCATGGGTAGGATAGTTTTCTTCATGCGGTCGCAATTGTCGCGACGCATAGGCCACAACCTTTCCGTCCTGCATTAGTACTCCTCCTAGTCCTTGCCTCGATGCATCACAATAGATGACAAAGTCTTTTCTGATGTCAGGAAGGACTAGAATAGGTGCCGAGGTTAGCTTTTCCTTGAGCTGCTCAAAGCTTTTCTGACACTGTTCTGTCCACGCAAACTTCTTTTCCTTCTTGAGCAGCTGTGTCATTGGCCGGGCTATCTTAGAGAACCCTTCAATGAACCTCCGGTAGTATCCGGCCAAGCCTAGAAAACTCCGAATTTCGGTCACCGACTTGGGTTCTTTCCATTCAGTAACGGCCTCCACTTTAGCAGGGTCCACTGCTACTCCGCCGGCTGAGATCACGTGGCCTAGAAAAGCGACCTCCTTCAACCAGAACTCACACTTGCTAAACTTTGCATATAGTTTATGCCTCCGAAGTTTCTCGAGTACCAAACGCAAGTGCTCAGCATGTTCTTCTTCGTCTTTGGAGTAGATCAATATATCGTCGATGAATACTACCACGAATTTGTCCAGGTAATCCATGAACACCTTGTTCATGAGATTCATAAAGTAAGCCGGGGCGTTGGTTAAACCAAACGACATCACTGTGAACTCATACAACCCATAGCGCGTTGAGAACGCGGTTTTGGGTATATCCCCGGTCCTAATTTTCAGTTGATGGTATCCTGATCGAAGGTCAATCTTAGAGAATACCTTCGCTCCTTTGAGTTGATCAAAAAGATCATCGATCCGTGGTAGTGGATACTTGTTCTTAATAGTGACTTCGTTCAGTGAACGATAGTCTACACACATCCTCATGGTACCATCTTTCTTCTTGACGAACAGCACTGGGGCTCCCCAAGGTGAAGAACTGGGACGTACAAATCCCTTTTCCTGCAACTCTCGGATTTGCTTCTTAAGCTCCTCTAACTCATTGACTGGCATCCGATAAGGTCTCTTGGATATGGGAGCAGTTCCGGGTATCAGATCGATAATGAACTCTATATCCCGATCTGGTGGCATCCCCGGTAGATCTTCTGGAAACACATCGGCAAATCGTTGCACGATAGGCATTCCCTTCAGAGGTAGCATGGTAAATATGCCTCCGGCACGTTCGGTTAGTCTAGGATCTTGATCCATGGTTGCTCGCATGTCCGATCCCCAAGGGGTGGTCAGGGTAATTTCCCTACGTCGGCAGTCGATTACCCCTCGGTTCTTGGTTAACCAATCCATTCCCAATATGACATCCAGGGTCTGGGGTATCAAAACCATGAGGTTGGAGGGAAACACCACATCCCTAAGACGGACAGGTACATCTATGCAAGCATGACTCACAGTTATCTCGCCCCCAGGTGAGTGGACTATCATAGGTTTTCTAAGTCTTACTGGAGTTAAGTTGTGTTTTTGACTAGCCTTCAAAGATATGAATGAATGCGATGCGCCAGCATCGAAAAGGACTTTAACTGGGGTGGAATTGATAGAGAACATACCCATCAGTACGCCCTGGTCTTCCTGGGCCTCTTCGGCTCGGACATGGTTCACTTGTCCGCGCCCGAATCCCGTAGCGATCCTGTTCGTTTGTGGAGTCCTGAACAGGCCTCGTCCGGCAGCAGGGGCAGGGGTCCCACGAACAGTGATCGCATTGGCGCCAGTACGGACAGGAGTCTTGCTTGGATGAGGGCAGTTGTTGGCGTAGTGCCCATACTCCCCGCAATTGAAACAGTTCACATGCCTCCTGGTTCCAGGGGCAGCCAGAGTTGGTGCAGGGGTGCGGTTCTGAGTCGCAAGTGGCCTGTTGAAGTTGCTAGGTGCAGCAGGGCGGTTGGTGGCCACAACAGGGGGCTTCCACCCAGACGAAGTGGCTCCCTTGAATCGCTGAGGCACTCCCTGAGGTGTGCGATTCATAGCAAGTCTCCTCTTGCGATTGTTTTCTACAGTCTTCTGATCATTTTCTAGCCTAACAACTTTGTTGATCAGGCTCTGGAAGCTTTGATGGTCCTGCCCAATCATGGGTCCACGCAGCTCATCATTCAGCCCTTCTATGAACTTGTCGATCTTTTCTTCTTCATCGACAAGGTCTCCGACTGCATAGCGGGCCAACTGAGTGAATCGGTTCAGGTATTCCTGCACCGTCGTGTTTCCTTGCCGCAGCCTTCTGAACTCGTTCTTCTTCATACGCATCACCGCAGCGGGTACGAAGTTCTCGCGGAATGCTGCAGTGAACTCCTCCCAGGTAGGTTCTCCAGCATCCTCTTCCCGAGCTTCTTTGTAGGTATCCCACCAATCACCGGCGGGTCCCTCTAGTTGGTTTACCGCGAAGATCACCTTGTCGGCTTCGCGTACTCGGACAAGGGTCAGTTTCTTCTCGATGATTCGCAGCCAGTCTTCCGCCTCCATGGGCTCGTCTGCTGTTGCGAACGTGGGTGGCTTGGTTCTCATGAATTCTCCAAAGCTTGATCCTCCGCGGTTGCCTTGGTTATTCGCGATGGCTTGTAGGAGCTGAGTTTGGGTGGCCATGACTCCGGCCAGGGTGGTTAGGTCAGGCGTCGATGGTTCTTCATTGCTGGATGATGCCCTACGTCGGCTTGCCATCTGTGTAGGCCGATTAAGTAAGTATCCTAATTTTCTAACTAATTCTTATGGTTCTATCCCATTAAGGGGGTTGTTTTGGTGTGAACTTTGTTTTGCAAGCTTGGTGGAATAAACTCATTTTCAATACAACAACAACAATATCATAAATAACATCATAGATTTCCACAAACAGTACATAAATCATGATGCAAGTGACTGCATACATACGCAGTCCAAATAAAGTTCATACATCAAACTAACTATCAACTACTCGTCAATCTAGGTAAGTGGTAGGGGTGTGTCTCGCATACAATCCAAAAAGAAACCATCTGAAGCGAGATTGAAGCGGCAGTCATCCTCCGGTCTAGTCGTCCAACCATCCGCAGGATCCTGGGGCAGGTAGTGGGTGGTCGCTGGCACGAGCAAACCTGAGTCCCCACGGCTCGGAAGTGGTGGCCTCCGAATCCGGCTTGGGCTTCTTGCCCGGAGGTCGTGTGCTCTTGCGAGCAGTGCTGAGGGTGCGAGGGCCTCCGAGGAAAGTGATGCGGGGAACGGGGATCTCATCCTCTGAAGAATCAGTGGTGTCTGACTCGAAGTCGGTCCCCTCTGACTCGGAACTGACCTGGATCGGGGTCTCCAAACTGGAACCCAGCTGCGGAGAGGGTACAGGGATCTGTGAAGTGGGTACAATCTCCGGGGCAGGTGGCGGTGTCACTGTCGGGTCCTCCAGGTAAGGTGCTGACTCAGTAGCCAGCATGCTAGCCTCTCCCAAAAGAGTGTGGAAGGCTGGTGGGTATGGCGGAGTGAGGAAGAAGTAGCGGTCACGCCCTACCGCTGTGGAAGTAGAAGCTCCGGTGGTGTTGGTCGTGGCTGCTCGAAGCTGCGCCTCCAGCTGACTGACGTGCTCCTGACTCTCTCTCAGCTGCTCCTCAAGTGTATCCACCATCCCGCGGCGCTCGTTGTACTGATCGGACAACTGCTGGAACTGATCGCCGTGGGTCTGGAGCTGTGCCTTCAGTGAGTCTATCTCACTGCCCCAAGTCTGGTGCTCCTCCTCCAGCTGAAGCTGCTGTGCTGTGAGGTCAGTCACCTCGGTCTCCAACTCTCCTACACGCCTCTGCTGGTCGTCGATCTCCAACAGAGCCTCCTCGTAGAAGTCGTCTGCTGCCTCAGCCCATCGTGACAGTCGGGTCACTATCGGGTTGTAGCAGCAAGGCGTGTCCTGAACTGTGCAGAGGGAGTTGCTCTCCTCTCGAAACGGGTGGTGAGCAAACTCAGTACTAGTCAACTCAGCTCGGTGGATAGAGCTAAGTCTGAGGAAGGCCTCCCGTGCTGCATCCTGCATCGCGTTCTCTGGTAGGTCGCGATAGTATCGTGTCGGGAAGCTGTAGTCTAACTCCGGAGGAACTCGTGTGTGAACCTCGACTCGAGCCTCCCAAACAGATCCACATGGCCTCACTCGGTAGATCGGAGAGCTGGGGTATCGTAGACGCCTCATCAACCGGTGTAGCTCGATGACGTAACCCTCCGAGCGGGGTACGCTCATCTCCCAAGCGGCGGGTGAATCCTGATCTGCCATCTAATTTTTGAGAGAAATCCAAAGTCAGTTAAGAGTAAAACTTGTTTTGTAAAGAAAATTAGTTAAGAGTAGGATGAAAATTGTACCGAGTTTTGTAAACATAGCGTTTTTATTTTTGAAAATATTACTAAGTGGGAATTTCTCCCTTGGCCAACTTAGAAAAGGGGGTGGGGCACCATTTGGTCTTTTCCTACAGTCGTATGGCTCTGATACCAGCTCTGTGGACCCCCGTTTTTATAACAGGAATCAATCGTGTAAACCGTACCATTTCCCTGGATCAAGTAGTCTGGTACACACGAATCCATAGCTGAAATACCGAGTGCACATACACGAATATCTAAATTAAGTTATTACATCAAAGCCCGCAGGCATTGTCTTAAATCATCGGACCGAAAGGTCCGGAATACATTCCAAAAGCAGAATAGGTAAGGCAGCGGAGAATGGAGGCAGCGGCACGCCATTGCCACAGGCAACGACCGTATCTAAGACCTATTGGACCCCATCGTCTTCATCTCCCTCCTGATAATAGGCATAGGGATCTTCCGACGCTTCATCTCCAGTCTCTGATTGAGTTTGTATATAGCAAGGGTGAGTACCAACCGTACTCAACAAGTCATCACAACAACAATGCACATGACAGGGAAATTTGAAGGATTGTTATGGCTCTTTTGCGTAAAGCAAGTTTTATAATTCTTTTCACAAACCTAAGACCTAGCACAGACTGATCAAGTTTTAATACCAGTGTTCACATTAAACAATGACGGTTCTGTCCACCATCCATTGTGATCCCAAGGATGGCTTCCCGCCATTATGTCGTCATGGTTTTCTGAGGACGTCCACATTCCCTACTCTCAGGAAGTGGCTCCAACAGCATATAAATCATCATGCAATTATCCCAACCCACACAAGTTTAAGAATTCAGAGTCTAGCCAAGTGTAATACACGTCCCGGTGCTCAATAACCGCGAGCACGGCTATTCGAATAGATTTGGTTTACTCACACTGCAGTGGATGTACACTTTACCCGCACTCCGCGACTGCCCAACACATGAGCCTCGTCCCAACACATGAGACGCGTCACGGCAAAGCTTTTCGATAACCTCGCATTGGCAGTACCCGCTCCATGAACTTGACATCCTCATACACTCTAGGCGCCCGTTTCTAGCAGTGTGAGGAGTTCTGGCGCACCCGGGAAAGAAGAACTCACACATGCATTAAGTTAATTAGGTTTAAATTCTCACGTGGCAGTCCTACCGATGGCGACACCACTGTAGACACCCGTCTCGCGGTTCTACCAATGGCTGCCCCACCGTAGAGCCCCTGCCTCACACATCAAGAAACCACTATGCATGGATACTGCCTCTGCTCAGCTATCTATTCCGCTAGGTCTATACCCATACGAGAAGTGCGGTTGTACGGGAGTCGTTTCATGCTTAACTTCATGGCTCGGTCCTTAATTGACCGGGGACGGTACTAGCCTTTTCCGGATACCACCCAAATCCTCCGTCCGCCCCAGTCGAAAAACATTTGTTTGATTTTGTTTCTCTTTTCACAAATCATGTCATCAACATCAGGGCACTGTGGCGCTCATGCCTCCACATGCCGTTTCTCAATTACCTTCCCAAAGGTAATTGCCCAAGCATATAGCATTTGATAAATATGAGTATGCAAGATTCTAGAATAGCATTGCTAAGCAATTGTCATAATTGACTAGGGACTCATACGTAAATGGGGTTACAAGGGAAATAATAGGCAAACAATCATCAAGGCATGGCTTAATCACAAGTGGGATGTATATTATTGCATGCAATTTTATTTGTAAACAAAACAATTTCGCAATTGGGATCAACATGTTCAAGGGATAGTGATGACTTGCCTTGCTCAGGGTCTTGCGGGTCTTGGCCTTCACCTGGATCTGCGACTCCCTCGGGCTCTATAATTACGTGCGAAAATTGATTTGAATTCGGTTAGAATTCAAATAAAACTCCAAATAAATCCAAATAGAAGTCGAATGCGAAAATCGATTCTTTTTATTTACTAATCGCGAATTAGGGCCAACCCAATTTTGATTTACATTTATATCCTAAATTATTTTTACGGTGCAAACATTTTGTTATTATAAGTTCTTAATTTAATCTACCCCGTGCATCGTATTCAAACAACAGATCGGGAATTCATATTGCAAGCTAAATATCGTATGGAATCCAAATATTCACGGTTTAATTTACTCTATTACTAAATGATTAAATATGTTACGGGTTTAAAATCTCTATTTAATTAAATCCGAACTTCCACCGTGAATCGATTAATTATAGAAGTTATCCCCTATAAAAATCTATAAGATTTTATCTAATTGTTTTAGGCATTTAATTTATATCTAAATTATCTCCGCGAATTGATTTCTTAAAGAATTTATCAAGAACAAACTATATTTAAACTTTGCAATTCTACGATCAATATTAGTCTATAATTAGATTCTAGTTTATTTTAAATTTTCTAAACCTCCTAATTTATTTATTCTTTTCTTTTCCTATTTCTTTTTCTCTCCTCTCTCTCTCTCTCTCTCTCTCTCTCTCTCTCTCTCTCTCTCTCTCTCTCTCTCTCTCTCTCTCTCTCTCTCTCTCTCTCTCTTCTCTTCTCTTTCTCTCTCTCTCTCTCTCTCTCTCTCTCTCTTTCTCTCTTTTCTCCTCCTTCTCTCTCTCTCTCTCTTCTCCCGGCTACTCCTCCCTTCTTTTCTTTCTTCTTCTTCTTCTCGGCTCGGCCCCGTTCTCTCTCTCTCACCCGGCGCTCTCCCTACCGCTCTACCCGAGGCGACGGCGACGGCGCAAGGGGGAAGGGCATCGGCTCACCACGGCGGCGACGGCGGTGACGACGGCGCAAGGCACGGCACACGGAGGCGGCGGCGCGGCGGCTTGATTTCGACGACGCGGCGGCACGGCAACACGAGGGCGGCTTCGGTGGTGGCGGTGCGGCGGCACGGCGACGGCGCGGTGGAGAAGGAGGCAAGGGAAAGGAGGTGGATGGAGATGTGTGGGGAGTTGAGGAGAAGGGGGTCGGAATTTATAGGGGGAAGAGGGGGAAAAAGAAAGGGGAGGGCGGCGGTGGCTTAAGGTGATGCGACGGCGGCGTGGTTGCGCGGGGCGCGAGGCGGTGAGGGAGGACGGGCGTGCGGCGCGGCGGCTGGTCGGGGAGGCAAGGCGATGTGCGGGCTGGCGATACGGGCGTGCGGCGCGGGGCGGCATGGGGGAAGAAAAGGGGAAAGAGGACAAGGCGACGTGTGGGGCGGCGATGGCGCGGGGCTCGAGATGGGGACGCGACGGGGAGGCGGTGCGGGCACGAGGGGAGCAAAGCAGCGCGGCGCGCGGGACGGGCGGCGGTGTGGCGCGGCTTGGGGCGACGAGACGTCGATACGACGAGACGGGGCGGCGCGGCATGTGGGGGAAAACCGAGCGGCGCGGCGATGGGGAATGGTGCGCGGGGCGACGACGTGACGACGACGCGTGCGGCGCGGCGACGAGACGTGCGCGCGGCACGGCGACGGGTCGGGGAGCGGCGCGGGCGGCAGCGGCCCTTGCGGCGCGGCAGCGGCGGCGTGATGATGGCGAGGCGGAGCGGCGCGGGTCTCGGCGGCGCGTGCGCGGCGGCGACGGGTCGCGCGGCACGGTGGCGGCGATGCGATGGGGACGGCGATGGGATGGGGAGGCTGTGCGGCATGGGCGACGAGGGCGCGGCGATTTGAGGCGGGGCAGCGCACGGCTCGGCGCGCGGCGCGCGGGGAAAAGGGGGCGCGGGGTTAGGGTCCCGCGTCGAACACTTGGCAGCCGATGAACAGTGACATTTTTCAATTTTCCCGATTTTCAGCCCATTTTCCCATTTAATTTAATTTTGAAATTTCTAAATGTTGTAATATTAATTTTTATTCATTTGTGTGTTGTTCCAATTATTGTATTCACCCTAAATTAATTTTACTCATATTTCATTTGTATTATTTGTTTGAATTATTAATTAGGGTTAATCCTTATTCCGTTTGCGTTTAAATTAAATTGATTCGAATACGATCGTGAAATTATTTTATTTATCTCAATCCACGCTTAATCTTTATTTTAAATTATGTTTGTCTTACCAATTTATTTCTAGGGTTTATAATTAATTATTCTTTACTCACGATTAACGACTTCAAAATCAAATCCAAAATAAAAGGCGAATAAAATCGGCATGATGCAATTTATTTAAAAGTTTTTGAAAACCCGCATTTTTAGAGTTTTGTTTTTATTAGTCGGATTTTCAGGGTGTTACACCAAAACTTTACACCCCTGAATCTAAACACCCCCTTATATTCTGTAGAAAGGGATGTGCATTTCATTCATATTTCTGACATGTTAGGTAGGAGTAATTCAATAATAAGATAGCAGTTAGAGAATCTCCAACAACCTCTCTAAAATAGACTCTCCGAACATCCATATAGCCAGCCAGCTATCCATTTGATTTAGCGAGTCAAAGTCGTTGCTCGCTTCAACAGCCTCTCTATCTACCCTCTCCATTACAATTCTATGACAAATGGGACCCATATGTTAGTATCTATTAACCTTCTTCCTCCATTTCCTCCCTATTTTCCCCGCTCATACTACTGCCTCCTCCCCCACACCCTCTCCTTTGATGTGGCGACGACGGGCGTGCGAGGCGACGGGCTGCAGCGAGCGGCGGGGCGATGGACTACAACAAGCGGCGAGGCGGGCGGAGGTGGGGCGACGGGTGGAGGTGAGGCGGCAGGGTGATGGGCGGCATCTCAATGGGCGGCGGGACGACGGCTACGGCGAGCGGAGGCCGGCGGGCTGCAGCGAGCGGCGGGGCGGGCGGTGGCCGACGGCTACAGCGGGCTGCGGCGAGCGGCGGGGCGGGCGCCGTCTTCACCTCCTGTAGCAATGCTCCTCCCCATGCCTCATCGCCTAGTTGCCATGCTCGAGCTCGCCGCCTCTCGTAGCAGTGTGCCGGCGTCGAGATTGGGTGGGAAAGAGACAAATGCAAGAGAGAGAGAGGGGGGTGGAGGAGATTGGTAGTGTGGGGCCCACCATTGGCCAGCCAAATAGACTGGCCAAATTTAGCCAGCAAGGAGGAGGGTTTGGCCAGCCAAATAGCTTGACCAGTGAGTTGGAGAGGCTGTTGGAATACGATTTTTTTGGTAGAATAGGTAAAATTTAACTTGAAGAGCAAATTGGAGAGGCAGATGGATATGCTCTTAATATACTACTACTAAATAGGAGCGAGATGTAGCGGCCATATTGTTTTGCTGCCATTGACCGTCAAGTTGATTGGGTTTACTTTTCCCTGCGACGGTTAATTCTCTTCTAGCAATAAAGAACAAGTTGATCGGGTTGTCTTTTCGTTGGGATGGTCAGTGGCAGCAAAACAATTTGGCATATCTTGGGTTGGTGTACATGGCCTGATCCATTTGGTCTTTGGCTTCAATAAACTAATAGGAGCATTTGGCCTAGTGCTTGCATACGACGCGTACATGCCAACATAAATCTTCTGAAACATTTCAATTAACTAGTCCTAGGTGCATGATGGTGGTCCCTGGTCGGTGGTCAAGCTTTAGCTTCATATTGTTGTTTTGATATTGAAAAGGAAAGGGACTGTCTACTCCTCATTTGACAGAAAACTCCTCCTAGTATCTTGCAAATTTCAGACCATTGGATTGATTTAAGATTCGTGCAAAGTCCACAAAACCCTAACCAGTTTTTCTTTTTTCTCTCTGCCGCCGCACAACGGCACAAGTCACTCGAGCCTCGAGAGCTCCCCTCCTCTCAGCACCGCGCACCTCCTGCACCGCCGCCGTCATCCCACCTGGCCTCGCCGGCTGGTCGAAAGGTGTCAACGGCGCTGGCAAGCCCCCCCCCAGGCTAGCCCCCTCCCTCTCCCCTTCCCCCTCCCTCTCCTCTCCGGTGGCGGCGAGCTGTCCCGTGCCGCCGTCTTCCCCGTTGCCGGCGGCGGGGCACCACCACCGGCCGCCTCTACCTAACACTCTTTCTGCTTGCCCCCGCCACTTACACCGGCCCACCGCCCGCTCCCGACCCCGCAGTTTCAGCGGCGGCGAGCTATCCCGTGCCGCCGTCTTCCCCGTTGCCAGCGGCGGGGCGCCACCACTGGCCGCCTCCTCCTAACACTCTTTCCGCTTGCCCCCGCCACTTACACCGGCCCACCACCCGCTCCCGACCCCACGGTTTCGGCGGTGGCGCCGCCGCCCACCGCCGGTCTGCCGTCTCCCACGGCCATCCCTCTAAAGCCTGTGAACTCCCCCCTCTTCCTCCCACCCCTCCCACCCCCACCCCGGGACCCTAATTCGTCGACCCTCTGCCGGAGTTTGAGTTGTCGCCGGCGCCGTAGAAGAAGAGGTCGCCGGAGTTGGAGAAGATGCAACTGGAGCACGAATCGCGAAGCATATCCAGTGGTCCAAAATATGCAAGATTTGGGGTCGTATTTTCTATCGACAGAAGTATAGCCGATTCCGTTTTTACAAGAGGGGAGCACTTATTATGGTCAGCTTGAGTAGCGAGACATAAGCGAGAGAGAAACAGACATGGATTTTCTACACCTAGGTATAATCACACACCTATTATTTGCATGTCGTCTAAACATTTATAGGAAAAAAAATAAAAATATCTGGTTAGATTGAGTGTCGTCTAATAATCGTACCCACTTGCTGCTTGATTTGCCCCAGAACCTTCATATCCTTGATCCTTCCCATTAAAGTGTAGTGAAGTACACTGATAGTGGGCGAAAGGGCCTGTAACCTAGTGGTTATAAGAGTCTCGATAGTAATTTAGGCCCTAGATTCGACTTCTCATGGAAGCGAATTTTTCAGAAATTAACGGCTTTGTGCTTTCAGTGGTAGGCGACGTACCCATCGATAGCGAAGCACTCCAGGATGGATGTGTAATTCTCAAAAAGTAGACTGATAGTGGAACGGAAGGAATTTGTGGGTGCGACGCCGAAGGCCGGAGTCCCTCCCTCCCTCCTATGGCCGGCCTGACCATGCTGGCGTTCCATGCATGATGACATGGCCCTCCCCAACATCTCCCGCCTTCTCATTGAGGATAACATCCAAAATCCACACCCTGTAACCATTCAACGATGAACCGCCTAGTGAAGTCAGGCATTGTCAAACACCACCAGAGACATGGGCAATTCTCTAAAAATCTAAATTATCCGTTTCTCTTTATCGATTGTGAAACTTAAAATCTTGAAATAAACTTAAAAAGTGTACAAGTTGGATGAATTTCACGAGACAAGAGCTTTAGAGATCGATTATATATTGTGTAAATTAAAGCAAGAGTTGAGGAGCTGCGTCTTGATGCTGTCGTCTTCCTGGAACCTGCCTGCCTGCCTTTCATGATCCATCCATCCATGTCTCATGTGATTGGTGTCTCCCTCGTCCCCTCCACGCAACACACAGACACCCATCATCGCCTCCACTCTCTTCACCTCCATCCAAAGTACCTGGAGAGAGTGGAGGCATCGGGAGGCCATGGCTGCCGCGCCGAAGCCGGAGGAACTCGTCGTCGCCATCGAGCAGCCATTCTCCCCGTCGCTCTTCCTGGACCTGCCCCCGACGCCGCACCACGATGACGACCCCAACAATGTCAATGACGACCTCCTCCTCCCCTTCATCTCACGCATCCTCATGGAGGACGACATCGACGACAAGTTCTTCTACCAGTTCCCCGACCACCCCGCCCTCCTCCAAGCCCAGCAGTCTTACGCCCAAATCCTCGATGCCCCTGCCACATCTTCTTCCTCCGACGACACCACCATCAACAACAATACGACCAACTCCACCTCCGTCCCCGACACGCTCGCCATGCCCGACCACGACGCCGACACCCAGAGCGCGCCGGACGACATGGAGATGCTCAACATAGCGTTCCTCAAGGGCAGGGAGGAGGCCACCAAGTTCCTGCCCACAAACAACACCCTCTTCTCTGACTTGAAGGCAGAGCCGGTGCTGGATATTCAACCCACCTTCATGTTCGGACCAAGCGACGGCGGCGGCGGCGGCAGGGGCCGGAAGAACAGGCACGCCGAGCTCGAGGAGGACGACCTGGAGACGGAGACCAGCAGGAGCAGCAAGCTGATGGTGCCAGAACAGGACGACGCCGCCGCCGCCGACAAGATATTCGACGAAATAATTCTCAACGGGTACCAGATGATCATCAAGGGGATAGACGAGCTGCGCGTCGCCATGGGCAGCCAGAGCCAGGCCGACAAGAACGGCCGGAGGGCGTCACGCGCTAAGACGGCGGTGGTCGACCTACACACCCTGCTCATCCACTGCGCACAGGCTGTGGCGACGGGCGACTGGCGGAGCGCCACCGAGCTTCTGAAGCAGATCAAGCAGAACTCGTCGCCGAGAGGGGAGGCGACGCAGAGGCTGGCGTGCTGCTTCGCCGAGGGGCTGGAGGCGCGGCTCGCCGGCACGGGGAGCCAGGTGTACAAGTCGCTCGTTGCGAAGCGCACGTCGACGGTGGACTTCCTCAAGGCGTACAAGCTGTTCACGGCGGCCTGCTGCGTCAAGAAGGTGAGCGTCATCTTCTCCAACAAGACCATCTACAACGCCGTCGCCGGGAAGCGCAAGCTGCACATCGTGGACTACGGCCTCAGCTATGGATTCCAGTGGCCAGCCTTGTTCTTTTTGCTGGGAACCAGGGAAGGCGGACCACCGGAGGTGAGGATGACCTGCATCGACGTCCCGCAGCCGGGGTTCCGGCCAGCCGACCAGATCGAGGAGACAGGCCGCCGGCTGAGCAACTGTGCGCGCCAGTTCGGCGTGCCATTCAAGTTCCGAACCATTGCCGCAAAGTGGGAGACGGTCCGCCGCGAGGACCTCCACCTCGAAGAAGAAGAAGAGGTGCTCGTCGTGAACTGCCTCCATGGATTGAACACCCTGCAGGACGAGAGCGTGGTCGTGGACAGCCCGAGCCCCAGAGACGTGGTGCTCAACAACATTGGCGACATGAGGCCTCACGTGTTCGTCCAGTGCGTCGTCAACGGCGCGTACGGTGCGCCCTTCTTCGTGACGCGCTTCAGGGAGGCTCTCTTCTTCTACTCGGCGCACTTCGACATGCTGGACGCCACCATCCCGCGGGACAACGACGATCGGCTGCTCATCGAGCGGGACATGTTGGGGCGATGCGCCCTCAACGTCATCGCCTGCGAGGGCGCAGACAGAGTTGATCGGCCGGAGACGTACAAGCAGTGGCAGGTGCGCAACCATCGCGCCGGGCTGAGGCAGCTGCCATTGGAGACTGAGGTGGTTGAGCTTGTGAGAGAAAAGGTGAAAAGCCACTATCACAAAGACTTCGTCATCGACGTCGATCACAATTGGCTGCTGCAGGGTTGGAAGGGACGGATACTGTACGCCATGTCCACATGGGTTGCTCATCATCCATGATCACAAATCCCCTTTTTAGCTCACTTCAATTACCTTCTTCTGCTTGATGAATTGTTTACACATTGAGATCTAGTTGTAGTACATGATGGACTGTTTTATTTGCACTGTAAATGAGATGCACGGTTAGAACTACATTAGATTTTTTTTTCTGGTATATGTTTGTGTGGATGCACTCAAAAAGTTGTGAAATCTGTTCTTCCAAAAAGTTCAGTTTCAATTCTGATGGTTGGGATTTCAAATCAGACAACAGTTAGCAGTGCATATTAACAAAAATAAATAGTGCGTGGGGTATTCAAAGTATATGTCTGCTGTCCGCAAAATAAAACATGTCATACATTCCCCCCTGTTTCCCACAGGATTCACTTCCGCAGGCAGTTCTTGTTGGATATCCTTGTATTTCAGTCAGACAAGTACATCAAAAAAGGGGTCACCAGATTCAACAAGTGTTATTTTTCTGCCATTTTTGTGGAGAGTTGATGACAGCTGGGACTTTCTCCGTAACATATTATGTGAAATTGACATTGATGATTCCAAATAAAAAAAAAAGGCTCCTTACCTTGCAACAATAAATTATATGGAAGGTGAACTTCGACGAAGTTCAGGATGTTATATAAATCTTGATCATACCTGAGAAAGGTCCACTAGTTAGAAATCTTCAAATCTGTTGTATGATAGATAGTCAATTGTTGGTCCATGGCTTCATCTGTTAGGAGTGCTTAGTATTTTAAGATGAACATTGAGTTTTCAACGCACACCGGCACACGGCACACTGAACATTAGGCTTCAAAGTTTACCAGCTTTCCTTACAAATTCTTGTAGTACTACATATTTATCGGTAGTGTTCCTTTGTTTACTGGAATAGCAGGTCCGAAATACTGCTAGTTTGGTTCATCATTCCATGTGCTGAGATGGTTTGATAATTACAGACTGATGGAGTTTGATCTGTCCTTTTTCGTTAGGTGACTAGGAGTATGTCTTTTGCTATGTCCTTGAAGCATCTGCTTGTATATTTTAGCCATGACTTCTGGAGGTATAGGTAGTAGGACCGTAGGAGTAATTCAGTAACTAGATAGTACTCCCTTAGTATTTTAATGTACAACGTCGTTGACTTTTTAACCAACGTTTGACCACTCGTTTTATTGAAAATTTTTATGCAAATATAAAAATACATATGTCATGCTTAAAGAACATTTGATGATAAATCAAGTCACAATAAAATAAATTATAATTACATAAATTTTTTGAATAAGACGAAAGGTCAAACGTTGGTTAAAAAGTTAACAGCGTCATACATTAAAATACGGAGGGAGTAGCAGTTAATATACTAGTCGTAAATAGGAGCAGGATATAATTTGTTGAGTTGCTTATGGAGAAGAAGTTGTTTTCAATAAGAGAGAACAAGTTGATTAAAGTTTCCCTTTCCTTGGGACGGTCAATAGCAGCAAACGATTTGGCATACTAGTACCAGTAGTATAATATATAGAAGTATACTGGGTTGGTGCAAGTTGCTCCATTTTGTCATTGGCTTCAATAAAACTAGTTGTAGTACAGTGGTTGCATAAATAAGTAGTCCATTTCAGTAAATTAGTCCTAGTAGTCCTAGGTGCACCATAATAGTGGTGAATTTAAAATAATAAAGCTTCAGATTCATACTGGTATTGTAGTTGCTTTTAATTTGGTCTTGAAAAGAAAACCAAACCTGCGACACAGGCAGGCAGCTAGAGGGTAGCTGCTCTGCTCGATCCATTCCATGCCATGCCGCCGCCCTCCTTCCCGGATCCTTCCCATCATCCTTAATCCTTCATTTTAATTGCACTTGATTAGTAGTACTCGCTAGTGATAGTGGAAGGAACTGGTAGGCAATGGCTACCACGCCGGAGGCGGAGGAGTCCCTCCGATTCCGATGGCCGGCGGCGGAGGAGGAGGAGTTCGACAACGACATGGTCCTCCCCTACATCTCCCGCCTCCTCATGGAGGACGACGTCCACGACCACTTCTTCTACCAGTATCCCGACCACCCCGCCCTCCTCCGCGCCCAGCAGCCATTCGCCCAGATCCTCGCCGCCTCCTCCTCCCCCTCCTCCGCCGGCGGAGCCTCGTCGTCGTCCTCCTCCGATGCCCCGCCCAGTCGGGGCTTCTTCGATGACGAGGCGGCCACAGCCAAGACAACAGCTACTTTCCCCACTTCTGCGGTCCACAGCGTTGACCACCAGTACTCCGGCGGCCTCGACATGGTCAACATGGCGTTCCTCAAGGGCATGGAGGAAGCCAACAAGTTCCTGCCCACCAACACCCTCCTCCTCTCGACCGACTCTTCTACTACCTTGCAGTTGCAGGGTCAGGGTGGACATGGAATGCTCGGGGTCGGGGGAGCAGCTCATGCTGATGCTGATGCTGCAATCAACAGCAAGAAAGTCAACTGCAGGGACGACGACTTGGAAGCTGGCACTGGCAGGGCCGCCAAACTGATGGCGCCCGAGCCGGAGAGGGAGGAGGAAGGTGCCCGCGAGATGTTCGACGAAATGATGCTCCAGGAACACGAGATTTGCATGAAGGGGGTGAAGCAGCTGAGCGTCAAGTCCAAGAGCAGCAGCAAGAAGGCGCGGGGGAGACGCACTGTGATCCACACCGAGCCGGTGGACCTGCACAACTTGCTGCTCCACTGCGCGCAGGCGGTGGCCACGGACGACCGGCGGAGCGCGCACGAGCTGCTGAGGCAGATCAAGCAGCACTCGTCGGCGTGGGGAGACGCCGGACAGAGGCTGGCGCACTGCTTCGCGCAAGGGCTGGAGGCCCGGCTCGCCGGCACGGGGAGCCAGGTGTACCAGTCACTCATGTCGCAGCGCACCTCCGTGGTCGACTTCCTCAAGGCGTACCGGCTGTACATGGAAGCCTGCTGCTGCAAGAAGGTGGCCTTCGTCTTCTCCAACAAGACCATCTACGACGCCGTCGCCGGGAGGCGCAAGCTGCATATCGTCGACTACGGCCTCAGCTACGGGTTCCAGTGGCCTGGGTTGCTGCGCGAGCTCGCGGCACGGAGAGGCGGCCCACCGGAGGTGAGAATCACCGGCATTGACCTACCTCAGCCAGGATTCCGCCCTGACCAACACATCGAGGAGACCGGGCGGCGGCTGAGCAGGTACGCCGACGAGCTCGGCGTGCCGTTCAAGTTCCACGGCATCGCGGCGACGAAGAAGGAGAGCGTGCGGCTGGAGGAGCTGGGCGAGGCGGAGGAAGACGAGGTGGTGGTGGTGATCAGCCTGTGCCATTTCAGGAACGTGATGGACGAGAGCCTGCAGGAGGACAGCAGCAGGAGCCCCAGGGACGAGGTGCTGGGGAACATCCGCAGGATGCGCCCCGACGTGTTCATCCATGGCATCATGAACGGAGCCTACGGCGCGACCTACTTCCTGACACGCTTCCGGGAGGCTCTCTACTACTACGCGGCGCAGTTCGACCTGCTGGACGCGACGGTGGGGCGGGAGAGCCACGAGCGGATGCTGGTGGAGCGGGACATCTTCGGGCGGGCGGCTCTGAACGTGATCGCCTGCGAGGGCGCGGAGCGGGTGGAGCGGCCGGAGATGTACAAGCAGTGGCAGGCGAGGAACCAGCGCGCGGGGCTGAGGCAGCTGCCGTTGAATCCGCAGGTTGTGAGGCTGGTGCTGGACAAGGTGAGGGACAAGTACCACAAGGACTTCGTGGTGGACGAGGATCAACGCTGGTTGCTGCACAGGTGGAAGGGCCGCGTGCTTTACGCCTTGTCCACTTGGGTTGCCCAACACTAGCTCTTAGCCTCTTACCAATTATTTATACCAATTTTCAGATATGCATAGGTATTGATACATCATAAGTACAACCATGTCTATGATCGATGTGGACCATGGTTGAGTAAACCCTATTGTATGTTTCTTGTATCACATTTTTGCTCCTCCTTGGTCATGGTGACCACTGACCACTACCTGATTTACTACTCCAGTTAATCCTATAAATAAATAAAATGGCCATAGAGGAGGAGGACCTCAACATGGAGACAGCCTTCCCTGATGAGGTACTCACGGTCAATGACCTTTTCAATTTCAGGATCTTAATGGACGAGAGTGGACGTTGTCACAGACAGCAGGAGTGCCCTGGGAAATCGTCCTCAACACAATACTAACATAGGCCATGTTTAGTTCAGACCAAACTTCCCCCAAACTCCCAACTTTCCATCACAACCAAAACTTTCCTACTCACAAAAACTTCTAACTTTTTTTCCAAACTACCAACTTTCCCCAAACTTCTCCCCAATTTCAGAAACTAAACACAGCCATAAGCAAGATATGCAGCTGGACGTGTTTGTCCAAGGCATTGTAAATGGCTCCCAAGGCATCACCTTTCTTGTCACGCACCCGAGAGCCAACTGCGGTTGGTGCTGGAGCAGGACATCTTTGGATGGGATGCCCATGAACGCAATTGCCTGTGAAGGGGGGAAGGACCGGGTGGGCATACAAGCAGTGGCAAGTCAGGAACCAACAGGCAGGCTTTAGGCGAATTAATTTTGAAAAATATATTGTCCATTCTTTTTTCTCCAGAAATACTCAGGATACAATTTTTTGGCACATATATAATGTCGATATCGCTGAACCGTTGTGCGAAAATGATGAAAACGTGATGACACGGATGGTCTCGAACAGCCACGGCGCAAGACTGCTCGGGCTCACATGGCGCGGGTGTGAGACCGAGCGGTCTCGCACGGCAAAACAGCAACAGCGTTTTGGAAATAGATTAATTATCCGATTAGCGATTAATTAACAATAATAAGTGATTAATAATTAATTAATCGCTAATCAACTAATTAATCAATTAGAATGTCGGTCTCGCTGTTTGGCCATCCATCCGCGTGACACAGAGCAGTCTTGCTCCGTCGCCACATGACACCGTGCCAGACTGTCCACGTCGTCATGCCCTCGTAATTTTTGCGCGACGGTTCAGTGATATCGACGGTATATTTGTGCCAAAAAATTATTGCATCTCAGATATTTCTGGGGAAAAAATTAAATGGAACAGTATATTTTCAAATTTAATTTGGCTTGAGGCAGCTGCCCTTGAACAGGGAGGAAATTATGATGGTTAAGAAACACTACCACAAGGATTTTGTCATTGAGGAGGATCAATAGTGGCTTCTTCAGGGCTGGAAGAGCCGCATCCTCTTTGCCCACTCAACATGGGTTGCACATGTCCAGTTCTCGCTGTCAGCATTCCCTCTACAATGGCGGATATATCCCCTTCAAAAAAAATACATATAATAACTTTGTATTCCCATGCAAAAAAAAACATATATATTTAACTGTGTGTTGATACGGGGTAACAAGTATTTTTTTTCATGTTCTAAAATTAATGTTTCCAAGGATAGTCATGTTGAACAGGTAAAGAAAAATAAAAACGAAGGACGTATATTATTACCTTGTCTGCATTCTCAAAGCAACCTTGGAGTAATCTCCATTTCCATGTCCTATTTGTACTAGGTTATTGGAATCATCACACATTAGGTTGGAGTTATGGACAGGGTATTTGCTCCTGCCTCATGATATGACGAGCAAGAGCAAAGGCTACCACCATTGAATGATTATCAGCATGGCCAACCCAGAGGATTTCTTTTGGGAGGCCCTCCTCAAGGAGAACGAAGCACCACCCCCATCACCTGTCTTCTTTGAACTCCCCCCAACACCCCTTGCCAACAGTGATGGCAGTACAGATCCCTCATCATTGTTGGACAACCAACTTCTCTCCTACGTCTCTCGTATGCTCATGGAGGATGAGATGGGTTCTTCTGCTGCTGTCACCAACTTGCAGTTTGTCAACAGGGGCAGCACAGAGGAGGCCAACAATATGTTGCCGAGCAGTGAAGTGGTTAGGGCGTTCTTGAAGGGCATGGAAGAGGCCAGCAAGTTGTTGCCTAGAAACAACAGCTTCAGAATGCTGGAGACGGTGGATCAAGTATCAAGTGATGGTCATTGTAGGGGAGGAAAGAAGAAAAACCATGACAGGGATGAGCAGCAGCTGGAGGAGGAACTGGGGAGGAGCAGTAAATTAGCTGCCATGACGAATGCAGGGACGGAGGAGGCTGGTGCTCGCGAGTTGCTGGACGAACTGATGCTGCACTCGCACGAGACATGCATCAAAGACATGGAGAAGCTGCGCATCGACATGGACAATGAGGCAGATAAGACCATCAACAAGAAGGGCAAGAAAGGCAGTAGTAGCAAGGTGGTGGACTTACGGATGCTGCTGATCCAGTGTGCACAGGCCATGGCGACAGACAACCAGCAATCTGCAGGCGAGCTGCTGAAGAAGATCAAGCAGCACGCTTTGGCGACAGGCGACGCCATGCAGCGAGTGGCTCACTACTTCGCCAAGGGGCTTGAGGCACGGCTAGCTGGCAGCGGGAAGCATCTGTATCAGAATCAGGTGCGCATGTCGTTGGTGGAGTACCTCAAGGTGTACAAGCTCTACATGGCAGCCTGCTGCTTCAAGAAGGTGGCGCTCATGTTTGCTGCCATGACAATCATGCAAGCTGTGCAAGGGAAGAAGAGGCTGCACATAGTTGATTATGGCATACGCTGTGGGCTGCACTGGCCAGACCTGTTCCGCCGGCTGGGGAGCAGGGAAGACGGGCCGCCAGAGGTGAGGATCACCATCGTTGACATCCCCCAGCCTGGGTTTCGTCCATTTCAGCGTATTGAGGCGGCAGGGCATTGCCTGAGCAGCTGTGCCAATGAGTTCCGCGTGCCATTCAGATTCCAAGCTGCTGTAGCAGCAAAGTGGGAGACGGTTGGTGCCGAGGACCTGCACATCGAGCCTGATGAGGTGCTTGTGGTGAATGACCTCTGGAGTTTCAGTGCTCTGATGGACGAGAGTGTCTTCTGCGATGGGCCAAACCCCAGGGATGTTGCCCTCCGTAACATCAGCAAGATGCAGCCAGACGTGTTCATCCAAGGCATCATCAATGGTAGCTATGGTGCCTCCTTCCTGTCACGCTTTCGTGGAGCGCTCTTGTATTACTCGGCTCTGTTTGACATGCTGGACGCCACCACCCCAAGGGAGAGTGGGCTGCGGCTGGCGCTGGAGCAGAACGTTCTGGGGCCTTATGCCCTCAACGCCATCGCCTGTGAGGGTGCAGACCTGGTGGAGCGCCCTGAGAAGTACAGACAGTGGCAGGCCAGGAACCACCGTGCAGGCATGCAGCAGCTGAAACTGAGACCAGATATCGTTGATACAATCAGGGAAGAGGTGAACAAGTACTACCACAAGGACTTTCTGCTGGGAGAGGACGGGCAGTGGCTGCTGCAGGGATGGATGGGGCGAGTCCTCTTTGCTCACTCCGCATGGGTGCCACAACAACAAGACAATTCCTCCGGATGACTGTTTGGTTTTTTTTTTCTTTTCTTCTTTTTCTGCATAAAAAATGCAAGTTAGTAGACTTATATTTGGACATGAAAAGTGCATCGTGTGTACAGAATGTTACAGCGATTTGCATTTTAGCAGCCTGGCAA
Organism: Oryza glumipatula; assembly: GCA_000576495.2. Classification (NCBI taxonomy): domain Eukaryota; kingdom Viridiplantae; phylum Streptophyta; class Magnoliopsida; order Poales; family Poaceae; genus Oryza; species Oryza glumipatula. Next base: position 31,327,252 of record CM002514.2, read on the forward strand.
GTTTCTTTAATTATGAACGTGCTAGTATTGTCAACATGTAGAGCAAGGACACCTAGAGTAATACTTGCCAGTACTAGAAGTACTTTGATTGCTCCAGTTGCAACATGGCCTGTTTATTTTCCTTGTAACAGCCATCAGCCGTATAATATGCCAACAAGGAGGAGAAGGTGGGTAATGAATCCAAGCCAAGCATGGAAAACATCAAACCCTGTTCTCAGCAAAACTAAAACAACACCATGCTATCAATCACCAGGAAAATTGTTGGGTATGAATGGGTTGAAGGAATTGATGCCTCCATCCTTTTCCGTCCTCTTCGGCCTTACCAAGAGCATCACAAGAAAATGCAAATTAGAAAAATGAATAATACTGGAATAGTGCTGCTGCATATTATGGTTGTATTCTGCACTTGCCTGGATTTTGCCTCTACAGACTGCAGTCTACAGACATTATGTGTTGAGTCCTTTCAACTTGAAGAATTGACTGAGAACAGTAACATAGTTCAGGGTGAAGTTGTTAAGTTTCCTTGCACCTGCCCTTTTTACAAAGATTTGACATCTGCACATGTTTATCTGTCAAACAGCTTGGATTGAATTTGCAAATTGCCTTTGCATTATGAGAATATACAATACCCAGGTCACAGGCTACATCATTCACTATGTTACATGGTCCTCAGTTACATCATTCAATCAGATAAGACTGGTGTAGTTTTGGCTGCTTCCTTGTATCAATGCAATAGTGTCCTCTGTTCTCCATCAAATTATATTTAATGATCATTGCTTCTTTAGATAGGACAAGGGAAGAAGTGGCTCCAAAACCAAGATTTGCAGATTGTTAAGGATCAAAGAAACATTGAGGAATGGAAGGGCCAAGCCATCAGTACCACAAGGCACCAGTGCTCCTAGCCTATCAGATTAAAATTCTATACTATTATTGTGCTAATACAACAGGATTCCAGGGTATACAATTCCTCAGCGGTACTGATAAACCAGCACAATTGTTAGTAAAGACATGGTTTCCAAGTTCATAGTAGAAAGTCAATTACCAGTTATCACAACAATCCTCCTAGTAGAAATTCTGAACATCTGATCACCTTCTCAACATGGCATGAGTCGATACTATTGTAAACAAATTAATCAATTTGAATGTCGGTCTCGCTGTTTGGCCATCCGCGTGACACAAAGCGGTCTTGCTCCATCACCTCATGACACCGTGCGAGACCGTCCACGTCGTCATGCCCTCGTCATTTTTGCGCGACGGTTCAGTGATATCAACGGTATATTTGTGCCAAAAAAATATTGCATCTCGGATATTTTTGGGGAAAAAATAAATGAAACAATATATTTTCAAATTTAATTCGGGTTGAGGCAGCTGCCCTTGAAGAGGGAGAAAGTTATGATGGTTAAGAACCACTACCACAAAGATTTTGTCATTGAGGAGGATCAATGGTGGCTTCTTCAGGGCTGGAAGGGCCGCATCCTCTTTGCCCACTCAACATGGGTAGCACATGACTAGTCCAGTTCTCCCTGTCAGCATTCCCTCTACAATGGCGGATATATCCCCTTCAAAAAAATATACATATAATAACTTTGTATTCCAATGCAAAAAAAACATATATATTTAACAGTGTGTTGATATGGAGTAACAAGTATTTTTTTTCATGTTCTAAAATTAATGTTTTCCAAGGATAGTCATGTTGAACAGGTAAAGAAAAATAAAAACAAAGGACGTATATTATTACCTTGTCTGCATTCTCAAAGCAATCTTGGAGTCATCTTCATTTCCATGTCCTGTTTGTACTAGGTTATTGGAATCATCACACACTAGGTTGGAGTTATAGACAGGGTATTTGCTGCTGTCTCATGATATGGCGAGCAAGAGCAAAGGCTACCACCATTGAATGATTATCAGCATGGCCAACCCAGAGGATTTCTTTTGGGAGGCCCTCCTCAAGGAGAACGAAGCACCATCCCCACCACCTGTCTTCTTTGACCTCCCCGCAACACCCCTCTCCAACAGTGAAGGCACAGATCCCTCATCATTGGACAACCAACTTCTCTCCTACGTCTCTCGTATGCTCATGGAGGATGAGATGGGTTCTTCTGCTGCTATCACCAACTTGCAGTGTGTCAACAGGGGCAGCACAGAGGAGGCCAACAATATGTTGCCGGGCAGTGAAGTGGTTAGGGCGTTCTCGAAGGGCATGGAAGAGGCCAGCAAGTTGTTGCCCAGAAACAACAGCTTCAGAACGCTGGAGACGGTGGATCAAGTATCAAGTGATGGTCATTGTAGGGGACGAAAGAAGAAAAACCATGACAGGGACGAGCAGCAGCTGGAGGAGGAACTGGGGAGGAGCAGTAAATTAGCTGCCTTGACGATTGCAGGGACACAGGAGGCTGGTGCTCGCGAGTTGCTGGACGAACTGATGCTGCACGCGCACGAGACATGCATCAAAGACATGGAGAAGCTGCGTATCGACATGGACAATGAGGCAGAGAAGAAGATCAACAAGAAGGACAAGAAAGGCAGTAGTAGCAAGGTGGTGGACTTACGGTTGCTGCTGATCCAGTGTGCACAGGCCACGGCGACAGACAACCAGCAATCTGCAGGCGAGCTGCTGAAGAAGATCAAGCAGCACACTTTGGCAACAGGCGACGCCATGCAGCGAGTGGCTCACTACTTCGCCAAGGGGCTTGAGGCACGGCTAGCTGGCAGAGGGAAGCATCTGTATCAGAATCAGATGCGCATGTCGTTGGTCGAGTACCTCAAGGTGTACAAGCTCTACATGGCAGCCTGCTGCTTCACGAAGGTGGCACTCATGTTTGCCGCCATGACAATCATGCAAGCTGTGCAAGGGAAGAAGAGGCTGCACATAGTTGATTACGGCCCGCGCTGTGGGCTGCACTGGCCAGACCTGCTCCGCCGGCTGGGAAGCAGGGAAGACGGGCCGCCGGAGGTGAGGATCACCATCGTTGACATCCTCCAGCCGGCGTTTCGTCCATTTCAGCGTATTGAGGAGGCAGGGCATTGCCTGAGCAGCTGTGCCAATGAGTTTCGTGTGCCATTCAGATTCCAAGCTGTTGCAGCAGCAAAGTGGGAGACAGTTGGTGCCGAGGACCTGCACATCGAGCCTGATGAGGTGCTTGTGGTGAATGACCTCTTGAGTTTCAGTGCTCTGATGGACGAGAGCGTCTTCTGCGACGGGCCAAACCCCAGGGATGTTGCCCTCCGTAACATCAGCAAGATGCAGCCAGACGTGTTCATCCAAGGCATCACCAATGATAACTATGGTGCCTCCTTCCTGTCACGCTTCCGTGCAGTGCTCTTGTATTACTCGGCTCTGTTTGACATACTGGACGCGACCACCCCAAGGGATAGTGGGCTGCGGCTGGCGCTGGAGCAGAACCTTCTGGGGCCTTACGCTCTGAACGCCATCGCCTGTGAGGGTGCAGACCTGGTGGAGCGCCCTGAGAAGTACAAACAGTGGCAGGCCAGGAACCACCGTGCAGGCATGCAGCAGCTGAAACTGAGACCAGATATCGTTGATACAATCAGGGACGAGGTGAACAAGTACCATCACAAGGACTTTCTGCTGGGAGAGGACGGGCAGTGGCTGCTGCAGGGATGGATGGGACGAATCCTCTTTGCTCACTCCGCATGGGTGCGCCAATCACAAGACACTTCCTCCGGATGACTGTTTGGTTTCTTTCTTTTCTTCTTTTTCTGCATAAAAAATGCAAGTTAGTAGACTTATCTTTGGACATGAAAAGTGCATCACTCTTCTTGTGTGCACAGAATGCTACAGTGATTTGCATTTTAACAGCCAGGCAAGTTTCTTTAATTATAAACGTGTTAGTATTGTCAACATGTAGAGCATGGACACCTAGAGTAATACTTACGCGTACTTCTAGTACTTTGATTGCTCCAGTTGCAACATGGCCTGTTTATTTTTCCTTGTAAGAGCCATCAGCTGTATAATATGCCAAAAAGGAGGAGAAGGTGGGTGATGTATCCAAGCCAAGCATGGAAAACATCAAACCCTGTACTCAGCAAAATTAAAACACCACCATACTATCAATCACCAGGAAAATTGTTGGGTATGAATGGGTTGAAGGAATTGATGCCTCCATCCTTTTCCGTCTTCTTCGGCCTTACCAAGAGCACCACAAGAAAATGCAAATTAGAAAAATGAATAATACTGGAATAGTGTTGCTGCATATTATGGTTCTATTCTGCACTTGCCTGGATTTTGCCTCTACAAACTGCAGTCTACAGACATTATGTGTTGAGTCCTTTCAACTTGAAGAATTGACTGAGTACAGTAACATAGTTCAGGGTGAAGTTGTTAAGTTTCCTTGCACCTGCCCTTTTTACAAAGATTTGACATCTGCACATATTTATCTGTCAAACAGCATGGATTGAATTTGCAAATTGCCTTTGCATTATGAGCATATACAATACCCAGGTCACAGGCTGCATCATTCACTATGTTACATGGTCCTCAGCTACATCATTCAATCAGATAAGACTGGTGTAGTTTTGGCTGCTGCCTTGTATCAATGCAATAGAGTCCTCTGTTCTCCCATCAAATTATATCTAATGATCATTGCTTCTTTTGATAGGACGAGGGAAGAAGTGGCTCCAAAACCAAGATTTGCAGATTGTTAAGGATCAAAGAAACATTGAGGAATGGAAGAGCCAAGGCATCAGTACCACAAGGCATCACTGCTCCTAGCCTATCAGATGAAAATTCTATACTATTCTTGTGCTAATACAACAGGATTCCTGGGAATACAATTCCTCAGCGGTACTGATAAACCAGCACAATTGTTACTAAGGACGTGGTTTCCAAGTTCATAGTAGAAAGTCATTTACCAGTTATCATAACAATCCTCCTCATAGAAATTCTGAACATCTGATCACCTTCTCAACATGGCATGAGTCGATACTACTGTAAACAAATAAGTTCCCCTTGTCAGGTGCAGTAGAACTCCTGAACACCCTTGCTTGCGACAGTTGCATCGGTAAACAATATGCAATGGAATCCTTGCGAATATATAATCTAACACCTGAAAATTAAAGAAGAAACAAAGAGGAAGGGGATAAAGAAAAGGTCAACATGTGACATCAATTAGTATATGACTATTTCACTGGCAGGTTGTTTACAGGGTTTAGAAAGCAACAGGCCAGTTGGGTGTTGAGTCTAGTGAGTGTTGATGCTAATGTGCAGAAAATAGGTAGAAAGCAAACAAATATAAAGCCGCTGACACGCAAGTTGAATAGGGATGGAATTTGATCATTATAAAAAAATTTTCTTAGAAAACATAGTGTAGATATAACACTGTGGCAGCATTTTTGTCATCTTTTCTATGTGGCATTTACTTAAAAGATCCTGGAACTACACTGTCTCATATCACACAGAATTGTATGCAAAATGACCATAGGGCATGCATGCACGTTCTCTAGTAATTACCAGGCCATCATTGCTTTGGTAACTCTTCCTCACCAAACCACCTTGGGGGATCATAACCATGACCACCTGTTTGTTGGAAAAGAAATTTAATAGATATGATATGATGCAGGTGCAGACTGCGACTGTCAAAGAAATCAAAAGAACTATGAACCAACGAAAAACCTACATACCAAGAGGATTACAACGGCATAGACGCCAAGCTGTCAAGATTGTACCCTTTGCAACGCCGTATTTTTTGTATGCTTGCATAGAGTACTGGCTGCAAGTTGGCACATAACGGCAGCTTGAGGGTAGTAAGGGCGATATTTCTCCTGTTCACATAAAGGAGAGCAAGCTATAGAGATATAGTTGATATCAAAAGGCAAGGGCGCAAGGCCAATGATTGCTGCACATAAATACAAGATGAAAACAGTAAGAATGAACTTACTTTTGTAAAATTTTAGCATGGATAGTGCCACGTTGACTCCCAAGTCATTGACTTCCTCTTCTTAAAATCAAATAAAGCACAAAATGCACTCATATCGATCAGTTCTATAGCTTTATTCAGAAAAAAAACACAAGTTTGTCTTCCATTAAAATAAAGCCCAATCTGCAATCTCCTAATCCCACAATGAATTGCTTAGACTTAGTCCTTTACTTAAGTACGAGATACATGGATTGGGAAATTTGCGCCATAATATTCCATGTAGCCTATGTACATTTTGCTAAACTGAGTTCTGTGATGACTCATTATGAACTTCTGCAGCACATTTTGCAGGCATTATGCACAGCCATTCGCAGTGTGTGAAAGCTCAAAACTTAGACACACTATTGTACCTTGAAAGTAAATGTGGTGTGCAATGTACAGCCTAGAAAGGACATAAATACTTCTACTTATTAAAAAAAGAATTGAAATAGTAGTCCCTCATGTAAGATACATCAAAAGTTTATAACCACCTCAAGATCTGAGCCTGGGTATAAGAAATTTCACTCAAGAATAAAAAAACTGTAAAATAAAACATTTGACCGCTCCTACAATTTGCCAATCTCCAGTTACCATTAGACTAACCTTCATCAGCAGCGCAGTAGACCCGCATCGTTGGGATCCTTCTCTTGTTTTGGTAGGGAACACCGAAGGAAACTATAAATGAAAAACCAAGAAAAATAAAGAGGTGGGAGAACTCCAGTCTGTTGATGCAAGGAATGCAGGAATACACAAACAGAGAGGGTAGCGGAGGAGAACAAAAAAGATGAGGCGTAATGATGAAAGAACACACAAAGTTGTTTAAACACAGTGAAATTATATGGCACTAGATAGATCATCAACTACAATTTCCTACATATATATAAGCAGGTCAGCAACGTCCCAATTAATGTTTACAGGCATCTATTGCAACTGACGGATTGTCAGTGTTGCTTCACAAAGTAATAAACCAAATTAATCAGCAACGTGCATGTGTGTGCATACTGCTAAACACAATTGGCCAATAAGGTAGCAAAGACGAGTATATAGGGGTAGTCCGGTAGATATAACAATTAGCTCGCTCACTGAATTCTTCTGTTCTTCCCATGAATCATCTTGTCCTACAAGCTAATTCCATTGTCAGTTGGTTAAATATGGAGTAGTGGATAGCTAATTAGACAACATGGATATTACTAGATCAAAGACCAAGTTATCATACATATGCATGCGTTGGCTGGCTCGCCGGATGGATGGATCTAGTTTGATCTCTAGCTACTTGTTCAGAAATCAGAAGAAGGCAGCTGCTCCCGCCTATGCCGCCCGCCAACTCCAGTCCCCCCGCGCCTCCCTACAGACCCGCCGCCTCCCCGTGCTGCCCCATATCTCCCCGGACCCTACGCAACCTCGACTACCACAAGCCCCAGCCCACGGCGGCGGCGCCGGCGCCGGCGCCACACCCAGTGATCGATGCATTCCTCCCCGAGTCGGCTAGGAGCGAGAGGGGGAGGGAGACTCACGTGTGGTTCCGGCGAGAGGCCGCGCAGGCGAGAGAAGGGCGGAGGCGGCCATGCCCCCGATGTCCGGTGGTCGGAGATTTTTCACAGATTTCTTCTTCTCTCTGATTTTTTTTTTCAAAAGAGGAGTGACTGAACTGGATAAGATCGAACGTCCCTAGCTATTTACTACTCCCTCCGTTTCTAAATATTCGACACCGTTGACTTTTTACCACATGTTTGACCGTTTATCTTATTTAAAAACTTTTGTGAAATATATAAAACTATATGTATAGATAAAAGTATATTTAAAAACAAATTAAATAATAGAAAAGGAATTAATAATTACTTAAATTTTTTAATAAGACGAACGGTCAAACATATTTAAAAAAGTTAACGGCGTTGGATATTTAAAAATAGAAGGAGTAATATACTATATAATATATTTTCCAACTACCCATATATTTCTATCAATTTTTTGAAGAGCTATATATTTGCAGTGATTTTAAGCAGATGTTTGTTCGATTTAAGTGTAGCTACCCATATATTCCTCTGCATAGAAAGAATCACATGAGACGTACTCCCTCCATTTCAGGTTATAAGACGTTTTAACTTTTTTTAAGTTTGACTAAGTTTATAGAAAAATATAGTAATATTTATAATACTAAATTAGTTTCATCAAATCAATAATTAAATATATTTTCATAATAAATTTGTCTTGAGTTGAAAATGTTAGTACTTTTTTCTACAAATTTGGTCAAACTTAAAGCAGTACCAAAGTCAAAACGTCTTATAACCTAAAACGGATGGAGTATATAGCTAAAAGAAAGCGAATTGACCTTATCTTCTCACCAAATAGAAAAGGAAAGAAAGATAGAACCCGCTTCAGGTGTCGCGGCGGTGGCGGAGGTGTGGCTGATGGGCGGCGCAGGGCGAAGGAGCGATGTGGCGTGGGTGGATGGGCGATGCGGCTCGGGTGGCCTGGCCTGACGCGGGCGACCATAGCTGCATACACAACGACTACGACAATGGTCGACGACTTCCGGATGGGCGTTTTGGCATTCCTCTCTCCTGGATGGCTATTTTCACCAGGATTGTTTAGGCTCAGTGTAGCATTTGTTCGAAAAAGTCCCTTAATATAGGCCAGATCCGATTCGTCTCCCTCAATCGTAAAACCAGCTTTATTGACTCCTCTAACTATTGATATCGTTTAAAACGACTCCCTTGGCTATTTCCAGAGCGGTTTTCACTGATGTGACATCCACGTGGCAGCCAGGTCATCACATCAAGTAAAAATATAGAGTGAGGCCCACATGTCATCCCCTCTCTCTTCCCTTCTTCCTCTACCCCTCTCTCCCCGTATCAATCTTCTTTGGTCTTCGCAACAGCGGGCAGCATCAGGGGATGGGGGCGGGGGAGGAACTCAAGGGAGCTGGATGACATCGAACGAGCCAAGGTGTCCCTCTCTCCGGTAGCATCGATATTATATTCTCATATTCCCCACACTCACGAGCGGTCGGCCACTTCCCTACACCTAGAGACAAGTTCTCCATTGGATTCTCCACTACTACGGAAACGATTTTCTATACAAGGACCCCAATAGGTTGCAGTCGGATTGTAATTGGTCGCGTCTGCAATAATTGACCTTCATTTTAGCGTGCGGTTCCTTAAGACGCCCGCATGTAAAAATCTATTTTTGCAGGTGAGCCTCTTAAGGAACCGATTGCAATGAGCCTATTTTCGTATGCGGGCCTCTTAAGTGGTCCGCATGCGAAAATATCCCCTCTCCTCCAAAGATTTTTTTCTCCCCTCCTCTTTCTTTTCCCTCTTAGCAACTTCAAATTTTTTTCCACCTCCTATCCTCTCTCTCTTCCTCTCCTCTCCTCTCTTGATACTATTTTCACCTCCTCCTTCCTTCTTTCTTTCTCTTCTCTCTTCTCCTCTCCTCCGAGCGGCCGGGAGCAGCCGGTGGCCAGCTCGACGACCTCGGGTGGCTGTCGACGACGACGAGGAGGCAGCCGGGAGTGGCTACGGCCAGGAGTTGCTGCAGTGGGCAAGAGGCTCCTCCTCCTCCACCACCGGGCAGGAGGCGTGGCATTGACGTATCTGGCACCCCCTCTCCCTCCCGCGTGGATCCGGCTGCTGCTCCGCCCCTACACACGTGGATCCGGCGGTGGCAGGGCGGATCTGGCGCAGGCGACAACGAGAGTGGCGGCGGTGGCGGTGGCTGACGGCGGGAGTAGCGGCGGTGGCTGCGGCGACCTCGGCGGCGGCAGGCAAGGGCAATGGCTACGACGACCTTGGTGGTGGCGGCTGCGACGACCTCGGTGGTGGTGGGCTTAGCCTCAGACGGCTGGCAAGCATGGGGCCGCAGCTGGCGAAGGAGTGGGGAGTGGCGGGGCTAGGTTTTTTCTTTTTTGGAATATTTTTCACGATTTTTTGTTGTCGCATGAGGTCGGCTTAAACGCCTGCATGTGCAAAATCGTATTTTTGCATGCGGTTGCACTGGCCGTATGCAAAAGTCCGATTTTCGCAAATCTTTGGGTGTAGATGGGCTGCCCGTCAACACGCAATTAAAGTTCGATTTTGGCTGCAAACCGAATCTGTAGTAGTGCGCGATTCAGCGGTTCGGTGAAGCCGCCAGTATGGCGGATGCTCTCTGCTCGGCTAGAACTAGTGAGCGTACGTACTCCTCTCTTCATGCGTCTTCGAGGATTATGGGTCCGTGTCCAGTGGCATCTGCAGCAAGCAGTCCTTGCCTGTCATGTCGGTCTTCCTCGTGCTCATAAGCATCAGTGATCATCTCTAGCTTGATGCATGCGGATATTGGATCGCGTAGATATATATGTACAGGACGGATGGAGTATGTCAATGTCAGGAGCTCGATCGTCCGGCATAGCCAAAGCTCGCCGGAGTATGGCCGGTGATCCATCGATCCTGGCCTTGTACAAGCAAGGGTCAAGGGGGCTGATGCTGAACCTTGTCTTCGCCGGCATGCATTCGAACTCGAGCGGCCGGCGGCGATGGGACATGCAAGCAGCTAGCAGCAGGTGCACATGGACCCCGAGGCATCTTCCTGATGCTGGTGGCCAACGTAAATGCTGAAAAAGATCGATACGGGAGCTAGGGAGATGGCAGAGAAAGAAATGGAGATATAGGGGATGACAGATGGGCCCACACCCTATTATTTACTCCCTCCTCCCTAAAATATAATAACTTTTAGCCCTTAACCAATCACAATCCTCCACCATTCGCTTTTCCCACATACCTCCACTACTCATCCAATCACAACCCTCCACCACTCACTTCAACCTATTTTCTTAATAATCGCGTCCAACTCTAAAACTTCTTATATTCTGGGACGGATGGAGTATTTTTTTTGTGATGACTGCGCTGCCACGTCAGCTTAAACCGCCTTAAAAACTGCCAAGGGAGTCATTTTAAACAGTTTTAATAGTTGGAGAGGGTTTGATATACCCGGTTTTGCGGTTGAGGGATATGAATGAGATTCAACGTATACTTGAGGGAGTCAATCAAACTTTTTCTGCATTACTTTTCTTTGGAACTGGGCTGGGCCAAGAGCTTATGGCCCAACCTTTGGAAAACTGATGCATGATAAAAGATAAGAATAAGTCCACTTTAACTCCCTTATATATAGTTCCAATCTATTTTATATCCCTAAACCGCAACATCAGATATCTTAAGCCCCCAGCTATTGAAACCGATATAATTTGGCTCCCTAAGTGGTTTTAGAGGGCTGTTTCGCTGATGTGACGCTTTTGACCCAGTCTATCTGGCTGACTCATCAGGTGGGACCCACGTGTCAGTGTCACATTTTCTTCATCCTTCCCCTTTTTCTCTCATTCTTTCTCCCCACTTCTTTCTTACTTTCTACTACCACGGTGATGCCATAGGCACGACATCGCACGGCTTGCTGCACTCATCACCGCCTTGTGTAACACCCTGAAAAATTCGACCAATAAAAACAAAACTCTAAAAATACGGACTTTCAAAAACTTTTCAAATAAACTGCATCATGCCGATCTTATTTGCCTGTTTTATTTGGATTTGATTTCGAAGTTCATCGTGAGTAAAAGAAGAATTAATTACTTATAACCCTAAGAGTAAATTGGTGAAGCAAACATAATTTAAAATAAAGATTAAATGTGGATTGAGATAAATAAAATACCTTCGCAATTATAGTTGTATCAATTTAATTTAAATGCAGTGGAATAAGAATTAAACACTAATTAAGAATTCAAATAAATAAATGAAATTTGAGTAAAATTAATCTAGGATGAATTCAATAATTGGAATAACACACATGATGAATAAAAATCAATTTTACAACATTTAGAAATTGCAAAATTAAATTTAAATAGAAAATGGGCTAAAATCGGGAAAATAGGAAAATGGCACTGTTCATTGCCCGCCAAGTGTTCGACGGGGTCCCCTTAACCCGGCCCCCTCCTCTTCCCCGCGCGCCGCGCGCCGAGCCTCGCGCCGCCCCAGCCCGCACCGCGCGCCGCGCCGTTCTGCCTCGCGCCCCTCGCCCCTGCAGCGCGCACGCCGTCCCCTCGCCTCGCGAGCCGTGCGCCGCCCCGCCTTCCCTAAGCCGCCGCGCCCTCGTCGCCCTCACCGCTGTCGCCGTCCCCATCCCGTCGCCACGCCATCGTCGCCGTGCCGCACGCGTCGCTGTGCCGCTTCGCCTCCCCGTCCCGTCGCCGCGCCGCACGCGTCGTCGTCGCCTCGAGCCCCGCACCGCCGCCCGTCCCGCGCACCGCGCCGCTCGGTCCCCTCCCCACGCGCCGCGCCGCCCCGTCTCGTCGTCTCGTCGTCACGATTCCGCCCGCCCGCACGTCGCTCTGCCTCCCCGACCCGTCGCCGTGCCGCGCGTCCGTCCCGTCGCGTCGCCCATCTCGAACCCCGCACCACGCACGTCGCCGCCGACTCGTCGTCACGTCGCTCGACCGCACGTCGCCTTGCCCCCTCCTTTTTCCGCCGCGCCACACGCCCAGCCCTCCTCTGCCTCGCACCCCGCGCGCCGCACACCGAGCCCCGCACCGCGCGCCATCGTCGCCGCCGCGCACGCGTCGTTGTCGCCCCATGCCGCTCCGCCTCCCCGTCCCATACCGTCGCCATTAAAGCCGCCGCCGCCCTCTCCTTTCCTCCCTCCCCGCGCCCTATAAAGCCGAGCCCTCCCCCTCTTCTCCACCCCACCACCATCCCCCATCTTCCCCCTCTCCTTCCCCTTCTCCACCGCGCCATAGCCGTGCCGCCGCGTCGCCGGATTCGTGTCGCCGTGCCGCCGTCTCCGTGTGTCGCGCCTTGCGCCGTCGTCGCCACCGTCGTCGTCGCCGTCGCCGCCGTCGGTGAGCCGCTGCCCTTTTCCCTTGCGCCGTCGCCGTCGCCGTCGCTTCGGGTAGGGAGAGAGAGGGAGAGAAAGCCGAGAGGGAGAAGGAGAGAAAAGGAGAAGAGAGGAAGGAGCCGGAGAGAGAGAGAGAGAGAGAGAGAGAGAAGAAAAAAAGAAAGAGAGAGAGAGAGAGAAGAAAAAAGAAGAGAGAGAGAGAAGAAAAAAAAAAGAAAGAGAGAGAGAGAGAGGAAAACAGAGAGAGAGAGAGGGAAGAAAAATAAGAGAAAAAGGGGAGAGAAAAAGGAAAGAAAAAGAAAAATAAATAAATAGGTATTAGAGAGAAATTAGGGAGGTTTAGAAAATTTAAAATAAATTAGAATCTAATTATAGATTAATTATAACCGTAGAACTGCAAAATTTAAATATAGATTATTCTTGGTAATTTTAATAAGAAATCAATTCGCGGTGGTAATTTAGATATAAATTAATGCCTACAACAATTAGATGAATTCTTATAGATTTTTATAGGTTATTTAGGGGTAATTTCTATAAGTAATTGATTCACGATGGGAATTCGGATTTAATGCATAGAGATTTTAGCCGTATATATATTTAATCGTTTAGGCATAAGCTAAATTAAATCGTATAATATTATACGATAATTTTTGGATTCCATCCAATGTTTAAGATCGCGATATAAATTTCCAACTTATTATTTGAATGCAGTGCTCGGGTTGATTAAATCAAAAGCTTATAATAACAAAGTATTTATACCATAAAAATAATTTAGGATATATAAATCGAAATTGAGTTGGCCCTAATCCGCGAATAGTAAAGTCAATAAAAAGAATCGATTTTCGCATTCGACTTCTATTTGGATTTATTTGGAGTTTTATTTGAATTCTAACCGAATTCAAATCAATTTTCGCACGTAACTATAGAGCCCGAGGGAGTTGCAGATCCAGGTGAAGGCCAAGACCCGCAAGACCTTGAGCAAGGCAAGTCATCACTATCCCTTGAACATGTTGATCCCAATTGCGAAATTATTTTGTTTACAAATAAAATTGCATGCAATAATATACATCCCACTTGTGATTATACCATGCCTTGATGATTGTTTGCCTATTATTTCCTTTGTAACCATGTTTACGTATGAGTCCCTAGTCAATTATGACAATTGCTTAGCAATGCTATTCTAGAATTGTGCATACTCATATTTATCAAATGCTATATGCTTGGGCAATTACCTTTGGGAAGGTAATTGAGAAACGGCATGTGGAGGCATGAGCGCCACAGTGCCATGATGTTGATGACATGATTTGTGAAAAGAGAAATAAAATCAAACAAATGTTTTCGACTGGGGCGGACGGAGGATTTGGGTGGTATCCGGAAAAGGCTAGTACCGTCCCCGGTCAATTAAGGACCGAGCCATGAAGTTAAGCATGAAACGACCCCCGTACAACCGCACTTCTCGTATGGGTATAGACCTAGCGGAATAGATAGCTGAGCAGAGGCAGTATCCATGCATAGTGGTTTCTTGATGTGTGAGGCAGGGGCTCTACGGTGGGGCAGCCATTGGTAGAACCGCGAGGCGGGTGTCTACAGTGGTGTCGTCATCGGTAGGACTGCCATGTGAGAACTTAAACATAATTAACTTAATGCATGTGTGAGTCTTTCTTTCCCGGGTGCGCCAGAACTCCTCACACTGCTAGAAACCGCGTACGCCTAGAGTGTATGAGGATGTAAAGTTCATGGAGCGGGTACTGCCAATGCGAGGTTATCGAAAAGCTTTGCCGTGACGCGTCTCATGTGTTGGGACGAGGCTCATGTGTTGGGCAGTCGCGGAGTGCGGGTAAAGTGTACATCCACTGCAGTGTGAGTAAACCAAATCTATTCGAATAGCCGTGCTCGCGGTTATTGAGCACCGGGACGTGTATTACACTTGGCTAGACTCTAAATTCTTAACTTGTGTGGGATGGGATACTGCATGATGATTTATATGCTGCTGGAGCCACTTCCTGAGAGTAGGGAATGTGGACGTCCTCAGAAAACCATGACGACTCAATGGCGGGAAGCCATCCTTGGGATCACAATGGATGGTGGACAGAACCGTCATTGTCTAATATGAACACTGGTATTAAAACTTGATCAGTCTATGCTAGGTCTTAGGGTTGTGAAAATAATTATAAAACTTGCTTTACGCAAAAGAACCATAACCATCCTTCAAATATCCCTGTCATGTGCATTGTTGCTGTGGTGACTTGTTGAGTACGGTTGGTACTCACCCTTGCTATATACAAACTTAATCAGAGGCTGGAGATGAAGCGTCGGAAGATCCCTATGCCTATTATCAGGAGGGAGATGAAGACGATGGGGTCCAATAGGTCTTAGATACGGTCGTTGCCTGTGGCAATGGCGTGCCGCTGCCTCCATTTCCGCTGCCTTACCTATT
Source organism: Oryza glumipatula (assembly GCA_000576495.2). Classification (NCBI taxonomy): domain Eukaryota; kingdom Viridiplantae; phylum Streptophyta; class Magnoliopsida; order Poales; family Poaceae; genus Oryza; species Oryza glumipatula. Next base: position 31,342,462 of record CM002514.2, read on the forward strand.
CTGTTTTTGAATGTATTCCGGACCTTTCGGTCCGATGATTTAAGACAACGCCTGCGGGCTTTGATGTAATAACTCGTCCTAAGACATTCGTGTATGTGTACTCGGTATTTCAGCTATGAATTCGTGTGTACCAGACTACTTGATCCAGGGAAATGGTACTGTCTACACGATTGATTCCTGTTATAAAAACGGGGGTCCACACCTTGTTTCCCTTGCCGAGATCTACGAGTGAGGAGGCGAGGATGGTCAACCATGGCTGTCGTCTGAGCGCCAGCTTCTTTGCTGCCCACTCTGTTATCTAGGCCGATCGACCTCTTCACACCGCCGCTGTTGTCGTAGCAGAAAGGAGAGGGGAGAAAGAATGAGAGAAGAAAGGGGAAGGAAGAAGAAAAATGTGACACTGATATGTGGGTCCCACATGATGAGTCAGCTAGTTAGACTGAATCAAAGCGCCGTCAACAAAACAGCCTTCTAAAACTGCATAGAGAGTCACGTTATACTGTTTCAATAGTTGAGAGTTCAAGATATCCGGTATTACGATTTAGGGATATGAATTAGATTGAAGGTGGGAGTCAAAGTGGACTTATTCCAAAAAGATATTCGAATTTACAATGTGCTTGATAACTATCTTTTTGGTCGAGTTTCTAAGTGTTAAGGTTTTTTCCTTGTTATTATTTGGTCTGTCACTACCATCAAAAGTACCTCAAGTTTGTTAACATTAATACCGTATTGTTCATATCAAAAGGTTGTTCATTTTATTGCTAAAATTAACCCAACCAAGTTTTAACTTTACCGACGTTTGGGAACTTAACAATCTAAACATTACCAATTACCAAAACTTGTTTCCACTACCAAAGTTTGGTAATTTTAGAATCTCTCTCTCTCCCAAAAACTTAACAAAAGTAACAAACTAAACACAACTTACACTTCTCAACCTTATCAAATATGGGAAATGCCAAAATTTGGTAGGCTAGGTTAATTTATTTATGCATCAAAGTCAATAACCCCCAATTTTGGTAAGACAGATTTATTGATGTTACGAAATTTTGATAGTTCAGAGAACCGCTGAGCAGCGCCATGCTGAACTATTGATAATATCTTTGCATTTTTATAAACATAAAGTATTCAATTGTTTTCACCGAGTCTATATGAGTAGGGTTTCAGAATTTTAAAATATAAAATATGTTAATACTCCTTCCGTCCTTAAATATTTGACGCCGTTGACTTTTTTTAAACATGTATGACCGTTCGTCTTATTAAAAAATTAAGTAATTATTAATTCTTTTCCTATCATTTGATTCATTGTTAAATATACTTTTATATATACATATAGCTTTATATATTTTACAATCAAACATGTTTAAAAAAGTCAACGGCGTCAAATATTTAGAGACGGAGGAAGTAATATTCTGTATGTGTAATGGTGGTTATGCATATGATGCAAGAGTTTTGGTGTTGGGAAGTGGACAAGAAAACGGTTGATCACTTTTGTCACCTCCCTTGCATGATCAAATAAAATCACTTCTCTGCCAGAACGTACTGTACCTAACATGATCAAATAAACGTTCAACTTTGTATCATCAATGTTCTATCAGCAGAAGTAGTTTAAGCAAGTTTTTTTTCCTCGTAAACATTCATGGTGTCAGAACCCTGATTTTTGCTATATATGCTTTAGTTTGCAGTATCTAAGCGCCTTTTTCTGCATTTCTCCTTATACTATTAACAGATAGTCACATGGTCGTCACATCACCCCCAACAAAACCCACATGCTAATGCATGATAACATGCATGCATGTGGAGAGACTAAACAATGCAATGTATAGTCAAATGAGTCATCAAATTCCTTAATCATGTGTTAATTAGCACAATACAACATGCGGTGCGAAACTTTCGGCTCTGTGTCATTGAAAACATCTGCATGCTAGCTGATTAACATCATGCAGAGTTTGTAATTAAACATAAACATATTAATTATGTATACATATCTGCCTACTTTTTTTTTATTATCAACATGTCTCTATCACTGTTAAGCAAATTTTCACCTGTCTATTACTAGCTGTTAATTAATTTTTTAGATCCCCTATCTGCTTATACGTTTCGATTGGGAGGCAAAATAATCCCATAAAATTAGACATGTACCAAACACTTTTGAGATTCCGAATAATATATAAGAATTGCCGCTCTGCTTCTAAAAATTACACTAAGAAAGTGGAGAGGCATTCCTGCTACTCCTCACCTCCACTCCACCCTAGAGTAGGAGCTCTATAAAATATACCCTTTACTATAAAGACAACATTACGATATGGCACTTATACTAAGAAATTATACCATAAAATATGTTGGACTAAGGTATAAGATATTGTCTGTTTTAATTTTTTTCTTCACATGGATAAACTGTAGAAACAATTCTAATTAATTACCAGTACCGTAGTGGAGCAATATAATTTAAATCATACAAAACTATGCAATGTTAATGGTGTCTACAATATATAAAACATTTCCATTGTCTAAATTTAAAATCGTGTCTATATTCAAGTAATTCAAACTAACTATTTAATTGGACAAATGAGTTGAGTTGATATTGGCTTGTTACGTTTGGTTTGGTTTTGGTTTTGGTTTTGATGAAGAACATGACATGTTCCAAGTCAAATTTTTTTTTTTGAACGTTCTATCTTTTTGAATAGGAGTATATTCAGGTTATATTCACAAGAATCATATGAGTATCTAAATTTGTTTTAAAGATATAGTTTTCGTAATATCATAATTTCATCAAGACTTAGATATAATAATAATTCAAAATTTACTCTATCTGTTTCTAGATATAAGTATTTCAAAGGATTCAAAAATCGTACACAAATATAAACATAGCTAGAGTATTTGGTGTCTCATCAACCTCCACTCATTTAAATTTCTTTCCATACTAGTACATGAATAACCAAAATGACAAAACGAATGCAGTGAGATGCATGCATATATATGATTCCAGTTCAATGAACCTTTTGGATCCATGGTACTGCTCCTACTCCCTAGGTTCATGTCAGCTAGCTCCTAGGGTGTACCATTTGATGCTTCTGACTTTTTGATAGCTGGATTAGTTTAAATCACGATTATAAAATTATGATAAAATAATTAATTTTTAGAGGACAAGGTAGTTAATTACCGTGGATTACCTTGAAGAATAGGGAATCAGAAAGACACAAAGCCCTACCCCTACTCAGCCAGGACACTGGACTTCCTCGCCATCGGCTTGTGATTCATCCATCTCCTTCCCCTCGCGACTCGCGGATTCTTGCAAGCAGCGAGACTCTTACAGCTTCCAAATTCGCCCCAATTAAGCTAGCTTCGTTGGCGCTAAAATTTTCCACTATTATTGCAAGAAATAAATAGTTTTACAAGGCAACTGTAGCACATCCGGCACAAGCAGCTTATTGTTGAAACCCAATAATCGTTTCTAATTAGCCAAATTGCCCAAGTTCCACCCGCAATAACGCAAAGCAGAGGGATGTTCCACTTCCGAGCATCTCCTGGGCAATGCAGCATGCATATCTAGCAGCTCAGTACAGGCGTTGGACACCTTAATCCCACAACAAGGCATGCATCTCTTACACAGCACCAAAAATATACAATAATTAATTCGATTGCTCTTCTTTTTATAGGGATCAGAAGATGAGCATCCTTGGCTGGTTGCCTTTGCTTAATTTGGCTTTAATTTTTCTGGGCTAGAACCGAATACAATTCCTTTTTTCTCCATATGAAAAAAAGAGAGAGATCTTAATTCTGTTACGACCGGTGTAGAAATCCTTAACACTCCATCTTTAAAATCAGTCGTGGATTAGATCCATTTTGCAAGTAACAATCTTTAACATATCCAAAAGATGCAAGAATTTCTATAGTTAATGAAGCTGACTTTGTTGATCAAGACTCTAAACCCGTGCTATGCATATATAGGCTATACAAGATTCTAAACTAATTTAATTTTATGTAGCATAATAACGTGCTACAGATCATTAATTGTATATTCTCGCAGTAAATTATCTTGAAGTTTGTTATGTAGTCGAACTTTAAGGAGCTGCAGGTCACTTCAGGATCAATGGCACCCAAGTACCCAACCAAGAAGTACTACGATACAAAACTTACAGCTTGCAGATATTAGTTAATACTACATTCGTCCCAAAATATAGCAATTTTTAGGTGTTCAGATTTATAGCTAAAAATTGCTATATTTTAAAATGGAGGTAGTAGTTATTTGTTTTACAAGCGAGAGATATATTTAATTATGATAGCATGAATACCAAAGTTTCTAGCTATTATTTTTTAAGAATACAACGTTATTATGATGTTTGATCCAACACGAGAGGGATCTAATAAGATCACTTTGGACAAGCAGCATGATCGATGATTCGTACGTTGGAGTATAAAGAAAGTCATCATCAGTTAATTATCTGGCTATATATATATATATATAGAGAGAGAGAGAGAGAGAGAGGTCGATCAATCGAAGCAAGCAATCAAGCATATGCATCCGTGGATCTAACACTACTGTATCAATTAAGTAGATTCTCTATAGTACTTAACTGCATTGTAGTACTACACTGGGTAGCAAGATGCTCGGCTAATTACTACTCCATCCGTCTCAAAATATCATAATAACTTTTTTACCTACATTCTCTTTTCAATTAATCACAACCTTACACCATTCAAATTCTTACCTACTTTCTTTTCTTAATCAATCACAACCATCCTTCATTTAACCTCACATATTTTTTTAATACCTATACATAAGTCTAAAACTTCTTATATTTTAGGACATAGTTTGTGCTAGTTTAATACTACCTCCGTTTAGGTTATAAGATTTTCTACCATTACACATATTTATATAGATGTTAATGAATCTAGACACACATATATGTATAGATTTATTAAGATATATATGAATGTGGATAATACTATAGTCTTATATATAATATGAAACGGTGCAAGTACTAATATGTTGAGCAAATGAATGCAACAAAATTAAGGGACCCGGCAGGCCGGCACCATGCTGACCCCTATTTTGGAGACACACACGTACGCGTGGCAAGCAAATTAAACTGGTTAATTACTCCTGTCGCGATCCTCATCATGGCCATGCATGGGGTAACGAATTAATTAAGCTGCTGGCTTGGGTATCTCACTATAAATACCCAAACTGGGCATGGTTTAAGCAAAAAGCTAGCTACTCGATTCATTCGCCGCTAGCTAGCTTTTGCTTTATCCTCCGAAGAGAAGAGGGATCGATGGAAGAAGTTGAGAGTAGTTATCGATCGGAGATGATGGATGGCGAGGGGTGGAAGATGATACAGCCTAATACTAATAAGCAGCTGGTGCAGATCAAGACGAGGTCGTCGTCGATGCAGGTGGTGAAGGAGGAGATCGAGGAGGAGGAGGTGGCGGGAGGAAGAGGCCGGAGAAGAGGAGGGCTGAGGCGGTCGGTATCGGGGAGGGTGAGGGAGCAGCGCGCGCGTCTGTACATCATGCGCCGCTGCGTCTCCTTGCTCATCTCCTCCACCTTCCACGACTAGCTCTACCTCTACCTGCGCCACTATTTTTTTTTCTTTTCCCCTTCCTTTTCTTTAGCTGCTTCTGGGCTGGGCCTTCAATTATGTACTGGGCCCGGCCCAACTCCATCTTGTTTCTTTTCTTTTCTATATGTAACTACGCTTTTTTGCTTTGTTTGCCTGACTTAGCTGGGCTGCTCTCTGAGAGATGGGCCACTGTTGTTTCGATCTGCCCATCCTGATATGCATGCCCTGTCTGTGTAGACACATGTACCGTCCTGCTCCTTAATTTGGCAGTCAAAATAATTTGCTATAATTTGAAAGATATGGAAAGCACAGCAAAATATGCATCTAAACTTTTTTTCCAACACCGTATCGAAACATTTCACTCTCACGCATTAATCACCTAATTTTAACGGTTAATTAGTTAATATATATAATCATGTGAGATCTTCTTGTTAATATATAATTGTAATAAATACAACGGTGTAATCGGATCAAAGTTCAGATAAGTAATTTAGAAGAACATATTTAGTTTAAGTAATTTATAGAGGAAAATAATATTTAAAGCTTCTTAATGGAGTGTTAATCAATTTGATCATGTAACTTACAAGATATATAAATTAAAAGTCAAAGAGCCGATCGACTGACAAGCCGATGTAGCAATGCTAACCGATGTCGGTACCAGCTGATGTGGATAGAGTTTTGAGCAATCAGCTATATATGTCCAATGTAGAGTCTGATACTTGAGTAAATAATGATATAAAGACAATCAGCTAATGATAATATAATATAACAATAATATAATTTACTAGAAACCAATCGGCTAATAATGATATGATAGAATAAACGTTGATCCGAAGGTTAAAGCATACATCGCTGTAGGTCCGATGTCATTAAATCCAAACGATTAGATAAACAGTGAAACTTTTGTTCCGATCGGCTAAATCTAACTTGTATATAATCCTTATAAGCCGATGCAACGTCTAGATAACTCATCGGCTGAAACCCCGATGAAACCCTTATATGCAATCAAAAAGTAGGCTAGAGAGTATGGTTCTAAGCACGACTTAGTTCAAGGCATATTTTATTTTCTAGTTTTTTCCAAATGAGATGAGAATATTTGTAGTCTCGATGTGCTAAATTAAATTGTTGACTGAAACTCAATAAGTCATCTTAATACTCATTGCTTGTATGCATGCATATAGTACCTTGGTTTTGTTATATGGTGGATGAGTTAATTCGTCCTTGGTCTTGGTGACAAAATAAATAAGGAAGCATCTAGTATGCATACTCAACTAAGGCCATATATGTGTTGGAAGTCATCAGTTAGGAAAAGCACATCGCATCAATGCACAGGTTAACACGAGCATAGTTATGGCGTGCAAGCATTAGAGCACACCTATAAGGAGTTCATGCTGGCGGATTGATCCATCGCAATATGCTTTAACACCGCTTGACCACAATACTACAGAAACATGCAAATTAACCATATCATCACAACAATCTTGGGTGAGAGTAGATCAATGCTAAATATGGACTAAACGATAGAGCAAGTGATCATGCAATAATTCTCTTTGATTGAGGAAATTATGCATAAAGATAATCCCCTTGCCGTATCTCTAGTCATAACTTATGGCAATAGAATTGTGGAGATTAGTAGAGGATAATGGGAATGTGATGTATGGTGCTAGAGTGCATGGCCACATGGCCAAGACGACACAATAGAAATCAGGTTGGGTTGATGGTGAAGGCCCAACAGTATAAGATTAAATATGAGCGTATACATTACGAGAAGATTACTTTCTTCGTAACCATTACAATTAGTTGTGCATGTGTCCTATGCAAAACGATTTTCATACCATAGAAAATCAAGCCAAGCCAAATTAATATACGATGAGACCCACCTCATCTGCTAGTTTGAACCATCACTAGGATGCCCTAAGGATTATAGGTTTAAATCCAATTAGGTTATATGCTAGAGTTCTTTGAAACAAATTTCTATTATTATGCTAACGTACAAACATCCTAGAATGTAAGAATCTACGTGTCTCTATTAACACTAGAAAATAATAGGAAGTTGGGAGGTTTGTCTCATCACCTTATGTCTATTTTTCCCCTTTTATTCAACAAACTTATTGGATTTGTGCCTTATGACAAAAGCTGTAGATATAAATCATTTATATTATCTTTAAAAATGAACTTAAGAAAATTTTTCAAAGGAATGTTTGTACCTTTGATTCAGTATTGGACACTTAGCAAGAATATCATAGAGAGGTAACACATGGATCGGATGTCCACCTAACATTTTCTTTTTCTTAATGAAGAACCACTAGCATGCATATTGTCCGTGGTTCCTTCTCTAGTAGTTTGGTTGATGTACATATTATTGGTAGAATTTTATCTATACTCTCTAAAAACAATCCAATGGTGGTGGCAGTGAATCTGTCGCCCCACCTACTCCAATAGCAATCTTTAAATATTACCCCTTTAACTTCTTAATATTACACAACAACTATATCTAAATTGATAGCCACATATAAAATTAATGTGGGTAGCCACATTTTCCTATAGGGGAAATGTGGGTCACATTTTTCCTATAGGAGAATGTGGGTCACATTTTCTCTCCTATAGGGAAAATGTGGGTAACATATTTCATGGTAAATATGATTTATTTATTTTAGAAAAATATTTTAATATTTTTTTCATTTTATCCGTAGCAAACACAAACATTTAACTAGTCAATAATATTCATGTATTAATCGTATTCCTTCTTTCAGGGTTATAATTCAAGTAATCAGAAGGTGATTGCAAATGCTAACACAAATAGAGATACCAACAACTTGGCAATGCAAACACAAGTTCCTACTCATACTAGAGAGGGACCAACTTTCACACAACTATTACTTGGAGAGGAAGATTTTGACCTTCCTCCGTATGTTCCGGACGATGCTAAAGAGAGCAATCAGTTCTATCAACAAACAACGAATGAGTTCCTTAACATGAACCAATTGGATAACAATGGTACAGGAACTGCTCAGTTGGAATCTCGGGAGCATATGATGACATATGGCTTAAGTTCTGGTATAAGTTCACAGCTTTTAGGTTCTCAAGCAATAGACGTAGTTGATGTTGTAGGATGCCTAACTTCACCATGGGGTACCCAGCTGCATGAGGGTCATCTTGCACATCTAATGTCATATATCCGTGCATGTCGTGATCTAGAGCAACATACCCCTCCCAACTTTGTCATGCATCAATCTATTGGGCCAGTGTTGAACCACTATGCCCTTAGTGCAGAGATGTCATATTCCATGAGATATCCAGAAAATGCAGTTACTCGTGGACCTCAAAATATTCTTGGTTTCCTAAAAAATGCAGACACACACACGCAGAGAGAGACCCACACAGAGACACATGTACACACAACAGAGAGACACACAAACACATGTACACACACCCAAACACAGACACATGCATGTACACACACACAAACACACGTATATATGTAGATGGTGAACCGCAACTTCTCATGCTCATCCACTACGTCCATGGCAGGCATGTCCTAGCCCGCCTCCAAATCCTACTCGCCGCTCGCGGTCCTTATATAGTCTTATTAATTTTTACCTAGCTTGCATTGTTCAATTCATCATCTACTGATCGATCAGCTAGCTTGTTTTGGACAAACATATATCTGTATAATTTCTCATAAGCAAGTATCGAGTTGATTCATTCAATTCATTGATCGATTCAGGTGTCCAATCGCTGCTGCATGCACAGAGGAGGCGCCTGCTGGCTCTTCTCACCCCGCTGCTCTACTGTCACACCCCAATCCGGCACCGCCGTACAACGGCACCTGATAGGAGCATGTCGTAGGAATAACGGCGTGAACCGCTTCCTACGAAACCGCGATCTCGGTACCAGTCCCAGGACATAGTGCTGGTACCCACGGTGACAAATATGAATCATTGCAGATCCTTAAAATAAATAGAGGACTTATTTACCTTGACTTAGGTTGCAGCTCAGAACAGCCCGAGAATGCAACCGACGACACGAACGAGGAAACACCAACAACAGCAGCAGCAGCGGAACCAACGGACTAACACCCAACACCACAGGCGACGGCTGGGAACTAGGACGAAACCCTAATCTTCACTTCACTTCGTCTTCTCTTCAAGGCGGAGGAACTATATATATTTTTATAGAGCAAGGATGAGTACTTTCGTACTCAGCAAGTCACGGGAATTTAGGTGTTTAATGCAGGCTTCAAAGGAAAGGCTGTTGTTTTTGCAATTGATTTTGTTTAAAACTTCTTTTTGGAAACATCTTAGGTGAGTGCTTCTCAAACGACACGGATGAGACAGTGCGTCTCGTCCAGTCGGAGTATGTGCAATGTATCAGTCTTTAAATCACACAGGGTTGGCATCCGACCAACAGTTTTCAAACGGCCAACCGGCCAACAGCTTTTTAAACGGCCAACGACCAACAGCTTTTTAAACGGCCAAACGGCCAACAGCTTTTTAAACGGCCAACCGGGCCCGGCTGATCCCATCAGCCACAGGTTTTCCAAACATTGGAACCACACCACACCAGCAATTTCACAAAGCAGTTGTCAAACAAAACTACGCTAGGAATCACCTCACATCCGCCCATGACCGTGGGCACGGCTGTTCGAACAGTTTGTTTATCCTCTGCAGAGGGGGTACACTTTACCCACAAGATACGAACTTACTCCGAACACCCGTCGGTATCGGAGGTTCGCAACAAGGCATTTCGAGAGCAGACACAGGTTCGCCATATGCCGACGAGGGGGGTCCCAGACCGACAACAGGTTAGGTCCCAGACCATGCTGTGCCAGGAAACCCGGGGGTCCTCCCCGACACCACCCCGAAGAATCCACATGCCTCTCGGCATCAAGGCTCCCCTGATTAGCAATTTACTCAGCCAGGGGTGTCCCATACCACCCATGTGGTTGCACTTGTCTTATGTTTGGATGAAATTCCAAGGAATCGGTCCTTAACTGCAAGAGCAGGAAACCGTACCCCCGGTACGTTCCCTGGTCCGCGATTTTGAAATTCATTTAGTTCGCAAACACCGACCCAGGTGTCGGGTTTTCCAAGTCTTTCGTAAAACCCAAGTTTTACCCATCATTGAATATTTTAAGTTTGAGGGAAAGGGGGTTCCGATGTGCATGCCCGAGGGCCCACACATCGAAGCACAACAGTCGACAAAGGAGTTTCCGGTATTCAGTAAGTCACGGAGGGTAATTGCAGCAAAGTGGGGTTGGGGGCCGACGGGCTATCCCGTAAATCACGGCCAAATACTTGTGTGAGTCCTAACCATGCAATATTTGCGGAAAAGAAATACTTAGTTTTAAATTATAGGTGCAAGATGATCAAAGGTGACTTGCCTTGCTCAAGGTCTTCACGAAGTTTCACGAATCTTCGAGAAAACCCGCGATCGACGAAAATCCGGTAACCGCGACTATACGCAAACAATCAAAAACCTAAACAAAAGACCAAGAAAAGGATCCTATTTAGACTAAATAATAGTGCCATTAAATAGATCTCAAATTTACGGAATTATTGGAAGTGGAATGGAGTTAATCGGAGCTACGGATCGAGAGATATGAATTTTGGAATCTTAACTGGAATTTCTGGACAAGGAAATGATTTATCGGAATTTTCTGGAATCCGAGGAATGGTTTATGGAATTTATAGAAATAATATTCTCAAGAATATTATTGACAGTCACTGACGTACGGGACCAAAGGAAATGATTTAGGGAATTTTGGAATAAGAATTGATTTGCGGAATAGGGGAAAAAGGATTTATTAAATCCCTTGAAAAAGAAAAGGAAGGAGGGATGTGAATTAGACTTCCTCGGGCGGCTTAGGCGCGGCCCAAGGGGTTCATGCGGCTCGGCCAGACCTAATGGGCCGGCGCAGCCGAGAGGAGTCGGCCCAAGAGGTGGGGCGCGGGAGGGAGAGGCCGACGCGGGTGGACCAGGTCCACCGCGCGGGGTCCCGGGACGGGCCCACCTGTCGGCGGCTGGGTTCACGGAGGAATAGGAGCACGCGGGCGGCGGCACTAGGGTTAGGTGGGCTCGGCTCACGAGCGGAGCGCCGGGTGGACAGGGGAGAGGCGGGCCCACGCGTCGGCGGCTAGCACACCGTGGACCGCGCGCACCGGGATGGGGGAGGGAGGCCGACGGGGCGCCGGCTTGACCTGGTCAAGCGGGACCGACGGGCCAGGGTGGCGGCCTCGTTGGCACGGGAGAGAGAGAGAGGGAGGAGGAGCCGGGCCGGAGATCGGACGGCTCACGGCGCGCGGCGGAATCCGGCGAGCGGTGGCGAACCGGGGTGAGGGGACGGCACCGGGGGCAAGAGGAGGAGGAGGGGAATCAGTTCCATGGCTCGGATTGAAGAGAGGCGGCGCGACGGCGGCCGGCGGCGGCGGCGAAGCTCGTCGGATCGGGGATATGGTCGCGCGAGGGAAGGGACAAGGGGGCGCGAACTCGGGCTTAGCCGAACCGGTATGCGACCGTGATGCGCACGCGGTGACGCGGGACCCGATGGTCACCGTCGACGCACGCGCGGTGGCGTTATGCGGCGGCGGAAGGGGCGACACGGCGCGGGCGCAGCCGACGAGGCGGGCGGCCGCGGCGGCGCGCCGGGGAGGTTCGAGGGGGCTCGGGGATGGTGGCGGCGCAAGGAATCGGCGAGAGAAGGGTTGACAGCGGCGGATTGCGGCGGCGGCAATCACCGGCGAGCAAAAGGGGAAAACTCAACGAGACGACGAGGGTCCGATTCAAAGGGGGGGGGAGCATCTCTGGGAGTCGGGGAACTCGTTCCCGGCTCCGGATAGGGCGGAGCGGCACCGGGAGGGGCTAGCGACGAGAGGCGGCCTTCGGGACAGAGCATGACGGCCGGCGAGCTAGCGCGCGGCGCAAGGGCGGCGAGCGGCGGTTCGGGGGTGTTCCATGGGGATCAAGGAGGATGACAACGAGAGGAATTAGGCGGGGAGCTCACCGATGGCGACGGACGGCGTCGGTGGCGAGGAAACAGGAAGCCGGCGGCAGAGCGCGGCCGAGGAGGAGAAGGAGGCAGCGAGGAGGCAGTCGCGGCGGCGGGGCGGCACGACACCGAGAGGGCGCGGCCGAGGAAGGAGGGAGGGAGAGGTGGCGCCCGGAGCTCCTCGTCACGCATTCACGCTTGCACCGGCTCCTCTGGTGCTCGGCGACGGATGGCGACGACGAGAGCGGAACGAGCGGTAACAAAGCGGCGACGGTGGTTTGGCGGCAATGGCGCGGTGGGTGTGAGGTGAGGACGGCGGCAGCAAGGCGGCGAGGGTGGCAAGAACAGAGAGAGAGCGGGGGAGCGGCTTGGCTTTTATAGGCGGAGAAGAGGCGGTTTGGGAGGGGGAACCGACATAGAGCGGTCGAGCGCTCGGCTGGCGGTCACGGGCGATGCAAGAGCGGCGGACGCCGAGGATGCAAGGAGCGGCGAAGGCGGTGGATCGGGCGGTGGGAATTGGTTCGCGAGCGCGGGAGGGACAGCTCGGCGCGGTCAAGGTGGGGGCGGCGAGCTGCTGCAGCGGCGTCAGCGGCTCTGCCTCCGAGCGCAAGCGGCCAAGGGGTGGAGACAGGGCGCCATTGCCCGGGAGGGAAAAAGAGAAGGGGGCGGTGGAAAGGGGGACTTGCTTTTCCCGGTTTGAGGAGATGCGGCAGACGAGGCGAGCTTCTCTGCCTCCAAGCTTTGGCGGCTAGCGGCGGGACCAGGGCTGACGCGGCGGCGGCCGAGCGGTCGGCCACGACCGGCGCGTGCGCGGGAACCAAAGGCGGTGGCGGGTTCAAAAGGCGGCGGCGGGAATCGGCGCCGGGGAGAAAGAGACGAACGGAGAGGGGGAGAGTAGGGAGAGAGGCGAGAGCAGCTGCTTCTCCCTCTCTTGGACGGGTGCGGCGTGGAGTGGCGGGGGCCTTGGAGGACGTCGACGATGACGGCGGCGGTCGGTTTGGAAGGGCGCGGGGGCAAGGCGGCAGCGCGTGGCGTCGGCGGCGCGGGGGCTGACGGCGGCAACGACCGGCCGGTCGGCCACGCGCGAGCGCGGCAAAGGGCGAAGGCGGTGGCGGGTTTTGGGCGGCGACGGCGGGAAGCGGCGTCGGCGCGAGAGAGAGAGAGAGATACCGGGTGAGCGAGAGTGCGAGAGAATGTTCGAGAGAGGGGAGAGAGAGAATCGGGTGAGAGAGAGAGAGAGAGAGAGAGAGAGAGCCTCTCTCTCGGCTCGGCTGGGATGAGGGAGATGGGCCGAGGGAGGGGATCCGGCCCATCCAAAATTAGAAGGACGCAAAACAGACTTCCGCAGAGATATTGAATTGGAGAGAATTGGAGGGATTTGAGACTTGGATTTAAATTTCAAATTTGAGATTCGATCTCGGGGGTTTTAGGGAGGAATCAAGGAAGACTCAAGGAAATGATTTGAGATGGGAATTTGATATTTTCGGAAATGGGGACAATTATTTGGAGAGGAGTCAAAGGAAAGCATCCAAGCGGGAATTCGGTATTTTTTTGGAATAGATTTATATTTGGCGGTTTGAGGGATTGGTTGTGGGGGATTCAAGTGAGACCTATCTTTGGAGTTGGGACAATGGTATGGGATAGGTTTTTAAGGGTAGATAGGTAGATGGATAGGTAGACGGACGATTAGTCAGATAGATTGATTGACAGGTGGATGGATCGATCGACAGTCAGGGAGGGATTCAAGGGTGAAATTTGGTATTCTCGGAAATGAGAAGAAGTATTTGGCGATGAGTTCAAAGGTGGAGGTTGAATGTCGGAATTAGATTTTGGCATAGGAACTTTGAGGTGGGGAATTTCGATTTCGGCGGGAGGAAACAAGGAGAGAGTTTAGGAGGTGAGATATTGGACTAAGTTAGAATTCGAGGGTCGGACAACAATTGCGGATAGGGTTTCACAAGAGAAATCCGAATACGGAAATTCGAACTCTCGGATTTATTTGGAACAAAATTTTGAGGAGGCAATTTCTAATGGGACGAAGATGAATCAAAGGAGGGATTTAAACTGAGATCTTCGGCACAACTTAGACTTGCACACAAAGAACGAAAATTTTTGAAATTAGGATTTGCCGAATTAGTTTTTAACGCCTGACGAAAAGCGGAGCGTTACATCTACTACTTGGGTTAATTTCAATCGACAAACTACTACCTAAGCTAGCTAGCCGCTGGCTTTCCTTCATTTTACTCCCTCCGTTTTATAATATAAGGCACAACCACTTTTCTTAGATATTCCATAATATAAGGCATGCATGCAAGCATGCAATTAACTATGACATCTTCTCTATTAAATTATTACTTTTTTAAATCCTCCACTCTCATGTTATCTAATCCTATTGGATGCATGTATTATATTTATTAGGATGATTCTAAAAAAAACTACAAGATGATAATAATTATTTCTTGATCTTTGGGTTAAGGGTGGTTGTGCCTTATATTTTGGAATGGAGGGAGTACCATGCATGCTGTAACTGTGATTCGTCAGTCCGGTGATGTTATACAATCACAATAAGTTCATCACAACTATAGCACACAAGGGTTTTAATTTTAGGAACAATTCCAATTTACCCCCTTGAAACTATTGCGACAGTATAAATTACCCCCTCAATTAAAAACCAGATATTCTTCACCTTCAACTTTTCATACCGGATGAATTACCCACCGACGGACTCAGGAGCGGTTTTTGTTGTACGTGACGCACACGTGGTAGTCCAATCAGCATAAAAAAATATAAAAGGGTAGGGCCCACATATGGTGACTGAGAGAAGAGGTGGAACTGACAAGTGGGTCCCACAATTTTTTATTTTTCTTATATTGATTGGATTGCCACATGGACGCCACGTAGGATCAAACCGCTCCGAAGTCAACTAGGGGGTAATTCGTCCGGTATGAAAAGTTGAGGGCGAATAATGTCTGGTTTTTTTGAATTGAGGAGGGTAATTCAAACCTAAGAAGATGTCATAGGGAAAATATATACATATTATATGTGCTGATTTTTCTAAAAAACCGGCACTTAAGCAACAATGCCATAGGTACCAGTTTTACTAAAGAACCGGTACATATATATATACTTATAATTTTGCTATATATTTGTCGACAAATTTTTCTCCTAAAAAATGATATTGTAACTTGTATGTAACTACAATGTAACTTATATGTAACTTTCATATAATTTTGAACCATTAGATTTCTTTCAAGATTCGTGCAAGTCATGAAGAAGGAAAAACGTCGCGCGCACGTGTGAGAGGATTTGTTCCCACAACTTCCGTTTCACCGAAATAGCATGTTATGTAATTTTTGAAAGTCACGTACAAGTTGTTACATGCAACTCACAGTGTAATTAAATCACGATTTTACTGTAACCACATCTGTCAAATTGTCTAGTAGGTGTTGGTTCTAGAATTTCGTGCACTTTTAGTGCCATCCTTTTTTTGCTGCGATACTATGTACTATAGTAGCTACCTGGTACTAGCTTGGAGTATATATATGCTTCAAACTTAATATCTGCTGGTATACCGGCCGGGCAGTTGAGAGTAATAAAGATGGAGTAGGTAGGATTTGCATTGATATAGATAGGCATAGGTACTATGAATAATTGATGGAAGAAGAAGATACATCCAGAATACGAGTACATTAGTGAATGAGTAGTTAGGATGGTTGGGGTGGGCAGAAGGTGATGAGGTAGCGCTTGGCGTGACAACGGTTGAGGCTGGTGGCGTCGTCGTAGGCGTAGCTGTACGCACGAGGGCAGATGGCCTTGAAAAGGTGGGAGAAGATGGTGGGGCGGCACGCCGACGGCGAGGCGTAGTCCCCCGTGCAGCAGTAGCGGTCGCCGCCCATGGCCCTGCAGGCGCTCCGGCAACCCGCCACCCTCCCTTCCCTGTCCCGCACCTCCAGCGCCGACGGGCAGCACACGTTCACGTCCGCCCCGCACGCCGCCGTCCCGCACCCCACGCCTCCCCCCACCGCCGCCATCGACACCGGCGCGTTGAACCCGTCCACCAGGCTCACGTCGTAGAAGTGCATCGCCGACGCCGACGTCCCCAGCGTCATCTCCACCACCGTCGCGGGAGTCGCCCCCGCCGCGCCGTTGCACCGCAGCACGCCGCCGCAGTCGCCCGTCGCGCAGCTGCCGCGCCCGCGGGAGTCGAAGCTGCAGCCCCGCCGCGGCCACACGCGCCCCGACCACCCCGCCGGCACCTCCAACGCCGCCTCCTCGCCGGCGCCCAGGTGGAAGCCACCCGACTGCGGCGTCGGGTGCCCCGCGGTGCCCAGCAGCCCCGGCCACACCGACTCGCCGCAGTTGTTCACCATGATCAGCTGGATGCCGCCATTCCCTCCTCCTCCTCCACCTGCAACTTCATCCCTCATAATTAATTAGCTACCAATTCAAACGGATCATGCATTTCTGCTTGTTTAACTGCCATGTACGTACAAGCTGTGATTGCCATGATGAGGAAGGCATTGACGACGAGCAGCAGAGGAGTGGCCATCAACTCAATTAACTGCCAATATATAGCTAGCTTAGTCGCTTGATGCAACTGATGATCACTAGTCTGTGGGGGGAGGCCAGCCAACCAGCGCAGCCAACATATATATAACCTGTCAACACTGACTATAAAAATTATGCAGAGAGAGCTAGCCTCCCTAGCTACTGAAGCTAACTGACTTGTTAGCTTACTTCCTTTCCTGTAACTAACACCTGGGACATCCATCTGAAGCGAATAAACATACTACTATCTATTTCAGTTTCATGTGTTCCATAAGCCACAACACGTTGCTGCCATAATTCTGTCGACTTGTTCGTACTACCACTAGCAATGTCTACATGCTCAATCAGCAATTTAGGCACCACTATAGGCTACCTGATGACTGGGCTAGGCTGCTGTAACTCAACTTCACACTTGGCTTCAGTTAATTAGCTTACTGACCTGACCTGCTCTTCACATCTTATTGCACATTAATTTTCAGTTTTTCACCTATGTGCAGTGCAATCAGCTAATCGGATGCCTGGCAACCAAATCAGTGCGAGCAGAGCAGCGCAGCAAACTCCAAAGGCTGCAAATTACTACTAAGTACCAACTTTAATTTCACTTTCTTCTTTTTCCTTTGGGGATTGCGATCCATCTCTCAGCAGGTACTACGTCAGGATCTATTCCTTGCTTTGCGCTGAGGTTTCTCGCTTTGTACTTGTGCTGCGCAAATGCATCATCAACCGCATGCTACTAGAGTATTTATATATCTCCTCGTCCTCGATCGTCATTTGGATAAGGAAAAGAATTTGACAAGTCGTAGCCGTAGCCCCAGTTGCAATCTCCTTCTCTTTTGCTTTTGTTCTCTGCTTTTTTTTCACGATCTCTATCCTGTGAATGCCGCTGGGGTCTATGATCTTTCATATGCATATGTAATTCATCAGAAAGCAAAGCATGCATGTATGCTCTGTTCAGTTGCTTTCCAAATCAGAAAAGGAGTCCTAGTCGTCTAGCTCGATCACTGAGTCACTGATATGATTTTTCTCTACATATTCACACCAAAGCCTGAAGATACATTTTAACCAGACCAGCCACATATATCGCTTCTTCTTGTTGATATACATTATGCTCAACAGTATTACAATTTTATATTTGAAATATGCTGCACACAGACTGTTTAAACTTGAAATAATTGAGCAGCACGCACAACACAAATACGTGGGCGTGCTTTTTAGCGAGGACCGATATTACAGAACGAATATAAAATACACAAAATACGTACATCAATTTGTCTGATTAGCTACAGCAAACGAATAATGTTAATCTCCTTATCCCAAGTTAATGCTTTCAGTGGCTAGTTCACTTTCATTGTGACTTGTGAGATCATTTCGTCTCCTGAATACATGTGCATACTCCACTATCCTTATCTTCCTCTGTATTAGTACGTATCATCGTCAAATTGATCTGGCTTTAATCTGCCGCTGCCAAATAGACATCGGCTTATTGCTGATCTGTTAACTGTACCGTCAGTGTGGAAGGGAATTACTACTGAAATCGGACTCCAGCACGGATGGTCACTAGACCTGCCAGGATTTTTGGACATATCCAAGTGAAGTGCTTTCATCATGTTGAAGCATTCCTTCACCTCATGGTCCTGCAGTTAGTTTAATTAACACCATCAGTTAACTCTATATGTTTTCCAGACGGGTAATTTTACCATCATTAAAAATGTACAGAAAGACATCACATTTTCTAGTATAAAATTAATTTGGTACCTCCAGATATTAAATATCTCGAGTTACCAAAAGTTTTAGTTTAAAATTTAGATACCTCAGGGTACTTTTTCAAAGGTCGTAAAATTTCTTTTCCTAGACACTAGTACTATGCCCGTATATTGTAACATGATCTAGAGTAATAGGGTGGAAGGGGTGTGTTGGTTTGGTTTTTTATCGGCGCTGTGCGCGGTATGGGAGGGGGATGGCTGGACCGGTTCAGTTTTTTACAGGCGCCACATGCTATAGGGAGGGAGGAGAACAACTGAGTGTTTAAAGTAGTAGAGAATAGAGATAGAGAAGAAAAACTTTGTTGTATACATATTGGAGAGTTTGTTTAGAATCATTGTCCCATGCAACATATAAAGCAACCTTACCCTAGATTTGCATCATAAAAAGAGAATATGCAAATAAACAGAGTAGCTAGTGTCCTGTTCACAATATTGTAACAGAGCGGATGTGAATATGTAAACAGAGTAGTCCAGCATTTGCAGATGGCGACTTGGGCAGTGAATGATGAATCACGAACGCAAAAATAATAGTAACAAATGGGTAGAATATTGTTGAAGTATATATAGGGTAAGAAATTAATTAAGGTACGTACCGTTTGGGAGAAAGGATGAATGAGGCGGTTGAGGAGGAGATGATTGGGGTGTTGTGGTGTAGTAGAGGATAAAGTAAGAGCAGAGGCAGCAAGCAGCGAGGCATCAAAGCGGAGAAAGGAGGGATCCAAGAGGGAGCGGAGGAGGGCCCTAGTAGTTGTAGTAGTAGTAGTAACGGGGAGGAAGGAGAAAGGGGTGACGCAGGCGAGGCGCCAGCGGAGAGCCTTGAGCAGCGTGAGCTCCATGTCCCGGATGGTGGACGCCCGGAACGAGTGCCCCATCGCCTCCTCCATCTGTCCACCACACAACACATGCATCCATCCTTCAGTTCACTTCGTATCGATCGATATATATATGAATATATGATATGAATGCATAGATATGATATGAATATGAATGCACCGAAAATTAAATGAAATGAAAATATACGTATAGTACCTGAAGGTCGTGGAGCGAGGGGATGGTGACTTCGTCGAGCTTGCAGGCGAGGGACAGGCACGCCACGCTCACCACTTCCACCATCCACTCCTCCCACTTCTGCCAATATTAATTGGCAATGCATACTCAGTTACTAGCTAGAGGAGACGTACCACTACTACTAACTGAGTACTCCGATTTGATCGATAGATTTACCAACCAAATGGCAATTGATGGAGAGGAAGCGATCCAGATAGTTGGCTGCGTTGAACGCCGTCGCGGCCTCCAGTCCCAGCCTTCCCATTGCCTGATCATTCATCATCATATATCAATCTTTCGATTACAAATTAAAAATTTACACAACACAAGAGCTAACAACAATAATTATTTATTTTGCACATCAATAATCTATCTCTTAGTGTCTAGATATCACTATCTATCAGAATGTACAGATCATGGAAGAATATATAGCTAGTTAATTAATAGAGAGAATGATCGGTCGATACAAATCGAGAATCTGTACATACATAGATGATGTAACGTACGGCTTTGAGCCTGGCGGCCGCCACACCATGCTGCTGCTGCTGAAGAAGAAGATGATGGCGTTGCAGGTAGCAGCAGTAATCTCTGATCTGAAGAGCGTAACACCTCTGCTTCGCCTTGTAGTACTCCATCACCTCATCATCAATATCATCTGGCGTCGTCGTCCCAGCTTGTTGCTGCTGCTCCGGCGGTGGCGGCGGCGGGGGGGGCGTAGAGTCGAAAGGGTCCTCATCGCAGTAGAGATCAAGAGAATTATTGAAACTAGTATCGTCGTCATCATCCATGCTTGATCGATCTACCGCCCACCGTTCACCGTCTCTTCTTCATGAATTAATTCTAGCTAGCTAGCAGCTGCATATGCGATCGAGATGCTCCCTCCCTCCCATGGATTATATACCTACCTAGCTATATCTAATTAATTAATGATCAACAAGCTAGAATGTATATAGCCACCATGCAATATAATGGTTGTGAAGGAGACGCAGCAAGCAAGGCGAAGGCAAAGGCGGGCGGCATGATCGATGATGATATATCGATATATATGGAGACGATCGACGCACACAAGATGGAGTGAGCCGTGAGCGAGCGTACGTACGTGCGTGCGTGAGGAATTATACAAGGCATGCATGCGTCCGTGCGTGCATACGTTGCCTTAAAATTAAAACCGGCCGCAAGAGCTAGCTAGCTAGATCCAATCCAGATCGACGTGCACATGCACATGCACGCCTCACCTGTTCATGCATGCAAATGTTATATGCCCAAACTCGTACCTAATAATTATCTAGCGGAGTTTTTTTTTGTTTTTTAACAATTAATACTAGAAAAAAAAATACCCGCGCACTGCAATGGTTGAAGGGAGAGTGGATTTTAATCCCTCAAGGGATGTTCCCTCGTTGTTTACATGTCAATCAAATAGTTATGAATTTTTTTTTAAAAAAAATGTGAAGATGTATTAATATGTGATATATCACTCCACAAACATGCAAGTTCAAATTCAACTTTCACATCTCGTAACATTTTTTTTCGTTGCGAGATGTGGAAATTGAATTTGAACTTGCATGTTTTTGGAGTGATATATCACATGTTAATACATCTTCACAATTTTTTCATAACCATTTGATTGACATGCAAACAACGAGGGGACATCCCCTCGAGGGATAAAAATAGTTTCCCGGGTGAATGCTATTTTAATCTTATTATTGTTATACAAAATTCACTCTGAGAATTCGCTTGGATATATATTTTTCTCAAAAATCATGAGCTGCAAAAAAGAGTCCGATCATTTTAAGTTAGCATGCGAGTTTTTTTAAAGAGATTTCTTATATGACTCATGTATTTCCAAAAGCGAACGAACTTAAGACCCCACACAAATGCGGATATGTATTTTCAAAAGTGAATGCACTTAAAAACTGACTCATACACGGATGACGTACCAAAGTACCGACAAAAACATCTTTAATTTTTTTAATAGTAGAGATATTAATTTTTCCGTCATGCTAGATTTTTCTCCCAAGCCAAAAAGTGTTTTTTTTAATTCTGATCCGCCAATATAACCCCCCTCTATTTCACAATATAAGGTGAGGTGCTTTAGTTTTATCCTCAACTTAACTTCTTTTTAGGTTTAACTAAGTTTAATTTATAGGAAAAACATTATAATATTCTAAAAGCCAAATAAATATATTCGATAGTGGATCTTAATAGAATTGATTTGATGTTACGAATGTTGTTATATTTTTCTATGTAATTAATCGAACTTAAAAAAAGTGACTTTAAGACTAAATTAAAACACTTTACATTCTCAAATGCAGCTGGATATATATATATATATATATATATATATATATATATATATATATATATATATATATATATATATATATATATATATATATATATATATATATATATATATATATATATATATATATATATATATATATGACACTCATATGGGGCACCATGGTGCCCGGGCACCATGGTATGAAATACACAAATTCGTCCAAATTTTTCAAAATTTTCAAATGGTGAGTATATACCTAGTTATAAGTATTCGATTCATACCTATACCTAGCAACAAAACAACTCAAATTTAACTTTATTTCACAATCCAATATTATATACCTAACTAATTATATGTTTGGATGCTATATAACTAGAATCAAATTCTAATAAAAACATGTTTAAATTTAGTACAAACTTGTTTTGAACTAGTTAGTAAAGTAGTTAATGTTAATACCTAAACATTTAAAAAAGTTTCATACTCATTTGAATCATGGAGCCCGGACACCATAGAGCACCAAACAAATTTACAATATATATATATATATATATATATATATATATATATATATATATATGAGGGTTGAAAATATATATTACGGGCGATGAACAGTACTGTGGACTCTTTTCTCTGTTAAATAGAGTATATATTGTCATGTTCTACATTAGGACATACAGTTATATCTGTCCATCCATACTGTGAAAGATTGCAAAGGGAGCAAACGCATGATCGATGGATGTATGAGCCAACATGCATGCATCTACACATTTGTGGCTGGGCGGCTATAGCGCCCATATAATATTCAGTCGGTCGCGGCCGGTTGATTTGTAGATGTGTGCTGTGCATGCACGGATGGGTGCCTTAATCAATTTGGATGTGAATGCATGAATTTAATTAAATTTCTACCTAACGAAAGATGCAACATATATATACTACGTACTGTTACATGTATAAATATATTAGTAGTAGTATATACTTGCATGCATGAGGAGGAGTTATGTTGGGGTGGTCCATGGCAACACTGTGTGCATTCAATTCGATCATTCGTACTCATACGTATATGCGTATGTACTAACGCCCCAGACACATACAGTACAAACATACATATACATAGCTAGTACTATCTCCGTTTCCTAATATATAAAAACGTTAGTTTTTTCACAAACATTTAAACATTCATCTTATTCAAAATTCTTGTGTCAATATAAAAAATTAAGTTATGCTTAAATATCATTTAATGATAAACCACGTCACAATAAAATATAAATAATAACCATGCCATAATAAAATATAAATGATAATCATATAATTTTTTTAATAAGATAAATAGTCAAATATATTTTAAAAAGTCAACAACGGTGTGTATATATATATATATATATATATATATATATATATATATATATATATATATATATATATATATATATATATATATATATATATATATATATATATATATATATATAAAAACGTACAGAGTACTGGGTACTATATCCATCCATGGATGCATCCATCACACGGCCGGCCAGTTGTACCCCATGCACATGACCACTGTAATGACACGATGACACTTAATTAGATACTCTATTTATTAATTTACTTAAGAAAGTACCTTTAGCTAATTGTAAGGCATCATCAGTAGTCTCTCTAAACATACACCAGTGGTATATATCGATATAGTAGTATATATGCTATCTCGGTTTTATATGACACCGTTGTTTTTTAATATGTTAATTTGATTATCTATCTTATTTAAAAAATTAATATAAATATATTAAAGTATAAATTATTATTTTTCTTAATAATAAAATATGTTATAACAAAATAAATAATATTTATATATTTTTAATAGGATGAATGATTAAAAATCATGTTAGAATTTAATGACGTTATCTATATATATATCTATATCTATACTATTATAAAAATTGAAAATATTTTTGTCGGTATTTTGATATGTCATCTATGTTTGATTGGTTTTTAAGTACGTTCGTTTTTGGAAATACATATCCGTATTTGAGTTGGATTTTATGTTTGTTTGTTTTTAAAAATACAAAAGGAGTCGTATAAGAAATCTCTTTAAAAAAACTTGCGTGCTAACTTGAGATGAAAGTCGGGCTCCTAATTGCAGCTCAAGATTTTCTAAAATAAAAATCCAAGTGAATTCTTACAGTAAATTTCATCCTAGCTAAACCGTATAATAATGATAAGATTAAAATAGCACTCATCCATTGTAACGCACGATTATCTTTTCAATAATCCATTGTAACGCACGATTATTTTTTCAAGTCTATTGAAAAGGAAGTAGGAGAACTGACTTGCTCAGTTAGTTACGTTAAATTATTTTTTCATCATCGTGCGGATTATTGGAGATTAATTGAAGAACGCGCGGCATTAATTCGTAGAGTAGTATTCATAGGGTACGTACAACGCCATTGAATAATCTGACAGTAGCAGAGACAAGTTCAGTCTGTACAGTGAAGTGCAAAGCTTCTCTTAGACCCTGAATTCCAACCTTTTTCTTTAAATTTTTAACTTTTTCGTTACATCGAACTTTCTTACGTACACAAACTTCTAATTTTTTCATTACATCGTTTCAATCTCTTCAAACATTAAATTTTAGTGTGGAACTAAACACATCCCCTTATAGTAGTAGCCGTATGTTGATTAGAGAGAGCCCAGGCCGGCTCCTCATGATTGAGGAATAAGTCTACTTTGTCTCTCTCAAATTTACGCCGTCCAATCTAATTTTTATCTCTCAATCATAATACTATATATCTTAAGCACTCAATTATTAAAACCGGTGCAAAATAACTCCCTCAATAATTTTGAGGATGGTTTTCGCTGACGTAGCCTGTTGACCTAGGCCAACCATTTAGGAAGTAAGTAGGGACCCACATATCATACTATTTCTCCTTCCCTTCCTCATCCCCCCTCTCTCCCCCTCTGTTCCTCCTCTCCACAACGATGGTGGCTGGCAGCAAGTTCCCATTGGGGCGAAGCGGAAACCGGGGGCAATTGTTGGCAGCTAGCACAACAGAGCCAAGGAGGACGGCGGCTTGACCTCACAGAGGCTTACAGAAAGGTTGAGGAGAAGGTGGAGGGGCGATAGCAAGGTGATGGCGGCGGAGGAGCTCGAGGGGATTGGGACGTGATGGCCCTCACCTAGTCCGCATATACGCGGGTAGAGAGTGGCATCGTGAAGGAGGACGCGGTTATATAACTCCAAGCCACAGACCACTGTCAGTGGGTCGAGATGGACGGGCCAACAGGCTCCTTCATGACGGCCGCAAAGTAGAGGCCGACGGCTTTGTCGAGGCTACCGTGGCAGGAGTTAAAGTGATTAGCGGCAACGTCTCGACCGTCCAAGTCGTGGGTCGCTGCACCCGGTTCCGCTTCGCTTTGCTGGGAGCTAGCCACCAGCCGATGCTGCTACTATGGAGAAGGGGGGTATTTTACTTATTGCCACTTTTAAGATGTGGCGATTAAGGATTTGTCACTTATAATCTATGACGTGTGGCCCTTGTATATTTATGACATGTGGATCTAGTGGCAAATCCTTAATTGCCACCTGTAAGAGTGACAAATAGTTAAATATCTTAGAGAAGGGGAATGTAATGGGAAAGAGAGAGATAAGGGAGAAAGAGAGAGGAGGAAGAAGGAAAGGGGAGAGAGCCAGAGAGGGAGGGGGATGTTATGTGGGTCTGCACATGTTGGCTCAACGATTGGATTAGGCT
The DNA here is from genome assembly GCA_000576495.2 of Oryza glumipatula. Lineage (NCBI taxonomy): Eukaryota > Viridiplantae > Streptophyta > Magnoliopsida > Poales > Poaceae > Oryza > Oryza glumipatula. Next base: position 31,368,396 of record CM002514.2, read on the forward strand.
AACATGCCACGTCAGCGAAAATCAACTCAAAACTACCGAGCGAGTTATTTTACACCTGTTTTAATAGTTGAGGGTTTAGGATATCTGATACTGTAACCGAGGGATACGAATTATATTGGACATATATTTGAGGGAGTCTAAGTGTACATACTCTCACGTGATTGAAACATGTGGATGTATGGGCCACTTAAATATAGGCCAGGGGCCTATGTGCTTTTACGTTGGCCGGCCCAGAAACGTGGAGCTGGGATAGTGGTCTTAATGGACCTGGCCCAGAATCTATCGGATACCACTCCACTACGGAGTCCCCTCCTCTCCTCCCCTCACCTCACGATATGATGATATCCATCCATCGCTGCGATTCGCCGCCGACTCCATCCGATCCTCCTCAACTCCGATGGCGATGGCCCTGCTGCTGCTGCTGCTGCTTCCGCTCGCCACCCACCCTCAGCCAGCGTCCACCGATCTCTTTCTTTCGTGCTGCTGCTTGCTTCACCGATGGTGATGCATGCTTGATCTGTGTTCGTCCAAATGCCTCAAAGGGCGATCCCATCTTCAACCGCGATTGCGATGGCGATTAGGCGATGGCGCTGAGCCACTTCGTGGTGAGTGAGTCTCCTCCTCCTCCTCCTCCTCCTCCTCCTCAGCGTCACCTCTTCCACCGATTCCCCTTTCTTTCTTTCATGCTGGTGCTGCTAATGCTTGCTATTCCCCTTGTGTGTTCGTCACAGTGCTTCACAAGGAAGGTGCGTCATCACTCATCAACCCTCGCACCCCTGCCTTCTTCCTACCTGTTTGATTACATTCATCGGTACTCTCTCTCTCTCTCTCTCAATTTTGTTCCATGAATGTCACATGTGAATTAGCATTCCACTCTCCCAAGTTTTTTTTTTGAAACGAAAAGCGGCAAAAGACTTGCCGAATAAATTAGAAGGAGTGCAAACCGTATTGTTCCCATTGCTTAATTTAGCATTTTGGCTGACAGTAAACCGTCTTACAGTATTGTTCTAAGAAAACACTGGATGGACACAGAAATTGACAAATGATACCCAAATGAAATATACTCATGTATAGTATAGCCCATATCTTTATATTATATTATTATTAACAAAAACTTGTCATGCCCAGCTATGGCTTGGGCGCGATCTGATACACAGAACAAAGAGAAAACATAAAAAGGAGAAATAATTAATAGCAAGCGTCAAGCCGGCCTGCTTAAAAGGTGTAAAGGCAGCTGCCGTCGTCGCTCCTCGCCGTTGGGTCGAAGTTCTTGGCAACAGGGTCGGTGCAACCTTCCGGCACAGGCAGGTTACCTGCTTGCTGTGCTCCTTGCCCTGATCCAAATTATCCAAGTACTAACTTTAATCAGCAACCTATCGATCTATATAGTACATAACATAGGAGTATAGTATTATATGTTTGAGAAAATGCAGACAAGATATACTGGAATATATAATAATATATATATATATATATATAAAAGGGAAATATCCTTTGAAAACGAGCTTAGTGTTGGAAACTAGTGAAAATTATATCTAAAATTTTTATAAATTCATAAAAAAATTACTAGAGAGAGGTGTAGATATGAAATACATTGTTACCAAATTTAAGTCCAAACTTAACTTCATTTGAGAGAAACAAAAATTCTCACAAATAAAGTTGAGTTTGAATTTGAAATTTGGTAAGAATATATTTCATTTCTGCACTTTACAAAATTTTTTTGTATGATTTTCATTGGTTTCTAACACATAGATTGTTTTCACCGGATATGTCTTCATACATGCATGTATGCTGAAGGACTGAATATACAGGAATTACAAAATGGAATAGTGAAGAGTTAAGGGGTTAAATCACCTCCTCCTCCTATGCAGGCCGCCTACGATGCATCGATGGGATGCGAATAGCTAGAGATCTTTTATTCAGCTGGATGGCGCAGAACCTATAGACAGGGGCGGAGGTAGAATTTTGTCATGCATAGGGCTCAATCATTTAGTATAACAAATTGTAACTAGAAATTTATGCTTTTCCGGCCCTTATAATTTTCTTGCCACGTGTGGAGCTCAAGCCTAATTAAGCTGCTCGACATGTGGCTCCGCCCCTGCGCTATAGATAGAATAACATGTATAACAAATCTTAATTTGTGCGTTTTAGCTGGTCATAATTAATTTAGAGGAAGCTATTTTTGTTTCTTTCATATTTTATATATATATATATATATATATATATATATATATATATATATATACACAGTGATAGAGAGAGATATATCATATATTATGATGGTGTAGAGTAGTGGGAGGGTGTTGGATCTAACCGTAGAAGGAACCAGTCTTCATGGCGTCGGAGTTAGCGTCACCAAGAGCAGCCTCGCTCAAGTACTGCTCAGCCAGCTGCACACGCTTGACGTTCTCCTGCTCCTTCACAAGCATGTATCCGTACTCCATGAGCTTTTCGATCGTCATCTTGGGCTGCTCGAACTCCGGTGGGCCCTCCCTCGAGTTCACCAGCCTCTTGCCAATGTTCTCCACACCCGTGTCCGACACCCACTTGCGCACCTCGTCGTCGTAAACACGGGCACGAAGAGCGCCGAAGAAATCTGCATGCAGCAATTCGATCATTCAGTTTCAGTTTCCTTTAATTTTAATTAATTTGGTCATTGATAGCATTTTTGGTTGCAGATGGATGTACCGATGGATTGGCCTGGGAAGCTGTCGACGATCTTGACGATGTCCTCGTCGGGGACGTTGTCGGTGCGGAAGATACCCTTGCAGACGCCGACACGGTCGTCGCGGGTGGGAGCCCAGTAGAACTTCTCCATACGCCCGTCACGGATGAGCGGCGCGTACAGCGTGGAGAAGTCGTTGCCGGTGACGATGATGGGGACACGGGGGTTGTCCTCCTTGTTGTACATCCCGGGGAGCTGCACGTTGGTTGGGTTGTCGGCGATGTTCATCAGGGTGGCGTTCACCATCTGGTTGTTCACCGTGTACTGGGTGGTGCCTCCCATGCGACCTGCACCCGCGTCCAGATCGTTGATGAAGAGGCAGCACATCTTCCCCTTCTTGATGATGTCTGCCGCCTCACGGTACCGCTGCCTGATCAGCTTCGCCGGCTCTCCGGCGTTGCCGCTCTCCAGCTCTCCGGCGCTCATCATGATGGGGCTGTAAGTACGTACGTACGTTGTAAGTCAATTAGCAGCAAGCAAGTACATACATACTACTAATTAATTCGAAAGTTCATACTAACTTGATCCCCATCTTGGCGAAGACGAGCTCACACTGGAAGGATTTTCCCTGACCCTTGCCTCCCCAGATACCCAGGATGAGTGGGACCTTGATGTTGGGGAGGGTCATGAAGTTCTTGGAGATGTGGACGACGAGCTTGTCCATGAAAGCAGGGGCGATGTAGAAGCCTCCCATGGTGTTGTCGAAGTCGTACCTGGAGGTATGTATGCATATATCCAGTCAGTCAATTCGATTCAATTCAGCATATATGAATATGATGAATAAAATCGATTGGTGTGGTGTACAAATTAGATTTAGTACGTACGTTCTGAGACCCTGGCTGAGGTACTCGTAGGAGCTGAGGACGGCCTCGTGGGTGCCATCACCCGTGGGAGCCTGGAAAAGGGAGTCGACGAAACCCTTCCCCCTGGTGATGTCCTGCTGGTCATCGGAGATGTCGTAGGCGAGACCCTTCCACCTGTCCTGGTCGGTCTGCTTGCCCTCGTCCAGCTCCTTGGCCATCACCTTGAACCTGTTGATGTTGGAGCTCTTGCCATGGTAGTTCACCGCCGATGTCACCTGCTTCTTCAGCTTCTTCCCCAGGAAGTTGGTCGGAGTGGACGCCTGCACATCCATTAATCTCGCAAGTAAGTACTATTACATATCCTCCTCATTTAATTTGCAGCAAAAACATGTACTTATCAAGCTAGCTAGCTAGCTGCGTATGTATGTGTACCGGAGCTCCAACGGTGGAGGAGAAGGCAGCAGCCATCTTAATTTGCTGAAAGTCGATGATTGTAGAGGATCACTGATGATGGCCGGCCGCTGCTGCTCAAAGTGTAGAGGCCGAGCTGCGGTAGGCCTTAAATAATACAATAGAATTGGACGTCGCCATGGAAGTTGGAGGCTGTGAGAGGCACACACTCCTCCCTGTGGATCAGCTTCCAGATCCTCCACAGGCCACACGCTGAAGATTGGGTTCTGCACACGTGGCGCAATCTCGGCCGGCCGATCCACAGCATAGCATGACTTGGACCTGGATCGGAGTCTGTGAGCGAGTTAGGAGTATATTGTATTAGTGTAGGTAGGAAGGATCTCTTGGCTTCAGTTCCTTGACCTTTCCTCACCACAGAATTCACCCATTTCTGATCAACTCTTTCTCTCTGTTTTTTCTTTTCTTTCCTTGCCTCACATTCGTCTCCCGGCCGGCAGCTAGCGACCAGTTGCTTCATCAGCTCAGCTACTACATAACCTCTTCATTTTGCATCACCACAGAAAAGCCTTTTGCTGCCTCTCGTTGCCCGGCTTCTTGGATGAGGCATGGCATGCAAATTGTATTCTAGTTGGACTACCACAAATATTTTGCTCTGCTACCTGCACATATTCTGCTTTCTCGATAACCATCAGGCTAGGACTGTCATTTGGCACCACACAAACTTCTCTTAACATACAACATAAGCATTGTACGTTTTTCCCCTTTGATGGTTTCCGTTACCACAAAAATACAAAAATTCTAATTTTGCACTGCTGTTGATATTGTTTTTTTGGTGAAGCATCAATCGGAGGCAGCTAAATCTGCAGCAGTGCCTTAAGATGAATTTATTTGTGGTTCATAGCTTTCGTTCCTCCTAAGCCTCTATATTGCTTTTCGTAACTTTTGAAAATTAATTGTTTGCTCATGTCATGTCAGTAGTAATCTTTTATGCAAGTCATGTGAAATTTCTCCTAGCTAGCTTGTCCCTACTAAGACGTTTGAGATGGAGGCAAGTGATTGGTAACGACACTTGTAAGGTCGAGTCTCCAGTACATTGGAAAATAACAGTCATCTCACTAGGCAAGTACTAGCGCACATATTGGAATTGGATAACATTCCCCAACTTGTGCATCATTACAGTGATACGCTAATTGTTATCGTGCAACATGATGAATAGCGCAGGAACTTTGATATAGCATGCATCTGTAGTAACAAATGCAACCCGCAAGTTGAGAATACATCCATATATAGGGAAGTGGATTTGGATCCCTCAAGGAAATATCCCCTCGTTGTTTGCATGTCACTCAAGTGGTTATGAAAAAATTTGAAAAAAATTAAGAAGATGTATTATCATGTGATATATCACTCTACAAACATGCAAATAAAAATTCAACTTCGACATCTCGCAACGAAAAAAACAAATTTGACTCTGAATATACATTAACTAGCTGTGGTTTAATTTGTATTTTTCATTACGATTTGTAGAAGTTGAACTTGATCTTGCATGTTTGTGGAGTGTTATATCACATGTTAATGGACCTTCTCAATTTTTTTCAAATTTTTTTATAATCATTTGAATGACATGGAAAGAACTAGGGATATCCCCATATATAGTCAGCATGTGTATATATCAATCAGCGATATGATGGCACATCCACAGTATCCAGAGATCGTACGTATCGTTGCATATGCATACAGTACTGCTAGTACACTAGTGGATAATTAATGAACTATGTGACAAACGATTGGATTATGTGCAAATACTAATAATGTATTAGTATATGACAAGTGTAATTTCACCACATATCACATACTTCGAGGTATTAAAATTTGTAGTGTAAAATTTTAGTATGTACTATACTTTAAAAATTCTCATACGATTAATTTAAATAATACTAGTTAATTTGGGTGCAGTAGTGACAAATTAAACGTTCCTCTTTGTTAAGGGTACAGGCTATATAGGGTGCGAAGTACAAGGAAGCATATCGATGGTGTTCATATATATATATATATATATATATATATATATATATATATATATATATATATATATATATATATATATATATATATATATATATATATATATATATATATATATATATATATATATATTCATTAATCAAGTGCAAAATTAAGAAGCTGGTGGTGAATAGGTGATGGATTGAGTTCAGTTGTAGACGCAGCTGCCGTCGTCGCTCCTGGCGGTAGGGTCGTAGTTGGCGGCGCGTTGGTCGGTGCATCCCGCCGGCACGGGGACGGGCGACTGCTGCGCGGCCTTGCCGTAGAACTCGCCGGAGTCGTGGTTGGCGTCTCCGAGCGCCGCCTCGCTGAGGTACTTATCGGCGAGCCGCACCCTCTTGACGTTCTCCTGCTCCCTCACCAGCATGTGCCGGCCCGTACTCCATCAGCTTGTCGATCGTCATCTTGGGCTGCTCCAACTCGATCCGGCGGAGTTCACCAGCCTCCTGCCGATGTTCTCCACCCCGATCTCCGCCACCCACCGCCGCACCTCGTCGCCGTACACCCGCGCCCGCAGCGCCCCGAAGAAGTCGATGGGAACGCGTCCACCATCTTGATGATGTCCTCGTCGGGGACCTTGTCGCTGCGGAAGATGCCCCTGCACACGCCAATGCGGTCCTCGCGGGTGGGAGCCCAGTAGAACTTGTCCATGCGCCCGTCGCGGATGAGCGGCGCGTACAGCGTGGAGAAGTCGTTGCCGGTGACGATGATGGGGACACGGGGGTTGTACATCCCTGGGAGCTGCACGTTGGTGGGGTTGTCCGCGATGTTCATCAGCGTCGCGTTCACCATCTGGTTTTTCACCGTGTACTGCGTCGTGCCGCCCCGCGTCCAGGTCGTTGATGAACAGCACGCACATCTTCCCCTTGTTGATCATGTCCGCCGCCTCGCGGTACCGCTGCCGGATCAGCTTCGCGGGCTCTCCGGCGTTGCCGCTCTCCCGCTCTCCGGCGCTCATCATGATGAGGCTGCATGCATGCAGTTGTACTACTATTACAACACACGCAGCATGCAATGCAGTTGTACTTCCTACTCTCACTTGATCCCCATCTTGGCGAAGACGAGCTCACACTGGAACGACTTGCCCTGGCCCTTGCCTCCCCAGATGCCCAGGATGTTGGGCAGCTTCATCAAGTTCTTGGAGATGTGTCCATGGTGTTGTCCAGGTTGTACCTGCAGCAATTAATTAATTAATTTATCAAAATGTGCATGCAACGCAGCATTATATTTCAAGCATTACTGAATGTGCTTAATTACGTACGTTCTGAGACCCTGGCTGAGGTACTCGTAGGAGCTGAGGACGGTGCCATCACCCATGGGAGCCTGGAACAGGGAGTCGACGAGGCCCTTCCCCCTGGTGATGTCCTGCTGGTCGTCGGAGATGTCGTACGCGAGTCCCTTCCACCGATCCTGCTCTGTCTGCTTCTCCTCGTCAACCTCCTTGCTGCTGCCGCCCGCCATCGCCATGATCTTCCTGCACCTGCACCTGGACCTGCCTCCATGGTGGCTGTACCCCGCCGTCCTCAGCCAATTCTTCACCACCAACCCGCTTCCCTGCCAAGCCACAACATGTCAGCTTCTGCATGCTTTTAAACTTTAAACAGGACCCTCCTCTGTTTCTTACTACAGATCTCTCATTGCAACGTTAACGGGTCTCCTCTAGTTTTTCCTTTCTATCTTTAAATTTCTTGTTGCTTGCTTCAAATCATGATATGCTTTTCTATCTTTCTGACAATACCTAAAACTTTATTATATGAATTTAACAAAATTGTTATTTTCTCAACAAATACAAATTTTTAAATTGTAAAGTTGGCGCGACAAAATAAATGGTAAAATTGGCGGGAGAATTATATAACTTGCTTAATTGCAAAATATTCAGACTCCTACAGAAGTATATAGCAGCAACAGGTATCTCTCATCCATTTGCCAGCCTCGTTTTCATTTGCCAGTCTCCTACGAGTACTAATTTATATCGGCCGATTTTGACAGATACTACTGTGCATACGTAGGAAATTAACCTTGTCGTGTAGGAATATTATTAGAGGCTAGCTAGCTAACAGCAGGAGACGAGCTAGCGTACGTACCGGGGCTCCGACAGTGGAGGAGAAAGCAGAAGCCATCGTCGTCGATGTCGCTGCCATCGATCAGCTGGTGGGTATGTATGTATGTATGCACAAGATAGTATTTTAATTAGCTTCTTGCAGTTGTACTAACTAGCTAGCTGCGTTACCGATCTTGCTTGCTAGCTAGGTACTAACTGAGTGAGTGATCGACGAATGAGCTAGGTGCAAGAAGAAATTAAATTGTGCAATTAAGCTGTCAAATTAAGCTAGCTCAGCTCAGCTCAGCTCGATCAGGGACACCCGGTTGATGAGAGCTGGCTTGCTGATGGAGCGAGATTTATAGCTACTGGCAATGCAAGGCGAACGATTGCAGCTTTGCTAGTGTCCAAGCGATCGAGTGTGTGCCCGACTCTTCCAGACCGTGCCTGCATATTCCCTGCATTGATTTATTACGAGTACTAGTTAAATTGATCACCAATTAGGCTGTGTTTACTTCCAACCAAAGTTTAGAATTTGGTTGGAATTGGAGACAATGTGACTGAAAAGTTGTGTGTATATGAAAGGTTTGATGTGATGGAAAGTTGAAAGTTTGGAAAAAAAACTTTGGAACTAAACACACCCTTAGATGCAAATTCTGTAAGCCCAAGTAGCTATACTATATTCACTACCGAACTTTAGAGCTATCCTGTGGGCTGTGATATTTTCTGTGCGTTTCGCAGCCAACCCACAGAACATCGCTATAGTTCTGTCGGTTGTGCTAGGACTCATAGAAAATTACCACTGACAGGTGGGCCTAAATCCATCGTATAGAAGTCCAGCAGCCCACACAAGAAAACCTAGTTTTTCATCCCTCGCGTCCCAATCCCTCAAGCCGCCGCCGCCACCCCTCTCCTCCTTCTGCAGTCCCCATCGCCACTCGCGAGTAGATCCAGCGCCGGCGCCGGTGCTTTGACGAATGGAGACCACGCCGCCGCCTTGTGCCATCGATGAGCCATCTCTTCCCCGGCGGTGCCAGCCAACCCAAGTTCAGGGTCTTCAGATCCATATGCCCCATTTTCGATGGTCACGGATCCAGCCATCCCGAGGCTGGGTGTTCTAAATCCGGTGGCTCCCGTCTCCGGCGGCGCCAGGTCTAGCCTCGAGGTGAGCGGATCTGCGGCAGTCTGTCCCCAGCAAGCCTCCTCGTCCAACAGCTGGTAGGTTTGCTCTCCGGATTATTTTGCAAGGATTTGTAGTACGTGATTACCAAGAGTAGATCTGGATATTTGTCTTGATTTGGAGTAAATGATCACCGTATAGTTGATCTGGATATTTGTCTTGATCTGGATAGTCTAGACAATTAGACTTCAAGACCGGTAATTGACTTGCAATATATTATTTTGCTTCGGGTAGCAAACCATCTGTCTACTAATATTGTTGCCAATTACTTTACCTTTAGGTGCCAATTACGAAATACAGAGATGTTCTGATGACTTTAGGTGCCCTTTTTTGAATTAGTTAATCAATTAAAAGTATAAGTAGAATGATATTTTATTCACCTTACTCTTTTTTTTCAGAGCACTGAGACAACCCTGATTCCCGGATATTAAGCAAGAAAAGTTGATTCCCATATTAGTCTACATCATGTAACTTAGTCCATAATAGAAACTTAATTTTCTTGGATTAGTCTAGTGTATAATGTCCATTTTACATCTAAATAATTTGTTTCTTGTTTCAACTTATATCAGGACCATCTAATTTTCCTCTCTCAAGCCATTTTGTGAAGACCTAATACAGTGGCACCACAACAGGTACTCCCACATTAGAGTCCCTTGCTACTCAAAAAAACTTCCCTGGTTTATATTTAAATGTCATGAGACAAAGCTTCATCAGTTACAGTAAAGTGATCTGCCTGACTGTGTTGCTAAATATAACTAACCAATGTGCATGACCTAAACTGATTCTTTGTATAGCTGATTTGCATATTCAATTTGTCCATCTTGCAGAGTCCATTCCAAAACTACAGAAGAACGCCAAATTTCAACGAAGTCTTAGGTACAGATTAAGTGCCACATCTTAGTGCATATCTTGCAAGTTATTATTTTTGTTGCACATCATTCAACACCTGTTGCCTTTTTGCTTGCAGCTGATTGAAAGGTGTTGATCAATCAGAATTTTCGTACAATGTTTGGTGGATAATTTTATCTTGAAAGATAAAATATGAATCTTTATAAGTGTATCTTTATAAATTGTAACATAGATGGAGACTTGCAGTTCCTTTACCACTGGGTGGCTATTTTCTTAGTGTTTGTAAACAGGATTGACACAAAGTTGAAACTTTGATATGTATATCTCACTGAAGTTGATGTATCTGTGCACAATTGTACTATGAATATTTGATTGCTGTAAATAATTATGTATGGATCTAATCATGAGTGCAATATCCAAATCAATTTACTTGTGTATTAATCTGAAGTGCATGTGCATAGCATTCTCTCTTCTTTTTTTTTGCCTTGGAAAGCCAATTTTCCTGACGGTGCACTCGTCAGAACTATGTTCTCTCAAACCCGGCGTCTCAGTTTTTTTCTGTGTTCCACCCACAGGAAAAGGCCGTCAGAAATTATTATTCTGTCGGGAACCGACAGAACAATTGAATTTTTCCATGGTAATTTTTCTGTCGGCAATTTCTGACGGAGCACCTACAGGAATATTTTTTCTGACGGTAAAACCAATTTTCCTGACGGTTTTGCTCCTACAGGCTAGATGCAAAGTCTGGTAGTGATTGGCTGCTAGCTTGCCAGCTAGATGCGGCCGATTGGGATGGATCGGATGGATGAACCAATTAAGCTGTCCGTACGCACGTCGTTGGTGTGGATGAGATTGGAGGTGCCTCATAAACCACACACACTAAACACGCTCAGGAAATAATCCATCCGATTAATAACTATCGTCGTTGCATATATTTTGTGGCGCGTATGTATGTGTATGTACGTGGCTACTGCTCCACCTCCGATGGATGCGATCCGACGATCCACAAAAGCCGGCCAAGGGCCCATATCCATCAATCCATGGAAGATTGCAGCTCCTTTACTTTTGTCGCGTGCCCATGCATAATTTCATTTGCAATTTTCTTACATAGTGCTAGATTATAATAATTGGCTGTAACTCTTTTGAACAAAGGCCACGATGTAATTTTATTTCATTATCTACAAAATATTTGTTGATAAATTTTCTCCTAAAAATTTAACATATGTAATTACAATATAATCATAGTGTAATTACACTATAACTTAATTGCATGCGTAATTACACTGTAACTTGCATGTAAGTACAATATAACTTGTATGTAACTTTCACATAATTTTGAACCGCTAGATTTGTTTCAAGATTTGTGTAAGTGAAGAAGATCAAAGGATAGCTTTCACATAATCTTGAATTGAAAGGTTTCTAAGAACATCAAAGAACAAAATTATAGAATCAAACATGCACATGTTAGCATCCAAGAACACAAATATGGAAGGACAACAACGAACACATCCACCGCCACTTGCCGTGGTAAAGTGCGTCGTCGATCACCTTTTCTCGCCAATGCGTCGATTTGCTGCCATTGTGGCCCCCTCCCCCTACCCCACCCTACCCTAGATGGATCTTGCCACCACTGAGACGGTGGTGGCCGGATCTAGCCGATGCCAACCTTGTGGTGGCAGGATCTGAAAGGTAGTGAGCTCCCAAGGAGGAGGCGAGGCGACTGATCGAAGCTAACCGCCAACCGCACCTTTCCCCACGCCAGTGTGGGCCTCATAGGCTCGAGCCGCAACTAGATCCGCCAAACAGAGAGAAGAAGAGTCATTGGCGGATGTGGAAGGGCACAACGGGGATTCGGTGGAGAAGCACGTTGGTGGCATTGGTGCAGATCTGGTGGAGAAAGCTCGTTGGTGGCATTGGCGGGATCTGATGGAGAGGGGATAGATGGCTGTGTTGGCCAAAAAGGGTTGATATCTTCGATTCCAATTAATCCTTGTCGTTTGAGTAGGGGAGCAGCAAAGAGGAGGCGGAAGCAGAGGCGGCTTGAGCGGCAAGTCCACAGGAAGCAGAGGTGGCAAGAGAGGGGGAGGGAGAACATGAGTTGGAGAGGAGCCAAACGAATAGTAAAAGAGAGGTTCGTAGATATTTTCGTCAATGGCATCCTCTACGCGCTCATCCAGTTGACTCGGCTTATCCATAGGTGTCGGTTTTTTTAAGAAAACCAGTACGGATGACTCAGCTTCTAGTATCGGTTTTTAGAGAATTGGTACTGATGACTCACATATAGGTGCCATGTTTTAATAAATTAACCGGTAATAATAAGGTGTTATAGGTGGCAGTTTTATTTGAGGCGCCACTTGGGAGGGAAGGGGGGTAGAAAATGTCTCATAGGTACTGGTTTTAAGTGAGCCGGTACCTATGATGCCAGTCTCTATGTGGTGTTATGTAGTACTCCCTCCGTCCCATAATAAGCGTAATTGTGGATTTTAGTGCTCAACTTTGACCATCTGTCATATTTGAAATATTTTTATGATTAGTATTTTTATTTTTATTAGATGATAAAATATGAATAGTACTTTATGTGTGACTTAACTTCTCAAATTTTTTTATAAATTTTTCAAATAAGACGGACGGTCAAACGTTAACGTTGGACACGAAAACTTATGGCTACACTTATAATGGTATGGAGGGAGGCTGTGTTTAGTTTTCTTCAAACTTCCAACTTTTCCGTCACATCAAATGTTTGGACACATGTATGGAGCCTTAAATGTGGATAAAAAACCAATTGCACAGTTTACATGTAAATTGCGAGACAAATCTTTTGAGCCTAATTACGCCATGAACAAGGTGGTGCTACAGTAAACATTTGCTAATGATGGATTAACTAGGCTTAATATATTCGTCTCGCAGTTTATAGGCGAAATATGTAATTTATTTTGTTATTAGTCTACATTTAATACTTCAAGTGCGTGTCCGTATACGTCAAAAGTTTTTATTTTTTGCTAAAACAACTAAATACGGCCGGAGTAGCAATGTGCAGGCCAATAAATTAGCAGCAGTCAGGAGTTTTGGAGCTAGCTAGCTAGCTGTAGGGCATGCATGCAGTGCCAGTTCATGGGAGATCGAATAATCCATGCATTGAGGCAGCAGGAGGCCCTAGCAGGGCGTCTTGATTTGAATTATTCCAATGGAGGACAGCACCCATCGATCCAGCAAATGCAAACCATGTGTGGATTACTAATGGGACATATATATATCATATATATATAAGTAGTACACATCTATCCTAGCTAGTACGTACTGCTGGCCGTATATTACTATGCAAATCGAGAGAAACACCATATGCAAACGCATGCATCCTCTGAACTTTTGGAATTCATCGATCATCCTCTGTAGCTAGAGCCAAATGCCCAAATTAAGAGCAATGCCAGCATGCAAGGCCAGTTTGTTGTTGTTCCTACCTTACTGTTGCCCCCTCTCCTCAGTTCTCTCTCTCTCTCTCTCTCTCTCTCTCTCTCTCTCTCTCTCTGCAGCCATGCAGGCAAGCAAAGACACACACACACACACAAGAAAATCATTTGTTGATTACATAATTTCTAACTAAAATGTGTATATTTTTCGTATGAAAATATGTACATATGTATAATCTTAATGTGGTATGGCAAGGAAAGATGATGATGGTGGCTGGAAGAACGGCTCTTATAAAGTCAGTCCTCTTTGCATAACCCATCTACCACATGACGTTCCTGAAGCTTTTGAAGGGGATCCTGAACGCTATAGACAAAACAAGACGCAAATTAATTCCTGTGGGCAGGAGGGGATGATATCTTGGGAGAAAAATGCAAAGTTAATTGGGAAAAAGTATGCAAGCCGAATGAGCTAGGAGGGCTAGGAGCCCTCAGATTGATATCTGTGGTTCGAATAAGACCTTGGGCTGGCACCCTAGTGTCAGGTGATCACTTGGACAGAGAGCTGTTCGCGGTAGCGTAGCGACCACCATAACCATAGGCGATGGGAAGACAACAGGCTTCTAGAGCACTCGCATTGATTGCGCCGGCAATCTACACAGCCTCCATAAGCAAGAATAGATCTGTTTGTGAGGCCCTCCTCTCCAACAAGTGGGTCAGAGAGACATCCAGTTGTACCATATCACGACGAGAGAGCATCTTCGCTGATACGTCGAGCTTTGGACCTTGATATGCAATGCTCTCCTGCTAGCTAGGGCAACAACGCGACAACATCGTCTGGAAACTCACCACAAATAGGGAATACAAGGCAAAATCAGCTTACCAGCTCCTATTCCTGGGGGCGGCAAGGTCAACTTTCAATGAGACAATATGGAAATGATGGGCATCGCCGAAGTGCAAGTTCTTCATATGGCTGGTCATACAAAGCAGAGTCTGGACAGCAGACAGGCTAAAAAAAGTTGGACAAATCAGCAAATATGCCCCTCTACTACACCACACAGGAAATGGCATTGCACCTCTTTGCACGTTATAGACTCTCCTGCCGAATCTGGGTAGTGATTCAGTGGTGGACAGGCTTGAATTTGAACTAACAATCTTGGGATGACTATGCCTCAGTGGAGGAGTGGTATACCACCTCCCGCATACACCTCATAACTTGGTGAAGATGCTCAAGCCTCTTCTGACCTTCATCGCTTGGGAAATTTGGTGCGAGTGCAATGTCGGTATCTTTCAACATGTCGCCACCCCACATGTCACAATCATCGCCAAAATAAAAGAGTGGCAGCTGCATAGGCAAAAGCGGGGGTTGTCTACCTTAGGGGGTTCACTGTTTCGGGAAAAGTTACCTAAGACTCTCTTTTTGTGGGTTCCTACCTATTTAAAAGCCATGTACCTATCTTTTGCCCCTGCTCTATCAGTATATACACGAGGCAAAACTTTTGCCTTCTTTTCAAAAAAAAAAATCTTAATCCAGTATAATATACTCTATATACAAGAGGAATCAGAATGTCATCTGCAATATGCAGTGCCCCAACTTTGAACGATGCATGGATGCGCGCTTTTAATTAGGATCGGAAGTGCACGCAAAAGACAAAGAACAGATGATCACTTCGTCAGTTCGTCGTCCTCACTAGCTAGCTAGCTAGCTATACGTACTGTCGATCAGCTTCTAGCTAGTCTTTGTTAAGCTATACTAATATGTAAGATTAATAAAGATGCACACAGTTGGACATAACTGATTGTCCTATAACCTTTATATATATATATATATTTAATTATTTTAAGGATCTAATTTAGAATTTCAACTTTCACGGTGTAGGAATAGGGCTGGATATGATCAATCATATTGCTTGAATCTAGGTAACTGATACTCCTAATTAATCATGTAAAATTTCTAGTCTAGCCTGAACTGATAGTAATCGACACATTGAGCTAAGGTTCAGAACTGCAGATCAGCTTTTAAGTATATATGGAGGGAACGGGAACAATATAAATAATACTAGGAAGAAATTAAAATGCATGGTAAAAAGAGATCGATCAAATTTGACCATAGAAGTTGTATACAAACACATACAATACAATACAAAATCCTAATACCGATATGATCGAATCGACTGGATACAATTCTTCAGAAGAGAATGTAATCAATACACTAATATCAAGCTTAATTCTTCTACAACACTGGCATACATATATTTATATGCACTGCACGCATTTGGAAGGAGGGAGAGAGAGAGAGAGATGTAAGCATGCTGGGCCTTGCAAACTAATTAAGAAACGAATTGATCCAAGAGAAGTCACAAGGGGAAGAAAAACTGAGAAATTAAATGAAGAAGCCAGCTAACAAGACCTATATATATATACGGAGAGACTAGAGTGATCCACACTGGGGTACTTGTCAATCAATTTCATGCAGATTAATTAAGCGTGCACAACAGCTTTAGGAGGAGTACTAGTCCCAAGCCTAAGCTCTAGATCTAGTACTGATCCTGCTTGTTGATGCTGCTGATCCCCAACCACAAGGGCAGAAGCAGAAGCAATTATAGAGCTAGGGCTTGCGGCGGCTGTTGTTGGTGTGATGATCAGTACCTGATGATGATGATCTCCTCCTTCACATGACGACGGCAGCTGATCCACCAAACCAAGCCTCCTCCTCTTGTACCTTCTCCCGGCCGGTTCGTCCTCGTCCTGATCTGCAACTACTTGTACTTGCTGTCTCGGTACCCTCTTCTTGATGGTTTCTTGATCTCTTGCTAGCAGTAGTATGTCGTTACTGCAAGTAGTATTATCGGTGGAGGTGGTGCTAGGTTTAGAGAAAGAGGTGTAGTAAGGGCCAGCTTGCTGATCTTGGGGTGCTTCAGCTTCTTCTTCTTGGTGGCTGGGGGAGGAGGAGGAGGAGTTCTGCCTCTGCCGGAGACGAGCCCGGTCGCGGCGGTGCACGTTCATGTGGCCGCCGAGCGCCTGCGCCGACCGGAACTCGCGCTGGCAGAAGCTGCACGTGTAGAAGCGCGGCGGCCACACGCAGCCGCCGAGGTTGGCGTTGGCCGCCGCATCGCGCGCGAACGCCTGCTCCTCCCACGACGCCGATTGCCTGATGATTCGTCTTCTCCCTGCCGATCCCCACATCACCCACTCCTCCTCGCCTCTTTGCTCCTCCATTACTGCTGCTCTGCTATGCTAGCTAGCTGTGGATCGATCGAGTTCATTAAAGCAGCCAAGGTACTACGTACTAGCTAATTAACCTCCTCTCTTGATGTTCTACTGCTGCAGCAGCAGCCAGCTGCTAGCCGAGTAGTAGCAGAGATTGAGTACTCCACTAGCCGGCTTACTAAGTAGCACTAGCTAGTACCGATCGACAATAATCAAGCGGCTCTAGCTCGTCTCAAAATAAATAAATCTAGTACATATCGGATGTGACGATTCTAATACTACAAATCCAAACAGGCTAAACCAACTAATTAGAGCGAGTTGCGGTGTGTAAGAAGCAATCAGTCGACCGAGCAATCAATCAAGAGGTGCATGCATCTCCGTGTGCAGCGAGAGACACACTTGACGGTCGACGATGACAGAAGACTACGCATATTTGCAGGAGGAAGAAATTAGGAGAAGACTAGTGGAACGAAGTCTCGCAAGCTAAGCTAAGCTATAGGAGAGGCCGGCCAGCCGGAGAAGAATTAAGCAAGGATTGGATCAGATCAGATCGGTGTATATATGTCTCGTGTGTGTGCGCGTACAGTGTATGATTGGATGACATGTCTTCTCCTCGATCAGGTTTTGTTCTTTAGGTATATATTGGTTACTGCACTGTGCACATGTGGCCTGCTAGCTCCTCTTTAATTTATTCATTCGTTTCCTTCTTGGGTTTATTAATTTCAGAGGAAAAAATATGTAGCTTAATTCATTATTTAATTTGCTATTATATATGTATAGAGGGAAGCAAATTAATTTCTCTCACACCAGTGGTGTAATTAAGATGTTTTTTTATTGGACAAAATGTAAAATCCAGGAGCATATATATAATTGGAGAATGCGTTGTCCGGCAAAATCATGTTTTTAAATTATATATTTGTTGGTCGATCTTAACTAACTGGTCATTGATGTGTCTCTGCAATTCATTCAAGGCAATCCTAGCTAGCTAGCTAGTCATCCTAATCTATCGAGGTGGTAGTGTGTCTCCATCGAATCTGGAATTCTAAATTGATTCTCTTGCATATGCATATATGTACATGTTTTTCATTGAAACGCCGGTAATAGTTTTTCTTCTAAAATCTTTTCAGGTAATAATTCAGTTCGAAGAAGAGTCCACTGAAAGAGAATAAACACTGATAGCTAGATGTTGTTGACAGTTCAATAGGCAAAGGCATCCGAGGTGCTCCCACCCGATTATACAGCATCATCGATGAGCTAATGAGAGGTACATGTCGCCAAAAAGAGGATTTAAATCACTTGAGAGAATGTTTTGTGTGTATCGTTTTCTCTAATATAAATGGTTATGAAAAATTTTGATAAAATTTGACAATTGTAGAGTATAGTGTGACATCTGTTTCCACCAAAGTTCAAATTCAATCTACACACAGTGTCGGTACTGTTTATACGTTAGATTTGTCTTTTTTGTGTGTGTTTCTCAATGTAAGTTGAGTTTAGAGTTAAATTTTTCAGAGTGGTATATATGTATATTGTATGAACGTTGTCATTTTTTTAAGAAAAATTAATAACTTTTTTGGATGGTATTTTTGAACAAATATTGAAGGGACATCTCTCGAGGACTTAAAAGAGTTCTCTATACAATACCAATGGATTTAGGTGCACGTCAGCTATTCGGTGAGTGAAGTTCAAAATTATTCGTGAAAATTTTTTTTTCAGTTAAATACCCAAACGACAACAGGATGTTTTGGCCTTTTCATCCATCGTTTAGATTTACTAATATCCATATGAATTTAGACAAATATAAAACACATACATGGGTCCATACATGAAACTATTTAAAACTTAAAACATTTTATAATATGAATCAGAGAAAGTTAGTACTTAATAAACCCTAAGTTCATGTAATACATATAAATGTTTTTGTATGAATGTTTCTATGAGTCTTGTTGGAGTTTAATTACTCGAGGGGTAAATCTGCCTTTAATTAATTTGAGTGATGGTTCAAGTTACTCCCTCCGTTGCAGACATGATTTTCCATGCACGACTTTTTGACTATCCGTCTTATTTGAAAATTTTTTTAAAAAATTTAAAAACATAAGTCATATATAAAGTACTATTCATATTTTATCATCTCATAGCAATAAAAATACTAATTATAAAAAAAATTAAATAAGACGAACGATCAAAATTGGGTACGGAAACTTATAGTTGCACTTAAAATGGGATGGAGGGAGTAGCTAGCTAGCTGCGTGGATTAATTTAGCTAATTATTTTTCATGTTGCAGTTGACCTCTCAATCTACACTACTACTCCTATCTATCAATCTGAACATTTACACATTTAATCCGTCTAGATATCTAGCAAGTCATGCCCCAGATGCTAGCTAGCAGGTAGCAGCACTATATATTGTTGGCTGCAGGAAGGGACGCCAAATCGATTACACATCGCGACATGAGTTCTTCATTTGAACAAGGCACCTAAATAGTTAAATTAAAGCAAGAAGTGGCGTTCTTGAGATGGACAAGATCAGAACCACACGGAATCAGAATTGTAGATCGATTTGGTAGTGTGTTAATTAGCATGACATCTAGCTAGCAGCTGGTATGTTTTCTTCTCACTGTTCTACACTCTGGCCTCCACCTGATTATAGTTAACTCCACTATTTAGTCGACTACTAGCGAGTAGTCGCTAGAGCCATAAAAAGTTGATGCTTGTGAGATGCGTTTGTCTTGTTGCTTGCTTAGCCTGATTCATTTTGTCTTGTTTTCTCACCGCTTTTCCACATCCGCGTTCCGATATCTTATTTCTTTAATTTACTGAGCATAGCTAGATAATCTCTAGTGATCGGTTGATTCACATTGTTGGATTTCTTCGGTTGTACTTAATGGCAGTGCACATTATTTGCTTTCATTGTCACAGATAATATAAGTTGGTATTTCATAAATTGGCATAGTCTGTCATCGATCTGATCTGACTGTATAATAGCGACTCATCACAGTATTGCACTGTAAATCTGTTTTGCTCCATGCTTGCAGGCAGCATGGCAGCACTGATCAAGAAAACGAAAAGGACAGGTTAAATTCACAAAAACAAAAGGTTAATTTGTCCAGGGAGGGCCAAAGGCTAGCTGCAACTGTAGATACACATGCATGCATTTCGAATATATAGATAGATGAGATGAAAGGGTTGGCTGGCAGTGGCAGCGCAACTGTTAACTGGCCCTCCTGATAGATACTACAGTATATGATCAATGATCTGTGAGATAGTAGTAGGATCTTTAATTTTCTCTGTGCAATGTGCACAGCACAGGGAAGGAGGGGTCACTGTTGGTTGGGTATTAGTGCTGGCTGGGCAGGCACAGGCAGGCAGGCAAAGATTCTTGTGCTCTTTTGTCTCATGTTCTCAGTACTCTGACTGAAAGCTGCTGCACACTAAAATTAAGATTGTTCTCATGTGCTTTGCTCTGGATCAAAGCAGCTGCCTGCCTCCACATACAGCATCTCACGCATCGGGCAGACGGGTGGACATTTCATCTTGCACCACCACTGCACTACTCCACTACTAGTATGCAGGGTTCTCAAACCGTTTTGGGTGAGATTACCTTCATCCCACGGTTTCAACTGTTAACGTAGTAACCGTACGGTTACCATGACAACCTTGCGATTAACACGAAAAAAACGGAGAAGGTTACTATACGTGATAACCGTGATAGCCGCATATATTTTGTATACCCTGCTAGTAAGTAGAAGTAACTACTTAATAAAGCAACCTAAAACTAAAGGGGACATTTCATAGTACAATGAATCTGGACAGATTTATTGTGCTTTAAAAATACTCCATCTGGTACTAAATTACTATATTATACGACGAAAGAAGTATATTTTAATATGGAGGGAGGCCGTCCTCCACGGTACGCAAGCTGGGTTCAGGCTAGCCCGTTTGCACCCCTACTTATTCCTAGTGGTGGCAAGGCTCAGAGTGAGCGTGAAGGGTGGCGGCGGCCGGGCTTGGCTCAGAGCAATTGAGGGTGTGTTTGGTTGGGCTTTTCAATCAGCTTTTACTTTTGCAAAAGCTAACCAAAGGGCCCAAATGCTACAGCTACTTTTGCCCAAAGCCAGTTTTTGGTCTACTACAAATCAAAAGCACCTCTACCCCCCCCCCCCCCACGCTTTCACCTGCTTTTGGGAAAAAAATTACCCAGCTCTGCCATTACCAAAAAACGGTTCGTTCTTTTTCTCCAATCGCGTCGCTCCTCATCCTCCTCACTTCGCCGTCACCAAACAGACCACGCCACCGCCGGCGCTCCTCCTCCCCGTTGCCGTCGCCGCCGCCCCTCCTCGCCCCCGCCGCCTCTCCTCCTCGCCCCGTCGCCGCCTCTCCTCCTTGCCCCGTCGCCGCCATCGCCGCTTCTCCAGCCAAGCTACCTGCGCGTGCAAAGTCGTCGTCGTTCGGTCGTCGTTGGCGGGCATGGGAGGTGCTCGTGGCGGATCTCCCTTGCGGGCAGAGGCCGTGGTCATCGGCAGCAGCAGCCCGGCCTTCCACTAGGTGGACCCGCCGATGCTCCGCCTCCGCTTGGGCGCCACGAGCTCCGCTCCCAGCTCCAAATCCCTCGCGGAGAGCCCCAATGCCACCCTCCTGGACGACTGCTTCCGCCGCAGCGCGAGGCTACGGCGCGGCGGCGTGATCTGCTTGGCGTGCGCGTCCGGGTCGACGAACTTCCGCATGAGCTTGTCTGACGACGCCTTCGCCACGTGCTGCACGGACACCGTCCCCTGCCGCCGCCGCTTCTCCAGCCGAGCTGCCCACACGTGCGAAGTCGTCGTTGTTCGGTCGTCATCGGCGGGCATGGGAGGTGGCCATGGTGGAGCTACAGCAATGGCGAGCACGCGTGTGCGGTGGCCTCAGCCTTGCCGCCCGCGACTGCCTCCGCCGCCGCCGCCGCCCGCGTCTGCCTCTACCTCCTCGCCGAGCCGCCGCCGCCGCTCCTCCTCCAACCGAGCTAGCCGGTCGCGCGTGCGAAGTCGTCGCCGTCAGCCACCAGCATGCTCGTCAGGGGGAGGATGGAGAAGAAGATGGAGAAGATGCTATGTACATGACATGTGGAGACTACTCGTCAGGAGAAGCTTTTCAAAAACCACATGTGTAACCAAACGAGGTTTTGTCTTTCTCACAACTACTTTTTCAAAGCTAATTTTCAAAAAAATCCTCACAGCTACTTTTTCAAAGCTACTTTTCAAAAAAATCAGTCAACAGCTGCTTTTTTAAAAGCCACAGCCCAACCAAACACACCCAGGCCGAGGCAGGAGTTGTTCGGTTCGGATAGAGGCATGGCATGGCCGTAAGCCGGTCACAGCGCCCAATTCCTTGGTCTGATCGACGCGCCAGTGTAATGCTAACACTGTGTCCAATTGACACGTAAACTTGACTGCTATTAATTAACCCTTCATCAGGCTACGCAGTATACATAAAGCCAGCAGTTATAAAATATAAACAAACAAACAAACAAACTTCGACTTCGAGATCGATAAGAACGAGAAAAAGATGATAAAACCAACAAAAGCACTAAAGTAACACGCAGCACTTTAACCAGTAAACCTCATCTCAACGTTAACTCACTAATCTGACAACTTTCTGATTCGAATAGTTCACTTCTGTCATGGCATGTACCCCCGTCCAAGCAAACCACAAAATAGCACGCATCAAATTAAGCTTATGACAAATTACATCATGGTGGCCTCCAGAAACACAAAGGTCTCATGATGATAGTATAGTGAATTTGGGGAAAGAAAATCTAAACTGTAGGATCATCTCAGGAGATAGATACCTGTGGCTAGGACACCTATTTCCTCCCATGAACACAATGCTATCACCACTGCGAGATGTCAAACCCTTGTTTCGATGATTTGGACAAAGAGAAAGAGAGTAGCCCCCACAATTTACAAATGCTTCCCGTCTTTCTCCTCGATAGCCTTGGCATTGCGGTAATCCTTGTCCGTGCCAAACAGCCTATCACAAACAGGAAGGCTCCTCATGTAAAGAGTCAGGTAAACATGCATGATTACACATAGCAAAGTCAATGATTTCTCACCAGTCCATGTAAACAAAAGTAGAGGCGTAGTTTCCTGATTTGGTGTAGAGCACACGGTGATGATAGTCATGAAAGTCGGAGCTGGTCATAGGAAAAGACGGCATTCAGGACACCAATAGAGTCCCCATACCATTTTATATCACACTTACAATATCTAGATTACTTACCCTCCATACAGTGGCAAGAAATTTGATGGGCTCCATGGGAAATGGTATCCACTGTGAGCTTCAACTGTCTCCAATACCCTCAACACCATCCACAGCCATAGAGTGAACAAGTGCGGACCAGTGAGGGCCGGACCAACAATTGTGGCGAACCCAAGGAACAAAATTTCAGCAGGGTGGGCATATTCTGAAGTCAAGCCAAAGGGTGTAGCATATCTGCCCAGGAAATTGTTATTTAAAAGAACTGGAACAATAACAAAATGTAAAAGTATGAGGCCAAGATGTAGCATTACGTACTCATGGTGAACGCTGTGAACATGCTTGTATAGCCATTTGGTGTGCAGTGCCCTATGTCCCCAATAAAATATAAAATCCTCGAGTACAAAGTAAAAAAGAACTTGAGAAACAATAACCGTCCTGCATCAACATAGGTGGAATGTTAAACATTGCAATAAATGAAGTGCTACCCTGGTTTAAAGATTGAAACTTGAATACCAGTGTGGCAGAGGAAGAGAGCTCCTCAGGCCCATGAATTTGAAGGCAGGGTAGGATAAAACCATTACAGGCAAGTTCACACAGACATGGTACAGAATGAGACGCAGCACACATCTATTCTGGTAAGAAGGGGTATTGCTCTTCTTCTGCAAAGATCCACACAATTTTTTTTATGAGACCAGATATGGCAGCAAGCAAGTATAAATCTCTGCTGAGTTTCACAGTGTTCAACAGTTTAACTGTTGTCACAGAAGGCCCCCAAAAAGAAAAGGCACAGAGGGGAGCAATGAGTGAAATAGAAAGTAGGGACAGAACAAGAGCATACTCTCTTTTTTTTTAATTAAAAAAAGGCAATGCATGTTAGTTTCATCAGGAGAACCATAAATGGACAGGAGAGACTTCTCATATTGTTCTTAATTTGATTTTGGGATCAACAAAGTGGCATGGCACCAACAGCTCAAATCGTACTGATATGACTTGTAAGTCGAGCACCGTAAACTGGGAACAAGAGCAATCACAAGCATGCTTTACTTTAAAACTGATTTGTGGTGAAACAAAGTACAACCTAGAAGCATTTAGCGACAGCGAACAGATCTGCCTTGAAACATGCACACGGAGGTTGAGTATTTCTTGATGACTTGGTGGTATCCGGAAGCAACTTGTTTTCACAATTTTTGACTTCTTGTTCAGAGAAAATATAAAACTAAGGTGCAGAGTATACAAGTCAACAGCATATATCTTCGAGCAAGGATATTTATCGACAATGTTCTCGGTAATTACTTTCCCTATGAATGAGAATTTTCAAGATTTGTAGTAGCCTAGTAGGTAGGGCATTTATATGGTACTTAAAAGTGCAAGAAGAGTTTCCTATAAATGATGGGTGATAGTTCAAGTAATAATATGGTACCTAGCCTACACAACATAGATCTTTTTTTGGGGGAATACGCATAAGGAACACAACAAAGATCTAGTTTTGCCAGATAGATTCAATACTGCATTTCAAATATTTCACTATGTTCGTTTATTAAAAAAACTATTTCAGAAAAGTAGTATTCCACTCTGATCAGTGCAAACAAAGTCATCTGTTTATCCTGACAAAGCTGTAGAGCTTAATCCTCAAAACATTTATTGCCGAAGCATTTCACATACAAGGTTTTTGGTAGTTTGGAACTAGAGTGAAATTAAGCAACAGTTAAAACCATCCCATCCCATGGTCACTGAAGCGTTCAAGGGGCCTTTTGACTTTTTTTTTGGAGATGCTAAGACACACACACACACACACACACACACACACACACACACACACACACACAAAGGTGATACTTAATTTCGTTTTCTGCGCACAGTGAGTTTGACTTGTTGCGAGGCATATTGATCAGCGTGGCGTTGGCATAGCAGAAACCAGAAGGCTCCCTGAAGTGGAATTAAGACACTCATACAACTGGAAAAGAAATCATAAATTATTTTTGGTTCCGTGATCCACCTTTCCATGTTGGTTGGGGTGATTTTGTAAAAAAAAAAAAAGAGACAATTCCAGTGGGTTTGATCTGGTTGGTAGGTCCTCCATAATAATAATAATAATTGTGCAAAAAGAAAAAAAAACCGTAGGTACTGGAGATGCTATGTTGGGGTGGGGTGTAGTAGGAGACGAGATAGGAAAGAATGGATGGGAGAAAGAGGGGAAGGGGACCTGGATCTTGTACTTGGCGAAGAGGCCGAAGCGCTCGAAGAGGAGGGAGGGGAGGCCGGAGAGGAAGAAGACGGTCTCGTGGAGGAGGAAGGTGACGACGGTGGCGAGCTGGAACTCGGTGAAGCTGCCGGTGAGGCCCTGCGCGCATTGTTGACAGGATGAGATGAGAGATCTATCTATCCATGTATCATATCGTATATAATCTAATCTATGATGAGAAGAGCAAATCGAAAAGTAGAAGAAAGGGTTGGGTTGGGTTGGGGGGTAGCGTACCTCCCAGGCGGAGTCGAGGGCGGACGCCGCCATTGGGCTCGCCGGCGAGGGGAGCAGAGGGGCGGGGGAGGGAGGGAGGAGAGAGAAGGGAATGAATGTGAGTGGTGGAGTCAGGAACGGAGGAGGAGAGAATGAATGAATGATCCGTGCGGTGCGTCGTGTCCTCCTCGCCCTCGCTGCTCTCCTCTCCTCTCCTCTCCTCTCCTCTCGTGCTTTGCTTTGCTTGTCTTGTCTTGTCTTGCGTGGCTGCACGTCCACCTGGCCTCAACTTGAGCTGTTTGTTTGTGCATCAATCACACTTGCCCCTCTCCCTCCCTCCGTCCACATCTGCCTTCCTTGTTTATCTTTCTCACACTCTGCTAGTGCTCTGCTCTCCACGTAGTAGTAGCACTAGTACAATATACAATCAAATGAACACAAGACAATACTCCCCCCTGCCAGCCAGTGCCCCCGTGTCTGTATATTTTCTTTTTAAAAGTCTATCAAGTGTACTCTATGTGCGATCTGAACACTGATGCTCGCACATGGCCCATAGGTGATATATACTGTAGGTCCATCCAAATCTCGATCCATGTTTTACCCATTATTATTATTATTATTATTATATAGTATATTATAGTTGCTGCTACGCTATACTCTCTTTCTCATATCAACTAATCGCTTTATTATCAGCTTTGCTTGCTAGGAATATAAATAAAAATCTGCCCCTCACATTTCAACAGTCTGTATTAGTCCCCACGCTCTCTCCGTATTACTCTAATCTCCTCTGCCACTGCACGCTGCCGCCTCCACCATCTCGCCCAACCATAGAAAAAAAAAAAACATACCAAGCCGGCCCCCAACTTGAATGTCCATTCCTGTAATGTAACAAACCCATTTGTGCACACAAAAGGCCTTTGCCATCCAAAGTCTCAGGGATACCTCCATAAGCACCCACATAATCATATTACAACACAACACAACAGTTACAATCCTCTAATGTTTACATCACTCAAATGGGGATGCAAACCAAGGGATTGCTTCCTTATCAACAACAAAAAAAACCTGCTAAAACACTTCCACCTCATCTCATCAGGTGTCCAGATAGTTTGCAGCCATCATCAGCTCCAGAGTTATCTCCGGTTCAATTTGAAACTCAGATGTCTCCTTCCCACTATCAACCAACCAAACAAAACAACAACCGAGTCACTTCAGTTGACGTTTGTGGATTATACAACTTATTAATACGAACAAAAGGGTATAAACATATAACATAATGATAAAAAGGAAACATGAGCGCCTTAAATTTGAATGAAGTAAAATATTAAAACAACATTTGTTACCCTGAGTAAAATATACAAGACACATCTAGACTATCGATAGAGAAATATGACAGAATCAGAGTAATAAACGACTGGTTAGGTTCTCTGTTCTACCCTACAAAAAAAATGTAAGACTCATTTTGGTAGCATACCAAACACTCAGATCGAAACCTACAAGACACCTCCATCTCCACCAAAATTTGGCAATGCCAAAACATAAATCTAAAATCTGGACTGGAGAGTATAAGCTAGAAAACACTCAAGATCGCATTCTACTTGATATGCATATGTGCTATTTGAGTTATTTCAGAAGCATATATGAGTTAAGGAAACTGCCCCAAGTTTTAATAGTTTTGGATCACAAAGGCCTCCACAAAATACATGAACCACAAAGTCGATCACAAAACCAGTTGACTAATTGGGTAGTGCAGGGATTGAGAGATACACCAAAGCTAAATCCCTACCATGAAACCATAAAACTACCTAAAGAAGACAACAACCTTTTGGTGCACCATTATTTGAAAGGTGTATAATGCCTTCCACAATTTTAAAATGTTTGATAACCTTATACACTGTACACAGGCTAAAAATAATGTACTGTATGTAAGTTATTTATTGTATTCTGAAGTAACATTTGCATGTTTCATAAATTCCAAACAACCAAACTTGAGAGTGCAATATGCTTATATATCTTATAGTAGTTGAAGGTTCCTGGTCCAAAATATCACAGGCAACTATCTCTACCAAGGCTTAGTTCTAGATTTTGAAATGAGATGTATCATTATAAATTTTGAAGGGACTAAAGTATTGATGCAGCTGCTGATGCTAAAGGTTTATGCTTCCCTTTTCAAAGCAGGATATCTTAATGCATAGTCCGATGGGTCTTAGAGGAAGGCAGGATTAGAGCAGTTGAAAAACAAGATAACTGGATGGATTTTTTTTGAAGGTGCTCCCAAGTTATTTTACAACATTTATCCTACATAATCCAATGGCTAATATGACTATTAGCCGCATAGGAGGTTGTCATCACTTAGCACTGAGGGGCAATAAAAACTTTTGACAGCATACCTACAAGGAAGTAATTAGATGCTAAATTAGCATCCCATTATAGAATTCCGGGGGATCATACTTTTCAAAAGGATATAATTTGATCATTTACTTTTATTCCCTTATATCAAGTATAAACATTAGTTAAGGGAAAGAATAGCATGAAATTTATCAACATTTGAACCTATAGATGTTGAAAAAAAATTAGTATCATAAATTAAATGTAGTGGAACATAGATTAGGTGAAATTCAAACAATATCAAATATATTGAATCAATAAACTTATACTTGAAACTGGAGAAATAAAAGTGGATGAAATGCAGACTTAATCTTTCAACATCCTCGAAATTCAGTCCAATAAATCTCGTGTATACAGTAAATCAAATTCAATAGGTGAATGTGTATAATTGTTCGCTGCATGAATGGTAACCAATCCGATCATTTATTGTGTTGACTTGTCTGCCTCTAACCATGGATATTAATGAGTATCAAGCATAAACAAGGTTTTGTTGGCATAGTACTGCCCATAGACATTGGAAGGGTAGGATTAATCCAAACTAGATCCAACTGCATAAGAGTTAGGACTAGTATGGGATTAGGGGTGGTGTGAGGACTGAATGAGGATGTCATGTGGAAAAGGTGGAGAGATTTACCTGGAGTAGTGGAGCGACCAGTAGAAGTACTGGCAGATCTTCTCGAGGATGGGGGTGCTGATCTCGGGGAACCTAACCTCGCCCTCGCGCGTCTCGGAGAAGCCGCCTGTGTTGGATTTGGATTTGGTGGATAATTCAAGGCAATCTAGGGTTTGAGAAAGCAAAGCGAATCGGATCGATAGATGGGGAAGGAGACGAACCGGGGGAGGTGAGCATGTTGCGGAGCGTGTTGGAGACCATGGCGGCCTTCTTGTCGACGACGAACTCGAAGCCCTCGGCGCTGATGAGCTTGACGAAGCCGGACGGTGCGTCGTCGTCGTCGTCGCCGTCGTCCTTGTGCAGGTGGGGTGGGGTTTGGTGCCCCGGCGCCTCTCCCTTCCGCAGCATCCTAGCTTGCCCCCTTCTTCCTCCGATTCTTCTTCTTCTTCTTCTTGTCCCAGGCGAGACGCAGCCACGCAGGAGGAGGAGGAGGAGGAGGAGGAGATGACGGCCAGGCCTGGTCAGGCCTTGTGTGTTGGGCCTCATCCAGGCATATGGGCCCGTCTCCATGTATAGGCCCAACGGCCCAAGCGTAGCGGAGGCTCGGCACCAAAACTAAGGGGGGGAAATAGTAAATTTGACAAAAGAAATACTTTTATCAAATTATTATTGGAAAATTATAGATTCAAGATTTAACACTAAGTTTATTAAGAAAAGAGGTTTAAAACTTAAGTATCACAAAATTATAGATTTAATAATAAAGTTATCACTGATTACATATTATGGGGTTATAATTATTTAGGCTTTGTGATTAAATTGGTATTAAACATGTAATTTTGTGATAAATTTATGGCTAATATATTTGTAGTTTTACAATAATCTGTCTTAAATTTTATTAAAATATAGCGAAATTTACTCTAATAAAAGATGCGAGCACCCATCATTTGGTTCTAGTTAGGCATACCCATTTGGTACTACTTACTAGTTGCTACTAGTTAGGCATTTGGTATTAATAGTAGTTAGGTATCGCATCGTATTCCTAATTGATATTCCTATTGTACATCAAGACTAGAGCATCGTATCCCTTACGAAATGAAAATCAGGCTAACATGTTATATATACACTAGTAGAGGGAAGGTATATGAGTCGAATCCGAGTCATTTGCATTACCACTAGTCTAGTGATGTGCATCCGAGTCATGGAACAAAGCAAAAAAAGATGTCCAAACTAGCAGAAGAAGATAATTAACCTGCTCATTTTTGTATGTGCAGAAAAATCAAAACACCGACCGAAAGCAAAAAAAACAATAAATAAAGGTGTAGGGAGTTGTTGAGTTGGGTCCGCGAATCGTGGTTTCCCACTAGCAAGCGCAAGCGCAGGCGCAAACGCAAACGCCGCCGCCGGTATGCCGGAGCACGGGTCGAAGCCCGACATCTCCTTCGCCGGCCGCTTCACCGCAAGCGCCATCGCTGCATGCTTCGCTGAGGTATCCAATCAATCCCCTTCGATTTCTCCGATTTCTCCTCTCCTCCTCCTAGAGAGAGCATTATTATAGGTAGATCGAGAAGGAACCAGCTGACGGATCGATGATTTGGTTCCGATCCGCAGGTGTGCACGATCCCCCTGGATACGGCCAAGGTGAGGCTTCAGCTGCAGAAGAACGTGGCCGCCGATGCCGCCCCCAAGTACCGCGGCCTCCTCGGCACCGCCGCCACCATCGCGCGCGAGGAAGGCGCCGCCGCTCTCTGGAAGGGCATCGTCCCGGGACTCCACCGCCAGTGCATCTACGGCGGCCTCCGCATCGGCCTCTACGAGCCCGTCCGTACCGTACTCCCCCCTCTTTCCCCTCATTTCCTTTTCATCCTGTCGCTATTATTCAACCCCACGCTTCGCAATCGCAACGCAGGTGAAATCCTTCTACGTTGGCAAAGACCATGTCGGGGATGTGCCTCTCACCAAGAAGATCGCTGCCGGCTTCACCACTGGTACTCTACCAACTCTGCTTTGCTTCCCATTCCCAACTAGTACTCACTCCGTTATATGCTGCTTCTTCTCATCTCAGGTGCCATTGCGATCAGTATCGCCAACCCCACTGACCTTGTCAAGGTTAGGCTTCAGGCGGAGGGCAAGCTGGCGCCCGGCGCCCCGCGCCGATATGCTGGGGCCATGGATGCCTATGCAAAGATTGTTAGGCAGGTTGACCTTCTGCTTCTTTCTTCGCATGCGCTTGCCTGTTCCATACCAACACATCATTGCTTGCTTCACATCTTTATTATATTATCCTCAGGAAGGATTTGCTGCTTTGTGGACTGGCATTGGACCCAATGTTGCGCGCAATGCCATCATCAATGCTGCCGAGTTGGCCAGCTATGATCAAGTCAAGCAGGTTCCGTCCTTGTTTCTCGCAGTGACTGTACCATCAATTTCACAGTTCGCACGCGTCACAGGAAAGATGACACTGTTATCCTCGCCTTGCAGACTATTTTGAAGCTTCCTGGGTTCAAAGATGATGTGGTCACTCACCTCTTATCTGGTCTGGGCGCGGGCTTCTTCGCTGTCTGTGTTGGTTCTCCAGTGGATGTGGTGAGATGACCTTCATGCTCAGTAACCATTTTCTTGTGTACGCCTCGTCGCCTCCCTACTGCAGTTTGTGAATTTTTAGCAATTTTCTATTACACAACTAACTGTAAACATACTTTTCCTTTAATAGTTTCTTATGTATATCTGCTCCTGATGAAACATTGGTGATATTAGTCTTCTTTGGTACCCTGTCAATGCCCCTATCATCAGGAATATCGCTAACAAAGTTTCTATTGTAAATCGTGGAATATAACAGTGTGGCACACTATTCCAAGTCCCAACTAGGAAAATTTAGTATAGTGTACACCTCACATATTTAGGATGTGTAATCCACAGTATTGCCTCATTAGCTATTTTCATAGTCCGGGCTTTGGGAATTGCATGCTTCCGCGATTTATGCCTTTCATTGTTAACACATAGCGTGTCTGAGCTCCTCACATGCCTGTTCCCTTGTTTGTTGACATATATGACTCTTGTTACACATGTATGGAGATTCTGTTGCATTCTTTGTACGGCAATGGAGATTCCTAATTTCTTGTGGTTATTATCAAGGATGTATTGTATACTACTGTATATTTCTTGGTAACTGAATATTACTATATTAGTACCTGGACTGATAAGAAACACATTCTCACAGGTCAAGTCAAGAATGATGGGTGACTCGGCCTACACAAGTACTATTGATTGTTTCGTGAAGACGCTGAAGAATGATGTATGCTCTACTCCCTTACCCTGTTTGAGTTACTAGTAAATAGATCTTGTGTTATCATTCTTACATATTTGTAGATGTTTACCAGGTCTCATACAATAGAATATGCTACCCTGATTTCATATTGGCTGAAAGCATAGAATAGAATGCAATGAACATACCCTGATTTCATATTGGCTGAGCGCATAGAATAGAATGCAATGAACACGAACACTTAGATGATTCGCTGGTTACAGATCCAGCTTGTTTGTTGGAATCTGACTTCTTTATGGTTATCACTATGACAGTGACAGCTACCTAGTGGTTTTAGCTAGTTTTTCTACCAGGACGTTCTTAGGCCGAATTTCTATAAGGCAGGTCAGCACAAGTTATCTCGTTCAATCATGTTAAAGTGCATCTTGGTAGCGACATGGAGTTCTTGTGTAAGTGCCCATCTTCATGGGCAGCCAACCAGCGGCAGGAATTGCTGGAATCGTCTTTTATTTCCTTCCTAGCACCTTTACCATTGATCTTGACAATTTTGCATGTGAGGCTTAATCTAGAGATGCACCCTGTTCCGTTGCAAACCTTCTCTGCCATATTACAGATAGCACAAGTATTTTGTTGTTGGGATACAGTAAATATGGATTTATGGGGGGATCAGAGGAGAGAATGGGGGAAGATACAGGAAGAAGGGGTACAGGGGGGGAGGAGTAGAAGAGCAAGGAGAGTGATTGTCCAGGAAATATTTCTCCGTTACTGTTATGTTACTGGCTGAGCAAGGAGAATGATCGTCTTATGTACCCTGTCACAATTCAGCTCGAGTAAATGACATCTTTGTGCACAGTATAGCTTTCAGTGTTGCAAAGTGCAAACACACATTTTGAACTGTGCTGTGCAAATCTTATAATTGTAATGACTTAGCAGCTGGAAAACGCAGTTTACGTTTCAGCCAACTGTTGTATGCATTTTGAGCATGTAGCTAATAGAGGGTTTTTGTCTGCAGGGACCTCTGGCATTTTACAAAGGCTTCCTCCCAAACTTTGCTAGACTGGGATCATGGAATGTGATAATGTTCTTGACACTGGAGCAGGTAAAGCTGATATCTGAATCTATATTGTTGGATAAAAGTGCAGGGATGTACGCATTATTAATATCATTGTTTTCCCCCTTGTTTTTACTTGAACAGGTCCAGAAGCTGTTTGTGAGGAAACCTGGTAGTTGAAGATTATAACACATGGTTTTTGCCATCGTGGAAAAAGAGGATGCGTACATTTTTTTTTTCTTAATCTTCTCTTACACAAGAAGCAACGGTTAACATCCTCCCTGAGAATTGGGGAACAAGGAAGAAACTTGAATGCTCAATTGTGAGAACGCTGTTGAGTAATAAATCTTAGCGGGCCTTTGCATGACCCCTGACAGAATTGGTGTAGTGCCTTTTTTTTTGTGGAGAACCTCTCAATTTGTGGAAAATGATGAAAGATGAGCTGCAGAATTGAGCTCGGTTGAGACTTTTTTTTTCTTTTCCGATTGGAATATGGCCTGGTTGGTTCTCTGTTGTCTACATCGTAAAATGTTGGTTTACTGGCATTCACTGCTTATTTTGCTTTGCGGTGAATGAACACCGTTCACTTGCACTGAACTGAGGTCTGAGGGATCAAGCAAATTTTCCGGAAAACCATAAAATAATTTGAAAAGCGTGAGCAATAGCTTTTATACTGTGAAATATAGAGAGTATTTATATTTCCTGGAAGCCATGAATTATGTTTCTTCTGTTGCCTCTTCAGTCTTCACTGCACAAATCATGAAAAATGGCACTAAACCATGAGCTTCATTGCATAGTTGTATATCAGTATATGAAAGAAAAGGAGCCTTACAAACTGATGAAGGGAAAAGCGTTTTTCTTTTCAATCCAACACATGGCTGATTTGAAGCATATGAGATTATGAGACAGGCTTGAGTCTGGGACTGAATGGATGAAAGAAGAAACATGCATATGTCGTGGTTGGAGGAGATTAATAAACAAAAGGGTGTACTAGTGTAAATTAAGTAAGGTATAATGCACCCGTACGTGGTGGAGGCAATCACCAGTTGAGTTGTAAAACTGCAACGAGTATATATAAGCTGCTATGCTATGCACACTAATAATTTTTGATTGATGAGATTTAGGGCGGCTAAGGGTAATAATAATAAAATTGAGTTCAGTAGTAGTAGAGTCCAAGTGAGGTCCTGGGCAAGGTGGAGGAACGAGGAGGCCTGCTTCCAGCTCCAGCTCCAGAATTGTTGGCAATGGAGTTGGAGTAATCATCCTTGTGAAACTGATACCTGCAGGAGGAAGACGAAGAGTACCTGGCGCTGAAATTCCTCTCAAGCAAAACTTCATCTGCCCTCCTCATCCCCAACCTGCCGCCATTGAATGAGCTTCCAATTCCACTGAATGAGCTTCTTGCGCTGACGCTGCTGTTGCACCGGAGCATCTGGCCGTCGTAACCCCTTGCCCGGAGCTCCGGTGGCGCCGCCCGTGCCTCGCCGGCGAACGCACTGGCAGTGGCACCCACACTGTTGGTGGTGCTGCTCTTCTTGTGCAGGAGGCCCCAGATGCTCCACCCCTTGATCCCCTTGTTCTTAGGCTTGCTCTTTGCCTCTTGTCGTTCCCGGGCCAATAATGGCGGCGGCTCGAAGCTTGGCTGGTGATAGTGGAACGTGTGGGGCTGGTGGTACAGCTCTGTGGCCGGTGAAACCCTGGCATTGGCAGCCGCGGCCACCATCCTGGGGATTTGGTCGCCGGCGTCGGAGGAGGACTTGCGGTCGACGCTCCGGCGCCTCCTGCTGGAGCTGGAGGAGTCGAGGTAGTAGTCCCTTGTCTGGGCGGAGCCGCCGGGCACGTAAGCTCGCTCCTCCTCCTCCACGGGGATCTGGTCGTCGGAGCGTGGAATGAAGAGCGTGGGATGGTAGGACGCGCGGGGCTCGTCCAGCATGGTGCGGGTGGAGAAAGCGTCGCAGGAGCGGCGGGCCAGCAGCGCGGGGTCGGTGGCGGTGGCGGGGGGCGGGCGGTGGTGCTTGAGCTTGGACTTGCGACGCCATTCCTGCCAGCGCTTGCCCAGGGAGCCCAAGGCGGGCTTGGTGTTGGTTGGAGCATCAGCAGCATCGGGGAGGACTAGAGCATCCTGCTGCGGGTGCGGCTCCAAGTAGGATGAGGAGCGGGCGTAGTAGGAGAAGGACTTGCAGCGGCGGAGGTCGGATGGCGGGTGGAGGCCGGCGAGGCGGTCGCGGAGGCAGGCCGGGCAGAACCCCGTCACCGCCACGCCCGGGTGGAGCCCGCACACCGACACCGTCTCATCCTCCATTATCCAACCACAATATGCCTCTGCAACTGCAACTGGACTAGTAGATTTCTTCTTCTTCTTCTTGTTGCAATTAAACTCTTCACTGAATATGCATGCTGCTAGGTCTGCGTTCGTTGCAGAGGAGGCAAACAAGGCAAAAGAAAACAAGAGGAGCAGAGCAGGCAAAAGAGACAGATCGATCGATGGTCTCTCTCTCTCCCTATTCTTCTTCTTCTACTTGAGTTGAGTCTTGAGCTGCTGCTGCTTCTTCTTTTCCCTTTTTCCCTTTCTCTTTTGCTTTTTTCCCTTCTCTGAATCCTTCTCTTCTTTCCCCACCCTCTGCCTCCTTGGACTTCACTGGACCCCATGCTTGTTTAGCTAGCTTAGCTCCGCATTCCTATAACTGTACCACCATTTTTTTTCTTTCTTCTTTGTTTTGGATTGCAGTGTTAGCTTTGCTTTTACTTTTACAACTTTTGATTTCCAACGTATACTCGCTCGCTCGCTCGCTCACTTACGTATATTACTACTAGTTAGTACAACCCATCTTACCCCTTTGATCTCATCTATCGATCGAGCTGTGTGTGGTTTTAGCACTAGTAGGTGAAATTGATGCATCATATCATGTCATATGTGTGGGTGTAGCATGCAGATTATTAGCTGGATCATGTCGAATTATCAATGGACCGGCCCCTTCCATGCCATGCACTTGCCATCATAATTAATTATTACTAACAAACTACGGGGGTGCACTGCATCATGGATCTCCACGCACGCATGCCCAACTTCAATTCCTCTCCTTCATCACCCTATCCATCCATATCATATATACTAATCACTTCTACTTATACACTGGACAGAGAATAACCCAATAAATACTGTAGGTAGGATTTTGGATGAATATACTAGCTAGTACTTTCTCTGTCCTAAAATATAGCTATCTAATATAGAATGTGACATTATCTATGTCTATATTTATAGTACTAGATAATGTCACATCATATACTAGGTAGCTATATTTTTAGAATGGATGTAGTAGTACATTAACCTAATTAATGTGCGTTGCTGTCTACCGTACGTACCGTTGAGCTTCATCATTTAGCCACTCGTCGTACTCGTATCTATCGTATAGTGTACATATGCTTGCATTACCAGTAAATTGGTAATTGCCCATAGCCAGTCAGTGGTGCCTCCAATTATCAATTGAACAAAATCTGAAAGCAAGCATCTACAAGGAAAAGAAAAGTACTAGTATTAATTACCTCCGTCCCAATCTAAAATATTGCTAGTGTTACTATGATTCTGATATGCTCATATCTAGATTCATAAACTAGGTAATGTCACATTATATCCTAGGTATCTCCCGCTTGTATACACACACTTGTGCACGAAATTAAGGGCGTGTTTGGATGCCACCCTGGGAATCACGCCTGACTCAGGCGTCGATCTCAGGCGTTCGATTTCGGTCGCCTGCGGCTAGATCGACCTGCCTGAGTGATAGCGCTCAGGCGAGGGCAGCAACCAAACACGCCCTAAATGCCTCTCACATGATACCTGATATATGCTTCTCACATTTTTCCCCCATGACTCAACAATGTTAACAAGTCATTGTTAAACAAACAGTGGGTTGCACAAAGTGACGGTGATGAACCGACAATTGGAGTATGTCAGTATGGATGGCTCCGATCGACTGACAAGGAGAAATGCTACTGCACAATTCTTGTTGCTCATACTTTTATCAGCACCTACCAACAACAATGATACTAAAGCCATTCACAATGCGGGACACACCATGTCTTTAGATGAGAGAATGTGCCACATAGACTGAGACCACACCCCCTCTCCCACAATGCAAAGTAGCTCAAGCTGTGTCTTTGATTTTGCATGTCAGCTCTTATCATTTTCTATTTTAGTCCTTATGTTTTGATAATTTGTAGGGAACTACAATATTTACACCAAACACCTCAAAAACAGTAACAAAAATAAAGTTACCCCTTCCCATCTCATTCACTCCATTCCCCTCTCCCTCGCTGCTAGCCCTCACCACCGGCCGGTGCCACTCTCCCTCCCTCCACCGTCGGCTAACGCCTCAGGCACCACTCTCCCTCCACCACCAGCCGGCACCTCAGGTCAGCGACCCCGAAGACAAAGTGAAAGTGTGCGGCCAACAACCTGGACAAGGCGCCTCGCAATAGACGCGAAGACCTCGGTGGTAGCGAGCAAGCCCTAGGTGAACGGAGCGGCGGAGACCTCACACGACAAACTCGGCTAGAGCGCAAATCGGCTTGGATCTGCGGCGACTCCAACAACGGTGCTCCCAAATCTGGTCGTCGGTAGACTCCTCTTCTACCCTGCCTCCTTCTTGTCGCTGCCGCTTTCTCCTCTTCTCCTTTTCTCCTTGTTCCCCTTTCCATATATATGAAAGTTGCTTTAAAAAATCATATTAATCCATTTTCAAGTTTGAAATAATTAATACTCAATTAATCGTACACTAATGGTTCAGCTCGTTTTAAGTTTCTTCTCCAATCCTCTCCTCTAAAACACTCCCTTTGGAAGTGTGGAAAATTTATGTTGCATCACCTTAGCTAGCAGTTGGTGTTTCATGGACCATCTACAAAACTGTATGTTCTTCTAGGATTGAGATCGTTTGCAGGTACAAACTTACAATTGTAACTGCAACTTAAGGACTGCATATAATTTCAGCCATCCATTTCCATGATTAACGGTTCATATCTAGCGCTACAGTAACAGTATGATCAATGTTCCATGCTACAGTGTTTTTGCTATGGAACAAAGAACAATGCAACTTGTTTGTCTGGACAATCCGATTTGCATCCCTTGATGAGAACTGCTACTGCCTAAGTTGCAAGTCACAATAGCGCCTGCAACTTATTCAGATTCGTTCCTCTATTGTGTGTTTGAGTCTTAGTTGCTACCAAACAATTAGACCTAGCGGGCCCTATTTGGGGCCGTTCTAAAAAAATTGAAGCCAAAAAAGAAATCTTTTATAAGTATGCAAAATCCTTTACACATGTATGTATGTATGCATGAACAATGTCGCCTACACATGTCCCAAACAAGTCGTACCAAGCGGTACTGCCACTATAGTTTACCTAACAAGGTCATCTATCTATGTTATGCACTATGAAAACAATGTAAGATGTTGACAGTTAAATTTGGTATTGGACCCAATTTAGGCTAAATTTAGATAGGGATAAGAGCCTTCACGCAAAAAGCTGATTGGAGGTGTTAGGATAGTCGGTCTGATCAAATATTGACCTATATGTCGATAGTCTTATCAACAGACTATGAGTCCAACTGTCTATGTATAATTTGTTCTTTTTCATATTCCTTTTCTTAAGGTCTAGGATTTTCTCGAGTTCTAATACATCTCTAAACCTAATATAATATGAAAAGGTTTTGTTTACACAAGATCAACCCCTTTATAAAGATCATGGGTAATTCAATTGAGCCAAAATGAATATATCAAGAATCATTCTAGTTTTACCTTTTCTTTGTATTTTACCTTTCCAACCCACTATTCTTTGTCATCAC
Organism: Oryza glumipatula; assembly: GCA_000576495.2. Classification (NCBI taxonomy): domain Eukaryota; kingdom Viridiplantae; phylum Streptophyta; class Magnoliopsida; order Poales; family Poaceae; genus Oryza; species Oryza glumipatula. The sequence continues at coordinate 31,406,916 of CM002514.2, forward strand.
TAGTCCCTGCGATATTGGATGATGTCCTAACTAGCCTGTCAAGCCTAGGATAAATCGGCATGCGTGCATCCTGATGGGGTCTCTCCGATGTGTGCATGCTACGAATTAGTTGCGTGCAAACCCACATGCCAATGCTGAAGAAGCACACAATGTGATGTCCATGTGTTAGCGCGGACCGCCGCCATCTGAAGTAGTACATTTTCTAAGGAGTATATTGGATGTCATTTCGGCCTCTACATTATAGTGGTTATAGATTGTCACGCCCCGAACTAGCCCCGAGCGGAAGTAGCCCGTGACGCTCCAAATTAACCTGTTAATCGATACCAGTCCCAGGAAACAGTGCTGGCATCACAGGAAGACAGATTATCACAGCAACAGAGGTCTCTTTATTATAGAGTAGGATTACAGTCATGTTGGGCTACGGACAGACCCCGAGCTCACAACTGCATTACAAAAGAGGAAGCGGAAGCCAAGACTTGGACCAATCATCACAGGCGCGACTTGGGAACTAGGCCGAAATCCTAAAACTCATCGAAGCCAACTTGCTCCTGGAAGAACTCCTCGTCAGCGGGATCCACATCACCTTCTTCAGCAACTGGGGGGGGGTTATTTATATAGAGCAAGGGTGAGTACAGGAGTACTCAGCAAGCCATGGGAATTTAAGTGTTTAATGCAGGCTTCAAAGGGGAGGCTGTTGTTTTCGCAATTGATTTTATTCAACTTCTTCTTGGAAACAACTAGGTGAGTGCTTCTCAAACGACACGGATGAGACAGTGCGCCTCGTCCAGTCGGAGTATGTGCAATGTATCAGTCTTTAAATCAAACAGGGTTGGCATCCGGCCAACAGTTTTCAAACGGCCAACCGGCCAACAGCTTTTTAAACGGCCAACCGGCCAACAGCTTTTTTAAACGGCCAACCGGCCAACAGCCTTTTTAAACGGCCAACCGGGCCCGGCTGATCCCATCAGCCACAGGTTTCCAAACATTGAAACCATACCACACCAGCAATTTCACAAGCAGTTGTCAAACAAAACTACGCTAGGAATCACCTCACATCCACCCATGACCGTGGGCACGGCTGTTCGAACAGTTTGTTAATCCTCTGCAGAGGGGGTACACTTTACCCACACGACATTACTAACCCGAATCATCCAGCCCGTGTATAACGGCCACGTCTGGTGACCTAAAGGCTTTCATGACAAGGCATTTCGAGAGCAGACACAGGTTCGCCATATGCCGACGAGGGGGGTCCCAGACCGACAACAGGTTAGGTCCCAGACCATGCTGTGCCAGGAAACCCGGGGGTCCTCCCCGACACCACCCCGAAGAATCCACATGCCTCTCGGCATCAAGGCTCCCCCGTTTAGCAATTTACTCAGCCAGGGGTGTCCCATTCCACCCATGTGGTTGCACATGTCTTATGTTTGGATGAAATTCCAAGGAATCGGTCCTTAATTGCAAGAGCAGGAAACCGTACTCCCGGTACGTTCCCTGGTCCGCGATTTTAGAAATTCATTTAGTTCGCAAACACCGACCCAGGTGTCGAGTTTTCCAAGTCTTTCGTAAAACCCAAGTTTTACCCATCATTGGATATTTTAAATTTGGGAGGGGAAAGTGTTCCGATGCGCGTGCCCGAGGGACCACACATCGAAGCACAACAGTCGACAAAGGAGTTTTAGGTATTCAACAATTCACGGAGGGTAATTGCAGCAATGTGGGATTGGGGGCCGACGGGCTATCCCGCAAATCACGGCCAATTACTTGTGTGAGTCCTAACCATGCAATGTTTGCGGAAAAGAAATACTTAGATTTAAATTATAGGTGCAAGATGATCAAAGGTGACTTGCCTTGCTCGAGATCTTGAGCTTGATCTTCGAAATCCTCGCACTGCGGGTCTTCGGGCTCCGAAACTACACGCGGAATGGGACAACTCAACAAACAGCGAAAATAAAGCCCTATTAATGACCTCTAAGCGTGCCATTAGATAGATCTCGAGATTAGGAGAATTTTGGAAGTTGAACGGAGTCAATCGGATGCACGGTTGAGAAGATATTGAATTTCTAAGATTATTGGATTTTTGGTCTAAAGGAAAAAGGATTTAATTAAATCCTTTTAAAAAGAAAAAGAAAATAAAGAAAGGAGGGAGGGAATTTAGACTTTTCTCGGGCGGCTAGGGCGCGGCCCAAGAGGAAAGACGGCTCGGCCGGGCTAAATGGGCCGGCCGGCCCAAGAAGGCGGCCCACGAGCGCGCGCGGCGGGAGGAGAGAGAGAGGGCGCCGGTGGGCCGGGTCCACCACGCGCGGTCCCGGGTGGGACCCGCTTGTCGGTGACTCGGCTCACCGTGAGCGCGGCGCACGCGAGCGGCGCTAGGGTTTGGGCGCGGACGCGGCTCACGCGCGCGGCGCGCGGAGGACGCGGGTGCGGCGGGCCCACGCGCAGCCTCTTGGCTCGCGGTGGACCGCGCGCACGGGAAGCGGCGGACCGGGGTCGGCTCGACCCGGTCGCGGCCGACGTGGCGCCGACGTGGCGGCCACGCGGGCCGGCGGGAGGAAGACGACGACGCCGGCCGAAATGAACGGCGGACGGCGGCGACGGGCGACGGGACGATCCGCGGCGATGCAAGCGACAGCGAGCACACCGGGAGGTCGATCGGGACGAGAGGAGACGAGACAACGGCTCGGATTCGCCGGAGGGGGCTCGACGGCGACGGATTGCGGCGACGACCGACGGCGGCGAGAGAAGAGGGGATCGGCGACGGCGGCACGAGGGGTAAATCCCCGGCGGTGGGAGCATCTATGCGACCGCAGGAGTCTTTTCCTTGCGCCGGATTGAACGGAGACACTACGAGAGAGGCTGGCGACGAGCGCCGTTTCCGAGCTTCGGGCGGCGACGGCGGCGAGCACGCGGCGAGCGAAGGCAAGGCCCGGGGCTGCGCCGGCTAACTACGGGAGGCCTACTCGAGCTTCTACCGAAAGCGGAGAGGAGGAGATGGAGGGAGGAGGGAGAACGGGGGGAAACACTACCGTGCGGGGAGGGCGCAGAGACGCGAGGCCGACGGCGCGGGAGGGAACCCTCCGGCCTCGGGCCGGGGAAGGGGAAGAAGAGGGGCGCCCGGAGTCCTCTTCCGCGTCCTTCGCACGCGCACCGGCTTCCCGGCACACGCGACGGCAGCGGAGGCGAGACAGAGGGCGGCAATGGCGCGGGCGGAAACGAGAAAAAGAAAGGAAGGGAGGGCGCTCGGGTTTATAGGGTGGCGATGTCGGTTTCGGGAGGGAACCGACTTGGGGCGGTCAAAAGAGGACGGGACGGCGCTCGGCGGTCGCGGCCAGGACGGCGGCAGGGAGGTGACGCCGGCGGGGAAGGGAAAAAGGAAAAGAGGAGAGAAAAGGGGGCTCGCCCCTTTCTTCTTCGGGAAAAGGAGGGGAAAGAGAGGGGGCGACGCGGAGGCTCTGCCTCCGCCTCTTGGAGGCACGCGCGGAGTGGCAGGGCCGGGCGATGACGACGGCGATGACGGCGGCGCGGTTCTTGGAACGGAGCGGCGACACGGCGGCAGGCGCGGGGCCGGCGCTGACGGCGGCGGCGACCGGCCGGTCGGCCACCACGGCGCGCGCGCGGGAGATTGAACGGGGACGCGGGAAGCGGCGCGCGGGCGGGGAAGGCGGTGCGAGGCGCGGCGCGGCTCTCGCGCGCCCGCGCACGCGCTTGCGCGTGCGGCGCGGGGGCGGCGCGAGGGAGAGAGGGAGAGGAAATCGGGAGAAAGGGAGAGAGAGAGAGAGAGAGAGAGAGAGAGAGAGGAGTGGGCCGAGAGGAGGCCGGCCCACAAACTGAGGGAGGCAAAATAGACTTTTGCCGAGGGTTGGATTGGATGGGATAGGATTCGGAATTTGGATTCGACGGAGGATTGGGGATCGAGATCAGGGATTGGCACGGAGACTGACAATCAATCAATCAAAGAAACGGATTTCGCAAGTAGGGTTTTTAAGAATTAATTTTCCCGCTAGGCGCCGCGACGGAACGGGCGCTACAGACCAACCCCCCTAACAAGAATCTCGACCCCGAGATTCAGCACCTAAGGGAGCAGCTCCGGGAACTCGGCGCGGAGACGATCTTCTCGTTCCCAGGTTGCCTCATCTTCAGAATGGTTGCTCCATTGGACCTTGTAGAACTTGATGGTCTTCCTTCGAGTCTGGCGTTCTGCCTCTTCAAGAACCCTGATCGGTCTTTCCTTGTAGGTCAGATTCTTTTCCAGCTCGATATTGCCCAGGGGAACTTGCTCTTCTGGAATACGCAGACACTTCTTTAACTGCGACACGTGAAACACGTTGTGCACATCTGCGAGACCTTCAGGTAACTCAAGCTGATAAGCCACCTCGCCACGTCTGGCGGTTATGAGGTAGGGGCCGATGTAGCGGGGAGCTAACTTGCCGGACATCCCAAACCTTCTCATTCCACGGAGGGGTGATACCCGTAGGTACACATGATCCCCTACTTCGAACTCAAGGTCACGCCTTCGATTGTCGGCGTAATTCTTTTGACGGTTCTGAGCTGTCTTTAATCGTTCTCGGATCAGCTTAACTTGTTCTTCTGCTGCCTTGAGTATGTCAGGTCCGAACACCAGTGCTTCGCCAACCTCATTCCAGCACAAGGGTGTGCGGCATTTTCTTCCGAACATTGCCTCATTTGGCGACATCTGAATGCTGGCCTGATAACTGTTGTTGTACGAGAACTCAGCATACGGCAAACAACGGTCCCAAGTACCTTCAAAATCCAGAGCACACGCACGAAGCATGTCTTCTAGGATTTGATTTACTCTTTCAGTCTGACCATCGGTCTGCGGATGGTAAGCTGTACTGAAATTTAGATCGGTTCCGAGAGCCTCATGCAACTGCTTCCAGAACCTTGATGTGAACTGAGTGCCTCGATCTGACACGATCTTCTTGGGACAGCCAAATCTACATACGACATGGGTCATGTAGAGTTCCGCCAGTTTCTTTCCATCAAAGGTGGTTTTCACTGGCACGAAATGAGCTGATTTCGTGAGTCGATCCACGATTACCCAGATGGAGTCGTACCCGCTAGGGGTTCTTGGCAAACCGGTGATGAAATCCATCCCGATTTCTTCCCATTTCCACTCAGGAATCGGTAACGGTTGCAGTAGTCCGGCTGGCCTTTGATGCTCTGCCTTGACTCTTTGGCAAATGTCACAAAGGGCTACGTATTCTGCGACATCTCGCTTCATTCCAGCCCACCAGAAGTACGTTTTGATATCCTGGTACATCTTCGTACTTCCTGGATGAATGGAGTAGGCGGATTCATGAGCTTCTTTTAAAATGAGTTCTCTTAACTCCTTCTTGGCCGGTACACAGATGCGTGATCCGCACCAAACTGTGCCTTGATCGTCTATGGAGAAACTGGTGTCCTTCTTTTCCTGTATTCTTTTTATTAATTCTTTTATCCCTTCATCATCCTTCTGAGCTTCCCGGATTTGTGATTCTATGGTAGGTTGCACTGTCAAGCTGGCAGGGACACCTGACTGTACCATGGTCAGCCTTAACTTCTCCAACTCCCTGCACAGGCGATCTTGGTCTGGCCATATTTGAGCTGCGTTGCAATAGGTCTTCCGACTTAGCGCATCAGCGACCACATTGGCTTTACCGGGATGGTAATGGATTCCTAGATCGTAATCCTTGATTAGTTCCAGCCATCTTCTCTGTCTCATATTTAACTCGGTCTGAGTGAAGATATACTTAAGGCTTTTGTGATCGGTGTATACTTCACATCTGTTCCCGATTAGATAGTGCCTCCAGATCTTGAGAGCATGAATTACGGCTGCCAACTCGAGATCATGAGTGGGATAGTTGACCTCATGAGGCCTAAGTTGTCTGGATGCATAGGCCACAACCTTTCGTTCCTGCATTAGGACACATCCTAAGCCTTGTCTTGATGCATCACAGAAGATTTCGAAATCCCTTCGGATATCTGGCAGGGTGAGGACTGGGGCGGTGGTCAACCTTTTCTTTATCTCTTGAAAACTGTTTTCACACGCTGCTGACCATTCAAACTTCTTTTCCTTCTTCAATAGCTCGGTCATAGGTCTTGCTAGTTTGGAGAATCCTTCGATGAATCTTCGATAATAACCAGCTAGGCCAAGGAAACTGCGGATCTCTGACACATTCTTAGGCGGATTCCAAGCAAGTACGGCTTCAACCTTGCTAGGGTCCACTTCAACACCGTTAGAGGAGACCACATGTCCAAGGAATGCTACTCGGTCCAACCAGAATTCGCATTTCGAGAACTTGGCGAATAGTCGATGATCCCTGAGCTTTTCCATTATCAGTCTTAGGTGTTCAGCATGTTCTTCCTCACTCTTGGAGTATATTAAGATGTCATCGATAAATACCACAACAAACTGGTCCAGGTATTCCATGAAGATCTTGTTCATCAGGTTCATGAAGAATGCCGGAGCATTGGTGAGTCCGAAGGACATCACTGTGAACTCATATAGACCGTAACGCGTTGAGAAAGCGGTCTTTGGAATATCTTCAGGTCTGATTTTCAACTGGTGGTAACCTGATCTTAAGTCGATTTTAGAGAAAACTTTTGCTCCTTTGAGTTGATCGAACAGATCGTCAATCCGTGGCAGCGGGTATTTGTTCTTTATAGTTACTTCATTCAGGGCTCTATAGTCAATTACCATTCTCTCAGAGCCATCCTTTTTCTTAACCAGAAGTACTGGGGCTCCCCAAGGGGATGAACTAGGTCGCACATAACCTTTACTCTCTAATTCTTCGATCTGCCTTTTGACTTCTGCTAGTTCGTTAGCTGCCATTCGGTAGGGTCTTTTTGCAATTGGTGCGGTGCCCGGTGCTAGTTCTATGGCGAACTCAATTTCTCGGTCTGGTGGCATACCCATTAATTCTTCTGGAAATACGTCGGGGTATTCGCAGACTATGGGCACTGATTCCAAGGGAACGGCTTGCAAACTGGTTAGAATAGACCGACTTGCGGTAGGGGTATTAGGGGTAAAGCGTACTTGCTTTCCTCCAGGTCCTTGCAAAATGATGGACCTCTCGGCACAATCTATCTGTCCCTTGTGCTTAGCCAACCAATCCATCCCCAGGATGATGTCCAAGCTTTGCGAGTCTAGGACTATCGGTTTGGCTAGGAAGTCAACTTCCTCAATTCTAAGGTTAACTTCCGGGCATATTTTAGTTGCCCTTATATCCCTTCCAGGGGAATGTACTATCATTGGTATTCTCAAATTTTGGGTTTTCCAACCATTTCTTTTCACAAAAGCTTGCGATATGAAAGAATGGGAAGCTCCTGAATCAAATAGAACTATTGCGGGTACGGAGTTGACAGGGAACATACCCATCACAACGTCTGGAGCATCCTGAGCGGTCTCGGCTTGAATGTGGTTCACTCGGCCTCGACCAAAGTGGTTGGAAACACGAGAACCTTGTCCACTTGCCTGAGAGCTAGGACGAGTTTGAGCTGCTGCTGGAGCAGGAGTTCTGGCTGTGCTGCCATTAGCATGTCCTGAGTTGGTGCTGGTGGGATTCTGAGGGCACTGTCTGACATAGTGACCCATCTGTTTGCACCGGAAACACTGGACTGCTGACGGTCCTGACGGCGACTTGAAGGAGGTAGCACTGTTTGGCGCAGTATTGCCACTTGGGGCATGCTGCTGCGGCTGAGGTGCTGGACGGTTCACCTGATGTCGAGGGGCATAGCCTGGCTGGCGGTTAACCTGTGTGACCGACTGGTGATATTGCATGGGTTGTCCAAAGCGAGGGCGAGGTGCGCCTCGGGAAGAATTGCCCTGATGGTTTGACTTGCGTTTCTTATATTCTTCTGCAGCTTCTTTTCTGGCGTCCTCAAGTAGTAGTGCCTTGTTGATCATAAGCTGAAAGGTGGGGAAATCATGAGCGAGCAACTGGAGTCTCATTCCAACTGCGACTCCTTTCAAGAATTTCCTGATCTTTTTCTTGTCTGTGTCCACTTCCTCTGGAGCATACCGAGCCAACTTATTTAACTGACTTAGGTATTCATTGATGCTGCTATTGCCTTGCTTAAGCTTGCCAAATTCCTCCTTCTTCATATCGATAGCGCTTTCGGGCACATGAGCTGCACGGAAAGCCGTAGCGAACTCATCCCAAGCAATGTTAGTGGGTTCTGGATATGCATTGCAATAATTCTCCCACCAATCTGCAGCAGGTCCTCTCAGCTGGTGAGAGGCGTAGAGCGTCTTCTCAACAGGAGTGCACTGCACTAAGTTAAGTTTTCGTTCAACATCTTTCAGCCAATCGTCAGCCTCAACGGGCTCGATGGTCTGAGTGAATTCTGGCGGACGAGACCTCAGAAAGTCTGTTAGTTTGGGCCTATTGTTACCCATGTGGGGATGGCCATTTCCATGCGCGTTATGCTGAAAGCCAGCTATGGCTGTGGCTAATCCTTGCAAGATCTGTGTCTGAACTGCCATCAAATGTTGCATGTTATTCTCAACATGAGGTGGGGAAGGGATGCGTTCTTCTCCAGAATTGTGACTGGCGGTGTGGTGAGAGCGGTGAGACTGTTCCACTTCTGCAGTACGGGAAACTGAGCGATGCGAGCGGTTGCTGCGATGGGGTTGCTCGACTTCTGCATTGCGGGAAGCTGTATGGTGTGATCGGCTGTTGTGGTGAGACTGCTCGTTATCTGATTCACGATTTGCTTCTGGCTCCGCTCTTCTTTCCTCAAAACCGAGGCGGGCTGGTGCACGAGTTGCACGGCGGGGGCGACTAGCCATCTAAACTCCCAGAAGAGGGCGGGGTAAGGATCAGATAAGCACTTAAGGAAGGCAAGAAGCAAAATAAATAACAACTAGATAGCACACACTAGGCATAAACTGGGTTTTCTCAAATCATAAAGACACCTGATACAACGGGTGTGGACAAGTCACAGAGCTACGCCGAGCTTGACTGTACGCACACCTCCTAGGAGAACCAGACTACCAAACAACACCCACATCAAACACACGCACGCACTACCTCGCCACGACTCCAAAAGAGTTGGCGGCGGAACAAAAGGGCCTATCTCACGGACGGCTGCTGAAGACTGCCTCCTCTACTCCTCGTCTGCCTGACTGCCTCCTGTAGTCGCCTCCTCTGTCGAAGAGACGTCGATCGGCTGACGCGAAGGGACCGGCGGTACCTGTCGAGGGCCGGCAGCAGCACGGGCTGCTGGCGGTGGGGGAGCTGGGTGGTCAAAGCGGAACACAGTGGAAGAACCAACAACACGCTTCCGCGCAGTGCGGATAAAGCGTGGGCCACGGCGGGAGGAAGCAACTGGAGTGTGTCCTGGAGTGTAGGAGGGGCTAACTGGGTGTGGGTAGGGGGAGTACACTGGTGAGTACGGCGCGCGCGAGCTGGGGGAGCGCGGGCCACTGGGAGTGCGGGCAGAGCCGCGAGAGCTGTGGGAGGACAGGTGGCTGGCGTGGCAGAGGCGGCCTGAGTCCCAAGAGACAGTGTCAACTGAGGTGACACCCTCCTCGGCCAGACGGGCCTCCAGAGCTGCGTAGCGGCGGGCAAGGGAGCGGTAAGCCTCAAGGAGTAGGTCGTGCTGAGTGGCCTGAGCCTCTGAAAGCTCAACCATGCGAGTCAGCACTGGCTGAGACTCGCTGTACGGACAAGGGTACCTGGCGTCCGTGCGGCCGGAAGGAAGACGTGGGAGCTGCCGGAAGGCAGAACCCCCGAGGCGGTGGCCGTAGTCGTGGGCCAGGCGACGAAGCGCAGTCCAGGAGAGGTCCTGGTACGCGATCTGGAGAGTGGGCCTGGCCACAGTGAAGTGGTGAGGGCGAAGGCCGGCTCCGTGTATACCTCCACGAGGGTAAAGGTACACAGAGAGCTCACAGCGAGGGGGAACACGGTCCACGGAGTACCCCGTGTACTCGGGACACGAGAAGCCAAGGAAGCGGGCGAGGTCACGAAGCTGAGCGACGTGGTGACCCTCACCACAACCGTGGGAACTGAAGCTGGCGTTCACTGCCATCTACAATTTTGAAAGAGGGAGAAGAGATCAGTAACCATTTTAGCAACAAACTACTGAAAATAAAGGAGAGCAAAAGAAGCCTTAGCTTTTCGCAAATAATTTTGAACTTAGTATCCTTAGGGTCGTCCTAAGCGTCGGGTTTCGTCCTAGGGCCAAGCCTGTGCTCTGATACCATCTCTTGTCACGCCCCGAACTAGCCCCGAGCGGAACTAGCCCGTGACGCTCCAAATTAACCTGTTAATCGATACCAGTCCCAGGAAACAGTGCTGACATCACAGGAAGACAGATTATCACAGCAACAGAGGTCTCTTTATTATAGAGTAGGATTACAGTCATGTTGGGCTACGGACAGACCCCGAGCTCACAACTGCATTACAAAAGAGGAAGCGGAAGCCAAGACTTGGACCAATCATCACAGGCGCGACTTGGGAACTAGGCCGAAATCCTAAAACTCATCGAAGCCAACTTGCTCCTGGAAGAACTCCTCGTCAGCGGGATCCACATCACCTTCTTCAGCAACTGGGGGGGGGTTATTTATATAGAGCAAGGGTGAGTACAGGAGTACTTAGCAAGCCATGGGAATTTAAGTGTTTAATGCAGGCTTCAAAGGGGAGGCTGTTGTTTTCGCAATTGATTTTATTCAACTTCTTCTTGGAAACAACTAGGTGAGTGCTTCTCAAACGACACGGATGAGACAGTGCGCCTCGTCCAGTCGGAGTATGTGCAATGTATCAGTCTTTAAATCAAACAGGGTTGGCATCCGGCCAACAGTTTTCAAACGGCCAACCGGCCAACAGCTTTTTTAAACGGCCAACCGGCCAACAGCCTTTTTAAACGGCCAACCGGGCCCGGCTGATCCCATCAGCCACAGGTTTCCAAACATTGAAACCATACCACACCAGCAATTTCACAAGCAGTTGTCAAACAAAACTACGCTAGGAATCACCTCACATCCACCCATGACCGTGGGCACGGCTGTTCGAACAGTTTGTTAATCCTCTGCAGAGAGGGTACACTTTACCCACACGACATTACTAACCCGAATCATCCAGCCCGTGTATAACGGCCACGTCTGGTGACCTAAAGGCTTTCATGATAAGGCATTTCGAGAGCAGACACAGGTTCGCCATATGCCGACGAGGGGGGGTCCCAGACCGACAACAGGTTAGGTCCCAGACCATGCTGTGCCAGGAAACCCGGGGGTCCTCCCCGACACCACCCCGAAGAATCCACATGCCTCTCGGCATCAAGGCTCCCCCGTTTAGCAATTTACTCAGCCAGGGGTGTCCCATTCCACCCATGTGGTTGCACATGTCTTATGTTTGGATGAAATTCCAAGGAATCGGTCCTTAATTGCAAGAGCAGGAAACCGTACTCCCGGTACGTTCCCTGGTCCGCGATTTTAGAAATTCATTTAGTTCGCAAACACCGACCCAGGTGTCGAGTTTTCCAAGTCTTTCGTAAAACCCAAGTTTTACCCATCATTGGATATTTTAAATTTGGGAGGGGAAAGTGTTCCGATGCGCGTGCCCGAGGGACCACAAATCGAAGCACAACAGTCGACAAAGGAGTTTTAGGTATTCAACAATTCACGGAGGGTAATTGCAGCAATGTGGGATTGGGGGCCGACGGGCTATCCCGCAAATCACGGCCAATTACTTGTGTGAGTCCTAACCATGCAATGTTTGCGGAAAAGAAATACTTAGATTTAAATTATAGGTGCAAGATGATCAAAGGTGACTTGCCTTGCTCGAGATCTTGAGCTTGATCTTCGAAATCCTCGCACTGCGGGTCTTCGGGCTCCGAAACTACACGCGGAACGGGACAACTCAACAAACAGCGAAAATAAAGCCCTATTAATGACCTCTAAGCGTGCCATTAGATAGATCTCGAGATTAGGAGAATTTTGGAAGTTGAACGGAGTCAATCGGATGCACGGTTGAGAAGATATTGAATTTCTAAGATTATTGGATTTTTGGTCTAAAGGAAAAAGGATTTAATTAAATCCTTTTAAAAAGAAAAAGAAAATAAAGAAAGGAGGGAGGGAATTTAGACTTTTCTCGGGCGGCTAGGGCGCGGCCCAAGAGGAAAGACGGCTCGGCCGGGCTAAATGGGCCGGCCGGCCCAAGAAGGCGGCCCACGAGCGCGCGCGGCGGGAGGAGAGAGAGAGGGCGCCGGTGGGCCGGGTCCACCACGCGCGGTCCCGGGTGGGACCCGCTTGTCGGTGACTCGGCTCACCGTGAGCGCGGCGCACGCGAGCGGCGCTAGGGTTTGGGCGCGGACGCGGCTCACGCGCGCGGCGCGCGGAGGACGCGGGTGCGGCGGGCCCACGCGCAGCCTCTTGGCTCGCGGTGGACCGCGCGCACGGGAAGCGGCGGACCGGGGTCGGCTCGACCCGGTCGCGGCCGACGTGGCGCCGACGTGGCGGCCACGCGGGCCGGCGGGAGGAAGACGACGACGCCGGCCGAAATGAACGGCGGACGGCGGCGACGGGCGACGGGACGATCCGCGGCGATGCAAGCGACAGCGAGCACACCGGGAGGTCGATCGGGACGAGAGGAGACGAGACAACGGCTCGGATTCGCCGGAGGGGGCTCGACGGCGACGGATTGCGGCGACGACCGATGGCGGCGAGAGAAGAGGGGATCGGCGACGGCGGCACGAGGGGTAAATCCCCGGCGGTGGGAGCATCTATGCGACCGCAGGAGTCTTTTCCTTGCGCCGGATTGAACGGAGACACTACGAGAGAGGCTGGCGACGAGCGCCGTTTCCGAGCTTCGGGCGGCGACGGCGGCGAGCACGCGGCGAGCGAAGGCAAGGCCCGGGGCTGCGCCGGCTAACTACGGGAGGCCTACTCGAGCTTCTACCGAAAGCGGAGAGGAGGAGATGGAGGGAGGAGGGAGAACGGGGGGAAACACTACCGTGCGGGGAGGGCGCAGAGACGCGAGGCCGACGGCGCGGGAGGGAACCCTCCGGCCTCGGGCCGGGGAAGGGGAAGAAGAGGGGCGCCCGGAGTCCTCTTCCGCGTCCTTCGCACGCGCACCGGCTTCCCGGCACACGCGACGGCAGCGGAGGCGAGACAGAGGGCGGCAATGGCGCGGGCGGAAACGAGAAAAAGAAAGGAAGGGAGGGCGCTCGGGTTTATAGGGTGGCGATGTCGGTTTCGGGAGGGAACCGACTTGGGGCGGTCAAAAGAGGACGGGACGGCGCTCGGCGGTCGCGGCCAGGACGGCGGCAGGGAGGTGACGCCGGCGGGGAAGGGAAAAAGGAAAAGAGGAGAGAAAAGGGGGCTCGCCCCTTTCTTCTTCGGGAAAAGGAGGGGAAAGAGAGGGGGCGACGCGGAGGCTCTGCCTCCGCCTCTTGGAGGCACGCGCGGAGTGGCAGGGCCGGGCGATGACGACGGCGATGACGGCGGCGCGGTTCTTGGAACGGAGCGGCGACACGGCGGCAGGCGCGGGGCCGGCGCTGACGGCGGCGGCGACCGGCCGGTCGGCCACCACGGCGCGCGCGCGGGAGATTGAACGGGGACGCGGGAAGCGGCGCGCGGGCGGGGAAGGCGGTGCGAGGCGCGGCGCGGCTCTCGCGCGCCCGCGCACGCGCTTGCGCGTGCGGCGCGGGGGCGGCGCGAGGGAGAGAGGGAGAGGAAATCGGGAGAAAGGGAGAGAGAGAGAGAGAGAGAGAGAGAGAGGAGTGGGCCGAGAGGAGGCCGGCCCACAAACTGAGGGAGGCAAAATAGACTTTTGCCGAGGGTTGGATTGGATGGGATAGGATTCGGAATTTGGATTCGACGGAGGATTGGGGATCGAGATCAGGGATTGGCACGGAGACTGACAATCAATCAATCAAAGAAACGGATTTCGCAAGTAGGGTTTTTAAGAATTAATTTTCCCGCTAGGCGCCGTGACGGAACGGGCGCTACATAGATTTTGTTGAAGCAAATTAAGGACAGGTTTAATATCTATTATTAAGAAAACACATTGAACACTGATTAGCGAATGTGTAATAAAAGGCAAATGGAGATAGAGATGGGTGGTGTTGGCTTAATTTCTTGGTGCATATTGTAGAAGCCATTTTAGCCAAGCCAGGTGGACATGGGTTAGCTTAGCTGGCTTGGCTTTGAATCAATCCGAATTGTCTTGCAAATATATGCTTGTGCGAAGCTGGCTGCATCAACATCGATCTTATTCTCCTCCTTAGCTACCTTAGACAGGCACCCCTCAACTACATGCAAAGGGAAAGGTTGCAATGGCAATATACCATCTAATCTAATCTAATCCAATGCATGATGAATCTGACGGACTTTGATCAGCGCATCTAACTAATGCTTATGGTGATATGGTCCAATTGTTACTCTAAATGGTTCAAGAAAAATGAAAAAGGTCCCATCAATATTCAGGTGGCTGAAGCGCACGCACCACTTACACCATCGTGATTGAACTCCCTCCAGACACCCAAGTACCCAACTCATTACATCGTCTAAGAGATTGAATTAACTAAAGTATTGCCCATTTCTGCGAGGAGAAAAACTGAAAAGGATGAGATGATTAATAACGCTGAGGAGGTCAAAGTTTAGATCGTCGTGGATATACAACTGAGGCCCTAAATGCTGGGAGCACCCACACCGGTGATGCCTGTGAGCACCACACATTCCTTGAGGCGATGTCACTGACGCTCCCTTCCTCTCATCGTGTTTAGGGGTAGACTCTTTGGGTGAAAGACTCTGGGTGAAAACCTAGTTCAAATTGTACGGAATAGCAATGATGATATCATAGATGGCATGACCATTTTAGAGGCGTCGCATTGGAGGTTCTATTGCTGGTGGGTGTCCTTTGTGTTGGATTAGCTTCAATGGCTATGACGGTGATAAGATCTTGGCGAATGATTGATTCACTGCTCAATTACCCTTCGACGTTATCTTCTATTTTGGTTTGACGTTAGTCGCCGGTGATGATGTGTGAGAAATTCAATTGACAAAATGATCTACAGTTGATTTCAGTGATTCCGTTTTCGATTTGCGGAAGACAATATAACTTGCAAGGTATTGGGAAAAAACAATGGTTATGCATATTCTCACCACTCTATATGGAAATAATCTTTATTTTAAGATGGTACTCTAAGTAGTTTTTTATTTTTACTTAAGTTGTAATTTTATAATTCGCAATCGTTTGCCATGCAACTTCTATAATAATTAGTTACAACTTTTTTCTTAAGCAAAGGTCAAAATTAATTATATTATCTAAAGTCCCATTCCAATTAAGTCCCCACTATTAATCGTGTGCACAAGCTCTTCCAAACGCCAACATCTAATAACAAAACTGTACAGGTGAGCACTCTAAGAAATAGCTAGATCTATGTTTACTATATTAATTAGAATGATCTGACTGTTAATTAGATAGATCACACTATGTAGATCCTATTGAGGATTTGTGTTAAATAAAAGGGTAAATAAAACATGCAACTGAAAATACCATCGAGTCTTTATTTTTACTCTCTTAAGTCATAAATATCTAGCATTTGGGATAAGATTCGACCAAACTTTTTAAGTTTTTGAGCATCAATTTTATAGTAGTAGAATAAGTTTATAAAATCTAATATTCAGCTGAATGTTGAGCTACCACTGTTTCTTATATTTCAAAACTAAGCATTTGAGAAATTATTAGGTTGAAATTTTAAATGTTTGAGCGAATGTTGTCATAAAATCCAAATATTTATGATAAACCGACGGATATTTATACTGTGGGCTATGAGCAAGCAATTTTAAATGTTTGAGCGAATGTTGTCATAAAAGCCAAATATTTATGATAAACCGACGCATATTTATACTGTGGGCTATGAGCAAGCCAACGCATAGACATGCACTGGTATAAGATTTTGCAATTGCCACTAACCATTTAGGATCGGTTAGCTCATTTGTCATATTCGTTATATGTAAATATTTGACTAGGATACTATCTTTAAGGGAAAATGTAATTTAGATGCTATTTTGTGGACCCTTGTACAGTTGTACTAGGAACTTGTCATCATTATAGTTCCTATTGTGTAGGCCAAGCGTTTTATAGGTGTGGTTGCTGCAATTGTACATATGACTGACAGACAGGGACACGATGGAGAATGTCTACATGACTAGTAGACGGAACATGGAGTACTCTTCAGTCTGATGGGAGGAACATGCCGGATTATTGATAGATAAACTGATATAAGGCAACTGCATGGGCAAGTAGCTGTTTTGTTAAGTGATCGCTTGGGCAAGTGGTTGTTTTGTTAAGTGATCGAGGACAAGCACTCGGAACCAAACCCCAGATGGATGTCGGTTGTAAGTGCATATATATTTCTGCAAATTCTATTAGAATCAGCCTGCCAGTGCCAGCCAACCTATAGAAAAGGACGGACATATATATATATGAACGCAGCAAGAATATTAATTTGTACGAGTATGCATCAAACAAGAGTGTATGTATAGCTAATTAAGTGAAGGTTTCACCAAGTATGAACAGCCAGAAACTGGGTGCGGCAGCATAGTGGAGTAATCGGGTAGGTAGCTTTATGTGGTACTGAAGGAATGCACTATGAGGCATGTACAGAAGCAGCAGCAGCTGGGATTGGGCTGGTAAAATTTAGGCGAATGGTCGTGAAAGTAAATGAATCAGAAGGTTCCTAGCCTTGTTAAGCAAGGCTTCCCCACCTAAATTTTAAAACGACATGGCAGCTAAAAACCCAACACCGCCCATTCCCTCCTATCTAGCCAGTGCGCCATTATAAGCATTCGTTACCTCCGTATTTCCATGCACTGCACTGCACTCTCACCAGCTCTTAGTTCTCCTTCCCCTGCCGCTGGTCACGCAGCAAACATGGCCGTCCTGCCGGAGTCACGCCGGCTCACCCTGCTCCTCATGGCCGCCTGCTTCCTGCTTCAGGCTCTCAGCGCCCACGCCATCACCCGGCATTACAAGTTCAATGTGAGGATATATCGTCATCAAACTTTGCCGCATGATAACTGCAAGCATGCATCGCAATTGTCACATACATATACAGGTTGCAGCAGAAATGGCAAGATGGTTTATTACCACGGTTTTGTCTGTCTTTTCTGTGTCTTGTGCAGGTGGTCATGCGGAACATGACACGGCTTTGCTCAACCAAGCCTATCCTCACTGTCAATGGCAAGTTCCCGGGGCCAACCCTGTATGCAAGAGAAGGCGATAATGTCCTAGTCAAGGTCGTCAATCATGTAGCTCACAATGTTACCATCCACTGGTAAGCAGCTTAGCTAGCTAGCCCATGGCTACTCCATGCATATGCTTCAACTCCACGTGTAATTTGCACCACAATTTGAATCACCACCTCAAGGCTCCTTTGCTCTCTGTAAGTACCCAAAAAGAAAAGGAGAATATCATGCTGTGTTAGTTAAAAGGTAAAAAGTATGTATAGCTTGCATTAGATCCTCTCTGTTGAACAGAAAACAGAAATGTGCTAGTTATTGTTCCCATTTATGCAACAAAAATACACTTGGTGTATAACTTGATAAACAAGCATGTCATACTAATCAGGCACGGGGTAAGGCAGATCCGGACAGGGTGGTACGATGGGCCAGCTTACATAACACAGTGCCCAATACAGCCAGGAAGCAGCTTTCTCTATAATTTCACTATAACAGGGCAACGAGGCACACTCCTCTGGCATGCTCACATCAATTGGCTAAGGGCTACCGTCCATGGTGCTATCGTCATCCTTCCAAAGCTTGGCGTGCCCTACCCCTTCCCTGCACCTCACAAGGAGGCTGTTATCGTGTTAGGTATATATATACACACATATATATAGCTGCTTCTCTACATCTTGATGCATCCAGCACTTAATTTATCATGTGCTGCATGCAGGAGAATGGTGGAAAGAGGACACAGAAACTGTAATTAACCAGGCCATGCAGCTAGGAGTGGGACCCAATATTTCTGATTCACACACCATCAATGGTCATCCTGGTCCGCTGTCTGAGTGTGCTTCTTCACAAGGTAATACTCTTACTCTACATGAACACGAGACAGACAGTGCATGTTATGGCTAACTATGCGCTAGTCCTACAACTGAGCCAAAGACCTAACGATTTCCTGATGTATGCTTGCAATACAATGCACAGATGGGTTCAAGCTCAGCGTCGAAAATGGCAGAACATACATGCTCCGGATCATCAACGCTGCACTGAATGATGACCTGTTTTTCAAGGTTGCTGGGCACGAATTAACTGTGGTTGAGGTTGATGCAGTCTATACCAAGCCATTTAAGACCGATACCCTGCTCATCACTCCAGGCCAGACCACCAACGTCCTTGTTAGAGCTAACCAAGGCGCTGGCCGTTACCTTCTCTCAGTCTCCCCCTTCATGGATGCGCCCGTGCAGGTTGACAACAAAACAGGCACCGCTACTTTGCACTACGCCAACACAGTCTCGTCAAGCATGGCATCCCTCACTCTCGTCAAGCCACCACCACAAAATGCCACCCATATCGTATCAAAATTTACTGATTCACTCCGTAGTCTCAATTCCAAGGAGTACCCAGCCAATGTGCCACAGACAGTAGACCACTCCCTTCTCCTTACCGTTGGCGTAGGTGTCAATCCATGTCCAAGCTGCATCAATGGGACAAGGGTGGTGGGCACAATCAACAACGTGACGTTCATCATGCCATCAACCCCAATTCTTCAAGCCCACTATTACAACATTCCAGGAGTGTTCACAGAAGACTTCCCAGCAACCCCACTGCACAAGTTCAACTATACAGGAAGTGGTCCCAAAAACCTTCAAACCATGAATGGAACCAGGGTTTACAGGCTGCCATACAATGCTTCAGTGCAGGTTGTACTCCAGGATACGGGAATCATATCACCAGAAAGCCACCCAATCCATTTACATGGCTTTAATTTTTTTGTGGTTGGGAAAGGGGTCGGGAACTACAACCCCAGGACCTCCCCTTCTACATTCAACCTCATCGACCCCATCGAGAGGAACACCATTGGAGTTCCTACTGGTGGTTGGACGGCAATCAGATTTAGGTCAGACAACCCAGGTATTGATTTTAAAACCTATGTTTTTTTAAGATAAATAACCCCTTCTGTTTCCAGACACATTGATTGAGCTGTTATATTGCAGGTGTTTGGTTTATGCATTGTCATTTCGAGGTGCACACATCATGGGGACTCAAGATGGCCTTTGTGGTGGATAATGGAAAGAGACCTAGTGAGACTCTGATTCCACCACCCAAAGATCTTCCGCAGTGTTAACAACATGGGATTCAAAACTGCCCCCACGGAGAGGAGCCTATTACAAGAAGGGTAATTAGCTTTGGTCCGATGTACGGAAAGAATCAATGGTGATTTCTACCATGTGCTACTACTTGACTCTTGCCACACATTTTTTTCTCCTTTTTGATTTTTTTGGGCTTGTTTACCAAAGATAGTGCATACAGGGCATTCAGGTTGTAATTAGCTCTTGCCATGACCAACTTGTTCCCCCTTTTTCAATTAATGAAAATGTATATGTTGGCATGCCTCATGAATTGAATGTTTGTTGAGAATTAGAGAAAGATGAATCCGCCTTAAAGTATCTCAGTCACCAAATTTTAGAAATATGTCGCCGCTATCTCCTCCTTTCTAACACCTATCCAGTACTCCCTATCTTCTCTGGCTGGACCCACCCCTGTATAGTCTATTTAGTACTAGATCCAGCTTAGTACTTTAAGTTACTGTAAACCTGTTCACCGACAGCTCAATCCAAAAAATAGCAGGCCAGCCTCGCCATGCCTCTCGGGGCAGGCTTGACCCAGCTTGAGCCTCCACACGACCCCTATATTAAGCAGCCCTAGTTTCTAGATTTTCTTAGAAAAACCTTCCAAGAAACAAGTGATGGATATCTATTATCTTCTAACTTGTAGTATTATGTCCAACACAAATAGTAATCACGTACTAGCCATAATACCAAAGTAGTCACTAATGAATTGGTAAATGTTAGGAACAGGCATTGAATATACCTTACAATGTGCCAACACGGCATCTGATGCATGTGGTACTCCCCAGCAACTGAATTATTGAGATATGCTGTCAGTATCCAAGAAATAATTGTTTAGCATTTGACAAGAAAAATCACGCTGAAACAAGCTGGTACATGAACACTTGCAACAGAAAAATACTGTAATATGATGTCATACCAAAATATGTTCAAATTTTCTCCTTTTCTTTTTGAGGAAAACTGTTCAGATTTTCATACTGCACAAAGCAGGAAAAGAACATTTAACCTGGGAAGAAGAGCACAGAGGAGAGACCATCCATTTGCGCCCCTGCGTCGCTCTAGGATTGGGCGACATGGGCGATGTCTCCCTCCCCTGCTGCCACCCACCACCTCCTCCCTTCTCCACCTCACCGCCGCCTGAGCAAGCCGCCGGAAAACCATGCAGCTGCAAGGACAGCGGCAGCGGGGCCTTCCCTCTCCCCCCGGAGGTCTGAGGCCTGATCCCATGGCCTCGGGGACAGCCGCCGCAGCACCGGGAGGCAAAGAGGGAGAGCCGGTGGCACTTTGGGAGCGGGCTCTAGCGACCGGTGGCGCGTGGCCGGATCTGGTGTCTCCTGCCAGATCTGGTCAGAGCCGGCGACAACAACGGCTCGTCGGCAGGTGTTGGAGGCCACGCAACTGACGGCGTGTGAGGTGGCGGACGGTGGTGTGCAAGGCAGCGGCCGGCGGCACATGGATCTAGCTGGAGCGATGCATGGCCATTGCTGGCGAGGCACGACTGACGCGGCGTGAGGCTGTGGCCCACGGTGCAAGGAGGCCAGCAGTGACCTACGCGAGGAGGCCGACGAGGGTCATGCATGGTCAGCCGGGCGGCCGCGAACGGCGACACGGGTCGGCAGCGGTGGTGGTCGGCCGCCCGTGGTGACCTCAGCGGCTTATGGCAGCAAGCAAGGAAGCGGTTAGAAGGTGGAGAGTTTGTTCTCTATTGCCGGCCAAGCATCCTCTTCTCCACAGGGCTCATCCCCTTCTATGGCCCAAGTGCTTCAGTTTTGGTCGTGGGGATGGCGGTGCGAGCCAGGTTGAGCTGCGGGGTGGTGGATTGGGCTTGGACGTTGAAGGGTTGGCGCGGTGGTCCGGTGACGGTCGTTTCATTGTGCATGATGGTTGTTTGGGGCTTTGATTGGGAATCGTTGGCGAAAGTCTTGCTAGGCCATGGGCCATCTTGACGACGACGACACCATTAGGTGCCGTTCCGCTTCTTGGAGGCGTTATTATGGCGTTGAGCCCTCCTAGCACCAAGAACCTTCCGCGTGCAACGGTGACCATTGGTGGACTCCTGCAACGGCTCCGAAGCTCTATAGGCCTAGAGAGTTTGACGAGGCCTTCGTCGTTGGTTTTGTGTCTTGCTCTGCGGCAGGTGACCATCATTTTTGGTTATTGCCGAGTAGAACAATGGCGCACTGCAATCTCTATATAGGGTTGTTGGTGCTAGCTGTGTGTGTAGAAGTGGCTCCTTGGTAGCTTGGGCTGATGTCCTTCGTGGGTGTCGAATCGGTTTGTTCATTTTGGCGTTCGGGTAACATCGCAGTGAAGTCGGAGCTGTTGCGTCGCTTGGGTGGCAAGCTTGGCAACGATAACACGTGTGGGCTACTGTGTCGTCTCTATGGCAAGCTCGGTGCTGATGCCTCATGTTGGGCTCCATCGTGGTAGCTTAGGTTAGGTTAGTTATTGATGTGTTGTTTTAGGTTTGGTTTTCACTCAGTTTTCCCTAATTAACTGGGCACGGTAAGGTTTGGTACCTTTTACTCCTTAAAATGGGACACCTTCTTTATATAAAACGTCGGCAACGGCCAGTATGAGCCTCCAGAAGTGACCTGGCTGGCGTTTATGGATGCAGAGAAACAACATTTTCTGGACGATCTTATCAAACCTCGTACCAGAAAGGCAGTAATGTGCAAGTATCTGAGCTTGACACTCTACTGCATTTTGACTACCATTTTCTGAATCAACAACCTCCATTCTGGGAGGTATGAATTCTGTACCTCACTAAAGCAGTGCTAAAGTTACTTGTCAATTCCGGGCTTCTGCAAATCAGGACAGTCTCATGCAAATCACAGCAGCCTACTTTCAGATTTCCCCAACATTACCAAGCAGCATCTGTCAAGTGATACAAAAGCGGAAACCGTAGAGCTTATTGCTGTATATCATGAAACACTCTAGAGCGGTGTTGGTGGTGTAAGATGCGTAGACTACTAGATACTCAAGTTCAGGGAAACCCATAGCTAGAGAAGAAAGGTATTTTATTTGTCCCCAATAATAGAAGACAGTTAAATCGTATTACCAACCATTGTTCACAAAGGTGGCCGGCTAGTCGACTAGTTGGTCTAGGGATGGCAAGTTGCCACATCAATATCTTAGTATTTTGCAAGAAGATTCCATGCATTCAGCAAGATTTTCACAACATTGCAGACAAATCAATTAAAATATTTACAGATCGAGGAAACTATCCCGAATTATGAACGAAAATACTAAATCAATCTAATCTAAGAGGATGTCAGGAGTGGAAGGCACAAGTCATGTCACAATCTAATCTAATCTTAGGCGGAAATAATCGCACACCAAATTAAGGCGAAATTTCAATACTTAGCTAAGGACGAATCTTGATCTGAGAGGATGACCAGTAAAGGCAGAAACAAGACGGACCTGGAGGAGGAAGGTGGAGAAGAAGTGCAAAGGCGCCGTCGTTGAGGACGACGCGCCCTGGAGCAGTCGAGGTGTTGGGCGTCTGGGGGCAAGACGACACCGACGCCGCCGCCGCCGCCGTCGCCGCCGGCTCGGTCGCCTGGGAATGCTCCGAGATTGGATCGTAGGCCTCCCAAACAGGCCCGTCGCACGTTGGGCTTGGGCTTCACCTACAAAATGATTAGGCCTCATTAGGTTGAAGGAAAAACTTTTAGAATGATTTTACATGTTGGGAAAAGTTATACACAAAACCTTTTCCTATAAATGTTTCTACAAAGGTTGATGTAGCACCTGTCATTCGGTCTTTATTTTATATAAATCCCTACTAATTAAATTAAATGGTTGAAAACTTTATTTGTATGAACTTTTTAAAGTACATATAGCACTGTTCATAAATTATGTACACAAATTTTTAAGGCCTTAGGAGTAAAGCCATTGTAATATAACGTTTTCTATAAAAAATTTCTATGAGATGAACTATACTACCAAGGAAATTTTCTATAAAGTTGTACATCATAGCTTTATTCCTTGGTCTCTTGTAATTGTACATTTCTTCGAAGTTATTTCATCCAACCTCCTTTGAAATACATGAATTTTACAAAATATTTCATACAACCTCCGTCCCAAATTCATGAAATGCATGAATTTTCATACTATCTCTTTGAGATACATGAATTTCTGCTAAGTTATTTTTCACACATCCTATACATACCAACAAAAAAAAATACTATCTCTTTTATCAAATCGCAATGCAACTGTTCTCTACTTTATCTAGTTCCAATGTATTTATCCTCTACTTTCACATACTCTAATATAATAATTACTTAAAGATAAATTAAACTTGCTCTAACACTATACAAACACCAGAGAACAACTGCCACCTGCTTGCTCTGCATGGGGGCATTTATTCCAAACTTTTTCTTCAAACTTCTAACTTTTCCATCACATCAAAACTTTCGTATACACATAAACTTTCAACATTTTCGTCACATTGTTTCAATTTTAACCAAACTTCTAATTTTGGTGTGAACTAAATACACCCTAAATGTGATTGCCAAGCTGCAAGCCTGCAAATCTTCTTCTTCTTCTTCTTCTTTTCTGAGAACTCAAGCCTGCAAATCTGCAACTGCAACTACTCATATGTTTGGAATTGAATGGCAATGGCCTCGTAGTAGTGATGCCGTGATGGTCGACTGGCGTGGTTGAAGAAACGGAGGCTGACTGGTGGTCCTTAGCCAAACTCGAGTAGATGAGGCAGCATGCCTACATCCAACTGAATGATGATGGGTCATAGTCATGCACTCATGGATCATGGTTCCATGACTTCTAATCTCCATCAAAACTATCACAGAAGCTGTAATAAAATTCATTCCATCCTTTACTTCAATTCCCATGTATTATATTTTTTAATAATAAAATCCATTCCGTGAAGTAGCTATAACAATTATTGCTGTGAGATTACATGACGAATGATCGCGAATTACAAATCACAGCTTGATTAAGGACAACAAAACTACTTGAAAAAAGACAATTTCCATCAATGATTTGTGAGAATCTTCACAAAAATTGTTTCTTCCTAACGGCTTACTCTTGCTGAAAAGGAAATAAATCCATGGTTGATCATTGTGCTGACCAAATTTCTCACATACCTTCATTGACGACTGATGCCAAACCAATTTGGATGATAATATCGGAGAGTAAGTGAGCTGTAAACAATCATTCATCCAGATATTGCCACCCTATCCATTGAAGCCAATCCGATGAGGACATAACCATCATGGATGCCGCACCCCCATGGGACCTCCAAGATGTTGGTGGTGTTGATGGCCTCGACACCAAATATGCAGGCAATCCGATCTTATCCTTGGCTGGTAGCAGCAATCTTCATGAGCACAACGGTGACATCGGTGGCTAGGGCTGCATTGGTGGAAGGTGGTTGGCAACAGAGTGCCCAAACCTCCACGGTCAGATCCAGATGGTGTCGACAGGGAAGGAGGTGAGCATTAGCAGATATGGATTCCTAAGGACGGCGTTGATGGCCCGACAGGCAACACAAAATCAGTACCTCCCCATCTCATTGCCACCTCCAACGTGCCCTACCTACCTCTTGTTGGAAGGACACAGCTGCACCGCCGCTATCTCGTGTCGGCGTTGTGCCTCCCTCATGCCAGATCAACCCGTCGCCATCTGAACAACAGTTCGCACCAGCATTGATCCACTTTGTAGCACCCTCCATTTCCTAGCCCGGCCGCCTCACCACTCTACCAGCTAGCCAAAGGCATGAATAGCGCCAGAGGCCCCTCCAACCGGCCTCCTCCCCCCTCACCTCCTCCTTAAGCTAGTGATTGTGTGGTTCCCACTCCCCGTCGTCTTCCCCATCTCCAACTCACCACTAGAACCGTCATCACAGGTTGACACCTCCTAACCACTCATATCGTTAGCCCCCGCCAACAACACCGACGCGCTGTCCACTGCTGACCTTGTGGCTCTAACACCACCGCCAATGCCTCGTCGGTCGTCCATGTCCACCGTCCATTGTTGGTCCTCTGTCGCCTACAATCATCCCTCTATGTCCTTGGGAGACCCCTCTTTTCCCTCTTCCCCAACCTCCCCTGCTACCCAACCTTAACCCTAAATCCTAATCCATATGTCCTTCATTGGAGTTAGGGCATTATAGACGTTAGGGTAGGAGAAAAGGATAAGCTCGTTGGAGTTGAAGAATATAGTGCACGAATTTTGGCACGGATCTAACGATCTAAAATCTGTAAAATTTAATGTCTAAATTTCCGTTGAATGATATTTAGCAAATCCGTACTCCCTCCGTCCCATAATATAAGGGATTTTGAGTTTTTGTTTAGATTGTTTGACCACTCGTCTTATTCAAAAAATTTGTGCAAATATAAAAAACGAAAAGTTGTGCTTAAAGTACTTTGGATAATAAAGTAAGTCACAAAAAAATAAATAATAATTCTAAAATTTTTTTGAATAAGACGAGTGGTCAAACAATACAAGCAAAAACTCAAAATCCCTTATATTATGGGACGGAGGGAGTATAAGGTATGCAGCGGGTTAAGCCTAATACGTTTTACTCAGGGTTTTAAATCTCCCGCTATAGCTGTTTGGGAAGGGTTCTAGCTATTTGCTCTAATGTACAATTTAGCCGCTATAGCTCCATTTAGCCCGCTATAGCTGTTTGAGAAGCTAACCGCTAAATGTCTTAGCCCGCTATTTAAAACATTGGTTTTCCTAGAGTGAGAGTGAAACTGTAGAAACAGTGCTCAGATTGCAAAGGATCCGGATCCAACTATTAATGTCGCTGCAATAACTCCAATCCACCTAGAAATTTCAGCATCCTGCCGTGCCGAGGTCTGTGTGCTGCTATTGTAGTTGTAGGAATACCACTACTACTACCAGTACTGTTGTATCTGCCATTTTCTGCTCCTTAAATTCTTTAGCCATGGTACACTGCAGACCGTGGTCGATTCAATTGATCGCGGAGTATACTACTCCATCTCCGGTTAAATAAACAGATCGCACAAGCCACTTTTTTTTTTCTTTTTGTTGTGCACAGCTCTTGTTCTCCATTAATCCAGCCGTGCGTGCAGTTGAGGTCCACCTGCTGCTGCTCTCTGTCTGCTCCCATCGAACAAATCAAGAACCACCCTCTCCACTCTCCAATCCAATCTCGAATAGGAAGAAGGATGCTTGGTTTTGCGCCGGCACCAGGCCGGCCGCTCTTCGTGCTCTTCGGTTCCTCCATCGTCCAGTTCAGCTTCAGCAATGGCGGATGGGGCGCTGCCCTTGCAGACATCTACGCTCGCAAGGTCTCTCTCTGCTCTCCCATCCCTCCCTGACACATCAACTAACTATTTTGGTCCTCCAAATTTTTCATATTAGATTGTTCAATTCCTACCCATCTGCCATAGGAGATTCGTTTTCTTCTCGCATCTTGATTCCTCATGCCTAGGCCAATGTAAATCTAGTCTTTTTTTTTTAATACAAGAGATGCTTTGTCTTGTTTTCTTGTAAGGCTTCGAGTTAGTTTGATAGGAACGAGGAAGTATGCTATATCTAAAGGTATATACTCCGGGGCAACTGATTTCAGTCTGCCCTTGCTTGGGAGTGGGAGGGAGATGTTCTTTAAACAAACTGCTAAACCTAGGGTTACAAGTGCCTCAAAACATAGGGCTCAGCGAAACTTCCTTTCTATGGCCATTGGCGGTCTTAAACAACTCATACGTCTTTCAAGATAAAAATGCTTCCTTGTCTGTTGACTTATTGTAGGCCAGGATTTTCCGAGCATCTATGAGTAGTTGCATCTATCATGTTCATTTTGGCTTGAATCAGTGTCCTGTTCCCAGGTCGACCCACCCACAAATACCCTCTGTTTTGCTTGTGCCATTTTCAGCATAATGTGTGTATTAATCGGTCTCCTACTATACTATACTATACATTTCACTAATGCTCAACTCATTCAGGCTGATATCCTTCTCAGAGGGTATATTGGTTGGAACTCAAGGCGCGCCCTTCAAGTCATTGACAAAATTTTTCCCAAGGTACGTATGGGCATTTTTCTCTTGTCCCTAGGACCAGATCAAGTGGAGTGGATGATTTAACTTGGTTGGGGGTAGTTGGTACTGACTGTGGTTGTACTTCCTGACTAACATGCTTGCTTAGGTCCTCCCTTCTAATCTGATGATTCTTATCTTAGTGATATCCCCTTCTTTTGTTCATTGTTCATCTAACAAGAACAAATCTGGCTCTATGTTTCCGTGCTTGGAATAGGCAGGTTGGCTATCATTTAGTGGCTCAGTTGTTGTATGATTTATGTTACTCTTCAAATGTGCCAGAGAATAATTTTCTGGAGTACTTTCAGCATCAAATTTCTAGATAGTCTTGAGAATCATTGTCCAGAATTAATACATTTTATTTACTATGATGTTATTCATTACGATTTGCAGGTTCAAATTTAGCTGACTGTTACCAAATTACTTACTTTGTAAACTCCGTTTTTGTCTTAGGATTCGCCCGTGCAACCTTCTTTGGTAATAGTTTACTTTGGTGGCAATGATTCGGTTGCTGCCCATTCATCCGGCCTTGGACCTCATGTGCCACTAGAGGAGTACATAGACAACATGAGAAAGATCGCAGACCACCTGAAGGTACAGAATGCAAATTGCTTGTACCGTTTGTGAACTTGCTTGACTGTTGCCTTTATGTTCAGAGCTTGTCTGAGAAGACCCGTGTCATCTTCCTCAGCTGCCCACCACTTAACGAGGAGACGCTCCGAAAATCAACCAGGTGCAAATTAGGGATAATCTTAATTTCTTGGCTAGGATCTGTTGGTTGATATTTGAATGGAAAGTACTAGTATGATTCAAATGTTGTGCATATAATCCATGCAGCACTGTCCTGAGTGAGATAGTGCGGACAAACGAAACTTGCCGCCTATACTCCGAAGCCTGTGTATCTCTATGCAAAGAGATGGACCTGAAGGTGGTTGATCTTTGGAATGCTATGCAGAAACGGGACGACTGGGCGACGGCCTGCTTCACGTGAGTGCTGCTGATTGATAATTCATCCATTTCCTGATCAGTATCATATCTATTTGGATCAATTGGTGGTTTGTTTGTGAATGTGGGTGGGTGCAGGGATGGGCTTCATCTGTCTGAAGAAGGGAGCAAGATTGTTGTGGAAGAGATCCTGAGGATCCTCAAGGAGGCAGAGTGGGATCCATGCCTGCACTGGAAGGCGATGCCGACAGAGTTTGTGGAGGACTCACCCTATGATCTCGTCTCCTCCAGCGGCCAATCCACCGTCAACCCCTCCGACTGGACCTTCCACAGGACTATCCAATGGGACTGACCTTCCATTCGTCTCAATCTCAGTATCTCATGATGGAGCATATATATGCATGCTCCAACGTGCAACATTACATGCATGATTCATAATTAAGGTCCCCTTCGGTCTTACTATATATGTAGGGGTCTAATGCTAGCTGATGACGAGGGGTCATGGATTAGGCTTCAGCTCGATCGAGCTGAAAAAAAAAATCAGATTTAGGATGATATTAACTGCTTTGCTCCCTGCCTGCTATATATCATAAGTGAGACAATGCACATGATTATCTCGCTATATACTATGTGACTCATTTGGCTATATACTACTCCCTCCGTTTCATATTATAAGTCGTTTGGCTTTTTTCTTAGGTAAATATAGGTTTTACTAAGTTTATAGAAAAAATTAGCAACATCTACAATACCAAATTAGTTTTTAAAATTTAAAAATAAATATATTTATTTATATTAAAAAATATTAGTATATTTTTTTATAAACGTGATCAAATTTAAAGAAATTTGACTAAGTAAAAGGTTAAATGACTTGTAGTATGAAACGGTGAGAGTAATGACTTATTGAGGGAGTATGTGACTTATTTGGATTTCAGACTCAAAAGAGTAGGTAGGAAATAAAGTTACACCTGGGAACCCTTTGAAACTCATATAGATGAAGATATAGATGAAGATGAAGATAAAGAATACGTGTTTTACGCAAAACGATGTGGTATTAATATATGATTAATTGAGTTTTAATTATTATAAACGTGAAAAATATATTTATATGATATTTTAGAGTAATTTTCATATAGAAAGTTTTCGTACGAAACGTACCGTTTAGCACTTTGAAAAGCGTGCCATGAATATCTAATTTCATCCAACTTTTGTTGGAGAAAAGAACGGAGCCGAGCAGGGTTCGCCCTGAAAAAACAAGAAGATAAAGAATACCATCTGGCTTGTGTACAATCTACTCTGTCAGCAAAGCCTATATTAAAATAGAGTATTATAATGATCTTGGGACTGGGAGAAGTCCTATTCTGATGCAAAATTTTACCTATAGAATTCGTGCCCAATAATCCTCCGGCCATAAAATTTGCAGACAAGTCGTGCTTAGCTTAAATTGGTCAATAATTTGGGTTTTACCCCTAAACTGTGCCACTAACCTTTACAAAGTTGAGGCTTTCGTTAAGTTTTACCAGAAATAAACGTGCTGTGTGCGCGGTTTGCTATCGTGCGCAGGTGCGCCAGGCAGGAGTCAGGGCCGTGATCACGCAGACGTCTCTATTTGGGGTTTTTGCTACGTGCAGCCGTGTTCCCATATCTGATACGGTAAGAAGTCGGATTATGGTAGTATACCGTGCATACACCCCTTGTTTTTAAAATCCTAGTAACTTTAAACTCTGGTAAAAATTTTATTCGAAAAATATGAAAACTTTCAACTAAGAATTGTAAAAAACAAATGATTCAAAATAGAAACTTAAGGTCCCACCCAAAATTTTATACCTTGTCGCATCAAACGTTTAAACACCTGCATGAAATATTAAATATAGGCTAAAAAAATAACTAATTGCACATATTGCGACTACTTTGCGAGATGAATCTTTTAAGGCTAATTGCTCCATGAATTGATAATGTGGTGCTACAGTAAACATGTGTTAATGATGGATTAATTAGGCTTAATAAATTCGACTTGACGGATACTGTAATTAATTTTTTTATTAGTGCACAAACACCCCATGCGACACTCTACTTTACACCCTTAGATCTAAACACCCCCTTTCTACATGTGCGGAAAAAAAAATACACCCCCTTTCTACTTGCGCGGAAAAAAAATTCAGCTCAAACTAGAAAATTTTTAACTCGATAAGAAACTTTCAACCAAAAACCACATAAATTTGAGGTTTCAATACAGGATAAAAGTAGATTTCGGGACGGTTTTTGAAAATTTAAACAGTAAATTTGAGTGAAATATGGGGAAAGTCCGTGGGAAAGATAAACCTTAACGTTTTCATTTGGGGCCACGGGCACGGCCACCGCAACCATATCAGTATCACATTCCATCCCAAATCGCCAAAAAATCCCACCAATCCACTACTATTCCACTCCACCTCAGTCCAGGGCAAGATCCACAGGATGGCGTCCTCTGACGACGGCGTCGTGGCCCTCTACGGCGGCGGCAAGGTCTCCTGCAAGCCCCCCGCCGCCACCTTCTCCGTCAAGGTGGGCCTTGCCCAGATGCTGCGCGGCGGCGTCATCATGGACGTGGTCACCCCCGAGCAGGCACGCCTCGCCGAGGAGGCCGGCGCCTGCGCGGTCATGGCGCTGGAGCGCGTCCCCGCCGACATCCGCGCCCAGGGCGGCGTCGCGCGCATGTCCGACCCGGCGCTCATCCGCGACATCAAGCGCGCCGTCACCATCCCGGTCATGGCCAAGGCCCGCATAGGCCACTTCGTGGAGGCCCAGATCCTGGAGGCCATCGGCGTGGACTACGTGGACGAGAGCGAGGTGCTCACCCCCGCCGACGACGCCCACCACATCAACAAGCACAACTTCCGCGTCCCCTTCGTCTGCGGCTGCCGCGACCTCGGCGAGGCCCTCCGCCGCATCCGCGAGGGCGCCGCCATGATCCGCACCAAGGGCGAGGCCGGCACGGGCAACGTCGTCGAGGCCGTCCGCCACGTGCGCTCCGTGATGGGCGAAATCCGCGCGCTCCGCAACATGGACGACGACGAGGTCTTCTCCTACGCCAAGCGCATCGCCGCGCCCTACGACCTGGTCATGCAGACCAAGCAGCTGGGCCGCCTCCCCGTCGTGCAGTTCGCGGCCGGCGGCGTCGCCACCCCCGCCGACGCCGCCCTCATGATGCAGCTCGGCTGCGACGGCGTCTTCGTCGGCTCGGGCATCTTCAAGAGCGGCGACCCCGCGCGCCGCGCCCGCGCCATCGTGCAGGCCGTCACCCACTACAGCGATCCGGAGATCCTCGCCGACGTCAGCGCTGGCCTCGGGGACGCCATGGTCGGCATCAACCTCAACGACCAAAATGTCGAGCGCTACGCCGCCCGCTCCCACTGAGCAGCTCCTGCTCCTGCTCCTGCTCCCTCTCTCCTCTTCTCTCTCAGCTCCGCACCGGTGGATGGTGAATGTGAATCAACAATCGTCTTCTCTCACTAATTTTCTCCTCACAATGGACTGGAGAATGGATGATTTTTGCTGCCATTATTATTAGTTAATTAGTTTCTCCTCATTGCTACTGGAGTACTACTAATTGGCAATAGCACTTCTCTACTGCCGCCACCACTCATTACCATGCCAAATTGCCTTCAAGTTTTGTTGAATTTCCATTTTTATTTCCCAAGTTTCATTCCAACGTGTTGGGATATTGTATCATCTTTGATTTCCAACATGCTGCCTTTCTGACCTCTCCGGTCTATAACATCAGTCAGGCCCTATTTCGGGAAGAATTCTGAGCCAGAGATTCTGAGAGTTGTACTAGTTTCAAGCTCTCCCAAATAGGGTTTGAAAGAAAAAAAAGTCAACCTTACCAAAATATGATAATGCTACAAAATTTTAGTAACGGGTATGTTTAGATTCTAAAAATTTTTGGCTAAAAATGTCATATCAAATGTTTGGACATATGCATGGAGCATTAAATATGGACGGAAAAAAAAACCAATTGCACAGTTTGCATGTAAATTACGAGACAAATATTTTGAGCCTAATTACGCCATGATTTGACAATATGGTGCTACAGTAAACATTTACTAATAATTAATTAATTAGACTTAATAAATTCACCTCACAGTTTACAGTAGGATTATATAATTTGTTTTGTTATTAGATTACTTTTAATACTTTAAATGTGTGTCCGTATACATTAAAAAAATTTTGGGCATGGAACTAAACACGGCCAATGTTAGAATGTGTTCGATTTGAAGGATTGTCAAATTTTGGTATAGTTTTTTTATAAGTGAACTTATGTAATTATCAAATTGTGATATGATAGCTAATTAGCGGACGATGGTTTGTTGCTTTTTCAAAAAAATACCAAGTCTGGTAAAGTTGAAAATGACAATAAACCAAAACATTCCCTAGATGTTCCATATTTGCCTTAGCTTGACAATGTAATTCCTCAACTACATATATTTCAGAACTCGTTTAAATCCCAACACAACTCAAGGTTCACTCAAGGTTCAACAATAAATTTGCCTCGTTAGCCTTCAAAAGGAAAACCATGATAACGCTTAGACATCCTCCTCGTTACTCTCAACACAAATAACATCCTCCTTATCTTTCTTTTGCCTCTTCGATGCACAGGCCTTTCCTCCGGCTACTTCTGAATCGACATGTAACAGCATGAGCTCAATGATCGCGCTCCCGTACTTACCTGTCTTAACCTTTCCTATAAGCTTTTCAAGCTGCAGGCCGCAGATAAAATGTACATATTAATTAGAGACGGTCCATATATACACTTAGGATAGCACTAAGTAGGATAAGAGAATATTTGAACCAAACCTCACCTCGGCAACAGTGGTTGGTTTTTGGCGGTTCAGGAGGGAAATTTGCTGGGCAGAAAGAACAGCATGTGGGAATACGCCTCCATTACTGGAAGAGAGCTCTCTCCGCAGGTCATCAAGCTTAGCTTCCAAATTACTCATCTGGTTGCGCTTAGTCCGTTTGGATCCACTACCTTTATCCTGAGAGTGAAAAGCAACGCTAAGCTTGACCGGTCTGTTCCCTGCATATATACGAAAAAAACATATTCACATACGTTCCACAATTTCCTAAATTATCCAAACATGAACACATGACCACATCAAGAAAAACCTCAAAGTTTAAGGCAGGTCAAGGGCCAGAATTTTAATTAGTGTACGGTCACAATCCATCTAGCAATAACAAAGATAGTGGTGTGTTCAACCGTTGAACTTTACACATAAGATGTTCATCCATCGCTCGTAAAATAAGATGGAAAGTTCACGAGAAAGAAACATTTACCTTGTAGTGCTGGCTTCCACAGTGGTCCCAAGGCAACATATGCATTGGTTGCATATGCTGTATGCTGAAATTCTTCTTTCTAAGAGGGATAAACAGTTCTTCAGTAATCATTGCAAATCAAATCAAGGTCTTTGAGGCAAACAAAGAAAGCAGCTAAAGCTATGAAAATGTGAAGACCATATTATTAGACTTTTTGTTAAAATAGTTTCATAATGTTATGATCTTGCTACTGCTTTTTATTGATATATAAGATTATAAAAGCAAAAGCTTCATTTTTGGAAAACAAAGATTGGGGATGGCCACAATACAAGCACAAACACCTTTGCTTCAAAACGTTTATTGATTTTTTTTCTCAAAACATTAGTGGCAAAATATAATTATTTTGACCACAAGACAATGCAGCATGGTAATTATAGAGAATGTGTCGTGTAGTTAACCAGAAAAAAGGTAGCACTATTTTCCACATTGCCATTATCAAAGCAAAATGCTCATTTCAAATCTACAGGGTTTCCCAAAACCAGTTGGTTTATGCAAGTTTATGAAATCCCAGCTAGTAGCCAGGAGTATAGCAACCACTGGAACCTGGTTCTTATTCTGCTGTCTTACACAGCTACATTTACAAATGGGGGGAATATAAAACCATTATAAGATACATAAAAAAATAAAAATAAAACAAACCAATAAATATACAACTAAACCAGATCTGGTATTACACCATGGTCTTGGATTTTGGGCTGGGTCTGGAGTGTGTGGTGCTCAGCCCTTGTCCATGGTTGAAGTAGTTCTTATAGAACTTGCAGTAGTTATATAAACATACATTTAATGTTACAAGTGAAGTACTCCAAATAAATGTTTCAATAGTAGCAGTACTAGGTGAATTATAAACCTGAATGTGAGATTCATAATGGACATTAATCACCACTAATAAACTTGTGAATTCGCATGGCAGTATTTGCAGTCACACATACCAAAACCCGATCGAGTATAAGTTGAACTACCAACTGTTCAATGCCTTCTTTCTTAAGATCAATGGACTCATTTGAACAACCTGCTTATCCATGATCAGTAGTAATATCAGAACTGTTTTCTGGGTCATTCAATATTTATGCAGGCAAATGGTATAAATTAAATGAATCATCAACTTGAATCACACAAAAAAGGGTGTTTGGTTGGAGGAAGTTCACCTAAATCTTTCCACTTTGCCTTGAACTTATCAACCAGCTGCAACAATGTAGCTCTTTGGTCATTAAGTTGGATATCATGTAGAAGCGAAACGATAATTTTAGTATGGTCTGTACAATAAGTCATAGAAAAAATCGAAGTGTAAATATACATACACGAAATCTTTCCAAGAAATATGTCTCCCAAAAATACCATTTTGTAAAAATATAAACTAAAGAACATGCAAGTATCAAGTATGTAATTCAGCGCAACAGTAAAATTTCCAAGCTGATGTAAAATCATCATACGGGTAGCGTCTATCTCCTTGAGCTCAAGACTAGAAGTGCAGTTGTCACACATTCCTACAAGAAGAAACTGTTTAAGTATGATAAATCCAAAAGTTTAGTCATGTACTCAGAAAGTAATGAGAGAACACCATTGCAATCTTGTGCAGCCTCTCCAAAATACCGGAAGAAAGCACCACGACGACAGCTCCTCTTAGACTATAAACAGGCGAGCTTACGATCAGAAATAAATGTGAATAAACTACAGATAACCATGTTGGATGTTCAGAAAAAAGCTAATTATGGCAAATATAGCATGCTCAGGTCATGTAAGTTAATGAGCTTCAAACTATTTCCTAATCTTTATTACTTGTTATATAGGCCTAAGTCTGTTCACACAGTTCCGAGTAGGACTCTAGTATAAGTATATTGCAATAAAACTTTACAATATTACTTTTCGTTGTATGAACAACTTTTGTCCTATGTTATCTCAGGACCTATTGCATGTTTTATTCCTAGAGAGAGAGATCCGACAGCAAGTTATGATGTCCATTTTCTGTGGAAAGGTATATTGATCCCTATGCTCTTGTACATTTTCAGTGGAAGTTATTTTTGGAGTGTTGTACAAAATTCCAGGCAGGAAGTTCAGTTGGATTGATCACTTAAACAGCAGTGTGAGATTATACATAAATGACTTTGTTGTACAGTTATGAGTAGAAAAGGGGCAGAACTGAGACTAACAAAATCTATGTTGAGGGTATAAAGAATTAAGAAAATCAAATATTATTCATTTTGGCGGAGCACTGGGAATTTACCTGACAATATCGTACTATGTCATAAAGATTTTGCAGGCCACAGTTTTCATAGAAGACCATTGAACTCTGCTCATTGAAAAAACAGCATATCGATAAGAGGAAGCAAGAAGCCACACCAAGAGAAAAAGGAAGACATCTTTAGTCTTACTTGGCGTGGAACATCACCAGGTCGATAATACAGAATACATTCTGAAGGTAGTCCATCTCTCCCTGCCCTTCCACTTTCCTAAAATCAATAAGATCTATTTAAAATGGACCACGTAGTCAGAGAAAAGAAGAAAGTTGGTTAAATAATTAGATGTACCTGGTAGTATGTTTCCATAGATTTACTAAGGCTGTGGTGAATCACAAACCTGACTACAGAAACAAAATGAGATTTAATTTATTTCTTAGATATGTAATTGCAAACATAATAGTCCAATTTGTTCGATATCACCAGTCTGTAACTGCTACTTATCGGTAATTCAAAAACTAATAGTAGTCACAGTATACAAAAGACATGCAATTTATTTGAGAAGCCTATGCTGAAATATTCTAGGACAACGAAGGAGCATGGGAACATATAGTATATGGATTGTCCAAATAATTATGAACTATGCCATAGCACAAATCTAACTAGTTCCAGTAAGTCAGATTTGTGAGAGGATATAAGAGAAAGAACGAGTGAAAGATGATATCATACAGTACTTCGAAAAGTTTGCAAGTGGATTCAAATATGCAAATAAATTGAAAACTAGTCCATGAACACATATTGGTTCAAATAGATCAAAAGTTGGTTTGACAAGGCATCCATGTGGCCTTAGACACTTATGTGAAGTGGCGCGTGGAAACAAATATGACATTTCTTCTTTCTCCCATTCTCTCCCCAACTACTCTTTCTCATATCTTCCCTGTAACCTCATAGTCAGAAAGAACAGCAGCCTGTCTCATCACTCTGATATGCGACAAAGAATATATTTCAAATGAATTATAGGGAGGGTTTCCCTAAAAACTGTGGTGAGGTGTCTCTAGTGTCATGATCATCGGGTCGACAGGCCGACCACGTGTACTTCGGATAGGGATAAGTTAGATTGAGATCTAGTTAGAGATAAGATTAGATCGAGTCCTTACTTAGGGGTCAAGTTAAATTCCATCTATATAAGGAAGGAATTGTGTCTATTATTATTAAGCAATGAAAATCAATTAGTCTAATCTCTCTCCCCTATGTTCTCTCCCAGTCTAAATCTACATCCCTTCTCCAGTAGCTGACACGCCAGGTTATCTTCCTGACGCTGGTTAAGCACCAGCTCTGAATCTATTTGAATCATTCATACAAGTTAGAACGTTTCCAGCTTCTAAGATAATGGACCAACTTGCACCTTGCAAATTTAGAGACTTATGGGGCAATTTACTAAATAATTGGAAATTTTGGCCGCCTTGAAACACAGTTCTTCATGTTTTACCAAACATTTAAGTTTCCTAATATTTTTACTACCTGTAATAACATCTACAGGGTTTCGACTGTTTCCCATGACCTGCGATCAATGACGGGCTAATCCCCATCTGTTTAATCCTGCTGGTACCATATAATTAGATTAGATAAGTGCACATCTACATCTTGAACACATCATATGTCATCATTATGATGAAAGACCAAAACTTAACGCACCATCTGGCTTGTTGATTCCCATTCCAAACGCCACCTACATAAATTAATACAAAACTTGAATGTTAGAGATAGAGAGAGAGAGAGAGGAGAGGGGGGCATAGACGAGGGGGGGGGGTGGATGCATACTGTTCCAACAATGACCTGCAATTTGCTTTTGCTCCAGCTGTTGAAAGAAACGGTTCACAAAATTGTCGGCAACCATAAGAGCTCAACATCAAATTACAATGGCGATACAGAATTACAGTCATAGAAATTTCAATGTACAAAACTACTGTTGAATGCATCATTGCATCATACTTACAAGGTCCAGAAACATTTAAAGGTGATTAACAACACAGATTTGTATTTTCAACTAAATCAGAAACATGCTACTCATAGATCAGGCAGCTGTAATCCAATAAGGGGTTGAGCAGTTGGACAATAGTAATTAAAAGTAGACATTTTGAGAAACTGCACATTCATTCTTTTTAATTCCTCTGGTGCAAGTATAGCCAAGGAAACTTGTTATATGACATGCCTCTTGCAGATATACCAGAAAAAGAGGTGGTAGGAGAGTTAGCCTGTCCACAAAAGACAGCAAGTTTGCTCCAACTAGCACGGTTGCACGGGTCATATACAACATTCCATTTATGCTGTTTTTCTTTTACCTGAACTATTTAGCATCTTGAACCGAGCTGAGCTACGTTCCGCTTTCTTTTTGCTCTGTTAAACCACCGGTTCATTCTGGTTACTGTGATTTTAATATTAGAATTATTAAACATTATAAGAATAATATTGGTAGCTAAAGCTTTCACGCACAAACATACATAGCAAATGAAGAATTTATACAGTTTAAAAATGTTTAATTTATTCGTTCAGAGAGAAACCTGTATGAAGTTGAAGAGGAACTCTCCTATTACATATAAATTCCCTACTTTGCAGTTATATGCATGTGATTATTCAAAAGTGAGCATGTTCAGAGAGAGACAATTCAACCTTGTTGATCAGTATGTACTACATATGTTGCTTATAAATGTACAAGACCAAATAAAGTTCATCTCAAAGTAACAAACAAGGATAAAAAAAATTCTGAGCATACCGCATATGAACTTTCTCACGAGAAATAACATCCATATCTGCATGATAATAATCTGCTAAAATACCCCTTTCAGACAGTTCTTTTGCGACCTGTTTGTCAGTAAAAGCACAGAATTATAAAATAGTTGATGAAGCAGTGTGAGAGATACTGTTGGTCAGCGGATGGCCATTTTAGAATACAAGAAAGTCCTTGAAGACTAACCATGAAACACAGCATTAGGATATAGTATAGATATAGATGCAGCAATCATGTGTTAGGCATAGTGCATATCAAAAGAATCTCTAACAATTATAAATTCAGATGGTAACTGAAAATGGTAAGCCATAATATTTAGTAAATGGAAGATGCAACCAATGAAATCATACTTTGCAAACATTTATTCCCATTTGAGAAGAAAGAAAACAATCGGTTACTTGTCAATTCTTATTTTCAGAATGTAGTTCATGTTAGCTTTATGTTTGCATTGAGAGAACTAAAGTTGACAATGTGCAGTCAGTAAAGTAGAGAAGTCCAAGACATGGCTTTCAACCACTGCCCATTTTTAACTATATAAAGAGTAAATTTCACGAAACAGCAACTATTTGTTCAAAACTGTAACCTTGCTGCATCTTTAGATGGGCGTTTCATAAAACAACAATAGCATATAATTTTATCAAAAACAAAATGCAATGTTATCATGCACCAGTGTCTAGGGGTGGTAATGGGCCCAACTATTTAGCCTACAAAATTTGAGGGCCTGGTCTAAAATGGGGTGGGCTGAAATTTTATACATTTTTGACCTAAAAATATGAAGGCAGGTATGGTTGTGAAAGAACCCATGGGCCTTGACCCATTACCAATCTCTTATTGCTCCAATCTTTACCGCAGCTACCCTATGTTAAATTTAGCATCTAGCAAATCGAATATATATGAACTGACAGATAGTGTAGCATGTGAAAGACTGTAAAACACAAACCAGAATTGAATAGAAATTCAAAAGTTACAGATAGTGGATTATCCAACCAAATCACATGTCAGCAAATAAAAGAAACTTGAAGCATTCATCAGTGACTATACTAACCTGTTCACATTCCTTCCTAGAAAAGCAGTAAACAATCCCAGATTCATTATTCGGGTACGATTCACTTATAAAGTTTGCAATCTCATCAATGACGACCTTTCCAACTGGTGATTTCTCAAATACCTGAATAGCAAAAGAATGTTAAAGGCAAATACAACTATACAAGACTAGTGAAATGTTCTCTTCACATCTTCATTCTTCTGCATTGCACTTTCTTATATTTAAGAAAAAGTCTACTGACTACTGGGGTGAATCTACTCGCTCCTAACAGTGGCTGCTCAAGCTGGCAGCAGCAACTCAAACTCAGGCAAAGGATAGAAAATTGAAGGTTAGGTGAGGAAGAAGGGCAAAGTGACATTTCTCTAGCTCAGTGTACAGATAGGAAGTGTTGGCAAAAGTTGTGGTATTAATTGGCACTTCCCAAATTTTGTGGTATTCTTTGAATTTGGCAAAATCTGTGGTATGGATGGATTTTCCTCGATTTGAAATTGAGAAAAGGCATACTTTATAGAAAAGGTTGGGCCTGTTAATTGTGCTGACAAACTTGACACATCTAGGGATATGAAGCATCTCTATCAAATCAATTTGCACTTTACTTGTCGCAGTTGCCTGCAAAAAAAGAAGCAGGCCTTATTTCACATTACAGTTAAAATTTAATTATTGTAAAAAATGGATATTATTTTCGCAACTCACAGTTAAAGCTATCATAGGAACACTGGGAAACTGGACCTTTAAAATGCCAAGATTCTTGTAGTCTGGGCGAAAATCATGGCCCCATTGACTACAGCAGTGTGCCTCCTGCATGATAACACTTAATTACAATGATAAATTGGTAATCGCAGACTCTAGATACACATGTGCTTAACTGCTTAAAACATATGTCAACTAGCTATGCTCACACTTGATAAGATCATTATATGATGAGAAACATAATAAAAACTAAAAACCAATATGAATAACTTATAAAATGTGAACAGTGAATAAACCAATTCATCATAACTGCTCATTTTGTACAAGTGATTAGCACAAGTAGTAGACAATGGCAACAAGTCTTCTTCGTTTTTTTTGCAAATCATTTTTTGTAGTCCAAGAGGGATGGGTTAGTATTTAAATAGTAAAACACACTCAAAGCAAAACAATATTCTTAAGAGAGACAGAGTAAGCAAAAGCATGTACAAGCACATCATCCAACCTTAATCAGAGTAAACATGCTTTATTGTGTGGTAAAAAACTCACATCTATTGCAATGAGAGAAAGACGCCCTGCATGGTGGCATTTCTCAAGCTTAGACATGAACCTTTTACTTTTGGATATCTTTTCAGGTGTCACATACAATATCTTCAGTTCTCCTTCACCTTTATCAAGCGCCTTGTAGACGAACTTCTCGACTTCCTTATTGGTAGTTGAAGCCAGCATGTATGCTTGTATACCTAAAGCTGCTAGTCCCATGACCTAGAATTGAACAAATCAAATAATGGTAATGATCATATACAAGATAAAATAAATTCTCATGGTAGTCATGGTGGCCTAGACAACACCATGTCAGCAAGCAGACTAGGCAGGTGTACAGGCATTGCCTGGAGAAGACAAGAGACTTAAAGAAAGGCTGAGCAGAGAGCACAGAGTTAGAAGAGAACCAGAGAGAAACATAGTAGAGAGTAGAAGTGAGAAGAAGAGAACAGAAGAAAGCAGAAAATCACAGCATAGAGATAGGGGAACAAGTCTAATAGCGCTTGAATAGCTGGATCTGGAGTCTGTGTTGATGACGACAGCCAGCTGGAAGCCATGTAGAATGTACTAGGCCACGAGGATGATGCAGGCTATGCATGTTGCGATGAGCCCATGAGGGGTGATGACAACATGGACATGTGGGCTACTTTAGGGAACGAGGGCACCAGAGAACTGGATATGAACCTCAAAATGGAGATTATAGTCATTAGCCAATGGAAATAGCGAGGAATGAATTAGTTCTAGTTGTTTTGACTTAGTTATTGCTTTAGTTTTCAAATTGTGACTGCAAATGTATATGCTTCTTTATATTCTTCTTGATTGAATAGGCAGAGCTCTGGCTGTTTTCCTCTTCTTTTCTTCTAGAAGAGATTATAGGCAGAGACAGTGAGTATAACACGCGGGGGATCACTAGAGGCCAGACAGATAAAGCTTTGACAACACAGATATTATCCTATCTCTCTCATACGTGATGTCCATGGGTGTCCTTTTGTCTACTTGATGACTT
Source organism: Oryza glumipatula (assembly GCA_000576495.2). Taxonomy (NCBI): domain Eukaryota; kingdom Viridiplantae; phylum Streptophyta; class Magnoliopsida; order Poales; family Poaceae; genus Oryza; species Oryza glumipatula. The sequence continues at coordinate 31,448,788 of CM002514.2, forward strand.
GGAAAATGCAGTGAAAACTACGATCTTGAAAGCTTAAATACCTGGTCCTGGATAAGGGAAAGCAAAGGACTAACAACCAATGTAATTCCATCATGAAGTACAGCAGGTAGTTGATAGCAGAGGCTCTTCCCTCCACCAGCAGCCATTATGACCAGTACATCTCTTCCACTCATGATGGCATTGATTATCTGGAAGGTTGCAATATGCTTAAAAGGATGCAAAATAAAGAAACTGTAAGCAGTATAGCAAGTTGTGGTATGTACATCTAGGGCTAGGCTCAACAGTACCAAGAGAACAAAAGGGAAAGAATGTGGGGATAGTAACATAATTCTAAAAGATTATTTCTTTTTGAGCAACACACAAGTTAATGATAAATAATAGAATACATATAGCAGCCCATGTATGTCTGAAGCACACCAAATATATGGTTTCTTCGCTAAATGAAATGATTATATGAATCTCACTTTGTATTTTATTTCGTAGTTGTAAGCAGTGTCCAACATAAAAAAAGATAACTTCTACTCTTCTTAGTTGTTTAAGCAGTGTCCAACATAAAAATATAGATAACTTCTACTAACCTTACCTCTCTTTGATTCTGCCGGTATGAAGAAATCCCAAATACATTAAAACGAACATCATCAGCCCGAGAGTCCCATAAGAAGCTCCCAGACCAATCTTTTGGACCAACTGAAGGGGTATTATTGATTGTGTTGTTGGATGCTTTAGATACTTCGAGCATAGCTTTCAGCTGTGATTCACGCTCATACAGCTCCTCTTGACGATCAATCAGTGCACTAATTTGCCCTGAGAAACATGAATTTAAGTGAGCAAAACGAAAGGATAATTTGTAATATGAGGAAATAACAGAGCACTAGCACCACAAAGGAAAAGGTGGCCACTGCTGATCATAATGCAAGTGAAGATACATAATGACATTAGCAGCCTATTTATATAGGCATAGTTGCTTTGTTTCATCATAGTGTAAGGTGATAATTAGACTTCATGTAAATTAAAGACTAAATAGTCCCGGCAAAAATATTATGAATCCCGGCAAAAATTAAAGACTAAAGAGGGATGTGGTTTTGTATTATTTGTATGAAAGTACCTATGGATTTATAACAATTAGTATTTGTGATGTAATATAGACAGTGATAAAATATTCATCAATGAGAAAAACGGAGCAGGAGATGCCAATCTAACCCCCGAAAATTGTTGTACTTGCTATAATTTAATTCAACTGCACTTAGATATGGTGAGCTAGAAACCCCTGCCTCCCATTTATGTATTACACAGAAGGGTTAATCACTTGATCTCATCCGAGGAACGTTTATGAATCAAAGGGATAGCACATATTGCAGAATATGCATGATTAGCGGTGACCTTGGATGTCATCAAGTTCTGCCTGAACGAGTAACAATTCTCCCTGAATGTTGTCTTCCTCATACATGCTGCAGCCCTGCACAATGACAAGGGAAAAAAAAAGGCAACTGACTTTCTTAGCTTACCCACTGCCTTAAAAACGAGTATTGAGTTAGAGTCCATGAAACAGAATTGTACACTTTGAGTTGGGACTATCAAAAGGCATACTCGGACCCAACATCAAAACACAAGACCTAATTATAGTTAAACAATTGAGGTAAATTAATACTGACATGTCCATGTATAACAAGCATCGATCGGCATATATATGGCATTTGTTCAAGAGAACCAGTTAGAGGCTGATTTGGTCCATTTTCAGAAATACAGAATCCTCATTCTGCCACATAATAAGTAATTCTTTTTAAAAATAGTCTAGGGCATACCACATAGCACATCCATCTTTTCAAAATCAAAGCAACACAACAGTTAGGTGGTGAATCGAACCGAACCGATATGGAGGCAGGTGGACGGAGGTCGGGCGCGTCGCCGTAGCTACTCCCCCAAACCTGCACGCCCCGCCCGCCGTGCGCGCGAGGCCAAGGCCGGTGGAGGAGGCCGTGCGCGCGAGGAGGGCAAGGCCGGTGGAGGAGGCTAGGGTGTCTACGAGGCTTCTCTCTCTACAGCCGCGCGCGCGACGAGGCGAGGCGACGCCTGCGTCCGGCTCGCACCGCACCACACCACACCGCAGATTGGGGAATCGGGAGAGGTAGGTAGAGCCGAGGTGCGGTGCGGGGAAGAAGATGAATAAATACTACTACTCCTTATTACAAGTCGTTTTACTTTTTTTTCCTTGCAAACTTTAGTATTTTTAACGTAAAACAAACACATTATCAATATATATCCATATTAAATTTAATAAAACTAATTTGATTATTGCTAAATTATCTATAAACCTAGTCAAATTTAACAAAGTTTGATTAAGTAAAAAGTCAAACCAGGGGTGTAGCGATTACCCCGCGCGTTGCAGCGGAAAAATTTAGAAATACATAAAAAAGCTTTAAGAAAAGAAATTATAATATATAAAAAGATAATATTTTAAGCTTGATAGTAGGTGATTTAAAATTTTGATTGTATATGACACATAAATTGTTATATACCAAACATGAGAAAAATCTAATGTGTCTATAATTTATCTAGGTGACATGTATGGTTCTAATGGATATTTAGATTTATTATAATATAACTACAGTAAGTAAGTATGTGGCTCTATGCATGTCAAGCTTTTGGTTCTAACTATATAGGATATATAAATTACGAGGGTACCCTTTCTGGAAAAGGAAAAGTACCTATACTAATCGGGCAGTTTATACGAGTTCTCACATTAATCAAAAAAATCTGGTCGTTGATTTGCTAGATTGTATTATCACCACCCTAGATGACAAAATCAAATTGTGGGACACTTTTAAAGATAATCTAATCTATGTAAAATTGTGGGCCACTTTTAAAGCAAACCTAATCTACGTCCGTCGGTGATATGGGCCCGGGGGTACCCCGTACAGAGGGAGAAGGCCGCCCCAAACCCACGTGGCGCCCCCCGAGGGGGGTCGGGCCCGGGGTTGGAGCGGTGGCTGTCTCCCGAGCCAGGGGTCGGCCCGCCCTGAGCCCCTCCTTGCTCTGATTCGCATGTGTGCCATGGGCTTGCATTACCAGCGCCCCAACTACCGCGTTTAATGAGGTCCTGTCTGCTACGGCACGCCACATTTAATGTGGCGAGCATGCACACTAACAGGTCGCTTGCAGCGGGAATGACCGATGTGACGACGGATAGGCATAGGACAGGGCACTGTGCGCACGCGCCTGCTACTGGCAGGGGACATGGCTTGCGTCTGCCCGGTCCCGTCGCCATTAATGAGGGGTTTTTTTGCCTCTCCCTTGGACTCGGACCAACATTTTCTCCACGCCGGTCCGTTCGAGAGATCCCTACCCTGTGGTGGAGCCGGACGGCCAGAAATCATCGACATTTAAGGAGGAATGACATGGGCAGACGCCCACGTCATTCGGCATGATGGGATGAGGCCCATGTCACGGTAAGGCGCGCATGGCTTCACACGTCGAGAGGACAAGACACACATTAATTACCTATAAAGAATATTATTGGTAACCCCTTAACATATAAAAAGATGTCCATGCGTGGGGGAAAAGGGGGACGGAGGGCGAAAAGCGCTTTTATTTCCTCACCAGATCCAACCACACACAGGAGTAAGGTATTATGCTTCCATAGTGGCCCGAACCTGTATAGACCGTTTGTGTCCCCATTGCTCCCGAGGGGCCCGACCCCCTCTGCATCACCTTCCCTTCATCTCTCGAACCTTCACCCATGTCCCCGGTCCGAACCAAAAGAGGGGCCCCCACAGTCCCCCGCTTGAGGAGTTTACCCTCCGACAACGTCCGATATATTTCAAAGCCCTTCTACCGATCTTATCTCGATCAGTAACGGGAGACCGAGAGCAGATCAATGTTGATGATCATGAGATCACAAGTAGACCGGAGCTGCTTGAGTCGCTATTCAGGTGCCAGATCATATTGGCGCGATTTGGGGCTCCCCCTGGATACATCATCAAAGCCTCCACAAGCAATGCAGAGTTTTGCCATCATAGGGGGTGCTTAGATCTAGGGGTGTAAAGTTTTGACGTGTCACATCGGATATTATATAGGGTATCGCACGGGGTGTTAGGGCACTAATAAGAAAACTAATTACAAAATCTGCCAGTAAACCATGAGACGAATTTATTAAGCCTAATTAACCCGTCATTAGCACATGTTTACTGTAGCACCACATTGTCAAATTATGGAGTAATTAGGCTTAAAAAATTTGTCTCGCAAAGTAGTCGCAATCTGTGCAGTTAGTTTTTTAAGCCTATATTTAATACTTTATGCAGGTGTTCAAACGTTCGATGTGACAGGGTGTAAAATTCTGGGATGGGATCTAAACAGGCTCGCTGCTAATCATTGTGTTGATCGGTTGCTCATCTAATATATATTGTCAATTTTTGCAGTCAACTGATGTTAAATTGAAGGTAAATTGCATGTTAAGGTTCCTTGAATATGGGTTCTTTCTTGAGAATTAGTTTTCTTTATACTCGCAATTGAATAATTAAATCTTTTGATGCAAATTAGAATCCTTCAAACCAGCTGAAAATAGCGCCTCCTGCGTTTGGCGCTGGCATAGATAGCGGCAGGAGTCGACGCGTCACCTCCGCTAGGAGCTTGTGCGGATGGTATTTTTGCAAAAAAAAAACCCTTATTTCCGTAGATAATATGTTAACAAAGTATATGCCATTTGCTGATTCCATTTTATTGTACAGCTTGAGAACGAGGTGGCCGAACTGACCTTCTGATTGCTTCCTGCAGATGACGGTGCTCCCTCTCCCCGCAGTCTCCCACCATCTTCTCTTGTCAATGTGTAATCATCACCTCTATTACTGTTAGGTTCGTACCAATCCTTCCCCTCAAGTGCAATCGCATTTGTCTGCCGCTGTTCCCTGTGATTCATGAATATATTGTCCTTGTGATTCAGAGCTTTCTGATTTGAGTTTTCAAGGAAAGCATTAATATTATGTGATTAATATTGTCCAACTTAACTCTCTAATATCTCATGTGCAGTCTAGATTTAGAAAATTATACTACATATGTTCTTAAATCTATGTTATTTTTACTTTGCTTTCTTATATTTTTAGAAAACATTGTGTGTAAGATGTTTTTAGTTCACAAGGATTAAACGTACATGGCTACTTCTAATGTTGCTGATAAAATTTAGAGGCGGCGCATGTTGATCGTTTATTCTTTTGACATGGTCGGCAGAGATGATGGATGGGAAATATCCAGTGTCACTGTTTTTTTAGAAATGTGCTCAATGTACATATATCTTAATTGTTCGCTGCGACTGTTTTTCTTATATTTTGCCATATAGTGATTATGATGATAGCTAAATTCATGGCTTATTTAATAACACAATACCATATCATATTCACATTGTTTTGTGTAACTCTAGCTATAGACTTCCTTCGTGGTTTATATTTCGGTCTAATAGGTCAGGATAGAGATCATTTACAACTCAAGAGTTCAAGTGTACTTTTGGAAGACAAGAATATCTCATTGTAGTTCTTAACTTTGTACATATACATCTATTAATTATCAGATGAACTATTTTATCCACTACTTTCTCTCTGTCAATGGAGTGTGTACATTTATGCATGTATAATTATCAGATGAACGATGACAATACCTTCTATTTATGCAGTCCTTTCTGTACCTTCTCTAGCCGTGATGTACTCTGAAATTTAACTTTTAAGGGTGTGTTTGGGAGGAGGGGTTCCGCACACATTAGCGCATGATTTATTAAGTATTAGCTTAAAAAACTTTTGAAAGGATTAATATGATTTTTTTAAAAAAAACACTACATACTATGCCAACCAATTCCAATTCCTGCCTTAAGATTTCATGACAACATTATATTTCTTGCAACCAAAAAACAGAAACCTGCCACTTATGTCAGATAAACTGATCGAATTTCTTTTGCTAATTATATCAAGCTAAAACTGCCAAAAGTAATCACTAACACTCCATTCTGTCTCCACCGGTGCAGCGCGCGTCCCACGCTAGTCTGAATTAAATAAGATGGAATCGTAGTGCATGCATGTATACTCTGGTCGCAAGCTGCTGCGACAAAAACGTGTTTGCAGTGTATTCTTGGGTGCTTCTTATCTAGAAAATTGCCAATCTAAACTTCAGCTCTAACATTAACGTGGGCAGAGAAAATCAACACAATTGGCCATGGCACCACCACACCGTGTATACCTAATGGGATCTGTATCGCTGCCTTGTCGCTTGGGATAAGGTGTGCACTGCCAGAGAAGTGGGTGTTAAAGTTTGTGTCGAATATGTGTACGCAGTCGGTTACAGTTTAGGACTTAGAGTTGTACTAGGTGTAGGCCTAGAGTATGAATCGGACTCTATCCTAGATTCTCTCATAAATAGAGGGGCGTGCCTGTTGTAACCGCATGGCGACTTAGCATAGCGAGAGGGAGCGGTTGCCGGCGGCAACCGGCCGTGAGTCGTTGTAACTTTAATACGTTGTAATATGCTGGATTGGGGAGGAGCGCCCGTAATCAGTGCCCCGGAGATGTAGGCTTCGGCTGAACTCCGTTATCAAATATCGTGCCTCGGTGTCGTCATCATGTTTGGATCTCCTATGGCGTTTCTTCCGCGTTTGGTTTCCGATGTGATTTCGGGGCCGGTTTTCTAACAAGTGGTATCAGAGCCTGCGGGAGATCCATGGTAGAGGTACGAGGGAGGTGCTCCACGCCGCGACGACTACACAGGGTGTCCAGGGACGGACATGGACGCAAGGTGGAGCACGGCGGCGATCAACGAAATTTGATCGGTGGATCGAACACTTCAGGCGGCGGTCTGAACCGTTCGATGGCTGCTTTCAACAGGGAGATGACTAGACGTGGTGCTCGGGTTGATGGCGGCGGAAGCGATTGGCGATCCAATCGGTGGGTCGGACACTTCGGGCGGGTGGCCCAGACTTTCCGGTGAGCTACTCTCAACAGGGAGACGTGGGGCCCCATGCTCGGGTTGATTGAAGCTGGAGGCGATCGGCGTTCTTGGTCGATGGATCGAACACTCTGGACGGGGTGGCCTGAGCCTTTCGATGAGCTGCGTTCGACAGGGAGATGGCTAGACGTAGCGCTTGGGTCGTTCGGTGGCTGGGAAGACGGCATGCGACTTATCGGCTTCGGCTCGCGACTAGATTGATGGTGTTCAATCGGAAGTCGGAGCGGGTGGATCCAACAGGCTGTTTTGGAGGTGTTAACGACAAGTACTGCATGGAGGATTGCTACTTAGCAGCGTACATGCAATGGATTGCTCTGGAACCACGACGTTGCTAGGGGTATGTGAAGCTTGGAGGTCAGGGTCGTGGCGGTGTGCGCGGTTTTGCGTCGAGGCCGAGCCGGCGGCGGAGATAGAAGCAGTGCTGGTAGTAGCAGTTTCATGCAGGACTCGACTCGGAGAGGCCGTGGTAGAAAAGGAGTCGAGCACAGGTTCGGCTTCAATACACACGACAAGAAGAGATCGAGAAGGATACCACGTCGGACATGAAAGGGGACCGGAGGAGAATTCGATTTGGAAATAGAATCGGGCTCAACTTGTCCCTGTAAATCAGCAAAAGAAATCCACAGGATTGCAGAGATTGCGATCGAATCAAACCAACTAAAGCAATGAAGAGATCGGACCCGATTTCTTGGGCGGCGGGGGGTTTGGGCGACAAACTGCGAGCGGTAGAAGCACGGCTTGGTGTAGTCGTCGTGCAGGTGCTGGCGAGTTCGACGCGGGCCGGCTCCGGCGAGGAGGCGGCAGGTACCGGCGAAGGGGCGGCGGCGACGCTCCTGTGTCGGGGAGAAGGCTTCTGTGGGCGTTGGCATCCTCACCGGCGGGAAGCCCACGGCGGCGGCGGCGGCGCCCTCACCGGCGGGGCTCAGGAGGCGACGAAGCGCTTCAGGACGGGCAGCGATGTCGGAAACCGAGGCGGCGTCTTCGGTGGCGGCGTTGAGGAAGCTGGTGAGGCGTGCGGGCTCCTGGTGCTTGTGCAGATCCGAGATAGAGACGGTCGCAGCAGGCGTGGAGAGCGATGCTGTAAGCGGCGGTCTCTTTCTTGCTGCGGTAGGAGCATGAGCAGAAGGAAGCAGAAGGGGATCGATCGATCTGATTCTGTTTGACCGATCTCCTGTTCCGCGGTGGACTAGTTTTGCCTATGGGCTGTGGTGGTTGAGTCTAGGCAGCTTACACGTGGGACCAAGCAAGCATGCAAGGTGATTAGTGCATTGGAACTTGATGAAGACTAGACTATGCGCACGTGATGTTTGATGGCTAATGCATGTGTCCATACATGGCGATGGTGTTGGCCTGGTACATGTATCGAAGGACAAACATGTTAGCACATATTTGTGCAGTAGTCTGGTGAGATAAGTTATATGCGAGAAGAATCGTGCATGTAGAATTGCAAGCTATTGTGTTAACTCGTGGACTCGGCAGTGGCAGTCGTGGATGGGCAAGATGGTTTCCCGGGCAACAGCGGGGGAAAATCGTTGAGGGTGTCAATGGTCTGTTTGGCAGTACAGGGTATATACAGGATCTGTGGGGTTTGCATGATGGGGATATATGGAATCTGCGTCACTGAAGAGGAAGAGCAAGCGCTGTGGTGGTAATTTCTTCAGATGATTCAAAGCAACGGTGATTTTCTCAAACTATCCGGAATTCAGTCTACGGATGCGGGAAAACGTGGATGTTGGATTTATTAGCTTGGTTCATAAGACGACAAGGAAGAAAGGGTTCTCTTCATGTCTGGTGAGTTTAATTTATCTATTTTGGTGATGACATTTGTTATCTGGCCATGGATTAAATCAAGTCAAATTTAAGACGGAAGATGAAGGTGAACATAGTCTTTGGGAAGCCTATGACGTGACAGCTAGGAAGGAATCCAATTTCGCTTGACAAGACGACTGTGGTGATATGAGAGAAGGTGGAGCACTGTTGCAGGTGGAGTCAGGAGAAAGAAATTACAGGGATAGCGGAGTCTCTTGTTTAACAGTGAGCCTGGTGGAGGCTTGTCGGGGTAGCTCGGCGTGAGCAGCGAAAAAGGATCAACTCAAGTCTTGGTGCATGGAGGTTCGAGCAAGTAAAAAATTCGGGTTGGCGTGGCATATTCGCCAAGGTGGAGTTTATTAGAGTTTGTGTCGAATATGTGTACGCAGTCGGTTACAGTTTAGGATTGGAGTTGTACTAGGTGTAGGACTAGAGTATGAGTCGGACTCTATCCTAGGTTCTCTCATAAATAGAGGGGCGTGCCTGTTGTAACCGCATGGCGACTTAGCATAGCGAGAGGGAGCGGCTGCCGGCGGCAACCGGCCGTGAGTCGTTGTAACTCTGATACGTTGTAATATGCTAGATCAGGGAGGAGCGCCCGTAATCAGTGCCCCGGAGATGTAGGCTTCGGCTGAACTCCATTATCAAATATCGTGCCTCGGTGTCGTCATCATGTTTGGATCTCCTATGGCGTTTCTTCTGCGTTTGGTTTCCGATGTGATTTCGGGGCCGGTTTTATAACAGTGGGAGGTCTAGGGATTAAAAACATGCATGATCAAAACTGTGCTTTGCTTGTGAAAAGACTTCATCATCTTCACTCGATAGACTCCTCTTGTGGACGATGGATTTGGCAAGAACACTCCGGCTCCGTCCTCTTCTGTGACAATCAACTGGGTCCTCACTGGGACTCCTTATCCACTCTCCTGCCGATTCTTCAGCGCCTGACGCGCGTTCAAGTTGGGGATGGCACGCGCACTTCGTTCTGACATGACTATTGGTGTGGTTCGAGCTCTTTCAAAGATCGATTTGCTCCCCTATTCTCTCATGCTCTCAATGGGGAAAGCAGCGGTTGCGATGTTCCTCTCGAAGCCAATAGAAGATCAGATCGCTCCCAGGCTATCCTCCTCTGCTGAAACTCAATTATCACAATTGCGAGAGATGCTACAAAACTTCTGCCTCGGTAACTCTACTGATTTACGTACACCGCGTGATGCTCCTGGGATCCTTCGCACGAAGAACATATATTCTTCTTCTCAATTGGGCCTGCCACTGTGCAAGAACTGGAGCTTCATCTGGAACAATCGAGCTCCTCCAAGAGTTCAATTCTTCGCTTGGCTACTAGCTAAAGATCGGCTTCCTACCAAGGCTAATTTGCATAAGAAGAACATTGTTCCAACAGCTGGGTGCATTGTCTGCAATTGTGCTGACGAAACGGTGACACATCTCTTTCTTCAATGCCAATTCGCTCAGGAATTCTGGAGAGCTTTGTGTTAGGAAACGATAAGCGAACAAACGATAAAGAACAATAGATCAATCACAGAAGACACGAGATTTAACGTGGAAAAACCCTCCCAAAACAGGAGAGAAAAAACCACGGGCGCCAGCCAGCAAAATATCTTCACTATATCTGGGGTGAGGTTACATCGCCGCACGACGGCTTACAAGAGGTATATATATGGTGGAACCCTAAAAGGGACTTCGCTCCGCTACGGCAGAAGCTGGCCTTTATTAAGTGCAAATGAATTTGGATCACAACTCAACACTTTGTGTATATCTGTTGTTTCGAGTGTTCAAGATCTCGCTGACCTCACTGCTCCCTGCCATTTGCCTGTCAAGCACTTCCAAGTTTTTTTCTTATTTTGTTTTTGGGGGCTTTGGAACCATAGGCATGATGTCGTTTTTCGGGGTCTCCCTAACTCCCGGACGAGGTTAGTGGCTAAATGTATTGAGGACGCTACTTTGTGGGCTGAGCGTCTTCGTAGAGAAGATAGGTCGTTGGTTGTGACTAAATGGAAAAGTCTTCTTTCTTCCTCTATTCACTCTAGCTAATTCTGTAATACTTCATGATGTAAATCCTCTTCCTCTTTTCAATATAATTCAGGTGGGGAATCCCCCCGGTTGATTAATTCAAAAAAGAAGGGATCTGTATCCTTCTATCCTGACTAATTCCTGGTGGGTTTTCTCCATCCACCAGAGCTGCAACCTACAATTATTGTTGACCAGGCTATTCATCAAATATATGGTTGATTTTGTCTCTACGCCGTTTCAAAATTAATTTGGAGGTACGTAAATACTTTGCTATGATTCCTTTGTTTAATAGGTGATTATATTTTAATTTGTTCGTAATCTGTTGTCCAATAACTAAATGTAAGTGCAAAAATCCTAGATAATTAATTATGATAAAGTTGTGTTGTGTTTACTACCGTGCCGCACAGCTGCCAAATAAAACATATATATTTATAATGTATTATTCGGTGTTTTTGATTATGGCCATGCTAAACATCCATTTTCCATAGACCATGCCAATTTTTCTGTAATAAAAACAAGTGCTTAATTGAACGGAAAATACTTACACCTTATTTTCCAAAATAATTTTAAGATGGCACGTGCTTGCATTCATAACTAATTATTCTTTTAGTTTACTAGAAGCCAATGTAACCATAAATATCAAGGCGCGTCAATCTCAAGATATCATGTTTCATTCTCTCGGAGATGTTTATAGGGTAGAGTGTTCGTGCGTGTATTTATAGGGATGAGTATGCAGCAGTATATATGAGCGCTTTGCGTTTTTACCGTTTTCCCAAAAAGAAAAAATCAATTAATTACAATGACAATATTTGAAAATCAAATTGAAATAGTAAAGAAAACAGTTTTTTTTCACGGATCACACTTTCAACTTATTCATCAAAATGTATGATTGCAAACAGAAACCCTCTCAACTATGGTTGCAACATATCAGAATAAAAAAACAAATTCCTTGAGATATATCTAGCAGTAAAACACTCCCAGAAAGGAGCTGCACGCTCCCGTTGTCCCTACAAGATCACAGGAAAAATAATCCCAAGTCTTTTGATCTACTTATTAGATCACTCAAATCATTAACAAGCAAAACAAAACGACAAATCAGCTCACCATATGCATGGAATCACCTCAATTGGCCTCCACATCAATTGATGTTGAAGATGCCTTTGCCACATCGAAGAGGTCGTGGCCTTCTCGGACCCTACTAGAGGATATGCCGTGCATGCATGGTTGTCTCCCCAGCCCGCTTGGAATTATACCATAGGCGGCTGATATGCGAATGTTCGCGGGCCACGAACATGCTCAAACTATAAAAATTACTTTGTCTGCATGCACGTAACTTGTGACTGGATTCTGGAAGAACCAGCATAGCATATATGCAGCCATGCATGTCGTCACTTAATTCGCATGTACTTAGGGTATAATTATTAGCATACGATCTACTGCATTAATTCATACGTTTTGGTGTCGGAAAAAAAATAATGTGCCGTTCCGTAATTAAAGCATTACCACATAATTACCGTCTAACTAGGGTGCACATAATTTTTTTTATTTTATAGCAACATCTTCAATTAAATAGATTTTTACCCAAATTTTTAAGCTTGGCATTCAAATAAAATTATATTCAAATTACTAACATCTGTACCCACAAACTTTAAACTCAAATTTAAACTTTATACATACAAAATTTTTATATATAAACTTTTGACACGTAAACTTTTTATATAGAAACTTTATGCAGATATAAATTTCAAAACAAAATTAAAACAAATTCGAAAATAAAAAATCTTAAATTTCAATTGGGCCAAAAGCCCAAAACTAGCTAGCCCGGTAGAAAGTAGCACACATGGGCACACATCTAGTGAAAATTTCCAGAAATCATCTCTAGTCGTGTGTGTGTTGCGCACATCAATCGGTAGAAAAAAATGACCTAGCGTGCTCACTCTAAAAAATGGGTAATTAAAAAGAGAGACAGTTAGCAAAGCCCTTATTTAAGCACCCCCCCCACTGAGTCCTGATTCCAACAAGATCCACCGCGCGCAAAGACCCTCTGTTAGCTGTATACGTACGTACTCGGCGACCTGTACGTGCCGCTGCGAGCAATGGAGTGTGAGACCGGTGTCAACGGCTCAGGGCCGCGCGGCAGCGACCCCTTGTACTGGGGCAAGGCGGCAGAGGGTGTTGCGGGGAGCCACCTCGAGGAGGTGAAGAGGATGGTGGTTGAGTACCGCGCGCCGCTGGTGAAGATCGACGGCGCCATGCTCAGCGTCGCCAAGGTGGCAGCCGTCGCCGGCGAGGCCGCCCGGGTGCAGGTGGTGCTGGACGAATCCGCACGACCCCGCCTGGAGGCTAGCCGCGAGTGGGTTTTCGAAAGCACCATGAATGGCACCGACACGTACGGCGTCACCACCGGCTTCGGGGGTGCCGCCCACCGCCGCACCAAGGAGTTCGCCGCGCTCCAGAAAGAGCTGATCCGGTACGACTTTAATTAGCTGTACACTACTAGTATACTTGAGTATTTTATTTTATACTACTAATTGCTCACTGTCACAAGCTATATATAATGCTAGTAACTAATTCGTTCATTGGGTGGGTGGGTCTGAATGAAAATCAAATACTTCATTAAAGATACCTCAACGCCGGCGTCTTTGGAGCCAGCCGCAGCGACGGCTACACGCTGCCGACGGAGGTCACGCGCGCAGCCATGCTCGTGCGCATCAACACCCTCACCCAGGGCTACTCGGGCATCCGCTTCGAGATCCTCGAGGCCATCGCCAAGCTGCTCAACGCCAACGTTACGCCGTGCCTGCCGCTCCGGGGCACCATCACCGCGTCCGGCGACCTGGTCCCGCTGTCCTACATCGCCGGCCTAATCACCGGCCGCCACAACTCCGCGGCGGTGGCCCCGGACGGCACCAAGGTGGACGCCGCCGAGGCATTCAGGATGGCCGGCATCGAGCACGGGTTCTTCGCGTTGCAGCCCAAGGAAGGGCTCGCCATCGTCAACGGCACGGCCGTGGGCTCCGGCCTCGCGGCGATCGTGCTCTTCGAGGCCAACGTCCTCGCCGTCCTTGCCGAGGTCCTCTCGGCGGTGTACTGCGAGGTAATGGCCGGCAATCCGGAGTACACCGACCACCTCATCCACGCGCTGAAGCACCACCCTGGACAGATCGAAGCTGCGGCCATCATGGAGCACATACTGGAAGGCAGCTCCTACATGAAGAAGCTTGCCAAGGACAAGGAGCAGGGCCAGGGCGAGCTTGACCGGCTGACGAAGCTGAAGCAGGACAGGTACGCCATCCGCACGGCGCCGCAGTGGCTCGGCCCGCAGGTCGAGGTCATCCGCTTCGCCACCAAGTCCATCGAGCGGGAGATCAACTCCGTCAACGACAACCCGGTCATCGACGTCGCCCGCCGCAAGGCGCTCCACGGCGGCAACTTCCAGGGCACTCCCGTCGGGGTGTCCATGGACAACACTCGTCTCGCCATCGCTGCCATCGGCAGGCTCATGTTCTCGCAGTTCTCCGAGCTCGTCAGTAGCTTCTACAGCAACGGCCTTCCCTCCAACCTGTCCGGCGGGCGCAACCCGAGCTTGGACTACGGTTTCAATGGCGCCGAGGTCGCCATGGCGTCCTACTGCTCTGAGCTCCAGTTCCTCGCCAACCCGGTGACCAACCATGTGCAGACCGCGGAGCAGCACAACCAGAGCGTCAACTCTCTCGGCCTCATCTCCTCCAGGATGACCGCAGAGGCCGTCACCATCCTGAAGCTCATGTCCTCTACTTTCCTCATCGCACTGTGCCAGGCCGTCGACCTGCGCCAACTCGAGGAGAGCATCAAGGCCGCTGTTAACAAGTGCGTGACGAATGTCGCCAAGAAATCCCTGACCCTGGCCATGGACGACGACGACCATCTGCTAGCGCTGCTCGGCGCTGCTATCGACCGCGTGGCGGTGTTCACGTACGCAGAAGACCCATGCAGATCCAGCTTGCCACTCATGCAGAAGCTCCGCGCGGTGCTCATGGAGCATGCGCTGGCCAATAACGGTGACATCCTCCTGGCCAAGGTGGCTGAGTTCGAGCAGCAGCTCCGCGCGGTGCTCCCCGACGAGGTGGAGGCCGCACGCGCCGCTGTGGAGAGCGGCACGGCCCCGAACAGGATCTCCGACTGCCGCTCGTACCCGCTGTACAGGTTCGTGCGCAAGGAGCTCGGCGCCGAGTACCTGACCGGCGAGAAGACGCGGTCTCCCGGGGAGGAGGTGGACAAGGTGGTGATCGCCATGAACCAGCACAAGCACATCCATCCACTGCTGGAGTGCCTCAGCGAGTGGAAAGGCGCGCCCCTGCCACTTAGCTGAACTACACATCATAAGAGAAGATGAGGTATTATCTAAAAAAAAGAGAGAAGATGAGGTATTAATTACGGATGAAAAAGCAAAACTACTATCCGGAAAACTAATTTAATCACTCGACGAGATCATATGCCCTCGTTATTTATATGTCACCTAAATATTTATAATAAAATTTAGAAAAATTTGAGAAGAACATGTAAATTTAAATTCAACTTCTATATCTTGTAACGAAAAAAACAAATTAAACCACAACTAGTTAATATATATTCATAGTCAAATTTGTTTTTTTCGGTCCGAGATGTAGAAGTTGAATTTGAATTTACATGTTTACGAAATGATATATCACATATTAATACATCTTCTCAATTTTTTTTTTAATTTTTTTCATAACAATTTAAGTGACATGCAAATAACGAGAGCACATCCCCTCGAGGGATCAAAATCCGCTTCCGTACTATCCTACTATACACAATAATTCACGCGGCGGGGCATGACTAAAGAATAAACTATAAACAGTTGGCTGGACTATATATAAATGTTTGAGCACTTATAATCATGGTGTACTTGTGCCTTACATTAAGAAAGCTTATATGTAAATAAAAGTCATTTTAAGCATTATCTGTCTATATCTATTAATATATCGATCTATTTCTCTTATAATCTCAAACCACACTAGAAGTTTAGTTCGACATGCAAGTCATCCAAAACAGCAACTCACTAGCACATGTAATTATGGTATCATACAAGTTATGGGAAACTATTTTGATCCCTCGAGGAGATGTCCCTTCGTTGTTTGCATGTCGCTTAAATGGTTATGAAAAAATTAAAAAAAAAGAAGATATATTAACATGCGATATAACACTCTGCAAACATGCGAGTTCAAATTCTCGTAACGGAAAAACAAATTAATCCGCAGCTAGTTAATGTATATTCATAGTCAAATTGTTTTTCTTGTTGAGTTGTAGAAGTTGAATTTGAACTTGCATGTTTATGGAGTGATATATTACATGTTAATACATATTCTCAAATTTTTTCAATTTTTTCATAACCATTTAAGTGACATGTAAACAATGAGGATATCCCCTCAAGGGATCAAACGAGGGGGTATCACATCAGCAAGTTACGTCATTCACTAACCTGCATTTATTTGTCTACATCAGCATACCATATAATGCACTAAAATTCATTGGTGATACCCACGATAACGCGTGAAGTATGCTTCTACTTATACTACCTCCGTCCTCCAATATAAGGAATTTTGATATTTTGCTTGCACTGTTTGACCACTCGTCTTATTAAAAAAATTTGTACAAATATAAAAAACAAAAAGTTATGCTTAAAGTACTTTGGATAATAAAGTAAGTCACAAATAAAATAAATAATAATTCCAATTTTTTAATAAGATGAATGGTCAAACAGTGCAAGCAAAATATCAAAATCCCTTATATTAGGGGACAGAGGGAGTATTAACGAAAAAGCCCATCGATTTTCTTGTTTTACAGCGTGAACCTAATTCGTGATTTTTCTCTTCTTCCCATGAAATATACGTCATTACGAAGGGCCGAAACGCAAAATAACACCTCAGGGGTACTGTTCATGGGGGACTGTGGCCGAATTACATGTGAAGTGCACGGCTTTTGTGGACACCCCGAGTATTATACTATCCAGTGTCCAACGCGACCACCACATACTATTGGAGGAGTAGGATCCATACACGCATAAATAGCCACTCGTCCTCAATGTGTCCATGATCACGGTTTACACCTTCTGCTATAATAACCGGAATGCCGAGTAATGATCGCAAGAGATAACCATAAGATAGCTTGCCAGGCTACTCCGTCATATGCCCGTCAACCACACGAAGGCGGCGACCAGAAAACAAGGCATACCCGAGTGCCTCGATCCAAAGCGCTATCCCCAATTATCTCAAGCGATCAAAACGCGTTACTCGTGCTCAGCTAGTCCCCAGGAATGCGACTAGCCTCACACTTTCATTGCAAGCAATTGGAAGATCATCACACGTGCATAAAGAGGGGTCAAGTATAGCAATTATCTGGTACAGAATAGGGTCGTCCCATCTAACAGCACACAAGTAGTAGCGGAAGATTCAAACAAAAGCCAAAAGTACAAAACAAAAGACGATGGTGCCACAACCCCACAAGGGCAAACCAACCAGGCAAGAGCTAAGTTGAAGATAGCAGAAGATCATTCACTGCCCTCGCCGCCGCTGGCAGAACAGTGACCACACAGGAAGCACAATTCTACGCCGGAGTCCTCACCTGAAAGCAGCGAAGCCGGGTTAAGTACAAAATTGTACTCGCAAGTCTTACCCTATATATATATATATATATATATATATATATATATATATATATATATATATATATATATATATTTGCATAAAGCCAATTTTATTGAGCAGATATAAGTGGAAGAGATAACACAATAAACTGATTAGCAACATTATAAAATTCTGGACAGCAAGCAAATTAATCTGAAAGGTACAAGTAAATGAGCCCAAACGGCGCTCACAGCATCCACCATGGAACTACCAAAGTCTATATCATCATGGCACAACCTGCCAACATCACCATCAAACATAAATCCACCAGAATAACCCAAGTTTGATGCTAACATAACTGAGGCACACATCAAGCATTGTCCATAACCGTGGACACGGCTATTCGAATAGATTATACTCTGATCAGATGTGTACAACTGTATCCACACGAGATGAACAAGGATCAAATGCCGCCCACCACACAGGTGCGACCTACAAGTGATTCAAGCTCATCACATGTCCTTTCCTAGCCCCACCCCAACCATTTAAACCACACCGGGGCCCCCGACGACTCAGTCACGTGCGTGTGATGTGACTAAGGCGGGCTCACCACGCGGGAGATACACCCTGCCATACCTCGGCCAACCAGGCACTCCGCGGATCCCAAATCCTCACGTTTCTCCGATGGGCGTAAATGATCACAGTAGGTCTAGTAATCAAACAAGCCGGTCCCATGATACGGCATGTGGTAAGTACGTAGGGTGCTTGAATAGACGTCAAAATGTTCAGTCCTTAACGACCCAGACGGAGCTACTGCATCAGGGGAAACATACCTCCCATCATCGCCCTACCACCCGTCCAAGTCAATCATATTTCATCAACCATTATTTAATGTAAGTGCTCCAGTTTTAGCCCATTAACCAAGTTGTCCATATCCCATAATTAACAAAATTGTCTAGCCATATAGTTGTATCCCCACTAAGCAAAACTAAGCATAATGAATAAAACATCCCAACTATTCCCAACCAGGAGAGTAATAGGTATATGGCAGCTATATATAACTAAGGTAAATGCACCAATTAATTATATACCATGTCACCCAAAACTATTAACTAAGCAAATGCATACACACACACACACACATATATATATATATAAATAGATTCACAACCAAAGGAATTTAAGTAAAACATGGGTGCCTTGTTGCTGCAGATAATCACACTCAATCTCAGGTTCTTGCTCCATGTACTCCGAAACTTTTGAATCTACCGATAAAAGACAAATATGCAAATAAGATTCAAATAAACATGCATATGCAACATGCTCTATAAATTGATAGATAAATACAGTGGGCAGCGTACAAGTTGACATAAAAACTACATTTGCTGCTCTAGCTTAGGAGATACACAACTAACCAGCCATATACACTAAAATGGCAACTTTTTAAAATAAAACAAACAGACCCAACCATATACTGATAATTTTAGCAACCTTACATGAATAAAACTTATATCACACCAAGGAGCCAAATTCACTGGTTCTAATACAATTTGAATCACCCATTTTAGACTTGGAATGAAGTAACTATGCGCGTTGACTTAATGTGACAAATGGAACTACTACTGGCTGCCCCTTAGCATAAATTTGATTTCATAGCTTACAATTGAAAGAAATAATATAGGTGCATAAGCTATGTGGTGGGATAATTGATTTAGTTCAGTAATTATTGGCACATGAATTTAGTGTAATTACATTGTAACTCCAGTTATCTCTTTCTCAGATATTACCAAGTGACTTTAGTTCCATCCTCCTCTGAATATCCCCATGCTTCTTGCTAATTAACAATCTACCTAAAGCACCAAGAACAGTGTTCCTAGAATTTTGCAACTACTAGCTATTGGTGGCGGAGTTCAGTGGCAAAGCAATCTTTGTGAGGTCCTTTTGTGTGAGAGAAAACAAATTGCTGAGGTGCTGAAAAATCTCACCAAAGGATGAGGTGCAGCAGGCTGGCCCTAATTTTCTTAGGGACGACAAACTCAACAACGACTCGGATCACTAATGCAAATCACCATGATCCACTGATGGCTGGAGAAGGATAGGTGTGAGCTCATTTATATCCTACATTTGGTGAGGTTGCAGTGCCTGGTACATGGGTTTACCGGAGAAGGGTATCAAACTATCAATATAGAAAGAGCACGATCAAGTAGTACAAGGAAGAACAATACAAAACTCACCTTGCACTACTTGCAGGACAAAAGCACCATGAGTACTTGATCCTAAAGCTAAGAACATAAATCTACAGGAGGTAGAGACATGAGAACTCACCAAAACAGAGGAACTCAAAGGAAACATGGGTTATTGTTGCCGGAGTGGAGATATATGAATTGTAGCTGCTCTTTGCTCTCAAGATTTGAATCGGTGACCCATAGGGAGGGGGAGAAAGAAGGGATTGTCAGCATTATAGGAACTCAAGTAGGGAGCCATGGATGTGGAAAGAACTTACCAACACAGAAAAGAAACGTGTCATCCAACTGCTGCAACCTCGCAGCCTGCAGCTCCTTGCTGTTCCTCCTTCCCGATCTCCCTCAAATGGCCATGCATGTGCAAGATATTTGGATGGATGGAAAACCTAGAGCCCCAGGGATCCAAAGGTGTGACATGCAGGGTTTGGTTTTGGATGTTTGAAGAAGATTTTGGGGGAGAAAGTGGGGAGGGAGGTCAACCTAAGGAAGAACGTAAAGTGGCTGGCAATGGAAAGGGAGGAGGAGGAAGATGAAGGGTTTTTCTTGCTGTCTTAAGTTCCTGAGGTGTGGTTGCACGCCCAAGAGGTGGTCTAGGAGATATGGAGCGGGCCTAGGTTAGTGACATGTGGGGCCAAGTCGAACTGGGCCCGTAGGACAGATAAAGCAAGGTTAGAAACATAGGTACACAATGAAATTAGTGAATTTTCAAGAATTTTCTCTCTCTCCTTCTTGGTTAACTAGTTTGACCTAGCTACAAGAATTCCAAAAAAGGGTGATCTGGTGTGTGTATAGCTTGAGTTACCTAGTTTCCATTTTTCAAAGTTTCACTCAAAAATTCGAAATATTTTAATTCTGGCAAAAAGGTGAAAAGGGGTATGCTGAGAACTAAATTGAATTTCAATGAGGTCAAAACTAAGTGTAAAAATTTTAGAAAAATTATATTAACTCATGATAAATAATCTAGTATTTGAATAAATTATAAAACCTATATTCTTCTGATCAATTTTTAAGCACATTTATGAGTTGCTTCATTTTCCTGATTAGGTTTCTAATTAATCACTGTGACTATACTTGACTGGTATATTTGAGGTAGTAAAAAGGGTGATAAAATGATGAAACCTTTACAGTAGTCATCTTAGGTTGTCTAATTGACATGAGGACCTTCATGGAATTTTATGTTGCTTAGATTTGTTATAGAGTATCTATGTTCATTTAACATGTACCAATTAGCCAAACAAAGAAAATCATTTAAGCCAATAAATTGGACTACACTACAACCAGGTACACAAGCATACAATCACTAGTTACTCAATCTACTAGCCAAAAGCTATGCGTGATCGGGTAGATTATCAAATAAGCGAAATATGAGTTACAAAATTACCGATTGGTCATTCATTATAGTTAAATAAAAAAGGTTTCAACTTGGCTTAAAAGCTAAAAGGGAGAAAAAGAAAAGTGGATCTTCATGAATTATTTGGTATTGAGTTGGCTTAGTCTCTTATATTCTCGTTCCATTCGTGCAAGGAAAAATATTGGTGAGTAGGTCTTTAGTTGTGTTGGTGAATTTTATTAGCATCAAAGCACTCTGAAAAATTGAATGAGACTTCCTTAACCCAGCAACTTAGATTTTGCCACCAAGGTTATAGGGTTATTTTGTTTTCTGGAAAAAAATGCTTTCCCTATAATGGTAGCTAAAGATTGACATCATCCCAAACAAAAGTCTAGCAAAAGGTTTAAATTCTAGCCATTTTAAACATAAGAATCATCTGAAGAAATTTTTTTTTCAAGAAAGTTTTTGAAATTCCTATAATTTTATCAGAAACACAACATATGACACGTTTAACTACTAATTAAATTTTTAGGTTGTTACAGTTTTTTTTCGCAAAATGACCATCCGGACACTATAGGACTATAGCAAAACTCGTACGTGGCGTCGCTCCTCGCCTGCCCCTTCTGCCAGGGTTAATATTTGTCGATATACGTGAATACTTAAGTTCAAAATAATATATCATGCACATAATTAAATAAATGAATAAAAAATGCCAATGTCTA
Source organism: Oryza glumipatula (assembly GCA_000576495.2). Classification (NCBI taxonomy): domain Eukaryota; kingdom Viridiplantae; phylum Streptophyta; class Magnoliopsida; order Poales; family Poaceae; genus Oryza; species Oryza glumipatula. Next base: position 31,470,524 of record CM002514.2, read on the forward strand.
TGAGATACACATGAGACCACATGCAGTGGGCGGGCAGCGTGTCGAGCAGTTTTATAGTTTTATATTAGTCCCAGCTCCCAGTTTTACCGGTGACTTCTGCGTCGTTTCGTCTCACATGTGATTTCCTGGCCGGCACATACATGAACATACGCTCCTTCCGTGTCTCTCTTTTTTTAAAATTTATTTTTTTCTTATTCTTTTGTTTTCTTTTTATTTTCCCCTTATTCTTTCCTTTTTTTTCCATTGTTTGAGGGTTAAAACAGTAGGAGAAGCTCCTACTGCACATTTTATTAAAAGCACCAATATACAAGGGGGGTACAACAGGAGGGAAAGAAAAAGACGGCCTAAAAGGCAAGCTAATTAAGATATGCTGTTAATCCATGATTAAAGGTTTTTCTGTCTCCTTTACTCTATGCATATGCAGAGTAAACTTATCCTTGAAATCAGCCTTCCATTTGCCAAAGTTTGCTTGAATACCGTTGAAGATCAAGTCGTTTCGTCTACTCCAGAGATGCCAGCAACATATTGCCAAAACTTCCATAAAAAAGGGATGAGGGAAGTTCCTATACGTTGCAATGATAATGGTCATGAAATTCAGGTTTAGATCCCAATTTATACCGAGGATATGCCAACATTGCTGGGCAAAGGGGCAAGCAAAGAAGAGATGAAGCGAGTCTTCTGTGATTGAGTTGTTGCATGTAACACATGAAGCTCCACCTTGGGTATTGAAATGTTTTCGTTGCAGCAACTCTTTAGTGTTTAATCTGTCCAATAAAAGTAACCAAAGAAACACTTTCAACTTGAGTGTGCATTTGCTTTTCCAGATGAGAGTCAAGGGAATTTCAGATTGAATATGGGTGAAAAACAGGTCATAGACACTTTTCGATTGATATTGAGGTGAGTTCCGTCCATTGATCTTCCATATGATTTGAATTTAAGGTTTGCAGAGTGCTGGAAAGAAGGTGACATTCCTGAATTGCTTGGATGGGGAGTGGAGTATAAAAGACCTCTTGTAAGACCTTTTTTTTCCATTGTTTGTTTATTTATGTGATGTTCATGATATATTTTTGTTTATTCACACTATCTATAAGATGGTCTAGGATGTATTTTGAGATGTTAATGTAGTATAAGCAGAATTTTCCATAACGTGTCTTTCATTATTCACATAGTATGTTGGTGAGGTTATATGGTATATTTTAGGTCATTTAAGTAGTATCTATGTGATGTTCTTTTGCTTACTTTTCTCTATTATGTAGACTTTTTCCATTTTATTATTTTCCCCTTATGTTTTCTTCTATCTTTAATTAATTCTTTTTTTATTTAAGTGATTCATATATTTTATTTATATATATATTTCATAGCATTAGTTATTAATTTTTATTTCTATTTTCTTCTTCATTATTTTACTCTACTTAATTATTTTATTTAATTTTAAATTTTAATTTTTTTATTTTCAACCGTTCCAAGTCCATGGAGGCGACATGGAGCATGGTGTTGGCAAACCGCTGTTTTTCGATGGGTCGAACTACCCATATTGGAAAATCCGCAGGTTGCATATCTCCAGGGCCTTGGCTCACAGGTTTGGGAGATCTTTATAGACGACAAGACTTACGTGGTCCTTGAGGTTCGCATAGGATATATACAGATCGAGTCTCTTTCTGCACGGCGGCGATTGAGGGTATCACGTAGGTCGACAGGTTGCCGGCGGCGGGGTGAACGAGGCTGCTCAGCACGGCGCTCTCGATGCGATGCCTGTTGGCGGGTGAGTGAACAGAACGCTCCCGATGATCCCTGCCCTCGTGATGTGATCTCGAGCCTGCTATGCTGAGACTTGGCTGATGATAATCTTGAGATCGGAGAGGTGGAACCCGACTGCCTATAGGCGTGCGGATGCTCCCCGAGCTGACTGGAACCATTGCAGCGATCATTGTCTTCGTCTGATTAAGTATGTTGGCGACGTTGTCCGGCGGCGCCGCTGTTAGAAGGGTATCCAAAAGTGTAATCGCAGCGACCGTATTCTGTTGCGGGGTGCGGAAAACTTGTGTGCCATCAATGTCTTGCTGGCCAATCAATTCCCGTGCTCGGCGCCCAGACGCTAAGGCACGTTGTCTTCGCTCATCAACTTCCCGAGTCAGTCGGTCATGCTCCTGCTGCTCACGCAGCAGTCTTGCTTGCTCCTGTGTTTGTTGTTCCTGCTCCAATCTGAGTCGTTCAGCTTCTTGTCGTGTCCACTGTTCATTAGCTTCGCGAGCGAGGTGCTGTTCCTCGGTCTCGTTGTCAGCCATGAAAACACCCAAAAAGAGTGGAGTGTAGTCGTCCTCATAGTTGTCGTCGAAGTCTTCATCAAGATCGTCGAAGTCGTCAAAGTTGTTGAAGTCGTAGTCGAAGTCACCGTAGTCGATAATCTCAGTCGGATGACGGGAGTCGACGCTGGGAGAGCTGAGGTAATCTTCTAATTCTTCCGTGGAAACGGATCCGAGTTGTTGGAGAATTACGCCGACTTCCCTGGAGCCAGATCGGACCGAGGTCAAAACCGGGTTAGATCTGGACCTACAGGGAGAAGGCGCCCTCGAAGTGAAAACGGCAGCGAGATCATCCCGTAGCCGCATCAAGATTGATGGTAGACTGCTCCGTCTTGATCTGGTTGCGAAGAAGAAGTCGACGAATCCCCGTCCGAGTGGTTTGAAGCCAACTCAGACGAGAGAGTCTTGGAGTAGATCTCTGCCGAGTCCGAGAGACCGAACGGGGCAGAGATGGCATCTCCTACCGACTGGTTCGAATCCGAGTTGAGAAGAGAAATCTTGTCGAAGCTGTTCATGTTTTATCATCTAATAACTATAAAAACAGTAATCATAACATTTTTTCAAATAAAATGAATGGTTAAACATTGGAGATAAATAGTGTAAAACTGTACTTATTTTGGGACGGAGGGAGTAGTTACGTATATTACTAGATAGGAAAAGTCTCTGGATCGATCGAATTGTCCGATAAAAGCTAGACAAAGGTATCGACTGATCGTTGGATCCAACGAACTGGTTTAGTAACATTCTTTTTTTTTTCAGATGGTACTCTTAATTAATTCGAATTTTCTGTGTCTGAATTATTCTTACTTTTGCTGCGGCAAAAGGATTGAATAATTGAGACCCAAATCGATCGATGGAACGAACATGGCGTGAGACGCAGATCACACTAGTTTTTTTTATAATGGAAATGTGTTACTCCGGCCTCTGCCCATAGGCACACAACCAAAAAATGAAATAAACAGAAAAGAACTTAAAAAAGGTGAGATGGGATAAACCCCTAACTTCTACTGATAATATGATTTACTAAAATAATATTTTTAAAATCACGTAGATTCTATTATAAAATTCTGTAGATACTACGCCATCCAAGCAGATCGCACTAGTAGGAAGAGGAGGAGAAAAAATGTGTGGCAAATGGAGTGAGTAATTGAGTGGTTTTGCTCGTAGAGTATTTCTTTTGTTCGTGCATGTATGACTGCTTTTGCTTGGTCCCTTTTGAAGAATGACGTGTTTTGAAGCGTGCATAGAGTATTTTTTGAAGGGTTCAGGCCATCCACAATGGTTCCCTCGACCCGTGCCGTCGCAAACGGCCGTTTGCCTCCCATCCCCTTTTCAGCGTGAGTCGTCTCCCAGGCTAGGAATGCGGCGCCAAGCAGAGGAACGCGGCTCTTTGCAAAGAGAGACCGCTTTTCACAGAGACACGACCCTCGCCCCTGGGAGGAGACCCACTGCAGACTCCCGTCTCCTCGCCGCTCCCCCAAATCCCCCTCCTACCCTCGCCTCTCTCCCACAGCGCCGCATGCTCGTCGATCCGCTCCACTGGCCGCCATCGCGACGGCGGGGAGGAGCTCGGCGGCCTTGAAGAGGAGGAGGGCGAGCCAGTCGTCGGCGAGGCGATCCGCGAGGCGGCGCTGGGCAGGGGTGCTAGGGGCGGCGGAGTCGTCAGCGAGGTGACCCATGAGGCGGCACGGGACGGTGGAGTCTGGGGTCGGCGACGGCGACGGCTGGAGGGAGAGAGGGGAGCGGGAGGAGGGCGACCGGGCGCTGACCTCGCCGGCAAGCCACCGCCGTCGCTGCCCGAGGCCAGATCCGGCAAGCCCAGGCCAGATCTGGGCCACCCCGCCGCCACTCCGACGGCGACCCTCGATGGCGACGGCCCTCGACGGCGACGACCCTCGACGCGACGGCGACGACCCCGCTGCGGAGGGAAGGGGATTTGGCAATTGACGTCGTCGGCCACTTCGCGCGCCCGTCGCCGTCGGCCACCCCGCGCGCCCGTCGCCGTCGGCCACCTCGCGCGGCGCTCGCCATTCGCCACCGCGCCTCGTTCGACCGAGAGAGAGAGAGGGGGAGATCGGAAGAGGAGGAGACGGTGGGCGGAGGAGATGAGAAAATGCGAGAAAGAGGAGAGGAAGAGGTTGCTGGGCTAGTGGACTGATGAGGGGTATGGGTGGAATTTTTGTACTGGGCTACCTTGGTCCAGGACACCCACTGTTGGATGTAGACCCTCACCGGGTTGCTTCAGATTTTGAGGAGTCTATTCAGGGGTACTCTCCAATGCGAGCCAAGTTTCTCTACGATTATCCTCAGTTAATGAGGACACTTTAGAAGTGTCTCACAGTGGATGCTCCCACAGAGTATTTCTTTTGTTCGTGCATGTATGACTGTTTTTGCTTGGTGCCTTTTGAAGAATGAGTGTTTTGGTGCGTGCGTTCTCGTGTCCGGCATGGTATGGTCAAAGTGGGTCCCTGGACAGGCATCTGCGCGGCACGGTCGGCACGGCACGGTCCTCTCGAGCTGGACGCCGCCGATGTAGACTCGAAGGGCTTGTTTAGGTCTGGTTCAGTTCCAAACATTTTTTTTCTTTAAACTTCTAATTTTTTCATCACATCAAAACTTTTCTATATACAAATTTTTAACTTTTCCGTCATATTGTTCTAATTTTAATCGAACTTTCAATTTTAGCGTGAACTAAACACACCCTTAGTTTTCAACTTTTTTCTTCAAACTTTTAACTTTTTCGTCACATTAAATTTTCCTACGCACACAAACTTTCAACTTTACCATTATATTATTTCCAATTTCGTCAAACTTTTATTTTTAGCGCGGAACTAAACACTGTCGAAGTGGGTCTCCTATCTGTGGAGACTTAAAAAAGCAGATCGTGTGGATTTTGGTGTGCACTTGCGTTTACACTTGGCGTGCCGTCACTCCGCTGCTGTTTACATCTCGTGAGCACATGATTGAGCTCACATGCCTTGCTTCCGTGTCAAGGTCAAGCCGGCCAAGGTCCAAGGACGGCAAACTGCCTGGTGCCTGCCTCTTCTTTTTTATATAAATATATAGAAGTAGTGATAATGTTGATGGAGAAAACTATACGGACGCTCTCGCACACTGAAGACAACACCCTCGTACAAACACCACGCACGCCTTGCTATTGCTGGATCGAGATGGTGAAAGCAAGTATAAAGCCTTATTTTATCGCCATCGTCGTCCAACTGATCTACACTGGTATGTTTTTGATATCCAAGGCTGCTTTCAACCACGGGATGAACACCTACATCTTCATCTTCTATCGCCAGGCAGTTGGCTCCCTCATCTTGTTGCTTACAGCTCTTCTACAAAGGTATGTAACAACCCATCTCTCTCTATATATAGGAGCTGGATAATATGAACCAAGGCTAATATACACCTTACTCATTTGTGTGACACGTATATGCATTGCATCATGGTGAGTATGGTCTATTATGTTCCTAATCGTTGTAAGATGTACCTATCCCGTTTCGCTTCTATATAGGTGCTGCCTTTGATGGTTAGGTTGGTACACTTGAGTCCCTCCTAGTACACCTGCCACATCACACAACCTGACACCGAATTGAAGTCTGGCTGTGGCACTGCAGCACAGGAGCACCTCCCTGGTCAACCTGCATATAGAGTGCATGTCTAGTTGTCTACTGCATTTTTAATCTATCAATATGTCCTGCTATCTTGGGGTGTTTGGATCCAGGAGTGTAAAGTTTTTGCGTGCCATATCAGGTATTATATAAGGTGTTACATGGGGTATTCCGGCACTAATAAACTAATTACAACATCCGTCAGTAAACTGCGAGACGAATTTATTAAGCCTAATTAATCCGTCATTAGCACATGTTTACTGTAGCACCACATTGTCAAATCATAGAGCAATTAGGCTTAAAAGATTCATCTCGCAAAGTAGTCGCAATATGTGCAATTAATTATTTTTTAGCCCATATTTAATACTTCATGCAGATGTTTAAACGCTCGATGTGTCAGGGTATAAAATTTTAGGGTAGGATATAAACAGGGCCATATGTATATTTCTTGCTCTGACGAAGCCGACGTCACACGCATGTCCTTATCTTTGGAACAGCTGTAAGTGACATATTCTAGCTAGTACAACAAATCTGGACAAATGTATGTTTAGATTCGTAGTACTAGGATACGTCACATCTAGTATTAGGTTGGTTTTATTGCAATTCCATCGTGACTTTACTACAATTCCATCGTGCTGACATCCCCTGCCACCCACCTCTTCTCAGCTTTTATCTCATAGGAACGGTGCAGTAACGCGACAGTCAATGTGCAATAACATTGTGTCTTACGTGCCGTAACAATGCACGCTAAAATATAATTGAAATATAGTCATGACAGATCTACTTTTGGTAAGCACTTTTTCTAGTTTGATGGTGCAAACAATTTAAAAAAGTAGTACATCATCTAAGAGATATTGCTTCTCAAAGATTGGTCTTTTGAAATTTATCTCTCCATAAGTAGTAATACTAAAAGGGTGTTTGGATCCAGGGACTAAACTTTAGTCCCTGTCACATCGGATGTTTGGACACTAATTTAGAATATTAAACATAGACTATTTACAAAAATAATTACATAAATGAGAGCTAATATGCGAGACAAATTTTTTAAGCCTAATTAATACATAATTAGAGAATGTTTTCTGTAGCATCACATACGCTAATCATGGATTAATTAGGCTCAATAGATTCATCTCGCGAATTAGTCCAGGGTTATGGAATAGGCTTTATCATTAGTCTACGTTTAATACTTCTAAATAGTGTCCAAACATCCGATGTGACAGGGACTGAAAAATTTTAGCCCCATCCAAACCCAATCTAAACCATTATTGTTATTACTTTTTGTTGTGTATTACTACCATTCCACCATTCCATCGTGATACCATAACAACTATATTTTATGCAGTAACATAGCGTGTAGTGTTACTGCAATAACATGTGGTAACTACCGAACACAGGTCCAAGAACTACCATCCACCTTGAACTAGCAAAGCTAAGTGCAAGTGATATATTTAGAATTCACATCAACAATGATATCTCTCACACCACATATTATATTTTTGAACTATTTACACCATAATGCTTTTAAAAAAAGAGCTCTACAAAACTAGATATGTCGTGACTATATTTTAACTATATTTTATTATTGTTACTACTCGTAAGCTGCGGCGTTACTGCATGGTGGTCGTCCTATTATTGTACGGTTCGTACGAGACGAGGACATTAAATAGGTGGATATGGGGTGAGTTAGCAGACGGATTTGACCAAGGTGGGAGCCCTTTGACCACACTTTTACTAGGGTGGGATGGTGCTTAGTTTGCTATATTGTTTGATTAGCTGAGAAATACAGATCCGTTTGATTATATTTGTAGGAAAAATGCACGACCCGTCATGACACTTGGGGTGCTCATAAAGCTCTTCTTCTGTGCTTTAATCGGGTATGCGCTTATCTTTACAAACTCTAATTTATTGGTACAAAACGAAAAATAACAATCGATTGTATACTCATGCCATGTCAAGAGTTTAATTAGTCCCTGATTTACCTGCGGAAATTTCTTTTCAGGATTATGCTTGGGGTAAATCTGTACCATGTAAGCCTCAAGTTCACCTCTGCAACGGTGGCATCTGCAGTAGACAGCTCACTCCCAGCCATCACCTTCTTCTTGGCGGCGCTTTTGAGGTTTATCATCATCGATATCATAGTCCACCACCTCTTATATGAGACATCACTAAAGCCTAACTTGAGAATGTACCATAAATAGATTCAAATTAGTTGTGAAAATATTAATTATAAGATGTTTTTACTTTTCTAAACACATAAATTTTGATATACATATTTAGATAAACACTATATCAAAACACATAATAAAAGCAACGTATCCAGACCGCCTTATAATTTGAATGGATGGAGTAGTATATAATAGGGTTAATTGGATCATGCCATTACAAATTTGCCCGTTTGAAAATATGTCATTACAATTCGTGAAATTTTAACCATGCCATTATGATTTTATAGGAATATGATATCTGCCACTGCATACCCTTTTAAAGCAATATCAAAATTTTCTTGACCAAAATACCCCCTTCTTCCTTCCCCTCATCGGACAAGTCAAATGCCGCCGGCGTTGCCCGGGGGAAGAGTCCTGGCGCCGCGCATGGCGCCATGGGGACTGCTGCATACGCACCGGCGGGCTCCATGGTGGCACGGGACGACGGCGGAGAAGACCAAGAACGTCACGCTCAGCACTGGCCAGACGGCCAGCAAGTACGTGAAGCAGGCGACGGTGTGGGGGAAGGAAATCACACTCAGCACCAGCGGAACTTCGTGGTGGCTGGAGAAAATCAGCATCAAATAGCAATAGGAGCAGGCCAGGAACAGTACTGAATGTTTGGAGTAGTACTGACGGAGTACGCCAAGACGGTGAAGGAGAAGGCCAGGACACCGCGGTGGCCGCCGGCAAGACGATGGCCGAGTACACGTAGCAGGCGGTCGTGAAGGCCAAGGACATGACGCTCTTCACGAGCATGACGATGGACAGAGATGGAGGGGAAGGAAGAAGGAAGAAGAAGGGGGTATTTTGGTAAAATTTTGATATTGCTTCGAAGAGGTATGGAGTGGCACATATCAAATCCTATAAAATCATAATGGTATGGTTCCAATTTCATAAATTGTAATGGCATATTTTCAAATGGGTAAATGGCATGGATCCAATTAACCCATAATAATAATACCAGGATTGAAATGTTGCTTGCCAGGACGGAGTATGTGAAGCTGAGGAGCTCTTCAGGCATAGCCAAGGTCACTAGCGTGGCACTCTGCCTGGCTGGAGTCTTTACCATCGCCTTCTTCGCTGGCCCGTCCATAAGCCCTATCAACCATCACCGTGCCTTCGCCTCTGACGCAGGCTCGAAAACAGTAGTTCCGAGGGGTGTGTGGATCAAATGGACATTCCTTATGGTGGTCGCCAACATGTGCTGGTCTTTGTGGATCATTTTTCAGGTTCGCATGCATATTTAGTTATTTACAGAAAAAGAGCTGTTCTTGCATGCTTGTCTGCATCAATCCATAGCTGCAATTACTGACGAATCGGGGTCTCTACTCCTTGTCTGTTGACTGTGCAGGCAGCGGTGCAAAAGGAATATCAAGATACAATGGTTGTGACTGTGACTCAGTGCCTGTTTAGCACGGTGCAGTCGTTTGTCGTCGCGGTGGTCGCAGAGCGCGACTTCTCCAGATGGAAGCTAAGATTCGACATCAGCTTGCTCGCCATCCTATACTCGGTAAGTTCTGCACATAAAATTTTCAGTGATCCAATGTATTCACTGTTGACATGGTCTTCTGCACACGCATCTGACTATTAGACGATTGGTGGTTTGCTTTAGGGTGTTATGGTGACGGGAGTGTCCTACTACCTGCAAACGTGGTGCCTAGAGATGAGAGGCCCCATGTTCTTCGCCTCCTGGACGCCACTCTGCTTCGTGTTCACAATATTTTGCTCATCCTTCTTTCTTGGAGAGATTGTTCACCTCGGCAGGTAAATTAAATCATATATATACTGATCAATGGTGCAATATTCTAAGAACACGCTGAAATAAACAAAAGTTTCCTTTTCCGCTCTTCCTTTATTGGCAGCATCTTGGGTGGAATTTTGCTGGTCGGAAGTCTTTACACCATGCTGTGGGGTAAGAGCAAAGAGGGTAATGAGACTGACGATGTCACCGATGACGATATTGAGAAATCTACACAGATCTACCCTGGAGAGCAACAACATACTACAACAGATTAGGACAAAGAATCGACGTTGACAGGCTCGTCAGCTTTGCACGTCCAAGAACTATAATTTTTTTTGGCATGGTAGCCCTTTTATTTAGTCACCTTAAATTAGGTTACAGTCGGCTTATTTGAATTTGGCTCATGTGTTACTGTGTTATGAGACCGTGGAGTTTTAATTCCACCTTAGTTGTTAAGGGTAGGTTAGAGTAATCTATAAGGCTCCTATAGTTCATTCCACCATGACTAGTGTTGACTAAATATGGTCGGCAGTACATTGAGGGAGATAACCACGATGGTAGATTAACTACGTGGAGGGACACGCGTGATCAGAACTAGGTGATGAACTCGAAGAGGAGGGACACGAAGCTTTAGACAGATTCGGGCCTTCAAGGCAACTTAATACCTTACGCCCTGTGTTCTGGTGGATCGTATATTGATATGAGATGAGGTGTAGTTATCGGGTTTTGAGGGGGTACCCCATCCTCCTTATATAGCCAGGAGATAGGGTTTACAAATCGGTTAAGATCTAATCTAGTTGGTTTACAATGATAAGCATCAATCAAGGGATTCAATATCTAGCTTATCAGATCGGATCCCTATCTATCTGCTAATTGACTTCTGATAGACTTGCAGTGCACGCCGAGCGCCTCCTTAGATAGCCGGGAGATAGGGTTTACAAATTGGTTAAGATCTAATCTAGTCGGTTTACAATGATAAGCGTCAATCAAGGGATTCAATATCTAGCTTATGAGATCAGATCCCTATCTATCTGCTAATTGCCTTCTGGTAGACTTGCGGTGCACGCCGAGCACCTCTGAGCGCTGCCGTGCGCCACGGGTCTTCAGGTACTAGATTGGGCCATTCCTGGTGGGCCGGCCCATGCGCCTTGCTGTGGGTACCGGGGGTTATACCCTCCATAGCTAGTCCCCGAGCGCCTTGTATCCATTGAGCAACTCCATCTTGAGCATTTCGGAGCAAGTTGACTTGTAGCATACCAACCTGACTAGTGATCCGACCGGTTCAACCGGTTATTGAACCAGTTAGCTGGGAATCCGAATAGTTAAATTGCCCGATAGATCTTCAATTGCATAATCAATGGCTTGCCATAAGGATGAAAGGAGCTCCAAGTAAATTTTTTAAATTCTCCATGCTTGGTAAAGTATGCCCACTTTAGCGCCGAGTTCGACGCTAAATAATCAACAGGCTTGACTTAGTCAGTAATGGGGTTGAACCTTCGCTTGTTGATGTTCCCGAGAACCAGTCGACCGCCCAACAAGATTTCGACGTAGTGTTGGTATTTATTAACACAAACATAAATAATCCACAAGCGTACGAAATTACTGTCGTAGCACTTCACCCGGAAGCATTCAGGGTATCATATTTTCCACAGGTAACGGAGGTATTATTCTAGATAATCCGTGCAAGGATAACACAAGGGTAGAAAAGGCTAGGGTAAAGATGGATTTCTATGGTTTTAGAGGTCTAAGGACAGATAAACTCTACTTCTGCTTACTTACTTCGGGCACCGGCCTGCACCTGGTCCACCAGGTAGATGTCTGGCTTATAGCTCTACTTCCAACCTGTACATGGGGGAGTGCTAGGGATGGACAGGGCTGTCACTACCTGCCGCCTACCCCCCTACCGTGGGGAAGCGAAGAAAACGAAGGTAACTCTAGCCTAGACACCATATCTATGCTAGTGATTACTATTCTAACGTTGATCGTGGAGTCAGACACGATCGTAATCCTATGCTAGAACATCCGTTACAAGAACGAATGATGAACCCGCAAACAAACAAAAACATAGCTTTGCTAATCAAAAGACATAATACCATAAGAACCATGAACACTTACTTAACAGGAGAACCCATCAAAGTACAAGTGCTCGTAGAGGTTGTTAACAGTGAAATTTGGTAAGCCCGGAGTAATCGTCGGCTTAGAGTCAGCATCGGCTTCGAAGTCCTGAGATTAGCCGATGAGAGTTATCAAGTCGTCAGTTGTCGGATTCTTGCTATATTCGGTTAAGGAAATTGATCTACTAAAGGAAGCTTATCCAGAAGAGACCATGTTCAAAGAGAATGCGGCATGTCAAGTTATCTATTAATTAGGAATAGTTTGTTAGTTTCCTTTTATCTTTAGGAAAGTGTGTTTAGTGTCCTATAAGGACTTTATCTTTTCCTTTTATCTTTAGTTTCTTTCTTGTCCGACAAGGACTAGTATCTCCCTATGGGTATAAATATGTACACCCGGGGTCATTGTAATCTATCAATCTATCGATCAATACAACTACTCTCAGCGCATCGCCACCCTCTTTACCGAGGTTTTTACTTATCATCTGACAGAACTTGGCACCTGACGCGGGGCTGCATCGGTTCAGTTTGATCTCCGGCGAAGGGGTAAGTCCTACGTTCCGCCGGCCCTGGTGAATCTATTGGCTACATTGGTGTTGTTCAAGGCTGCATCGCTTCGATCTCTTGGATCGCTTTGGTTTGGTTGATATATTTGCCTACCTGATATCTCAATTCTATCTCTAGTTGCATTGTGTTTAGAGACACATCGGTTTAGTTGGGACTGTCTCGGTTAGGTCCGATCTTCTGCCTTAGCCGATATATCTCTACAATCACAATGCTGTTATAAATAGATTTGTTATATCCATCACATTAGACAGATCTATCGGCTCATCGAGTATTGGATTATCATATACAATCTCGTGCTGCATCGGTTAGGTTCGACCTACTAGATTGTTGTTGATAATATAAATCTTGTTAAGCCGATAGGTTCATGCTAATGTTTTATCGGGGTGCTAGCCGATAAGTTATCTGGATATTGCATCGGCTTATAAGGATTGCATATACATATAAGTTGTACTTAGCCGATCGCAACAAAGGTTTCACTGTTTATCTAATCTTGTGGATTTTATGATATCGGACCTCCAGCCGATGTATGCTTTAACCTTCGGATCAGTGTTTATTCTATTATATCATTGCTAGCCGATTGGTTTATACTGGATTATATTATTGTTATACTATATTATCATCAGCCAATTGCCTTTATATCATTATTTAAGTCAAGTGTCAGACTCTACATTGGATATAAAGCCGATAGCTCAGAACCCTATCGCTATCGGCTGGTATAGGCATCGGCTGGAACTACTCCATCGGCTTGTCTGCTGATCGGCTATTTGATCTACTATTTACATATCTTGTCAGTTGCAGGATCAAACTGACTGGCACGCCCGCATCTCATCAACCTTTGGACCTGCACTGGAGCTAAGCAGATCTCCCAGGCCAGTGTGTGTTTTTCGCATCAACAGAGGTATAAGTTGTAGGGAGCCGACATACCCAGCACTCCTCTACCCTTTGGTGTACATAGTAGACCGAGTAGAAGACTCCTGCAGCTACAGTCGCTCTCTACTTTGCATCTCACATCTCTCCCATCTACTTCTACATAGCTAGATAGGGCCTAAGCCCTTTGGAGTGTTGCTCAATATCTGGTAGCTCTTCTTCCTTGATGTTGATGATGATGGGGGATGTTCTCCTCTTCTTTTATAGTCCAAATAGGTCGGTGTAGGAGAGATATACATGGAAAACCCATTGAACCGACCTTCCCATGTATGGAATACGAAGGAGGGCTGAGAAGGTGGGGCGCACCACGGGTGCGGCTAGCCCCCTATGGGCTCCCCTCGCCACTGTCTTCGCGTGGCGGGCTCTTGAGTCGGCCAGGACCTCTCCTATGTCAGTGGTTGGCCCAGATTGGTAGGATACTTAGACCTTCTCCTTGTTCCTTTGCGTGGATTCTGCGTTTATGCTTTTCAGAATGCGCCTTTTTTTATAATTCCACCATATTTATGTATAAGTCTTGCAAAGAATGGTGAATTACCAAAACTCGTGGAATTCGTTAGTTATACGCCCTATTACTAAGTTTGGTGTTTGTTTATGCAGATTTTATGTGAGAGTTGGCGGTTAGAAATATGAGTTAAGGACCGCCAACAAGCTCCCCCATACTTAGCTCTTTGCTCGTCCTTGGGAAAAGCTTTAAAGACTAAGATGGGTCATCTCCTTGATATGAAACCTGCATACAAGTTATTCCAGGCTTCACCTGAACCTATGAACATTATCTTGGGTGATTGAATAATGGAAATGCTTGGATTCAAATTCCCTTTTGCATCAATCAGTTCAGAAACTTGGGTTTTTTCATTTGATTTTGAAAATGTAAACATAGCTTAGCTCCTCAAATGATTCTCTCGGATCACTCAAAGTTATGTTTAGTTCCTTACCAAGGCATATCATAGTGTTGCCTTCCTTCTTTCCTACTTTTAAAAAGCTTATATGGATCTTTGGGTAGGGAAAGATATGAAGGCATACTTACTCTCCATATTTTGCTAAGTCAAAGCTCAGATCCAAGGAGAAAAGATGTCACACCCTTAGATCAAGAAGTGCATGCGCGTGGATAAATCAAATGGTAAACCTATACCTTACTCCTTTGAAATGAATGATCTTTCTCTCTAACTTTTATTTTGAGAATATGGCTATCTCTTTTTGTTCTTCTCTCTTTTTTTATATATAAGCCTTCATGTGCTCATCATTTTTTATTCTTGGACCTTCATGTGTCCATATTTTTTTTTCATATTTTTGCATAGCCCATGTCTCTTAGACAAAATATTTAAGAGAGATCATAATATTGTAGAATATGGAGTATTTATTCTAAGACACAATTTTTTTTGTCTACTCCTAGTGTAGGAGTAGAGTATTTTTGGTGGATGAAGGCATGTTTTGGCTTATTCCCAATGTAGGAATAGCTTATATATGTGGCATGTACGTGATCTTGATCTTAGGGACATGATAACTTTCTCAACAAGGGTCAACAAGATTTAACAAAACTCAATTCAAGAGTAAATAGCATAAATTTGGAAGTTTAAAGTTCTATCACTAGATATGGCTTTGGTAGGAAATTGCCTATCATTGTGGAGCATGCTATCTGAATTTTTATTTTGTAAAATAAATCCTAAGTTCTTCATATGAGAGAGCAAGTTTCTTTTTCATCCTACTATATCACATATTCCAATTACTTAGATAACATGGGTTCCCTATGATGGATTGTTCACAAGTAAAGGAATATTAGCTTGGAATAAAGAGTATGCACATTTTACCAAAGGGTAGCATGGATATTGAGCATCAATTGTTCTACCTTTTTAATTTATTCAATTTTAAACTTCAAAATTTAGGAGACTTGAGGGTAGAGTTACACAAACCATTGTTGAAGTGGAAGGAGTTAGGGGAGTGGATTAGCTAAATCAGAGGTTCAACCAATCCTCTCTGAAGCCATTGATATTCTACCCTTCTTGCATGGTGGATCGTTTGATGTTTGTGCAACGTGTTGGTGGGAGATATCAAATGTGGGTTTGTTATTCTTGAGAGATCTCCCCCACACTTATTCTTGTACCTATTTTATTCAACAAAGAAAACAAAAGAAACAAAAACAAGCAAGGGCTCTACCAGTTTTGATCATCGAGGAGCATTTTATTTATTATTATCATATTTGTTTTTTTGAGTGAATTGCATATTGGGCCATATTTATTATTATCATATTTGTTTTTTGAGTTGTTTTTATTATTTATCATGGCAAAGGAAAGTATGACCACATCCATGCTTAAGGAGAATTAGATTAAACTCAAGCTGCATGGATCAGAAATTTGCCATCATTTTACTATTTATTATAATATTTTTGTTAATTATTTATTATTTTTTAGGTGTTCACCCAACTTTTTATCTTTTAATGTAACTCAACCAAGGCTAGAGGTAAAATTTGCAATAAAAACATAGCCTTGATTTAAGTGAATTGCATATTGGGCCATATAAATTTACCAGAGTTTCATCTTAGACCACCCCTAACACAAAGTTTTCACTTTAGACCATATAACTTCACCATTTTTTTCACTTTGGACCACCTGTCCACCATCTCCAACTCCGGCGGCCTGCTGCCATTGCTGCAGTGTGCGCCACCACTGTGAGGATGCCAAGGTGCGGTGAGGGCTTCCGCACGATTGTTGCTAGCCTTTGTTGTTGGTATTTCTTATGAATACAAATAAATCCGCAAGCGCATGGAATACCACTGTAGCACTTCACTTTCGGGTAACCACAAAAAGATATCGAACTCGGGAACATGTATAATCTATCTAAGGCTAAGGCTACCCAAGGACAACAACTATATGTGGGCTGGTTAGGCTAGAGAGGACTTTCTATGGGTTTTAATTATCTAAGCTAAGTAAAGGTAGTTTCCTATCTATTGCTTCGGGCACCGACTCCTGCTGGTCTGCCAGCGTGGTTCCGGCTATAGCTCTATGATGTATCTAAACATGGAAGATTACTAGGACGGGATTCAGGGCTGTCACCATCTGTCGTCTACCTCTGACAAATCCGTGGGATACACAATAAACAAAGGTAATCTCTAACCTAGACACCACGCCTAAGTTATTAACTACTACTCTAATACTTGCGCAGGGACTTACTTCTCTATCTGGAGTCCTAGTACTAGAGCACTTAGTATGAATACTAAACAATGAACCCGCAAAGATGGAAATATATCTTACTAAGACTAAGTAATTAAATAACATAAGAAAGGAACACAAATGCTTGCTTTATAGAAGAAATTTCTCCGAACCCGGAGCAGAGTGTACCGACAACTCCGATGCTCCTCCAGAATTCCTCTTACGAAACTACACTCGTCGAGGTAGAAGTCGGATGAGTGCCAAACTTCCGGGCACTCCTCCAGAGCTTCCCCTCACTCTCTACCTATTTCTAATGTACAAAAGATACAATAGAGCCTCTTGTAATTCAGCTCAAAGTTGTGTGTGAGTGAAGTGAGGAAGAGGAGCTCTATTTATAGCCTCCATATGATGGTTACAACTATGGGAAACGACCAAAACGCCCTCAACCGTCATTGAGAATGCATCATAAGCATACACATGGAAGGCCGGGATGAAAGGAGCTTGTGGTGGTTCGGCCGAACACTAGGCCCCACCTCCCACCTCTTGGCTTCTCCTTTGGCAGGGTCACTGACTGGTGGGCCCTGATGGCGGTTATGGCAGTTATGACCCGTTCCATGGCGGTTTCACTTGTCTTGTGGGCCCTCCAATCCGTGTGCTCGCATCTGATTGGCCGGAAGTGTGTTTCCTCACATGACAGGTGCGTTTTCTCCTTAAAATACCTGCATACACATATTTCACCAACACTAGTGGAATTGATTAGTAATAATCCCTGCCACTAAGTTGGATACCATGTTTTATTTCATTATATACAGGTATTGACGGTCAAATATTATGATTTAAGGACCGTCAACATCTGTCCACTCATCCCCTCCATTTCTACATTACAATCGAGCTGCCATCGAGCGTGGGTGGCTTCCTCAAAATTGATCAACAGAAGCTTGGAGCTGGTCGGTGCATGAACTCAAGCCGTTCTTCAGCTGCTCTGGCCGATTAACTCGAGCTCAGCTGAAGGCTGAAGCTCCATCTCTACGCGAACTGGCCCGATGCACGTGCTCGCAGCCTCGCACTCGTCCGTACCTCCGCTCAGCTCTAGCCCAGTCTGGCAGCATGCGAGTGCGTCACGCTCTCCTTCCCAGCTCCTCTTTCTCTCTTGGATGCATTGCCGGAGTGGTGAATGGCTGAAGAAGCAACGTCTTGCCGCTTGCGTAGTGTGGTAGTGGTGGCAGTCGGCTAGCAGATGGGAACGAAGAGACTGATAGATTGACAGAATGGTGGCCCAATGTGCAACTAGATGGTAACAAACCCTTGCCTAAAGTGAAAATGTTGTATATGGCCTGGTCCAAAATGAAAAATAGGCAATAATACTAGGCCCATGATGCAATTCACTCTCAATTACTTCTATTGTTCATGAAAGTAATTACTCAAAGTTCATTAACCAAGATTAAACACCATGTCTAATTTTGATTAAAGAAGGCCATTTTAACCTAAGTACCATGCTTAATTTAAAGACACCTATGGATGTACACCTGTGAATATATCCAATCCAGAGCATACGACATAACAAGGGAAGGCATGATCTTGTATGAGCAGGATAAATCTTATGGAGATAAATACGAGTAAGAGAGTTGGTGAACATTTTACCTTTGCATACTTGGGTGTTCTTACCAGCAGTATCTATGGATGGAAGTGTTGAAGTTGCTGTAGTGGATATATGATCACATATGGTCCAACTCTAGATGCTCATAGTCTATTACGTGGAATACTATAAATTCCCAATATGACTTAAGCATAATAGATAGCCAATGGAAAATGCAGACAGTCACCACAACGTTTATACAATGCACACATGCTCGAGCAAAGTGAGCCGCCCAAATCGCAAACGAGCCGTACGAGGTGCAAACGAGCCGTATGAGCCACAAGCCCCGCCAAGCGATCGATCGAGCCACAAGTGAGCCACGAAACGAGCCGCCCGAGTCGCAAGGGAGCCATTTGAACCGAAAGCGAGCCGCCCAAGCCGTGAGCGAGCCGTTTAGGGTTATAGGGTTTAGGGTTAGTATAATATAGTATAGTATAATACAGTTCAGTAGTGTATACTACAGTACAATAAAATATAATATATATGCAATACATTATAATATAGTATAATATAATATAGTATAGTGTCGTTTGATAACGCGTTCGGTCGTTCGCTACAGTAAAATATAATATAATATAGTATATAGTATAGTATAGTAAA